>JAVDOI010000008.1:15876173-16476173 GCA_032191485.1 Leptoclinus maculatus
TTTTGAAGCATGATTATAATACACATACATTAGTACTAAAAGTAAGGTAAGTGGTATTTCCTGGTGTGAACCATCGGAGCCAACTCATTTCAGTCACGATCAAGGATGGGAATATCTAGTGCCAAACAAATCATCCAAGAACAACAAACCTGCCCATATCACTCGCATCCAATCACAGTCCCTCAGCGCCACCAGATCTGTGCTGCATTAGCCCTCCCCTCCAGCCAATCCCACGCCACATGTCTGTCTATGTCCAGAGAAATTTGCGCTTTGACCTGGATGAGAGTTCTTCTGAGTACACAGAGATCTGCTGATTGAAAAAAAAATGGTCTATGCCAGATTTCCTGAACACTTTTTGCAGTCAGGGTCCAATCAGAGTCAATTCAGCATCATCCAGGATCTCAGGCTTATTCAAATACATAAGGACTCGTGTCTTTTGGGGACTGTGCAGAAACCATTTTAGGCTCCAACCCAAAGGGTTAAGACACTGATATAAGGACATTCAAATGAATCTGACTGTGGACACTGAACCATCAGCGATGATTGTAAGCAATTTGTAAGCAATTTTCCCCATTGAGAATATTTTTGTCATGTTGTCAGCAAAACGCCGTACAAAATGAAAACCTCTCTACCATTATGGACCTGACTGCAATGAGATTCTCTAGAGTGATTCTGCCATTCTTCCACTAATACATACTTTTATTGCATCTACATGTGGTTATGCAAAATGGTGGAAAAAATGACAACCATGACCATGACCATGTTCCTATCATTATACCAGTGGTTTTAATTTCCTGACCACAACCATACTTTAGACATGCTTTAATTGCCAATATGGGGAACATTTTGTATAAAACAGTTGACAGTCAGAATGAATGTTTTGTCTCATATGTCCATTTCTTTTAAAAGCACTTTGCAACAAAATAACTGCCCTATCTCACAAACTCACGAGCATAATTGCCTACTGTTGCTTTTATATGGAGGCCATTATCACTGGCTATAAACAGCCACTGTAGTGAGTCGCCCCTCTCTTTTGGTCAGATGCAGAATCAGTCATGTTTTACTGGCCTCATGTGCTTCACATACGTCGAGCATGTGTGCTGCCCAGCTCCACTCAAGTTCTCTGTGGGTAAATATTGTTGGTATATTTCACATCGACTCAGGGATCTCAGTCAGGAGGAATACCATCACCAACGCGGTCCATGATTATGATCTGAAACAAGATTACTTTCTGGGAAACATCACAAACAACAGTTTTACTTCACCATAATTGTTGTGGTTTGTATTGCTGATGTTGTGTAAAAACACATTGCAAACATTGGTGATGATTTTCTATACTTTCATAACCATTGAACCACAATATGCTTACCTTTGGGTTCAAAAATATTTTCCAACTTACTAACATCAGAGGTTTTTGGAACTTTGTTTGAGAATTGGATAATGTCATAACTTTCATTTGACTGAGGTGAAACAAGGTTGTTATTCTTGTTTCTCAAAAGTTAGTTTTAAATATTTTCAGTACACAGTATAACAACACATATAGTATTATTATAACATTAACATATAAGAATGTATCATATCATTTATACATATAGTATTTATTGTATACTGTATCATTGGAAGGGAATTACTCATTGCTTTCTAATGCTTCATCATTACGTATGGCACTTTTCTCTTTTCTTTGTAAATTTGCTGGAAAACTTTGGTTACGGCTCCAGTGCTTATAAACCCTGTTTGAGTTGGTCCGTGAGATCAAACCATACACAATGCCAAATTACAATCAGACCAGCTCTGCACTTACAGGCTTGGCTCAACAACAGGCACATACAGAGACACTGTGCCCTCCCATATGCTCATATTTTCACCTCCAAGTTGTTCTAGTTTCTTTTATTTAGTTTATCTTACTTTATTTTACTTTCTACGCATCAGCTGGATTTGCCCTGTGTAGAGTTCACATGTACTGTCCCTGCTAAACACTCCAACTCTGGTCATTAGCAAGAGCTATGGCTTTAATTATAAAACACCAGCCCTTGAATCCTGCTGTTTTATGGGTCCTGGGTATTTTTATATGACTGGTTTTCAAACATGAAATGGATTGCTTGTGTGCGAATAATCAAAACTTGTTAATTTTCAGTGCCTCCGGCCTCTGTTGGGAGAGATTTTTTCTCCTTGGTTGGTGAACCCAACAATATGTGACTAAAATTAAACAGAATGAGAGCTGGCAGATCATTTATGTTATTTTCTTCATAAACATCACAACCTGCTTGTATTTGGGTTTCTGATTTAAACAAAGTAATGTAATATCTTACATAACGCCATAACGTAGAAACCGTCTGGAAAATACTGCATGTTGTTTTTTTACTACGCCAGCTCCGAGGCTATGTCAAGTCGGTGCAGACTGAAATATCTCAACATTTCTGGGATGCATTGCCATGAAATTTTGCACAAGTCCCCAGTGGATGAATCCTACTGACTTTATGATTCCCTTGCACACCATGAGGCTGACATTTTTAGTTTTTGGATGAACAACTATTGCATAGATTGCCAGTGGCTTGGTACACACACACAGGGATGAATTGTAATAACTTTGGTGATTCCTTCATTTTTCGCCAAGCACCATCATCAACTCAAGATTGTGTCCAATACTTTGTTTTGTTACCAAATACCGGCAAAACTAATGACATTCTGCTTCAGCTTCAGATGCTAACTCACTAAACTAAGATGTTGGACATGGTATACGTTATACGTGTTAAACATCAGCATGTTAGCATTGTCATTGGGATAATGTTAGCACGCTGACATTATCATTTAGCACTGCTGTTCGCAGAGCTGCTAGCGTGTAGACTCTTAATCTTGTTCAGAAGAAGAAGTCTGGTGGAAACTGTCTGGATAACTGCTCTTGGCTCAATATGGAAGTTAGTTTTTGTGGATCCAATTATATGGACAATTTTGTTGTACGGTAAATTATACTTTCTTTGCAATAAGATCCTTGAATCCGCTCAAAACAATGTGGACAGAGGCAACATCCCGGAGTTATCCCTCCAAAGTGTTCCGAGTGCTCCAGCATGATAATATGCGGTGCATTTGAGAGAGGAGCGGCATCACTCCAGCGTCTCAATGTTTGGAACATCGGAGCAGCTATTTGTTGACTGTTAAAACCACACTGTCTCAACAGTTCTTGAAATCAACAAGCTAACATTAGCCACTGGTAACTCCAGCAGAGCAGATTTGGCCAACGCTCAGATTTGCTGGAAGAGGGAAAGAGTCCTAATTTTTTTTCACTGGATGGAAAAATGTCTGCATTAATTTACTTCATAAAAAGACAAGTTCTCTTTCTCGGCGCGGTTCGCTGGGGTTGTTCTGGCTGGGTGAGAAACCGAGTGGTAAATTGTACTTTCACACATGTTTTAATTCAGGGTCTTTCCATTAGAACTCCTTAGATTGAGAGGAAATTGTTCACTAGAAAAATAAAGCTCAGGCCATCTGCCTTCTTTCAACTTTCTATAGCGAGTAATGTTGAAGTTTCTCGAGGGCTGTTTCTGGACCATATGTTCAGAAAAAGTCAACAAAAATGATTTACAGTATTTGCATTTCAAACTAGATTTTCTCGAGAGATTCCGCTTTGCACACTTTCCATAATGATAACAGTGTTCTGTATCTCTCACACATACCTATAATTCAGTACACCTACTCTCAAAGGCTCTCTTTAAGGGGGATGCCTGACACGGGTCCCTGCGGAGCTGAATGATCACAGGACAAAAGTCGAGGGCAGACGGGCCACCTGCCATAAAGAAAGAGCTGAAAGGGTTCTATCAAGGAGAAAGAAAATAGACTCCCCATGCAGATTAATAAAATAACCCCAAGGTTCCTCTATACACACCCTGATCTGCACTGCCGCCCACTGCCCCACCAGAAATATACCACACACACACACACACACACACACACATACGGAGTATCTGGGGCATGCCTCACCTGTTGCCTGGCAACAACTGATGGGGGGGGGGGGGGAAGCTGGTGGTGCGCCGATGATTACAATTTCCTGGGTAGTGTTTGATCCCCAGTACGGTGTCATTGTCTCTCCACAGCTTCATAAGAGACCCAACGCTGGGGTTGCAAGAGGGAAGAGAATATATCAACTTTCTCACTCTTGTCAAGAGGTGGCTGGCTTTGCTCACTGACTTTTCCTCTACTTTTTGGAGGGTAAAGAAGCCCCCCCCCCCCCCTCCACAACTCAAGTGAACTCAGGACTTTCTTTACTTTTCCCCCCTCCTGTCATACTAGTCACTTTGACAATTCACTGGTCAGTCACATTTTTCAGAGAGAGGCTAAAAAAAAAGAGGAAATACATCAATTGAGGTCGTACTAAGGGTCAGACACAGAAAGCAGTGGCCTTTCCTAACAGTCCTGGGCTCAGTTTATTTAAAGTGTTGCTGTCGAGGGGGAGAGGGAAGTGGAGACACCGCTTCGGAAGGAATGTGTAGTTAATGCCACGCTCATGGCCAAATTAGTCAGGCCTGCTGAGGGGATTCCTCCTGGGGTCACTGCCACAGTAAAGCAAAAAAAAAGTACACTTGAGTACATCACGCCCACGTGAAGCAGATATCTCCACACTTACATGTGCACATACGGATTCATATTTTATAAACAAACACATATACAGGGAATACTCTCTAAAAACAGTTCCCTTCTCTTTTGACCTTCTCTATGCAAAACTCTGAGCTGCTTTCCCTCTGTGTGTACAGCTGACAGCTCTTGCTGACACTGATTATCTGTCCTTGACTATCTCAATCCCTCTTACTATGAAATTATCCCCTCAATCACCCTGGTACACACGCAAAAATGCAGCCTCACAAACATGCACACACACACACATTTAAGATGAGTTTGCCCCACCTGCTGCGCCAAAACATGCACCTGTCTTATCCTTGTTTATATTAATCTAATCCTCCCAGGCTCTGTGCATAATAGAATTTCAAGAATCAATGATTATTGATTAGAACTTCTAGATCCTGTATTTATGTATGTGTGTGTGTGTGTGTGTGTGTGTGTGTGTGTGTGTGTGTGTGTGTGTGTGTGTGTGTGTGTGTGTGTGTGTGTGTGTGTGTGTGTGTGTGTGTGTGTGTGTGTGTGTGTGTGTGTGTGTGTGTGTGTGTGTGTGTGTGTGTGTGTGTGTGATGTGTGGTAGGTGTGTGTGTGTGCGTGTGTGCGTGTGCTTGTCTATTTTCATAACTTTGCACCGCCTCTGCTGCCCCGTGTCCCTGTCTCTCTGTACTTGCTTCATGCTGAGAGAATGCACAGGATTGCCACCGGGCTATTTGCAGCGCTAATAGATGCAACGTCAGAAAGAATCCTGCATATAAGGCCACAGACTGCACCACTATGTTTTCACAGACCCCAGCGAGACACGCGCCATCAATTGCTGTCCACACTGAGCCTGGCCTAATTCATTAACCGATGACAGGACAGCGGATCAACATTGTCACTGCCATCTGGGAATTTTATGAGTCATAGGCCGAGGCATAAAGAGTTTGGACATCACAGGCATGAGCTTTGCAGTGTGGTGGTATGTTTGCTTCTCTCATGCGTCTGAGGATTAAGAGCGTAAATGGATTTGTGCAATGTCATTTGAATATTAGAAAGTGGACATCTGCTTGTTAGCCTATGCTTGTAACCTCTGATTGTAGCTTATGCTAGGGGATTGTTAAGTATCTGATACACTTTGAACTTCAGCCTCTTATAACAAAAGCTATGTTTGCATTAATTATTACTCACCAAAGAGCATTGTGTGTAACCTAACAAACATGTTGAACAAAACAGGGACCCACTCGTATAAAAACTGTGCCACTGTGCTACAGTACCACCTACCCAACACCAATAGGGAGACAGACAAAGTGAAGCATTTAGCAGCTAAAGAGTCAGATAGTCCTCTGTACTTTCAGACATTTTGAGAATTCATAGAGTTAGTAGTTTAACTGCTTGGCCAAACTTTATGTCTGAAAAGACGATGCCGTGCACTCGTATGCCCCTCTCTTAGCTCAAGGCCTAATTAAGAGTAAAGCTAAAATAGGAATAAACGTGGTATTTAAAAAAGAAAAAAGTTGTAGTGTGCATCCATCCTTGGTCGGGAGGGTCTATGCACCTGCCCGACTTCATTTGCAGGTGTCGACTGATTCTCTCACTGGACGGTCACAGGGACTGACCAAGTGACCTTAACCTTGCGCACCCCACAATGCCACATATATATACACACACACACCAACACACGCACGCACACACACACACACACACACACACACACACACACAACACACACACACACACACACACATATTCCTACCCCCAGGGGATGGTGGGGCTAGTTCAGACTGGGATACAAAGACAAGCATTATTCTTCGACATCCCTTGCGCCAAACTGCTGGGACGGAGGAGAGAGAGTTCATAATTTCATCATAATATTTTACCATTTTTCCAATCTTTTTGAAAAAACAATTCAATTGAACACACATGAGCTTATGACACTAAATGTCTTTGTCTAATACAATCTGTGCTTTTGTTCAAATATAGATCTTTGAAAAATGACATGACATTTTAATTTTGCATAGTCACATGCCTAACTATAATGCATCACTTAATGTCCTGGGTAGTGTTTGGATTCAGCAGTCTGCCTCAGTGAAGGTGAAAGGGTTTAAAACAATGCATCCATCTCTGTTATGTCTCACTGTCCTGGTCCTGAGCTAGTACAGGGCAAACAAGGAAGTATTCCCATAAAGAAAGAGCTCACACTGTGTTTGCATTGCTTTCCTAAGCACAGTGACTGATGAAAGACCAGAAGCCACAGCGAGGAGAGGCACTGGACTTGTGCATACTGTTCCCCCCTAAACATCAACACACCAGTTAGACAAATGAGGCTTCAACCCCCCCTTTACACTGCTCTGCTCCAATCTCCAGAGGCCGCAATTCACTAAACCTGGATGTAGCAACGTCTCTGCATCTCTGACCAATTATCATGAAAACTCCCAAACTGAGAAGTGACAACTGAATGATGATGGGCAATGTATTATCAATGCACTAAATAGTCCTGAATGCGCCTTCCATGTGATTTATAAGATATGCATTCTAATTGTTTTGTGGATATTTTTTATCTTAGTCAGCCTAACAATACAAACATTTGCAAGGAAAAGGTCAAGTGCAACAGTTTACCATAACTCACTGACACCAATGCTGGTCTGTTATGACAATGTGCCTCAAGCTTTTATGGAGCTAACTCCCTCTAGAGGTAATAAGATGAGATGCTGCTGCTTCTTTGGCTGATGTCAACTGGGGGGTTTTCTCCCTCCACACCAAACCATCATTGTGGCTTGAATAAAAAGTTTTGTTTTTTTAAAGTCATTGCACAGGAATAGAAAGGGATTATCCCACACAGTATCCGATAAACTACTGGTACATGAATACATTACTCTCTGGTACACTGGCTCTTCTTTAGGTGCATTTCTGCAGATCAATTTCAAATGTCATAATTTAAATTGAATATTGAAAATAAATATAATTCCAACTTCTCAATCCTTTGAAAGAACAATTTTCCTGGAGTAATATTAGAACAGTATCATTACACGCACAGATATATGCACAGATATATCATTAAAAATCCATATATTTATAAACTCACTGTAAAGTCAGTAATATTTGTGCTAATCTTACATTGTGGATAAATCACAGTCTCAGTCAGGATAAAGAAACGACATCTGGTCACCTCTCTCTTTGGAGGGAAAAAGTCAAACATCAAAAGGCACAAAATTACATTGTTACAACACCTGCTGTCATAACGGAGGTCTTCTTTTTCCTCATTCTGCACTAATGTAATCTGGCTGCTGGGATTGTGACCAGAATGTGTTGAACCAAATCAAAAATCTTTTTAAAGGACTTTATTGATTGGCATACAATTTACTTGCCTGAAAAAAACATTTCTTCTGTTAACTTTAAAAAAAAACTTTTCAAACACATAACAATTTTAACTATATCGGCTATGTATATGTTTTCAGTTCAATAAAGAAGCTGGGTAGCAGGTGAGTGCATTCTCTTCAATCATGTCATTCTTACATTCAGTTCATGTTAAAAGATGCACATTTAAAGCATCACTGGGAGCAAAACGTCAGATAGGGATCATGGAGAAGCTACAGTACACATTTCTAAACCCTCGTTGAAATAACTTAACCTCTCTCTCTCTCTCTCTCTCTCTCTCTGACGCGGGGGTGCTTGCCCTCTAAATAAACTTTGGAGCTCATAGGGGAGAGAGAGAGAGAGAGAGAGAGAGAGAGAGAGACAGCAGAGGGCTGAAGTCATCAGCCGGCCGGCAGAAAGGGGAGTGAATGGGTCCTGCACGCAAAGCAGAAAAGCGCTGAAACTGCGGAGATTTACTTTTGTTCAGTTGCCTGCCGCCGACAGCGAGGGAGAGGAGGTGTGTGTTTGACAGCTAACAGTAGAACAACGAAACTTCAATTTATATATTTCTTTGTAATACCAGTGTTGGTTCTGTGATGGCTTTTACTTTTTGCGCTTTAGCTGATGCTGAGATGAAGCAGAGACCCTCACCGCGCCTGGCACGTTAGGGTGTCCGCACACACACTTGGACGCGCGGCGCATCTCCACTGAGAGAGACGCGGAGAGGAGGAAGGTCAATTTGGAGTCCTGCACATGGAAATGTTATCTCAAACTTTTTGAGAATCATTTTAATCATAAATACTAATTCTAATTATATTCTTGACCTACACCAATGAGTGATTTTGCTTTCCTCCTGCGCACACCGGATGAGAATCGAGCTTTTTGGCGTGTTTTCTTTTTTTTTTCTCGAAGGGATGTTCTTTAACACAGCACGGATAGCGGATCCCTGACTCACTCTGGCTTTCTTGGCACATATGAAGATCCTATCCAGGATGTTACATGCTAAGCGGCCCAGGCATCATTGGGCCACAGTACACTACCATCACCACATATCACCACATAGCTGGGGGTCCTGCTGTGTCTAGGAATTACCTATACCCTGCACACTCTGCCTCCGTCTGGGGGGAAGAAAACGGAATCTTATTCCATAAGTGACTTGGTGAACATTGACATTGGCTTTACGAGTCTCATCTCTGGGCTACTATGCAATTACAACTGATTTCCTTTGTTTTGATCATCTTGCACTGCATGGATTACACTGGTTGTCAGCAGCACAGCAGCCCCAGGCACCGGCAACATAAACGTGAGTAGGTCAAAGTGCGGTTCCCAGTGTGCGCACACACTAAAGGATACTATTCTTTTTAATTTTCTTATATATTTTTTCAGCATTTATTGGCCTGTTTTACTCAAAGAGGCGTTGAGTCACAACGGTCTCCCGCCGACATTCTATATCTTTTACCAACGAAAAACTGTAAATTCTATATTCAGTCTATTCTAGATATTTAAATTAATGTTATTTGGAAGGTTAAAAAAATTGCCTTTTTTTTCTCTCTCTCTCTCTCTCTCTCTCTCTCTATTATATCATTTAAGATAAAGAATCAACACATTTTGGCAAATTATAAGAGTGATTGTACTGATCTTCCAGATTATTAGGAATTATTAAAGCCACCCTACACTTCTCCATCATGGGTTTAAGCACTTCAACGCACTAAATTGCTGCTATAAAACGGGGGAGTTATTCTTGATAAAATTCCAGCGCAAACTCCAGCGCTATTAGCTCTTTGGTTGTGTGGTCCATCCATGGTACCTTCAGTAATGTCACCATTTTTAGTCCACTTTTACTATGTTTCCTTTGAGCCTTAGTTTGATGAATGAATTGGTCTGCCTGGCTGTCACCTGAAGCCTGCAGCGGCTGCTCTTTGCGCACAGTATCTGGTTCACTTCGCTCTCTAGCGGCCGGAGCAGCAGACTTCATGCACAGTGTGCTGCCCGGGTGTTCGGCCTGATCACTGTTCAAGTGTATATTACCAGCTTTAGATAAGTAACCTCCATGTTCAGATCACATATTCATATTTATGGAAATTGAACTCAGTATTGTAATTTGAAATCATGCCCCATCTTCTTCTTATTACTGTATCTGAGTTCGTGCACATTTGACAGTAGGCTCCATGAAACCACCAGAGATGCTCCACGCTGAAAACACTTAGTGAAGGTATTTCATTTCCCATATATCTCCCCAAGGTCCAACATTATGTCTCCTCTATTGAGCTATGGCCAGCCAATTTCCATGACACAATGAAATAAGTATTAATAAAGTGTATTTTTGTACTCTTCCTACGCTCATTTTATCATTGAGGGTCTCCAGATGTGCTCTGTGACTAAGGCTGTTAGAGAAGAGCATTGAAAACTGGAATATTTGCTTGCCAGCGTGGCCGAAGACTGACTGTGATATACAACAATAGATCTCGAAGTGATGTTTTATCCCTGACAGCTGGTGCTGAAACGTCTCTCTACATATCTTTACATTCAATCATTGAGCTCAGATCTGTAGTTCGGACCAGGACAGGTTTTGGTGTCATTTCTTCCCTTGTGACCACCAAAGTGGAAATTAAAAAAAAGAGCAGGGACTTGCAGCATCCGGGGTTAACTGTGTGTTTATTATGTAGTTTGAAAGGGGTCCTGGGGTTACTTGCTCTTGGCAGCTCTGTTCAATGTAGTTTAGGTCAGACCTGAAGAACTGAGTGTGGATGGTTTTACTGTTCATCAGAGAGAAACAGCCAATATAGATCTTATTTAAACTGCAACAAACAGACATATAAATGACACCAGACAGACGTTTTTACAATAAAGGACAAGGAACATTTCCTACTGTATTAATAGGTTGATTATTCTCAGATGTTTGTGCTGTGCTAATGTAGGATATATATAGATGTTGTAGAGTCTGCTTTATACCCTACACTGCATCAAGACACACAGATTCTCCCTTTTAAATGTTTATTTCCCCCTAAACAATTTTAAAGAGCCTCTTAACAGTGTAAGAGAGGGGGCAGGAGGGTCTATTAAGAGTTCTCAAACACTTGGTTTCTTGAATCCTGAGACTGAAAAAGTGTCAACAATGTGCTTTATGTGAAATTACAATTTTTTTAATTAGTACATGTTTGTTTTTGTTCAAAATTAGATGCTGAAAATGTGTTTTAAGGGCTGAAAAAGATCAAACATTGTACCTTACAGCATATGCACATACTCAGCCTTGATGCAATGCTGTTGTTAGATGGCAGCACCAAAGCATTAATTAATTTCTGTCCAAGCTGAAGGATTAGTTCACGAGGAAACTCCTGTCTTTCCAGACTGACTCAGTACCCATTAATTGACATGTGCTAAGAATCCAAACTTCCTCCAAGGATGCAGATAGCTAATACTTGCAGAGATATCAGGGAGGATGGAAGGATTAGTTGGTGAAGGGTGAATGAGTTCACACTTCAGAAGGAAAGACGGGGGTAAAGACTGAGCCGGGAGTCAATGACCATTGAGTCAGCTTGCCAAAATTATGATGCAGGGACTGAACCCGAGCTCCAAGCTTCCTGTCTGTGATGATGCATCCAAAAGTGAAGGCATGTGGGTGCCTGTTAACAGTGGAAACCATGTATACTGGATAGTTTATCAGGTCGGTTCGGGGCAGGATGAAGATGGGATGATTAAAGGCCCAGTCCCACCGAAAGCCGGATATACTACGGATGTCCCCGGATACACTACGGATCAGATCCGGGGTCATCCGGGAGTGGAACCGTAGTCAGTCCGGGACGATCCGGGGGGTCCGTGGCCATCCGGGAATGGAGAGGGGGGCGGCGTTGAACCGTGGCCATCCGGGATAAACCGTAGCGCATCCGGGGCCATCCGGGGGCATCCGGGGTGAACCGTGGTGAATCCTGGACGATTTCCTTCCTGGATCACCCCGGACCACCCCGGATCTCACCTCTTTTTATCCGGGGTGATACGGGGTGCTCCGGGGACATCCGTAGTATATCCGGCTTTCGGTGGGACTGGGGCTTTAGATCTTGAACGTAGAATTATAAAAAATTGTCACATGATGGAATCCTATAAAGTGTTAACCATCCAATACTTATGGCACATTTTTTTCACGTTATTTCTATTTTTTTGCACAGTTCTATTTTCTCCATGAACCATCTGTGTTTGCGTGTGTGCAGGCACGTGAATGTGTTTATTCATATGTGACTTTGTTATTCAAGTCCAACTGAGGTTTTGTTGGTGCGAGTGTGAGGGCAAGGCCAAATTCCTGTGTCTTAAGACTTCTGTGAATCAGGGCATCTTGGCAGGAACACATGTGGGCAAATGGAGAGCAGTTGTAAAGATTGTCGAGATATTTCAAACAAAGTATCCATGATCTATGGTAAACTGTCAGCCAAACCGAACTGAACTGAACTTAGAGAAGAAGGAAGAGGGCCAGCTTAATTCAGTGGCATGAGATGCCAAGGCTGGAGAGGAAAACCAATTCATTTGACGCTTACAGGGATTGCTTTCGATTGGCCTACCATGTGTGACTACTGCAACATTTTCCAATTAGTGCCTTTGAGAATGGAGAACCAATGTGCCCTGGGTGCACAAGTATGTAAAACATGGAACTTCTGTCATGTCTATTGCCTACATATTGACTCTATGTCACAGGTGTCGCTCCTATATACAGTATATATATATATATATATATATATATACAGTATATATATATAAATAAAGGCTGTAACATGCCTGTCCCTAAAGTCTTGTACAACTTTCTGGATTTAACTCTAAAATGGTATTTCTAACAGAACATCCTCTCTGAACTGCCCAACATCTATGGAACCTGTCAAATATATACAAATCACCATCCAACCACCCAAAACCTCTTTATTACTGTTTTTGTCAACTAAGTGCAATCAGAACCTGAAAAGGATGATATACAACCGTTTCCCGGAAACTGACTGCAAGAAATCACCCTGAATTGAATTATTCTTTAATACAGTTAGTTCTTAAAGACTTTAAGCCTTTAGTGTTTATCCTTTTAAGATGTATTTGAATACAGAGGCTGTAACTTGGAAGAAATTAAACAGGTCTGTGACAAATTGTCAACACACAATTAAAATGATTAAAACTTATACCCAGAGCTTTCATGCAGGGCAGACACAGTTTGGTGAATCATCCCACAAAAAAGTGAAGAGTGGGGGATGAAAACCCCACAGTAAAATATATCAACATGAACTAAACACTACAGTACTTATGTACATAAACAGGGTTGTAAACAAAGTGTAAACAGCTGTCATTGGCACTGTGCTAAGGCAGTAGGGGAGTATTCCTCTGATACTGGAATTAAAGACGTATGCCTTTAAAAAAAATAACCATTCATGATACAGATGACAATACTTGAACTAAACTTGACTGAAAGATTTCAATACTTAAAACAATAAACTTACATTTTTGCCAAATGTTAACAAAAAATTGTTTAGTTTCTTTGTTTTAAATTATCAAGTCATTGTTACTGATTTAGTATTTAGTGAAACTGGTTATGGAACTCGATACACACACTGATTCCATAATGCAACAGTGTTGCTCCACAAACATTAAAGCTATCGCATCTCATTGATGTATTGTAGAGTCAAGCAAACATAGCATGCACAGTGGTGCCGCAGGGCAGTCTGACATCTGCACTGTTTTGAAATGTATAAACCCTCATAACAGTCTGGGTTGTACTTTGTACTTTATGTTATCAGCCTAATCCTGATTAGTGCATGGCAACCTAACAAAAAAGAAAACTTTAACAACACAAAATTTGATTTTCCATTGTACTCTGCACAAATTACATTCATATCATATGGCAGACATCAATAGGAGGGACTTTATTTTTATTAAGTAGTTAAGTAGTTGCAGGTACATGGGAGGAAATTCTCTGTTCATTGGCTGTGTTAGGTAGCAAGATAAAGGTTTTAAAAACCTGCAGGTATATGTGTTAAAGAGGCTGGTATGAATGGGATGAAAAGCTAGAGCAGTTCAATATAGTAGGGCTCAATAAGGTTCTGAATTTTACCACTTGGTGACTTTTTGCCAAGGACTAAAAATGAGACTCGTTGGACTGCATAGTGGTGCATATTTAGCAAGCTATCCATTAAGATAAATTCAAATTTCATTGTTTAATATGCCCCAAATAGTAATTGTATACGATGTGAAATTCATACTTAACCTAACCCCCCCCATCACTGCTCCTGTCAACAGAGA
This sequence comes from Leptoclinus maculatus, assembly GCA_032191485.1. Taxonomy (NCBI): domain Eukaryota; kingdom Metazoa; phylum Chordata; class Actinopteri; order Perciformes; family Stichaeidae; genus Leptoclinus; species Leptoclinus maculatus. Next base: position 15,890,379 of record JAVDOI010000008.1, read on the forward strand.
TCTCTGGTGTGAGCTCAGGGTGCCAGCAGGGTGGCTGTCTGACCTGCTCTGACTACAATGGCTGCCTGTCCTGCAAGCCGCGCTTCTTCATGCATTTGGAGAGGATTGGGATGAAGCAGATCGGGGTGTGCATGACTTCCTGTCCTCCGGGCTTTTATGGCACGCGCTCCCCAGAGAGAAACACCTGCACGAGTAAGTAACAAACTGCATTTTGTAGTAGCCAGGCGTTTTTGTGTAATTAGGTTCCCCCTGAATGGATGGGCAGAAGTATTCAGCATAATCCTCATTTTTCTCTGTGTAACAAGCACACACAGAAAAGTATCTCAGCCTTGTCTTGAGTTAAATGTGGCCTCTTAACAGTGTGTTTTACTTAGATGTGACAGGCACAAGACATTGTCAAAATACATGTCCTCCCTTCTTTACAAACAGTTTCATAATCTGCTTGTGAAACATGGCATTATTTATACATACAGTATGAACTCCTATAACTTGATACCTGTTAAGTATGTTTCCTTTTGGTGACTTTAAATGAAACCAAGTGTTGCTTTACTTAAAATCATAAATCCATCTGACTGCAGTGGCCTATATATTCCTGACTGTATTCCCAGTGAGACATGCACACATGAGTGCACACACACACACACACACACACTGACACCCTGTATATTTAACACCAGGACACACACGATAACTTGTACAGTTTAAATAAACGCTGGCGGTGGGTCTGTGTTTCAGAGTGCAGGTCGGAGTGCGACTCCTGCTTCAACAAGAACTTCTGCACACGCTGCCGAGCAGGATTCTACCTTCACCTGGGCAAGTGCCAGGAGAACTGCCCTGAGGGGCTGGTCCGCAGCGACACACAGAGGGAGTGTGTTCCCAGTGAGTGTTTGGAGTTCACATTTATCAGGGACAGGGATACAATGTGGGGTTTGCCCCTTATTCTACTCTATTTACCTCATATTTATCCTACATTCATCATGCAGAGTTTACCAAACAATTCTGACTTTAGAATGAAGCGCACATAAAAACATGTTTCGGTGTTATATTTGGCCCCTGTATTCAGAGATACATAACTGTGCTTTTGTCTTTACAGGGTGCCCTGCGGAGTGCGAGGCGTGTGTGAACAGTGAGACATGTGCGCGGTGCCGGCCAGGCCTGTACCAGCTCAGCGGGAGGTGCCACCATGTCTGTCCAGAGGACTACGAGCCCAGTGACAAACTCATGGAGTGTACACCACAAGGTCAGTCCAGTGTGTGGTTGTGTCAGAAGAAAAGACTATCGTGATGGCAGGGTAGGGGGGGGGGGGGGCTTGTTGTATAATGGCTAAGCACTTTCTCACCCTCACTTCTCTGTCTCATTTTTTCCCTTGTCAGTGCACTGCGAGGTGGGTGAGTGGAGCGAGTGGAGCCCCTGCTCTCGGTCCGGAAGAACCTGTGGGTTCAAGCGGGGCCAGGAGACCCGCACACGGCAGGTCCTCCAGTACCCATCACCCTTTGGCAATCCCTGCCCCGAGATCTCAGAGATGAAAGAGTGCCTGGTCAAGAGGAGGAAATGTCCAGGTAAAGACAACAGTAGTTGATAATAAATAAAACAGATTTTGTTTCAAAAGGCCACATTCTAGACATTGTCTATTGTAGCTGCTGTTGACCCATCCCACTCACTGCCAGCAGCGTATTTGTGACACATGGCACAGTTTCTATGAATTCCAGACCGTGCTGCTTCAGCTTGTACAATCAAAGCTGGTCGGTCTTCCGCTCAGGACTACGACTGTTTACTCAGAGGATTGTCATTGTGGTTAGAGTGAGGACAGTGGGGGGAACACACATGTGTGATGTTGCAATGGGTATGTTGTGTGTGTTCCCACGAGACCTCTTTGGATTTTTCAACAGTAAAACCGCTTTCCCTGCTCCTTGTAAACAGGGAAAAACGATCTAATGAAGAGAGTTAAAACTGCTCTCAGACGGGCTCGTCTCTTTGTAAAAAACCCGATGCTGCGGTGCATTTACGACCGCTTCGTGTTATGTATGTACTGCGTGTGTCTAGTTACTGAGCTGGTTGGCGGCTAAGGCTGGTTGTTTTTTAGCCTGGCCTCTGTAGTGTTAAATGACAGATTGTAGCCAGGCTAGGAGGCTGAGATCCAGCCCCCTGGGGCCTCACACTTACAGAACAAACAGTGTGTGTGTATATTTGTGTGTGCATGTTTCTGTGCATGTGTGTGTGTGTGTGTGTGTGTGTGTGTGTGTGTGTGTGTGTGTGTGTGTGTGTGTGTGTGTGTGTGTGTGTGTGTGTGTGTGTGTGTGTGTGTGTGTGTGTGTGTGTGTGTGTGTGTGTGTGTGTGTGTGTGTGTGTGTGTGTGTGTGTGTGTGTGATGCAGCAGAAAAGCAGTTGACTCTGGAGCAGAAACAGCCAGCTCAACATCAACATCCTCCCCCTGGGAGGCACGCGGCGACCAGGGGATCAGTATTGGTTTATCCTCACAGCTGCCAATACACACACACGCACGCAAAAAAACACATGCACACACCCAAGTCCAGATACAGATACACCCACTCGCTTGTGCACACCAAACACACACACACACACACGCGCACACAGATACACACACATACCATCTTTGTCTCACTAAAATAACTAAACAGCCGTTGCTCTTGGTGGTAATTTGTGAAGAGAGTCAACTGGGTCGACGTGATTTGTAAGGCAGACTGTGAAATGTGCCCTCTGTCACCCCTGCTATCCCTCTCTCCCTCACTTTCTATCTGTATCTCTCTACTGATCCATTCCCCCTTCCTCGTCCCCTCCACACACACACACACACACACACACACACAAACACACTCCCTACCACACCAAAGAAAACACAGACCCCCATATAAGCTCCCTGTTGGCGCTCCCAGTCAGTCGGGTCGGGGCCGAGACTTTAGTGCGGAGTCGACGGCTCTGTTGATCTAGTTTGAGCCTGGTGAGAGGAGGGGGCTCAGAAAGAAGGGAGGTGAATGAAGAAAGAAAGAAAGAAAGAAAGAAATCTGTCTGTAGTCTGTCTGTAGTACAGACCCAGTTTGTCGATGTTGCCCCTGCTTGTGATTAGCCAGTTGCCCTCGCTCCAAGAGCATCCGTAGTGAATGAAGAGCTAATTATCTGCTTTGACGCTTCCTCCCCTCGCTGTTTACGTTCTGCACACGCTAGGGGGTCAGTGGTCCGACCTCAGAGAGCCCCCTGTAATCCTCCAGCAGCCCTCAGACACTGATACATCCTCCTCCTTTTCCTTTCCTCCTCTTTTGCACTCTCTCCTTTTTGCCTCCTCCTCCCTCTCTGTCCCACCTCTCCTCCCATTCTGCTCCTTGCTACATCATTTTACTCCTCCACATGAGTCTACTGAGTGTTTGCTCATTTCATCCTCTTTCGCCGTTGGTCTGTTCTAACTCATTATTCAATCAAGTTCAGTTTGACATTTTGTGAAATACAACTGCATTCTTGCTGAGAGTTAGATGACAAGATCGATGTCACCTTCATGTCTGTCAGTGCTAAATGGGAAGCTTGAGCCAGCATCTGATTAGCGTAGCTTAGCATAAAAGCTTGGAGCAGGGGGAAACAGCTAGCCTGAAAAAATCAGCTTAACAGCACCTTAAAAACATGAACATGTGTCTTGTTAGTTTAATCCATTCTCAAACAAAAAAATAACAAGTTGTTGTTTGGGACTTACACAATCAAACTATTATTTGATGTTGGTGGGTGAATTCTCTGGCAGGTAAAAAAACTAGCTTGTTTCCACTGCTTGAGGTCGTTATGCAGTAATCTTCTCCTGGCTCCAGTTTCATATTCAATGCACAGATATGAGAGTTGTATCAATAATTCTTGACAGAAGATGTTGATCTATTGCTCCAGTTCTATAGAAACACTGCAAAATCTCAACTTGGTTGGTGCTGACCCACCCCCCCCCCCCCCCTAAACAATGTTTTAAATTACAGATATCACGTCAGAAAAGTTGTAAAACTGTAGGAAACACACTGACATATTCTGGCTTATAGTCAGAGAAACTTGGCTCTGTTCCCTCGTTATCTGCAGTTAGAGATTGTGAATGTTTAGACATGCATCCTCATCCGCCGCTGTCTCTCTCAAGTTAACGCTGGCTAATTTGTCCTTCGATCGACCTGCCGTTCACCTCTCTATCTCTGTGGCCAGATAGACTGTGTGCCCTCTGCAAACATTAGCCTCCTTTAATAACTCATACACACAGACCTGGCTATTACACAAGCCAGTCAATGAGGCGAGGGGGGGGGGGGGGGGGGGCTGACACACACACACCCCCAGAACCCCCCTCATGACATCCTGGCGGCCATGCGGCAGGCATTCCACTTGTGGGACAGCCCATAGCCTTTAATCCCGGCCTGGCTCCCGCCAAAAGCTCCCCGGACGACAGAGCGCCTGCCACGGAGGATGTGCCACCATAAAACACACAGTGCTCCTCCAACCGCACACACACGTGCACACACACACACCTCCCCTTACCCTCAGTGCCCCTCTCTCCCATTTCATCTGTCTGTTTCCTACTCTCATCTGGGTTTTTTAGTTCAATAACTACCATGGAAAGGATTAGCTAGACATTATAGCAAATCAGTTGTACTGATGACAAATACTTGTCATCTGTGTCCTGAATGTGGCACTAATTATATGTGGAACCTAAACCTACAGACCATTCTTTAACTGGATCCAGATTCACCACAATTTGAAATGAATGTCAATATTTGTACTGTGTTGGTCATAATAAATCTTTTACAGAGTATTTAGTCTTACTACAGACGACAACATCTAGTGGAGCATAGTAGAGTATACATGAGTGACCACAGAGATTTACGAGTGCTCTCTTATATTACACCATTATTCGTGTTGTATATTTGTACTCACTTTTATGAGCTTTTGCTACACAACAAAATAGACAGTGCTCAAGGGCTTGAATTTAAATAAGTGTTTCAGTAGCTTTCCAGTTGCGGCGGTTACGGTGAATGAAACCACATTAAAAAGGAGTAGTTTGACATTTTGGGAGATATGTTTTTTGCAATCTTGCAAGAATTAGATTAAAACGATAGACTCGATTCTCACATACTGTCTGTTAGGTACTGGTTTAAAAGCCCACCTACCAGCACTTCTAAAGCTCTATTTAACACATTGTGCCTCTGTTGCTTAAACACAAACGTAACAGCAACATTTTGTGGATTCACAGCATACATGTAATAGTCCAAACACAACACAACAATTTCACTTGACAAACAGTGTTTGCATAATTAGTCACTACAGTGACTTTTGAATTTAAATAACACAGTATCAATGCATTTCTTCATTACTCATGCAATTACCTAACATCAAACACTGAATACAGCCTGTACAAATGCAATATCCTACAATGCCTACTTTCAGCACCCCGAGTGTAAGTGATAAGTAATGGTTTAAAACATTTGTCTGTACAAAGCAAACTGTGCCAAATCTTTTGATTCCTGAGCAATTGAAGACACATTTGTTCCCCTAAAAACAACTTTACCAAGTGTTCTATTTAAAATCTATAAAGTCTCGGCCAAAACAGGACTAATAGGTGATGTCCTCCACTTTTTATGAAGACAAACAAAGAAGCTTTTTCGAAATGATACTATATCACCGCAGGTACAGGTCCCAGTTCATGAAATCACTGGAGGATTTTCATGTGTTGTCCCCAAAGCCAAACTCTCCCTAACTTCCAGTCCAACATTATTCATTAAAACGTGGCTCTTGGGAATGTGCTTAAAAACCTCCTAAGGTGTCTCATTTTGGGGACCATTACACACATGTCATTAAACAGTTTACAAAAAGCCCATCGGAAACAGTTCCAACTAACCAAACGTGGCTTGGTTTGATAAACACTCTCCTAATCATCTCAACACTGGCATGGATTAGGTTTCTCCTCTGGCTCGACAAAAGCACGGGGGCTTACAGTATGACTAATCCACTGAACTTGTAAATAGTTGTAAATGGTGTCTGGACAGAGAAAACAATGAGAGCGAAGGGGACTTCCTGTGTTTATAGAGGACGGGGGGCAGACCCTGAATGAGTCAATGCACCAGATTACCCCATCCATCCATCCATCCATCCATCCATCCATGGACCCACCGATCTTTGCTATCTTTGATTTAGATTTTTTTTCAGTAACTTTTCACCGTCTTACAATCGAACTATGCCGTCCATACTGTGTTTGAGCACATTGTTCACACATGCACAAGTCCATCCCCTGACCTCCTGTCCTCTTTCATTATTTCTAGAGGAAGATTAAACACAGTGGGCAGGTAGAGCTCGTTATCTTTAGCCCAGAATGTGTGGGTCAGGCATTGGCCCATGGTCCAACCAGAGCCCTGGCTTGATTAATGAAAAGACAGAGAGCGAGAGGATGAGCGTAGGGGGCTAAACGGGAGAGACAGAGAGATCTCTTTCTCTCCCTCCCTTTATCTCTCTTTCCCTCTCTCCCTGTGTCTGTGCCTACTGCCTACTTCAGCAGTTTCACAATCCCCGACTAGCCAGCCACCCAGCCAAGCAGGCCGTGCTGCTCCGTTCCACTCACACATGAACAGCAGCAGTACAAAAACAGGAAAGGGCCTCCTCTGCTTTCACTTGCAGGTCCCGTCTCCAACCTCCCTGGGGGTTGATCTTGTTATTATCATTAATAACTGTAGCCCGAGCAGAGATAAACCTTCAGCATTCCAAAACTCTTGGTTTTGTTTATGAGATGGTGTTGCAAGAACAGATAAATTGGGGGCTTATTTAAAGGTTTTCTATTTTGGACAACGGTCCGCTCGTCACAGGGAGAGGGCCGCTGTCTGTGGGTAAAGACTGGCATCTAGTGGTGAACACCGAGCATTGCGACAACCAGTGTTTTTCATTACTCACAGGCAATGAATAGACTATGAACTCCAGTAACTACAGTTAGCCAGACAGAAATCAACAGCAGCTTCAATCGTTTTAGCCACAGCAAAATACTGTAAGAAGTCATCTTGGAACATGTGTGTTTGAGGCTCCTAAGCTGAAATATTACATACATTCATTACTACATTACCATATATGCCACTTGTACACTGACTTCTTAAGTGGCAAACGCATAATAATTGGGACTACTTGACTTGTAAACCTGTATTTTGGATGTTTCAATGGCTCTATTAATTGCATTATATGATACAACATTCTTATTGAAACATAGGGATAAGATTCTGAAAATGATGCAAAGTAAAACGTTTATTCACTGAATACTACCTTGTGACGTTGTTGGGGGAGGGAGATGACGAGCTTCACCCTCTCCCCTGCTATACTAATCTTTGTTACGTCATTTTCTTAACTTCCAGGAGGACGGAAGAAGAATGAGCGAAGGGAACGGAGGAATCGCAACAACCGGAAAGATAAGGAGAACCAAGAGGGGCGACGGGAGCGGAAGAGAGAAAGGGCGCAAGAGAGGGAGAGAGACACAGGTGAACGCGAAGACTCTGATAACAGGAACAAAACTGAGCACAGACATCGCAGAGGCCATGACACAGACCCAGTCTCCCCCGAAGACAGCCTTGTACAGTAGTGCTCTGGACAGAAAGTCCAGCGCCTCCCCAACCTCCGCCTGTTATCCTCTTCATTCTTCCTTCTCCAAAAACTCCCCATCCTCACCCACTGTTCACCCCCCTCGACCCCTCTCTGCAGGGGTGTTGCTGCTACCTGTATGATTTGAATATAATGTTTATGCACAAGCGGGATAGGGCACATTCAGCCACAAGGCTTGGGCCACTATGGACTTAAAAAAAAAGTATGTTTTTTTTTCTACCCTGTAGCCCCTCTACTCCTTCACTTCCACCACTGAGAGAGTGGCTCTGTTGAAAAGTGCAGGAGACACTGCTGATGGTACTGAAGAACAACGTGAGAAATGTCTGTGACTGTGTGGAGGACTGGCGTACAGACGGACAGAGCGACAAAGATGTTATACTATGTGCTTGTTGATATGGTTATTTAATGGGGCCCTGGTACAACATTGCGCGTCTTGTTTTTTTGAATGTAGATTTTGCAACATTATGTAGAACAATTGTTTATTATTGTTGTTCCTGTTCTTTAGATCTTTTTACCTTATTTTATTTGGTGCAGAATTTGTAAAGAAAAAAAAGTTAAAAAGTGAATTTGTGATTGCCATCTTGTGACATCTTCATAATCACAGCAAGTGACAGATGTAGGACAACCTGCTGTGAATCAAAGCAGTACGGTCACAAACTGAAAACCATTAACATGTGTTCTGTCTCGGACAAAAGCTAGTTTTATCCAGATAAGTGAGGAATCTAATCTACCATTGGTTTTTCTTTTTGTGTAAATGGAATCTGTGTTTTCAGTAAAGCTCCTCGACTAGGAACCAAAAGCACCTGTATGTCAAATAAAACTATAATGGGTTTGTACCTGTGTCTGTTTTCTCATCCAACTGCCATCTTGTGCGATCCACTTGAACTTGCCTAAAACCTTCAGAGTAAATGTAAAGTGAAACTCAAGGACAGGGTGCCGCTATCAATTATTGATGAAGAAGTTGCCACACGCTGTTTTATCTATGGCAGCAAGGAAGATTATAATACACCAGCTATAAATTGTTTCACAAAACATAATGTGAATCATAATACATGCAGACTAAAGAAATCAGTAGTGCTACCTGCCGTCATTGTGAAAGTCAAAATGAAGATTCTTTTTTTAGTTTTTGCAGGGACAATAGCCCTTTTTCACCAACAAAGCAACTACAACAATTACCTAACATGTAGCTCAAACTTCCCTCAACTATAATTCCAAGTGTAAAATTACTTTGAATCACTTCCCTACTATCAAGTTTACATTTTAACAACCCATATCTATACTATTTGAGTGCCAATGAACCAGATTTGACATGACAAATGAAGGTGAGCCCTTTTATCTGGATTAGTTTCATGAAAAATGAACAGCCCTAAAAATTTGGTCAGTGTGTTACAAATTATTTTTGTGCAAGAAGAAATAAAGAATCCATTTTTTTAATCTAAACTGTTTATTGGTGGAGTGAGTACTTTGCTTATCAGTTGCTCAACAGAAATGACGACAGTATTTCCTCCTCAGTCATTAAGCAGAGAAATCCCCGTTAATACAGGCTTTACATGACAATATATGAAATTGTGTTTAAATTTGACATTTGCAAAATATATATATATATATATATAAGTCACAGTACAGTAATCATAGTGCAAGATAAAGCCATGTTTGAAACGGTAAGGGAGATCATACATAGGACCTTGGTTAAAACCAGGATTTCTGAATAAAGATGACCCTACTGGTAAAACAAAAACAAAAGGGGAAACACTGTGACAGACCTTGATATTTACCCAGATGCCGTTTAAGTTAAGACGGAATAAACTATCATTCACAACAGCTCTTTGTTTTCAACTGACTTAATGCCCCCTGTTCACTTCATATTAGCCACAAAATCCTCCCCCTTCTTGATAGAAGACTTCAGCTCAGTCATGGCATCGGCGACCAGCTTCTCCTCGAAGGCAGTCAGCTTGCCCAGCCCGAGGTTCTTCTCAATGCCGTTCTTCCCCAGGAGAAGAGGTGTGGAGAAGTACTTGCACTCTGTCTCCTCAGATCTGACATACCCACATTCCACCACACCCTCCTTTCCGTTCATGGCGTCCAGGACGGAGAAGGTGAATCGGGCACCAGCATAGGCCATGGAGAGGGTAGCAGATCCAGCTCCGGCCTTGGCCTTAACCACCTCTGTGCCGGCCTCCTGAATCCTGCTGGTCAGAGCAGCCAACTGGTCAGCAGGGAACTCCACTTTTGGTGTGCACTGGGAAATGAGGGGAATGATAGTTACCCCCGCATGACCTCCAATGACCGGTACATTGACACGAGCTGGGTCAAGGCCTTTAAGCTCTGCCACAAAGGCATTTGCTCTGACAATGTCCAGGGTCGTGACACCAAACACTTTGTTGGGGTTGTACACGCCATACTTCTTCATGACCTCTGATGTAATAGGTATGGTGGAGTTGACAGGATTGGCGATGACGCAGATTATAGCCTCGGGACAGTTGCGGGCGCAGGCATCGGCCAAGGTGGCTACAATGGTGGCGTTGGTGTTGAAGAGATCATCGCGGGTCATGCCGGGTTTTCTGGGCACACCGGCGGGGATGACCACAACCTCGCAGCCCTGCAGAGCAGCGTCCAACTGATCGAGACCCATGTAGCCGGTCACATGGGCCCTTGTTTCGATGTGGCTGAGGTCTGCAGCCACCCCGGGGGTGTGGGCAATATCATACAGAGAGAGTTGACTCACCAAAGGGCTATTCTTGAGGAGCAGAGAAAGCGGCTGGCCTATGCCGCCTGACGCTCCAAGCACCGCCACCTTGGCGTTGTTCTGTGACGAGGTGGATAGGCTTCGAGCCAGGCTCACGGTCGGTCTCACGGCACGGACAAACATTGTGTTTGTTGCTTCTTTTCTTGCTTTAGTGGAAAGTAAAAACGCTTGCTGAGACCCTCTCGTCTGTGACACCAACGTCCTCTAGCCACGAGCCAACAGGAAGTCAAGCTAACTGTCATGCGCATAAATATAAGGGCCGCGTGATTTTACGTCAGACTGCGTCAGCGCGTACTCTTACGTCGTCGTCTTTATGTTAGCTCCTTTTTCGGAGGAAAACAAAGCCTGCTAACATTGGAGGTCGGTGAACTAGCATTAGAAACCAGCCCCGTTACACGAATAATTGTAACTACGCACAAGACCAACATAGCTACGTTTAACGGTACGGTACTCACGCAGTCGTTTCATTGTCTCTGTCGTGAGAAAATACTTGCAGTTTGTGTCGCCCTGCTAAAATAAGCTAGCGCCGTCATATGAACTCCGTCTATTTGCTGGAGTCAGAGTGCTACCATAGCCTAGCCAGCGTTAGCCACAACAGGTCGTATTGTTATGATCCCGCTGTTCTGTTGTGTTTATACTGAACGTTAACAACAAACTGCTCGGCTTTTCGTAGCTGTTTTGTATCTAACGTTAGCTAAACTAGTCTGCTAATAGACTGTCACCAGTTAACTGTTAGTGTCAATACTAGATCGTTAGCAGTGGGTTTTACTCGAGTGTCGTTAGCTGTGTTCATAAACCAGCTGGGTTTGCACAAACGTAGCTAGCTATAACAGTTAGCTAGTTAGCTGACACAGTTCACTTGTAGTGGTCAGACAGTTAACAGAGCAGCCCTTTTGTTCCACAGACTTAAGTAACATTTCAGTCATAGCTAGCGTTAAGTTAATTAACGCTTATTAGTAGCTAATGCTAATCCGTTATAGCATCTGGTTAAAAGTCCAGCTTGTTTGTCACATAAGCTTCCGTTGTCAACTAACGTTTACATAAGAAATAGCTTGATACTGTTTATTACAATTGTACTTACTTTCAGTCTGAAAACATGACTACATTTTTACCACCTGCTCCTTTCCCTTTAGGCAGTGGCAAGCTTGAAGGTCCATCAGCTCTCCTCATGATAAATCAGTGTTAAGGCACTTCCGGTAAGTATCAAATGTCAGCCTTGTTTGAGGTTAAAGATGGCATATAGATTATAGTATAATTTTATAATTATTAGTTTGTTCATCCTTGGACTGTTTGCTATTTAGTGACCGTGACCTATAGTTGAGTGTTAAATGTGATCATGACACTAGCAGTAAAATAGTGCTATCATTGTAGATGATATATCTAACTAGACTTTATAATTCTAACATGCTCACTATAAAAAAATATTTAAAATTTTTTCCTTTCCGCAGTACTTCCTAAGGATGGCTAGTTGTGGAGAGGTAGACCACTCTGTCAGCTCGCTTCCATCCAGTAAGAAAGGCAACAACAGTGGCGGTGGAAGTGGGAACAGTGCAGAATCCTCATGCTCTGGCTCCAGTAACTCATCCCCAGCCCTGCCTGTACCGGAGTGTGCCATCTGTCTGCAGAGCTGCTCCCACCCAGTCCAACTGCCATGCCATCACGTCTTCTGTTTCCTGTGTGTGAAAGGAGCATCCTGGCAGAGCAAACGCTGTGCTCTCTGTAGACAGGAAGTACCGGATGACTTCCTGGAAAGGCCTACACTTCTCTCTCCGGAGGAGCTGAAGGCATCGGCGGGAGGTCGGGGTGGGGCAGCAAGTGATCACGCCTGGTATTATGAGGGCCGTAATGGTTGGTGGCAGTACGATGAGCGAACCAGCCGCGAGCTGGAGGACGCTTTTTCCAAGGGCAAGAAAACCGCTGAAATGCTGATTGCTGGGTTTTTGTATGTAGCTGACTTGGAGAACATGGTGCAGTACAGGCGCAATGAGCACGGTCGTAGGCGCAAGATGAAGAGGGACGTTTTGGATATCCCCAAGAAGGGAGTGGCGGGACTGCGCCTCGACACTGATGGTGTTACTGCGGCCATTGGGGCAGCCGGTCGAGAAAACTCTGCCGATGGGGCGGATATGACAGTGGCAGGTGTACAGCAGCAGGTTACAGGTATCCCCCCTACTGTTATAGCCCCTCCAGCCACTGCCAGACCTCCCACCTCCCTTGGTGGTCAGCCTGGCAGCAGCAGCAGCCCCACTCTGGAGGATACTCTCTCCCAACTGCAAATCAGCCCTAGGCCCACACCTTCTCATGAGCGGTCTGAGGCTGGGGAAGGCGAGGAAGAAGATGAGGAAGAGGAGGCCTCACCCTCCAGGTCCTCTGACCCTCACACCTCTGTGGATGAGTCTGGCTCTGGAGACTGGAGCGATGATGAGGATGAAGAAGAAGAGGAGGGGGGAGATGGAGAGCGTGTAGAGCCCTCGGAGGATAGGCCGCGGGGGCAAAGACTGAATCCAGAGGACAGATCCCCTCCTGGTGCCGAGTCTGCCTCGCCTCCTTCTTCATCCAGTAGCAGTGGAAGGTCCAGAATGCCCGATGGCCAGTGCACAGTGACTGAAGTGTGAAGTCATCAACGATGCCATCGTCACCAAATTGCTATGTTCCATTTCATTAATTTATTCCTCACTGTATGCTGTCGTTTACTCTGTCACGGATCAGAAGTGGGTAAGAAATTAAACATAACTTACTCCCATGTTGTTTTTTTAGGTAAACAACAACATTTTAGCAATCAAATTTGGTGTCTCTATTTTGCTCACAATAATCTGGATGTATCTGTATGGTTTGTTTTCAGCCTCATCCACTATATGTAGAAGTATTGTTGCGTGTTCTTGTACTGAGACGGGAGGCTCGTCAATGAGTCAGATGGATACAGCATGTTGTTGTGAGCCGGGACATCTCATAATTGTCTATCCAGCACATCATGTGAGGTAACATACTTATTGTGGTGTTCAGCTGCCATCAGTCTGCTCACTTTTTGCCATTCGGTTGCAGGCATATCACGTTTATTTTTAAATTTTCACAAAAGTGGAAGTTAAAAGGTTAAAAATGACTTTCCACCCTGCTTCTGCCTATCCAAGGTAGTCTGGTGTTGAAATTGATTCTCCTCCTACCCAGAGGGGTTGTGGGAGTCCAGTCAGGTCTGTGACAGTCGAGCGAGAAAGCATAAATGGGGATGTTACTCCCGACAATGGATCTCTTTATCATGATCACGAACAGCTGCATTCTAATCATCTACACTTTAACTCTCTCAGCTAACATAGCACACAGAAATGGGCTCGTTAGAGCTCAAGTCATCCGACTACTCTTTCAAATAATTTAATCCTTGATAATAGCTAGATCCCAACCGCCACTCTACCTAACTGATTTCTCTTACTTCAGATTTAACTAATTATGAAGGCTTTCCTTCGAAATTCTGACATTTATCCATTGACTTTGGGAATTGTGTTGTTTCAGAGCAGATTGTGGTTCGAAGAAAATCTTTAGGTCATTTATCCAGATAAAGAAAGGAAACGTAAAAGTACTTTGCTATTCAATTAATGTGCTACAACATTGTAACTCAAGAGCCCACAGGATTATCTGGCTACCTGCTGATGGTTTGTCTTTGATTTGATTGCAATTAACCTAAGGCTACTAAAATCTGTATTGATTACAAATCCTGCTTTAAATGAATGTGAATTATAAAAGTACATATTGAATTGATTTTAGCCTTTCCCAGCTTTAAATAATTGGCATTTGAATGTGAAGTGTCAGTGTTTTCATTTTGAGAGCTGTTGAGGCCTCTGTAGCCTCATGAGTATTCTTATTGTCCCTGACTCAAGTATTCTCAATTGGTGTGTTTCTAAAGTTTTGTGATTTGTGCACGTTTGAAGAGAGAGTTACTTAATCACTACTGGCCGGCAGGATGATGAGAATTGATATTTTTGGGTTGAGTTTATGTTTTTAATTTGCTGTTTGTTTTTTTGTGTCTTATGGTTGTAAATCTGTATGATGTCTGAGGCAGTCAGAGAACAATAACATGACGCTGCTATTGGCCACACTGCAGAGATTTCATTTTTATATTTCTTACATCATCAGCTCAGTCTTAGACTTTTCATTCTGAAGAATAGTTTGTGTAACAGTTTTTGCTTGGCAACTTTTTTGTTACATGGTTTGTAATTTAAGAATAAATTGTCCTTTCATCATCCTAAAATGATATTTCTGTGCTCTTGTCCGATTATTGGTATATTCTTTATTTACCGCGTGATAGGGTACATGTCAGTTTTTTATATTTAGTATTAAGTGTTGCATAAGTAGAACTATCAATGGGCCCATTGTAAGTCAGATTCCCCTTTTTCTCCACAGTACCACCTCAAGATATGTTTATAGGGGAAGAAAAAAACATCATCCTTCCCACTGCATACAGGGCTGAAATATTCAATAGCTATTCTTCTTTTAACAAAGCATCCAAAATAAGACTGATTAAGCACACATACTAAAACTGCTCAGTGCAGAATTAGGCAAAGTCATTGTTTCCCCAAGTTGTTTTAAGTACATGATCAAAACGGGTGTAACAAGAAAGATACAGTAGGTAATCCAATCCATAATGCCCACACTATGCAATACAGCCTCTCTTTATTTCATTGGACACCATATAAAGTGTTTATGTGCTGTACAGCATAACGAGGCCAACTCTTGATTTTCCCTCCCTCACCTTGAAGGTATTTGGTATTCTGACCACGGCAGCTATCAGCACTCCAGCTGGGTGTCTGCCCAGGAAACATGACCTCTGCAGGGGGAACAGGAGATAAAGGCCGGGCATCCTCCAGGGATCCGTCCTGTTCTTGACATTTCAGTCTGTGCAGTTTTGTGCTTTTGCAGTGTCTCACTTGCAGAATGGGCTAGTTTTAAGTGTGAAATGAAAAATGAGCTACAAATTGGTGCCAAACCTTACAAATAAATATTGTAACTGTCTAAAGTATCCCTGTGCCTCAGCATCTTTCCACATGCATCGACAAGAGCTATTGTGCACGAGTATGGAAAATCAGCCAAATAATCCCTCTTACCTACAGCTACAGTAAGAACCTCCCATTAGAGCGGAGGGAGAGTGGGGATGATCAAGGCCACAAAGAAACACTAACCTACAAAACTGCAGTAAAGAGGAAAGAAGTGCAGCAGAATTACACTCACATGTGATGCCTCATGCTTGTTATACCTCATCAGTATCTAACTGTCTGCTTCCATTAGGCTCAGCCTGGCCATGATCTAATTATTACCATAATCACATTTTCTGGGGACCAGGAGTTCATTTGCTTGACTAATGGGGACAGAAAGGATTTAGATTGAGAACGGAGTTCTTTATGTCCTTGTTTTCATCCATACTGAAAATATAAGACTAATACCTATGGAATCATATCAGCATATTCACAGTTGATACGTTGGTATGATGTCACTTGAAGAGAAAACAAAATAACTCACAGCAATTAAAGTATGTGACAACAATGGATCTCGTATTATTGTATCGGAGGCAATGCCCCAGCTGATTTATTGGAATGATAAAGTTCGTAGTCCTTACCAACAAAGAAAAAACCTTTTATCATGCAACTCTTCATTCCCAGAGTACACATTACATGAGCAGCATTGTTACTGTCTTCAGCCAGTGGCGGGCCGTGCATTTTATACCCAGGCCTTCACTGCTGTCATGCAGCTGAAATACCACCTTATAACCACATGATGGCGCCACAGCTATTTGTTTCTAAGGCTGTAACTATGTAGTACTCGTATTAAACAGTTCGGTACGAGGCTTACAAACGTTTGAATAGTGCTAGAGCATTTGGAAAATGCAGAAGCTTAAATTCAGGAAAATATAAAGTTTTCTGTGCTCATGTAGGCAGCTGATCCTTCTCTTTAGGAGACGATCTCATGATTTTACTTTCACAACCCAAACATTAGAACGTACTGCTCTGCAATCTCTTTCCTCGTCTCAGCCCCCTGTGTCACGGTGTGTCGTACTCTGCTGTTAAGTTTCGTTTCACGATAGTCACGTGCTCGCCCACTGACCAATCACAGCACACCCTGCAATTCACAGAGGTGATAAAAGCTCTACTTAAAACAAGCTGCACTGGAAGCAGAGCAACTGAGGAAGACAGTAGCTGTGCAATGAGAAAATGAGAAAAATATTTTTATAAATTATAATACATAAAAAAAATATATATATATGTATTTTTTTTTGTTGTGATTCTGTTTAGGCCAGCAGAGAAGGCTTTGCAGGCCCTGACGGCCCGCCACTGTCTTCAGCACATCAAAGGACTAAGTTTGTTGACGTAAATTAAGAGTCAGTCTGTAGCAGTTCTCAACACAATTGTGACCTGAACGGGGTTTTCTTAGCTGATCTGAGAAGCTCTTAGGAGCTCATCTGTGTTTGGACTTGTTAGCCAGAGCCTGCAGGTTAGCCTGACCGCCCCACACTGTCCCGAAAACATCCTTCTCAGTCCTCAGAGCATCATACAGAGGGAGCTCTCTCCCTGACAACACTACCTTCTTCACAGCCTGGATCACTGGGGCAGCTCCTTTCGTATAGTGGCTGAGCCAGTTCTCAGCCTGCTGTAGGACAACCCCTGCACCTTCCTCTGCCTGGGGGACCTCCAGCACTCCATCCGCCAGTCCAATCTGCAGGCCAAGTTCGGGATCCACTTTTAGAGAACCACCAAGCAGCTTCAGGGCGTTCTGGCTTCCGACAATGCGGCTAAGTCGAGCGCCGCCGCCCCAGCCTGGGACCAGGCCCATGTGTTTATGGACAAACTGGATCACACTGCCAGATGCCATTAACCTATGAGACGCAGATGACAGACGTAAGTCAGATCATTAGAAAACCTTTGGATGAAAGGTGAGGGTGTGAAAGAGATCCCCGGGTGTATTCTTTTATTTACCTGAAATCACAGGCAGTGGTGAGTTCTGCACCTCCTCCCAGCGCCCTCCCCTCCACCAGAGCGACAGAGATCAGAGGCAGCCTGCACCGAGGAGACTATTCTGTCAGCATACTGTAGTGCACATCATATAACAGCTCAACGCTAACTCCTTTAAGCTCAAACTGGTTGCTGCTGATTTAGTTGAGAGGAAAATGAGAGGCCAATACCTGAGTAGTCTTGTGAGAGCATTCTGCATGAACATACACATCTTCATCCCATCCTACAAGGCAAAAGCAGAGAGAGAGAGAGAGAGAGAGAGAGAGAGAGAGAGAGAGAGAGAGAGAGAGAGAGAGAGAGAGAGAGAGAGAGAGAGAGAGAGAGAGAGAGAGAGAGAGAGAGAGAGAGAGAGATGCAGGCAGACAGACTGCATCAGTATGCAGATAGCAACAGCAAAAAGATACTTTAAAGCAGTGATTCTCACAGTGGCCCTCTGCCAGGGGGTCAGCCAAATAATTAGCTATAAATGAATAAATTGTGCTGTATCATTAAAAAGCGCATATCTATAGACGATGACAATAAAACAAGAATATTGTGTCCCACCCACATTAGCCACGGTAGCTTTGCACCGTTCCTGCTGCTGCTTAGCTTGTGGCAGTCCACATCGTCAAGTCACACTAAGCGCAAACTGGCCACATTGAGGAAACATGATGACAGTTGTATAGAGTTTGGTTTTTTTGGGAACAGCGAAGGTGGACCAAAATATGTCATGAACGAAGCCATGAAGCCAGCCATCTGACTACAAAGCACCCGGAATATAAGGGCAAAACAAAGTGGCATTAACCTGATTTGAATTGAGATGGGGCTCTTTTAATCAGTATGAAAAAGGTTTGAAGTATTTGGATTGAGAAGCATTAGAATACAAATAGTTCCAATGGCATCTAAGAGTACAAACGGTAGTAAGCATACCCTTAGGTCCTTGGAAAATGTTCTCCCCTGGCCCCAAAATGTTTGAGAACCCTCTGCTTTAAAGAATAGCTCTGCTTTGCTACCTGTGGGTTAGATATCGCCCTGACAGCAGTGAGGTCCGATCCAGAGCAGAAAGTTCCAGCAGCGCCCTGAACAATGACGCCTTTACCGTCCATCCAGCTCTCCAGCTGGCTCACCCTCTCCTCCAGTTCCACCATCATACTGCCTGGGGAGGAAGGACAAATAAAACTGGGCTGTAATGTGTTTATGTTTGTGATTGTGCACAAATGAGTTTCATCCGGAGAATACCATTTCTGCACTAATTAATGGGAAAAAATACACAGTGTTAAATGTACCGTCACCTTACCGGAGAAGGCATTCATGCGGGAGGGGTAGTTGATGGTCAGCACAGCGATGCCAGACTCCTGTTTGAGCAGGTCAACGGAGCCTCCGGGAAAGGCCTGCAGCTTCTCTGTGATCTCCTCCTGGTTGAAGCCATGGACGCTGGAGTACACACAACCACTGCTCTGTCTCTGCAGCAGCAGCAGCCTTCGAGGAACAACATGTATAAGCTCATCAATATACAGATCCAGCTCTTACAGATGGTAATAAGACACACAGGAGCTGTTTGTGGATGATTCATTTAACTGCTACAACAACATACTTATGGTACATTACCAGTAGGTTTAGACAGCATAAATGTCCTCTGTCTTTACATGATCAGATGGCATGGTACAGTCACACAAACAAATGAATCATCTGATTATGACTCATTTTAGTCAGAGTGAGAGAAAGTATTACTTTTATATACTGGCATTCTGCCTATCCAAGCACCTTAGAAATGCATTTTGGTTATTAGACGTGTCCCTGTTTGTAACTTGTGAACGAATAATGTGGGTTCAACTCAGTAGACTTGATGTTCTTGTATTCATGACTTTGTTTCCTGCCACAGTCCGGCATGGTGGTAAACAATGCTGGTTAGTCTCTCTTACCTGGCCCAGACTGCACAGCTGCTGCTCCTCAGGAGCTGCCGCCTCATTGCACAGAGTACCATTCTGCTGCAGCCTGGAGACGGAGAAATGTGGGAGAAAATACTCACTTTCACCTCCACTGCTTCACGCTTCACACATTTTGCTATATTAAAAAAAAGGCGGTGGGCATATATGAGGAGGAACAACAGTTATCATTGCCAGGATACTCTGCTGACTGGCCAAATCAAATAAATCCCTACAAGCTTTGACAGAATTGGGACTGTTATAGATGTTTCTTTTCACCGCAGACCTTTTGATTCCTAATAATGGGAGAAGTGTTACTAATAACATTAATGACGGTTCCATTGTGTTCAACCGTAAGCCCACGCATAACACCAAGACCCTGGCACGGACACAGTTAAATAGAATTCAAACATTAATACTTTTATTAACACCTGTGTGCTGCTGTGATGCATCCGTTAGCTCACAATATCTATAGGATAAACAACCGGTGTTTTATAAAGACGTTCTTACTGTTAACAATGTGCTCATCGCAGCATTTCATGCTATGAATGGGAATTATGATTCAGCCACTACACACCGGTGTTTTCACTTAACGTTAATTGTGTTGCCTACTTAGGCCTCTTAACCATAGACTGTATCTTAACACACAGTTTTGTGACATCACGCAATTACCAGTATAGCTTCACCCAGCTTCAACCGGACTCACTTAGTTAACCACATACTTGTATAGTGACTAGCATCATTAGCAGTAACGTAAAGCAGAAAAAGTGGCTAAACGTTACCATGACCTCTGACATCTAGAAAGTTAAGTCACGCTACGTTAATATTTAAGGTAGGTAGCTTTCCTTAAATATTACAAACTACCGTACTGTACTGCTATAAACCTTCATCTTAAATGGAAAACATTCATTCATGTCTTAATACGTTTCTGGTGAAACTACGGCTATAAGGAAGCAAGCTTACAAAATCCATTCATAAGTAGCATTTCATCAAAGTTTTCAACAATTTTACTTGTTTTGCAGTAACGTTACAGCGTTGAATGTTGTTTGGAAAAAAAATGGATGTTAGACGATGTTTAAGTGTTCATTTGATCCTATTTGACACTACAACAATTTCAAAACCATTTAGCAACAAAAATGCAAGCACCAACCTTGCTAAATGACAGTCGTGTGGTGTTACTCTGAAATTCGTCCGTCCGGAAACTGGAGCTCTTCGGAAGTAGACAATGTCAACGCACAAATGTAGTTCCTCAACGATCCCACGGGGGGGCGGAGTAATACCGTCACGCAGCAAATGTAATTTGGGATTCATTTGTATTCAATCAATTCTTGCATGAAGGCAGATATATCAATTCATTATTTAGGTATTGTGTCACATACATTTGACACAACACTCTTCAAGCTATAATTTATTGTCAGCATGCAATCTTATTCATCATTGGCCAATGCACTGCACAGAGAGATCTGCTCTTTGTCTGTCACAAGTCTGTAAACACAGAATACTGAGGAACTGGCTCTACAGACATGTCCTTATTCAGTAGTATTGACAGAGGGCTTTAAATAACACCTACGAGTTATAATGAAGCGTTGGCAGAGGCAGCTGACAGTAATATTAACATACCCTATTGTCAACTGAAGTTTTCCTTCTGTGTCTGTGTGAAGGTAAAACAGCAAAATAGCAGGTTTTGTTTGCTTGACACCAGTGAGCTGATTTAATCTTAAAGGTAATAGATACATTTTCAAGTCTAACACTGTGTTGACATCCAGTCAAAGAAAAACCTGCTATATATGTGCTTTCAAATATTGGGTTTGGAATTATATCAAAATGAGATTATGATTTGTTTAAAATTGTGTTATAGCTTTCCACTTTTGCCATTAAAAAGCATCCTTTGAAGATGCAACTCATCTTTGAGAAATAGTCTTGTTCAACTCTTCCTAGAAACATGTAATATCATATGAGGGATTACCACCTTTCCTGAAGGCAGTAAAAAGTGTGAATTGCTCTGGGATCACATTTCGCCTACTGTGCAAACACAGAGAGACACAAACTACCACAGACTTGTGTAATTGAAACAATTTGTCTGAGTACCAAAGCCTCTGTGTGAATACTGAGGTTTGTAAAGATCTGGACAATTATAGGAGACAGGTGGAAGGTGAGATACGAGATACGTGTAATGCTCAATGAGTGAGAGTAAGAAATGAGAGCATTCAGACAGTGAGACCAACTTAAACTAACATGGACAAGAGGATGATTTAAAGACCAAGAGATGCAGGAAAAGGAAGGGAAATGTGCCAAAAAAGAGGGATGTTGAGACACTTCCTTTCCTGTGATCTGATCTATGGTTACTGGGAGCATAAATCCTTCTCTTCAATCCACACATCCTCTGCCGCTATTCACAGCCCTAAATATACAGGTGAAAACAAACTTTGACGATTCCAGAGACATGCTGAATAGAAAATCTAAAATGAATTTATATATATATATATATATATATATATATATATATATATATATATATATATACAAATACAAATGCAAAATGCACTTTATCTTGGTTTTTCAAAATAAATATGTGCCTAGAGACCCTGAAAGTATGAGAAAAGACCATTTTATCTCTGTTTCTCCTTTGCTAACTATCAGAAAATGTTTGTAATAAGTGAGACTAGCTGACAGTTGCGATCCTAGACACAATAGGGGCCCAGACAAAGAAGCTCATCAAGGCCCATTGTATGTGGACGTGTATGTGTATGAGAACAGTGTATGTATGATAGGTTGAGGTAGCTAACTGACTGTCCTAATGGTATCCAGCTGCCATACAGTAGCTATAAGGGGCCCCAAATAGTGGCTTTATGGGAGCTTTAAGGGGGTTTATAGCACAAGGATTTGAAGCAAATTTTTACACAGAGGCCAAACTGTGGAATTACAGCTTCCGGGTTTATACATCCATGGGAAGACCGGAAACACTAACCAATCAGAGCAGACTGGGATTTTCGGCAGGAGGGCCTTAAAGAGACAGGCACTCAAACGTTGTTTATCAGACAGAGGAAGAATACAGGCGCTGTAGCAATGGGCAGTATGAGAAATATATATATATATTTTAACATTTAAGCATGTAAACATGTTCTTGTAGAACCCCTAAATTAAATGCATGAAGCTGAAAATGAGCATTGTATCTCTCCATTAAGTGTAGCAAAAGTGATTGTGTCTTGTGTATTCACATACCATTATTAACTTAGATTAGCTGTTTAAGACACAGTGGCAAGTGATTAGTGATAAGTGATTTGATCATATATATATATATATATATATATTTGTCAAACCAATTTGATTCATGACTGTACCACAAACATGAAAGGACACGGTTTGCTGCATCCAAGACTGCAATAGACTCAAAAGTACCTCTCTGTTCTATTTAAAAGTGGGGAAGGAATTCAAAAAGGTCGGTGCGAATCATCCCAGGCAGGCATTCCAGACACGCTGACTCTCCTTCTTGCTCTGAACAGTACTTTAAGCTACGTCAGCTAGCCTGCAACCTGTCTCTAAATATCACTCTGAGAAGTGCAGCACCTGGAAGACATGGTGGCTTAGCGGAATTTGCATACATAGTAGTCTTTAATGTCGCCCACGAGTGTGTGTAAGAGATTGTCTATGTGTGGTAGGTGTGTGATGGAGTGGCTTTCTGTCCAGACAGTTTATTATTTTATAAAAGTTCATTTCCAAACCATTATCTCACTGTGCCTGTCCACTTCCATTCATCCTCCACCGCAGACTCCAGCTGATAATGGAGGCCTGTCTGAAATTACAAAGTGACTAATGGTTAGAGGGGGAGAGAGAGAGAGAGAGAGAGAGAGAGATGCATGCACAAATGCCATTGCTTGTATCTCTCTCTGTGTGAGTTTCTGTGTGTGACTGTTTGTGGCCTCTAAAGTGATGCATCAGTGTACTGATCGATATGCAGCTGTCTGGGGCTCCACAGGAAGTCAGGAAATGCGCTGCAGTCAGCATGGCTCTATACCAACTTACCGAGATAGGAAAACACACACACACACACACACACACACACAATGATAAGTTCCAGTAAGGATCTATTTCAGGGCAGGAAGAATGGCAGGTTGGCAGGGGCCACAGACTCTCAGGGGCCTGGAGGTTTCCTTTGAGGAGTGTAGGGAGGTCAGGGGAGCTGGAGGGCCAATGAACACTTTTCCAACGCGACAGGGTCGTGTCGGTAGCAACTCACATTGCATAACCATTGAACCACAAAATGCGACTATTTACTGTAATATGTGTTGTGTATTTGAAACCAAGCCAAAACTTTGAAAACATCACCATAATATGGTGTAATACACCAAAAGAGGTATGTGTTTATTCATTAACAACTCAAAAACCTCAAAACCCTTCTTAAATAATCTAAACCTAAACTGGGTTGACATTAGGGAAATAATCTGCAACGATACACCCAATGACTAAATATAACTTGCTAGTCATGTTTGTCTATGCACTGCAGGGGACAGAGTGCTAATGAGCTTCCTTGCAGGCTAGTCAAGCTTTACCATTATATTGTTTGTAGAGAAAACAAACAAGGCTGTGGACACACATAAAGCTGCAGGCCAAAATGTAGGCTTGACACTAGTCAACAAGCAAAAGGGCACAACTGCTTATTAGAATTATTATGCATACTATAGTGAGTGCAAATTGTATCTCAGTTCTTTTGAATAAGGCTGTAAAAGGATGAGGACTACAGAAAGGACCTGTTTAGGGCTACACCAATCAAATCAGATCAAACCGTGTACGTGGCCAATGAGTGTTGTGTGTCTGTGTGGATTTGGAATTTTATCTGGGCATCAATGGCTGTATGTATACAACAGTCTGGTTTAGACCCCTGTCTCTGCTTGGACCTGTTTTCTATGTTTTGCATGATAAAATATTGTTCCATAAATACTTTCCATTGTGTTTTAAGCCGCATTAGAATCAAAACAGTTTGTACTGGTTATATAATGGTTTCAGCATCTGGAAACCTCCAGACTTAAGCACAGGCCAGCACTGGGAATCCACACTCCTGGCCAGCCTTGACACAGGAAAACAGTGTGAAGCAGCCAACACAGCGCAAAGCTACAGGCATCAGGAAAGGATGACAATATTTATATTTATATCAGCGCCAGGGTAGGATTTCTGGCCCCATAACATTGTTGCACCTGTTATTTCAGTCAGCCTGGGGGTGCCAGGTTTCAGAGTGAGGGGTTAGGTGTCCGTGCCTCTCAGGGTAAGGATGTGTATGGTTGTGTGTGTGTGTGTGCCTGTCCCTTAATGTTTATGTAAGACGATGGGCATGTATGTGTGTGTGAAGTGCAAAAACAGTGCAGTAAAGTAGTGTTTTCATGTTGTAGACAGAAACGAAAATACACCATCTGACGCAAACAAAAATCACACACATTTAGAAAAAGGAATGCAGAAGGATTTATGGAGGAGTGCATGCATAGTGAACACACACCCACACTATCAAAGAGATAGGCGCTCCCTCTGCTCCCGTCACGTAGCTCTGCAGCCATCACTCAAAGGCAGAGATCACGGTGTCACCAGAGATGTCCGCCAACAAGATTGAAGCAGCCAGACAGTCGTTTTGGTTCTAGTGCTTCATCTTTGTGAGTCGAACGGTCACCTAGGACTCCTCCTGATGCAAAGATATTACTGTGCCATGTTTGATTGATGTTGAGGACTTATTGGTCCTATTGTGGGATTGAAGAGCGCTGTACTGGGGCAAGGCAACTGCACAGTGGCAAGGTCGGCTTAACCTGTAGTGTGTAAATTCAATCATTGAAGATTTTTTGAGAAAATCAAAACACACAAGTTAGATAAGACTAAAGGGTTATTCAACTTCTTAAATACTACTTTATAATAATGCTCCTTGCACAGCATGACAACACCACATACAGTATTATTCAAGTGGTGCAACTGCAGGTATTTTGGTATGTGATGTGAAAAGAGAGGAGAAATATGTAAGTCCTTATGTTTATTACACAAAAAGAACAGCAAAGGTATCACCTTCATCATATGATTCACCACTTTCACCCAAAAAACTGACTGTACTACTCAGCTGAGTAATGTCCTGATATGTGACCATTTAGAATTAGTAAAAGTAGAAAAAGGCCTTTTAATCTGTTTTACATAAGCATCGTTATTTATGTTAAGCACAAAAGCAGGCTCTCGTGAACAGTGTTTAACATACATTTTGATTGGAAAACATCAGCAATGGGTGAGACAGCAAAAATAAATGCTGTCACAAACGATGTATTTAATTTTCAAATCAGGAAAATGCAGAAAAAGAAACCAGCCTTTGGTACAAAGTTATAAAAAAGGACCTCACATTCACATTTTCGTGTTACTGTAATGAAAAATGTAAAGCCAGTCATGAATGTAAAGCAAAGTGTTTTAGTCACAGGCAAGGTACAGTCCAGGCATGTACTGTAGGACATATTCAAGAAGGCAGAAACTAACACAGCTTAATTCAGCAGACAGAGTGATGCCATGGGGAACTCCCTGCTCCACTGCCTTTATCTCTGTCCATGAATCCATGACGCTGCATATTGTGTATGAAACATGATAGTTTGTGCAAAAGGTACACAAAACATGTTGCGCACAAAATACAGTACGTATTAAAGACATCATTCTGGATTTCATTTTGTCTGGAAGTATTTGGATCATTTGAATATGACCACGTATCACTTGTAAATACAGTATTATAGAACTAAGCAGTAGCAGAAGGTCTGTTGGCAGATCTGCAAGGCTACACTAGTCCAGGCTAGAATCCAGACCAGAGCATAGGACATCCATTCTGATGGTTGGCATGAATGAATGACGCGTTTTCATTGTCCTCTGAGGCTACGCATGATGCCTGGTTCATCAGGCGGGTTCATCGGAGCACACTGCTGAATAAGTGAAGCTGCTTCAGATCCTTTCCTTGCATCCTTGGTCAGTTAGTCTCTTGCTGGATGCCACATACATTCTAAAAGGTGAGTTGGTGAACTAAAGCACTTATGAGTCTGTAGGAGTGGAGAAGCAGTCTGGGTGTGGTATGTACAATAGCAATGAAAAGGAACGTTCAGTGTTCAGAGGTTGTCGCTGAGGGCTTCTCGTTGGTTCAATCATACGGGGAGGTGGAGCTCAAATAATGACAGTCTCTATGTGAAAGGCGTGTGAGTAGGTAAAAGAGGAACTGTGTTTCTGGAGGGCGAAGGATGGAGGCACAACAGGGGTGGTAGAGGGAGAGGAGGAGGTGGAGGAGGAGGAAGTGGGGGAGCGGCTGACCCATCGGGAGGGGAGGCGTCGGTTGGCTGGACGGGCAGGCCTGGAGAAGTTCTTCTGAGCTGAGGAGGAGACGGAGGTCACGTCGTTCTCCTGTGGAGAAACAAATGAATTACCATTTAGGATTATCACACCGTTCCATCAACATCTTTATATTCACACACTCAGATACTTTACATTTTGTCACGTGTTCCATCTGAAGTCTTCTTGACCCTGGAGGAAACAACAGGCATATTTCAAACAGGAACACGCTCATGTGGAAAGGTCACACAAGTAGATCCTATTCTTTTAAGTCGAGAGAAAAACATCTGAAGTGGAATACCGTACTCGGTACAGTTTTACAGAATCTTCAGCATTGTATTTTGGACAGTACTCCTCGGTTAAGGTTAAACCAAAGCGGTGCCTCTAATTAAATTATTTTCATGAAGTCAAATTGGCTTGATAATCGCTCCCCTGATTTCTTTACCGTTCTAGCGTGATCACTTCAGCTCTGCCAAGGGCATTTAGTCAGCTGGCTTCTTGCAGATACTTCTATAATTACTACACAAAGGCCAGAAAAACACTTCCACTGCGAGGCCCCATGGAAGGACTGGAAGATGAAAGACAAGTATGTTGTTGAGGGGGATAAATCTCCTGGCAAGTACTTTATATGCCACACGGCCAGTTCCTTTTGTTACGAGCCTTTAAGCAATAGAATGGCCCAGATGCCCAGATTATAATGGAGGCTCTGGCCTGCTTCTGTCTCTTAGCACATACCAGAAATAAACAACATTCCCACCGGAGCTGTCCCCAGTCAAGGGCAATCGCTTAGTGTTTCAGAATGGAATGAAACAGAACGAAATGTGCGAGTTCACCCAGGTCTACTGGGGCAATTGTCCATGACCTAAAAAAAATGCATTTAACTCTTTTCATTCCAAATGTTAACATCTGTACAGTGAATAGCACACCTGCTGAGCGGCAAGGCGGGTGCTTACATGTGAAAGTGTGTATACAGACTGTATTTTTCAGACTCTACCCACCTGCACTGTTAGATGTACCTCTTTCACACCCATGGCACTGTGGCTGCTGAACTGTGCATGTGTGCTGTGCTTCTGTGAAGAGCTTGAAGTCTGTGTGTGTCTCAGAGTGGGAGGGAAGGGCAGAGGGTCAATGTCCGGCATGTCCAGTTCTGTCACGTTCTCCTCCTGCCTGACACTGGCGTTGGGACTAGAATCCATCTCGTTGGGTTGGCTCTGGTTCTGGTGAGCCCGGGCTGCACTCTCATAATTCTTCAGAATCCTCTCCACTGCCCCGTAGTTGGATCTGGATCCCTCGGGCCGTGGGTACGCAGCCAGAGTGAGGGCCTTCCAGGGATGGTCGTTCATCATTCGAGGCCCAGGTCTGGAGGAGTCCGACTGGGAAGGAAAAGCCGACCCATGCCGTAGCTGTGCCTGGTGCCCTGGCTGTGTCATCTGTCTTTGTTTGTTCTCAGCAGACGGCTGCTGCAGTGAGACACCAACTGACTTCGCTCCGTGGGGATTCTCATTCTCGGAGCGGGAACCATCCACACTCTGACCTGGCTGGGTATTTGCAGGCAAGACGGGCTCAGAAAACAGAGCCTCTGTGGCCGCTCTGTGTTGTGCTTTCCTGGAAGGACCGCTTGCTGTTTGAACTTTGTTCTTGACCTCCCGATGGTGCGTTGTCTCCACGCTGTGTCCAAGCTGTGGCGGCTCAGATGAAAGGTCAGAAGGGATTCCTTGCTTCATTCTTACCTCTCGACCTTCAGCACCACATCTCATTCGCCTTGATTGGACCTCGGGGTTCTGAATTGTGGAATTTGAGGTGGAAAGAGACAACGCGATTTCAGGATGCACACCCATGACGCTAGTGGTGACATCAGTGCAAAGTGGCTGAAATGTTGTCTCCCCGGGAGGTAATATCTCATCTGATGCACAAGTTGGAGAACCCACAGAGCAGGCATCTGTTACTGTAAAACTGTCTTGTCCCTGTACGCCTCTACGGCCCATCTCAGCCTGAAACAAAGTTCTGTTGAACTCGGCTGTTTTTTGTTCCAGCATTATGTTTCTTTTGGAGCCGTGGAGGTTGGGGCCAGCAGGTGGTATTTCAAGAGAGGACAAGAGCAAATCTAAAGGTAATTCTTTGACAATCTGAGGTATTTGTAGCTCAGGGCTTCTTAGGCTCCCAACACCAGGGCAGTAATCTGAGCGCAAGTTCTTGCCAGCAGTCAATATGTTGACTTCAGAGAAGCTTTTCTGGACAGTCCCGTATGTCGACAGCTTACTGCTCGTGAACTTGCTTGCGTCACAGGACCAGCGATTGTGGCAGCAGCCCTTATTAATACATTCAGATTTAGCAGGTACGGGGCTTGATGCTACAATACCGTCTATCAAAACTTTTCCTTCATTTACCTGTAGCATAGCCTCAAACTTCCTGACAATAGATGGGCTGCTACATTTTTTGTCAACTAGAACACAGGGACTATGGCACTTCCTCGCTGTCATCATGGGGGATTCTGGGATGTAAAGTTCTGTGTCTGGAAAAGTGGGGGAGCTCAGATTCCAGGAGGAGGTGCGGGGAGGGACGGCTGGACATTCTGTATCAATCTCTGAGAGTAATCCAGGGCTTGTCTTTGCTTCTCCGTGGCTTTCTGGATCAGCAGTGTTTGCTATCCAGGATTTGCTTGGCCCTCTGTCTGCCCTCCAGGTGTTTTCTGGTGACAAGGTGATCCAGTTTTCCCTCTCCAAGGCCCGGAGGTCATCGTAAATCTGGCTGAGGTCGCAGGGAGCTTCATCGACCTCCAGCCGGGTTTTATCACGGCCAAACAACATCTCGCTCTCCTCAGGAAGGCACAGGGATTCAGATCGATTCCTGAAGAGAATGAAACAGTGAAATGCATTTACCCTTATTGTATCAAGACATAACAGGTACAGTGATGATCATAGTTCCATGTTGACGCCAGGAAGTTAACATAGTAAAGGGGATTTATCTACCTCTTATCCCCACTCTTCTTTCTGATCTCGTCCTGGTAGCTGCAAAGCTCCTCGCTTACACGGGCGATCTCCTTCAGAGCCTGAGACACAAAGATGGGGAGACAGAGATACAATGAGACATGCTGGATACTATGTATTGTTGAAAAACTCAAACTTAAACCTGAGGATGTGGTAGATAAGGAGGATTATCTATTCAAAGAAACAAAGGAATGACGGAGAGGAGTATACAGGAACACTAATGATCAAACAAGTTTGTGACAGCAGAGCAAAAAGCAAAGACAAGGAATGACGACAACACCGATGTGTCTAAACTGTGTATAAACATAGTGTTTTTAACAAATCACTCACAGCATTGAGAGCAGTGGTGTTCCTCTTCTTGTCGCTGCCGTAACTCAGCTCTGCCCAGAGATGCTTTTCTTCAGGATGAACATGGATATTGTTTTCATTACTGTTGGAGACATCTTTCTGTGGCACTCCACATCCAGGCGCTCCATGAAACACAGCCTCCAGCTCTATTGTATCCGCAGCTTGCTTGCCATCGGAGGCTGAGTCTTGCTGCCAAGTACCTCTGGAACTTAACTCATCCACCAGCTCAGGTTTTGAATGAGTGAACTGAGCCCCAATATCATATCCAAAGAGGCTGTCTGCTTGGAAGCAGCTGGAGTGGTGACCATCTCTGCCAACACAATCCCTGCCACTGATGTCTCTGTTGTGACCAAAGCCAGGTAAAGATGGATGTCTGCTTGGTTCTGACTGACTGCTGCTGCTGAGCGGCTCGTTGTCACTGAGCAGACTGGAGCCGGAGGTGGTTGAGCGAATGCTGAGCCTGTGCACATCATCGTTGTCGTCCTGCCTCCCACTGCCCTGCACTTCTCGCTTGGTTCTCACGTCACAGTACAGCTAGAAATAGGAAGAACAACAACAGAGGTCATCGTTTTTTTCACCTCTACTGGATTAGTCCGATGTGGAATGGAACATTGTACTTTTGTCATTTAAATTGTATTCTTTTAAGATGAATTTCAACATTTGATTTTGCAAATATTGAGCAGAAACAATATAACACTAAACAAATCAACAATTATGTCAATCAAAAACACATTTTATCTAACGATATTATTCTTTTATATTATCTATTAGATCAAAAATGTACACCTATGTCAGTGTATTGTGTTCAAAGGGGCATGTATTTTGACTCTATTCTCAGTGAATGCCTATGACAATATAGAGGATGGCATACGATTATACTAACAGTACAATACTGCATCTGCACACAGTCCCTCACAAACATTTTTAGACCGCAGAGGATTAAAAAAATAAACATTCAAAGAATTCTTTCAAATTAAATTGGATAACCTCTGGTGGAATCCCAAAATAGTAACTATTTCATGTTGACTGGGCTCCCTTCCCATCACGCAATGTCTAGATGGGACTACTGCCTTTTAGCCTTTATTCCTCTGCTGCTTTGCTCTCTCATTTTCTGGTCTCGGACGGGCAAATGAGAGCCACATGTTCTTTTCTTAGCAAGCTGTTCCCGTGCTTTAGCACTCTCTCCAGTGTGGCTTCCCTCATTCAAAACACTGATCTGCTCCTCTGGGCATGTCAGATTTGGACTCTGGCTTTGTCACCTACACTATCTCATTCTTTACCTTTGCCCCTCTCTCTGGGCCATTCATTTGCTCTAATTCCCTCTTTGACCGGTCTTATCAAGTTATACTTTCTTACTTAATTATTCTCATCAAACTCCACCATTCAACTTTTATATTAGGGCAGCAACTAACAAGTCATCCCCCTATAAAATAAATCTGCTGAATACATACAAACTTGTTTGGTTTATCACATAATGGAAAATGCGGAAAAACAAGTTCCTGAAGCTCAAGGAGAAGTCTTCAAATTGCTTGTTTTGTCAAAACATCCGAGAGATATTTACTGTCATGTAAGACAAGAAGGTCTATTATCATGTTGCTTCTCGGTCTACATCACTCCAGGTCATGGCTTGCTCAATCACTGCCTCTCTGTCTAATTACACAGAGATATCAGAGAAATAGCAGAACCCTCGCACTCCTCCTTCCACTCCTTCCTTTCCTCAAACCCTGCAGCTGCACTGATCGGGGATATTGTTTTGACAGTGTTGATGGTGAACAGGATGTGTAGGAGGGAAGTGTTACACACTGTAGGCCGCTCACTGCATAGGAAGCCACATCTCATGCACAAGTCTCATAAGTTGGGAAATGGCATCACATACTTTTTTAAAGTTTTCCTTTATCCAGTCATATATGACTTACTTTTACCTAAATCCAACCGTAACTCAAAATCAAATAAATTAAACCAAGACAAAACGCAGAAATATTATCATTCAGACACACTCGGAGCACCTTACCTCTTCTATTTTCCTCTGCATATCCTTCAGCTGGCACTCCCATTCCCTCCTCTCCACGTCAAACCTCTCCAGCAGCTCTGTTTTCTCTCTTAACCAGTCCCTCTCATTGTGCTCCAGGCGGCAGCGCAGGTCCATGGCCGTCGAATGCGTGTCCGCCAACAGCCTCCGCTGCTCTTCCCTATCCCGGCGGAGTGTCGATGTCTCGCCGTGCTGTCTGAGAGCACTCCGTGACGCCACAGAGCCGGGACCTGCTGCTGACTGGACCCCACCGCTGATCAACCCAGCACCCTCTCTAGCCTCCAACTGAAGAGAAGGAAGCAGACAGGGAGTGCAGAGGGCACAGAGGAGGAGAGGAAAAAGCAGCAGGGGAGATAGATGAAAGAGTGGGAGGGACGGTGGAGAAAAAAAGTCAGTGGTGATAAGCCAGATGAAGAGACAAGCGAGGCATGAGTGAAAGGATTTGTTAAAAGTGGAATTAAGAGAATGCAGGAGTGGCAGGAAGAGAAGGCGGAGGATGTGGGGGGATAATGCACCACGGGGACGAGTGTGAGTGGGTTCAGAGGATGGAAGAGGGAGAAAAGAGAGAGGATTGAAAGATGAAAATATCCTGTAAGAACTCACACAGAGGGCTCCTGGGTTCAGGGTTCAAGTCTCTTTTCTATGGCGCTTCCCTTACACAGGATGCAGTGCAGGATATGGCAGATCCATGCACAGCAAAATGCTCTATGTCTCCAAAGGATGCATGTGGCCTCAGTCAAATGATATTCATACAAAGAGGATCTCTCAACACAGATTAAACAGAACTCCTGATTCCTTTCAACAAATTACAAAAATGCCAATTCCATTAGGTTTAATTGGACAATTTTGTTTTATTGAGAATATAACCGAATGAAATACCCGGGGCATTTCCCCTGAGAATGTCACTGTGTTGCAGCCAAAACCTTAAGTCAAAAGATGTTCTCATTTTTTAAAAGGCTTAAAAACTGACTGAATTTCATAACATCGAAGATTGAAGTCTTGGTGGTCTGATTTGTACCTCTAGATAAGATAATGGTGTTCGGAAAACTAATCCGAAATGTCCTCTACCAATGAGATAATACAAGGAAATGATCTGATTGAGAGGCTTTCCTCTTTTAAAGTATTTAACAATACGGGTGTGTTTCAGTACATAGATCTGTGCTTCCTGTGGTGAATATGTGCATTTGTGTTACTCGTAAGAAATGTTGGCCAAGACAACGCCTGTGCATGAGCATACATGTGCATGTCAATGTAGTGTGCGTGTGTTAGAAAGAGGGGGAGAATGCATACGAGCATGCCCGAGTGTGTTATTTAAGTGTTCAGTCACAGACAGCGACCAAGCCTTCTTACAAGCCTGGGTCATGGTGCTATTTCTGCCTGTGGCCTGGGGTCACGAAATTATGGAGTAGAAAAACATGTCAACCCTTTTCTGTCTGCCTGTGGCTCTTTTCTCCACAATTACAGACGGATGCTGATGGGTGCCGTCCACAGTCCATTCAAACATCCAAATGTAAACAAATAGTGAAAGTGCATAAATAAGAGGGTTGGAGTCAGAGCTGAAACTGTCTTCTTAAAAAGAAACCTCTGGGGGCCCTTTACATGCAAACAGGGACATAGTTCAACATCATTACACCCAGCTCAGGGAAAAAAACACACCCATGCAAGCACACATCTTTCTCAAGGAGCCAACTCCTGATACTCTTTGGCACCCTGCCTGTCGCTGTATGGAAAAGGGGATATAAAGGTAACCGTGTCACCACGGTGACCCACTATAAATAGCGGACACACAGCCTTGTACAATGTCACATTCCGAGGGGAGGTGGGGAGACGAGGTAAAAGGAGGAGGGGGGAGTTGGCCGCTAAGGCAGAGCGAGATATCTACTAGCTGCCAGCAGCATTCATAAATCAGTGGCGTGTGGAGAAATATGCAGGGAAATATCCGGCCTAAGACCACTGCCTTGGATGCGTACTTGGTATTTGGTGGTAGAAGTGCCCAAAAAGGATTTGGAAACAACAAACAATAGTTACATTCACAGCCAGAGCCCGCTGTGGAGAAAGGTGTGTAATTAAAATCTCAAGAATAGAACAAGCATGCAACTGCTCATAAGCTACAACTGTGTTGATGCTTAGTTATTTGCAATTAGAACTTGGAAGAATTTCTGGTATAGCAAATAAATGACAGTATCAACTAAGCCAAATTCAAAATGATATCATGATTTGGCTGAACTGTTTGTAGCTACAGAGCTTCAGTTTCTTGACCAATCAGATGACCAACAAAAGGGACCAAAACTAGCTGCTAACCACAGCTAACAATATGTATAAATATGTAAAAAGTGGACATTTTATGCATAAAACTTCAATTATGAAGCAATTATGTAGCACTGTGGATTTAAGCAGACTCTCACAGATAAGGACATCTTCATCGTGACAATGTGCAAATGCCATTTCACTTACGACACTACTTAAAGTGACCTTAAAATTCAAACGTAGTGGACCCAGGTCCCGAAGTATCCACCACTCGGTCCATACACTAACTTTAGGTTTCCATAATACACTTGGCTGCTTGGATAATCCTCCACAGTATTCCTCTGACACTCATTCTACAGTCACTTTTCAAATCTGTTCTGGATTGTTATTGGTGTGATCAGTATCAGCATTCAAACCATTACCTTCTACATCCTCAACACCCTCCGTCTGAGCCAAAAATGGGATCTTCCCTGCACTGGAGTTTGTCACTCATGCTGAAATTGTTCACATTTCACTTCAAAGGGACCCATTTTGCTCTACTGACCTCTACTGATGCTCCTTGCATTGATTTCCATGCATTCTAGTCTATTTCTGTCGCCCACATGTGAATTACATGGATTACAGAAAATATGATGTCAACAACCTCGTCATAACATTTAAACCTGCTGTCTTGAACTAAAAGCAGACCAAACTTTGTTTATAGACCTGTTACAAGTTCACTCTATACTTCCCCATTAGGGATACGAGCTAGTTAAAGGTCTGTGAAGTCTGTAAATTAGTCATTTGATTTGTAAGCTGTGAATGATTTCAGAAAACTTGTCTTGAAGTATCTTGAACCTGATGAGCAACCCTAGATTAGCACTTGGTAAACACGTACCCAAAACTATGAACTGTGGCAGGATGTGGCATCAAGACAAAACAACTTTTACAATGGAGCTAACCCCGCCCAGCATGGCTTCACTCCAACACACATTTCCCTTGGTCTGTTTGTGCAATGAGTATAGAAATGTCTGCATGTGTGTGTGTGTGTGTGCGCGCATGATCCATTGCAAATGTTTGTACACTTTGGATGTTCACACACACACACGTACAGTAAAACACACAAGAGACTTCCATGTGCACTTTGCCAATATATAGAAGAAACAAAACATCAATGCATCTTCAGAGTGTCAAAGCTCTTAGAAACTGCCTCAAATAAAGATTCCTTACATGCACATCAGCATCTTAAAATTATAACATCAATGTGTGAGTGTGAGTGTGTGTGTGTGTGTGTGTGTGTGTGTGTGTGTGTGTGTGTGTGTGTGTGCGTGTGTGTGTGTGTGTGTGTGTGTGGCATCATGGCATAACCTCCTGCAATAGATTAGGCCGCTTTCTCCCACAGCCACAATGGGCTTTACAAAAGCAAAACAGAACAGTAAAAGTCTGTTTTTATAAGGCTCTCTGTCAACCACGCTGTGAGAAGGCACCGAGCCAGCAGGACAAAGAGAAGAGCTGCACAGTAACCTTGTGCCATCTACTCGCACAGAGGGAATGACATTATG
Source organism: Leptoclinus maculatus (assembly GCA_032191485.1). Taxonomy (NCBI): domain Eukaryota; kingdom Metazoa; phylum Chordata; class Actinopteri; order Perciformes; family Stichaeidae; genus Leptoclinus; species Leptoclinus maculatus. The sequence goes on from JAVDOI010000008.1 coordinate 15,926,092, forward strand.
GCAGTTAAACCATCTGTGCTGGGAAAACCATTTTACTATGTTGCATTCCTGTGTCATCGTGTCAGCAGTGGTCTTCTCCAACTTCTCTAAAGTATCATTGCGCCACCTTTTTAGTTTCCAGCACCACGTTTCTGTGCTTCATGGCTTCACTCAGAGGATCGTTCGATTTTTCTTGTAGCTTCTGAGGACGAAGGACTTGCGCTGTGTAACGGGTGAATGCGTGGCCAATCAGTTTTAAGTCTTTGATAGGAATCATATGGGGTTGAACTGGCAGATAAAGACACAACATCACAGAAAACTAGACATGTGACGAGTACCGAGACACACAAGTCAGCAGACAGAGAAATCTAACTCTGAACAAACTTCCCAGAATCAAAAGCAACCAAATAAATCTATCTTCTGATATAACCAGAAAATAAGCTAAATCCCCAAAGCCACATTGCTTTGAAGAATAGCCATGCATGGTCCGTCGAGTGTTCCTGACACAGCATGGCACTGGTATGCAAACTTAACTCTAAGCAATTTTCTAGTAATTTAAAGAAACACTTAACAGTAGCTGTCCAAGGCAACAAAAGGTTATATTATCTACTTAGAGTTAGCTGTTAAAAAGCCAAGTTGGGTGTCTGTGTCTGGCTGAGCGAGGATAACGTCCGTCTCCTCACTGCAAATCTTTTGTCTGAACTGAGGCTTAAGTTGGATGGATGCCAGGGGACTTATCACCCTGTGATGTGGGGTGCCACAGGGTCGTATCCTGGGGCCTAATTTATTTGAATTATATATAAAGGACTTAAAAGCAGCCAGGTTTGTCTTCATTACACTTTTTAATGCTAAACGACAAATTTTCAAGAAAGATATGAGCGCACCTCTGGTAAACACAATATTTAAAGTCGTGCTCTTGTGTGATTCTTTGTGGAGAAACTCAGTTTTACAAATCTGACGATTGAGTCAACTAATCACCAATGTGGGTGGCAAATGTGGCAATCCCAATTTACACCAACCTGGAGGCCAGACGAGTATACCGAATAGCTCGTCACATGCAGACATATGACAATACACAACTATATTAACACAAGAAACAATGTAGATAAGAATTTAAATAAAGCATTCTTTGCATGCAGTAATGCATACATTGCTCTAACACACACAAACAGTCTGCAACAGACTCAGTATTTGTGTGCAGATGCTTTTGAATACAGTCTTAAACCCCCCAAAATAACACTCACAAATCACAGTCATCATCACAGTCACCTTACCTGCGCAATCCTGCATTTGAGCTCGGCCTTCCCCAGCTCCCAGGCACATCTGTCTCTGGTGTACTGCAGCTGGAGCTCGCTCCTCTTCTCCTCCTCTCTCTTCACCTCCACCTGCACTTCCTCCAAAACTGTCTTCAGTTCCAGCAGAATCCTCCGGTTCTCCCCTCCCTGCATGGAAACACAGTTTGCAGCAATCTTGTCAACCCAATGAACTGGCATATTAGAAACTTACAGTAGTGTAAACAAAGAAGAACTGATAAGGAAATAAAAACGTTATACTAAACTTAAATTTGAAGCCCTGAAGAATAATCTGGGAATATAAAATATGAAACCACAAAACACCGACTTCAAATTAGGCATCATTGACAAACTGCAACTTGCCATACAATGCTACAGAAAAAAGAATGCATGTGTACCACAAACGCACTAGGCACACACAGAAGTATATTTAGCTTTCAAGGGGTGTAAATATATCCAATCACTTGTATGTCAGCTACTTCTCTCAACAATGACTCCTTCTCGCGCATCCATTCATCCTTATCCTGAACGTGTCGCTTTTTCAAATCCTCAAATTTCTTTTTCAGCCGCGTGTGTTGTGTTTGCTGCTGCTGCTGCTGCTGCTGCTGGGGTTCGGGCCCCGGCCACATTTGTCCCCTGAGGATCTCAAGCTGTGTCCCTGATCCACCTTCTCCTCCACCTGGCGGAGCGCCGAACTGAGACTCGTAGATGTGACTGAAGACGGTGGGCGGAGAGGAGATCCTCCTAGACGGGCTGCGACTCTTCCCCCTGCCTCTATCCGCCCTCTCCATCCCGGAGCACGGCACGAATTCCCATCCCTGAGACGGGACGTAGCCCCCACCAGCTCCGCCCCCACCAGCGTGCAGCCCCGAGCCGTTCATTAACGCGCTCCACATTTCTCCAGCGCGTTAAAATGAAACATTTAAAAAACAACTTTAAAAACACAAAGTATCCATTTCGGCCGTGTAAAGCACGAGGTGAAATAATGTATGATACAGTTCAGCAGACAATGCCATCTCCCAACTTTTTTTCAGTTGGTGAGTCGCGTGCGTAAAAGCGCCAATTATCCAAACCCGGCCAAATCCCCCGTCTGCCGCACAGCAGCGCTCCGGGCAGCAGTCACTGTGCTCATACAGGCGACGGGACTGGACGCTTTGGTCCTCTCCATGTCCTCACAGAGACAAGGTCAAGCCGTTATTCTTTTGTCCCCACGGCGCCCTGATATTTTGTTGTAATCTTTTATCTCAAAGACTTCCTCTCTGCTGCACCGCTGCGCTGTTTTCCCGTTTACATTTTCAAATCTCGTCTCTTTGCCCCCTCACGGAGCTGCGGGCGACAGTCCAGCGCTGGCAAAAGACAGACAACCAATAGCCCCTCCGACGCGCGTGGCAGACGTTCCCAAAAATATCACGGGGCGCACTGATGTAAGAGCGGCGGAGTATTTTTACCCGCTGTAGCCAGGGGTTTATTTTCCGAGAGAGCCAGCGAGCTGGAAGGAGCAGCAGAGGAGCGTCCATTAGTCAACACCGGATCGCTCCAAATGCGTGGCAGGATACCACCTTGCGCTGTATCCATGGCAACAAAACCATTTGCCTCGTGGTGGACTTGTTGATAAGTAAAACAAAAACAGCATCGTGCCACGCTAACCGCAACAAACCGCTTAAAGTAGGACCTGAGGGCCTGTGTTACACGTCACTTGCTCCTATAAAACAGGCGGTTTCGTGATTTACCTTTACCGTAAAAAAAAAGCTAGTTGGCCCACCTTTCCTCTTTCCTCATCCGTCGCAGGAGTAGCCTACTCACACCCTTCTGCCATTTCTCGTCTGCTAACTTAGCATGAGGGGGATGACTATCACGAGGAAAGAGACGAGGGGTGGGATTATATTCATCTTGATAGAAGAGATAACACAAGAGGGCTTTCTATCCACTATGGGCCCACAGTCGCCTGTCTGTATTCGTTGCACTTTAGTTACTCGCGACACAGTACGTAGCTTTAATAGCAAGGCACGAGTTAGTTTTTTCTACACAAAACTGCTGCTCGAGCGCCAAAACAAACTTGAAACGATCTTCCGGCTGAAGCCATGCGAAGCACGTGCTATTTGGATGAAGATACCCTTACCTCTTCCTTTAATATGGAAAGCCTAATGTTGCAATGAATGTCCTTAAAAAACAGTCACGAGAGCCAACATTTCCGCCAACGAGGTAGCTGAAATGAAGCCTGGTCTGGAATGCAGTGGCTGAGTTAAAAACAACTGGAGAGCGACAGCCTTTAGCGCAAATGATGCTTTCATTAACGGGAATAAGAATCCTCCTCCTCCTCCTCTCGCCCTCTCTCGCTCCCTCTCTCGTTTCCCCTATGTCTCTCCCCCTCTCTCTCTCCACAGCTGGCCCTAATACGTGACGTAAACATCCCACCGCTGGGATGAAAGAAGTGGACCGGTTCCGCCCCCGTCCTGGTGGTCAGGTCCTTTGGTTTATTCAGATCATTTCTGGCTTGATTTTTCGGACCAACCCCAAGAGCATTTTTACACAATTCATATTCCGTTTGGGTGATTTTAGTGACGTTTTATCATGACTCAGACAGTTTAGAAGGTCTTGAAAGAGACATAAGCCTGATGTTTGTTTCAATAGATGGTGTGTGAGTGAATGTTTGTCAGTGTTATTATTGTGAGAGTGCACTTGAGTGAGTGTGTGTGTGTAGTGTGTGTGCATTGTTTTAACAGTCATAACACAAACGTCGGTATTTACAATGTGCTGCTCATAAACCAGATTATTGCTGCGGTCATGTGAAACCCTCATCAATACATACATTTGCAGCAGTTCATGTATAGGTTGTGTAAAAAAAATAGGATGACCTTTTGGCTTAACAGAGCCATACAAAATAAAAAAGACACTATATAAAATGCAAAAAGTCATGTTTCACCACAACATAACATTTAAAATATAATATAAGGTCCTGCACACCCACACAGGTGTTTTCAGTTATTGTGGCTGATAAGACCTTTACTCAGGTTGAAATTGGACAGAGCTATGCAATTAATTAATTCATAATGTCCCCACTTGTATTAATAAGACTCAAAATAGTGTCAACTAAGTAAGACAGTTGTCAATCAAGCATAGTCGGTACACGCCCACACAGTCTGGATAAGTGTCTACTTAGGCAGAGTAGGTGAAGACAACTGTGTGAGTGCAGAACTCAGATTGTCAGAAAAAAAATGTCATTACTCACAGCCAGAGAGTTTAAGGACATACTCACCTAACGGTACACTGTCGCTCCACGGTGTTTGGTCTCCAATAAATGTTGAAAGCATCCGAGTAGATGAGTGGCTTGGATCGCACATGGAAAATGATAATGTCCTGTACCTTGAGTGGCCTTGTGTGACGTGTTCAAAATAACAGAATTGCAATAAATGAATAAGTAAAAAAGAAATAATGAAAATGTACACAATATGATATCGAGGGTGTGCTTTACAGAACAAAAAACAGGGTGAAAAGGAATACCAATTTACAAATGGTGGCATAAGAGAGTGAGGAAAACAGAACAAGAATGAGGATCAGCAAAATAATGGGCTGAAACATCTGGATGTGTGATGGTTAAATAAAAAAGGTTGGGGGCAGAGGCAGATTGACACGTAAGAAACGAGCATATTAGAGAACACATAAACTGCAGTCATTAAAGTCAATAATTGTATGTGTTTGCATCAACTTACAGACAGTGGCTCCTCTGCCTGTTTATCCTCCTGCTTGGGGACATCCAGCCGGTCTATGAAGCCCTGCAACTCCTTCCTGAAGGCCTTCATCTGGGCGGTGATCCGATACAGCAGCTCATGCTCTCTGATCCTGGGGAGCACAAGAGTGTGTTTGGACTTGAAATGTCGCTTGGAGTTCTGTAGTCAAACAAAGGGTGAGGGGGATATACTGCGTGGAGCCTAACCACTTTGTGTTTATTACCTGCCACCTTCCTCATCCTCATCCAGCCTGGCAAAGAGCTCCCCGTTGGTGGCGTACACTCGGGCCTCGGCGATGATAGTGCTGGTGTCAGTGATGAGCCTGTCGATGGTCCGACCCAGCCTCTCCGCCTCGATGCGGATGTCTATCATTTGCTGCCGGTCCTTCAGGCTTCTGGCTAAAAAACGACTCTCTACAGGTGAGTAAAGGGAACGTGTCGGGGTGAGGCAGCGGATGTTCCTCACCTCGTCCGGGTCACTCTCCCCTCCAATGGGGCCCTCGCGCTTGCGCGGGGGAGGGAGGAGACGGGGCGAGGCCGCCGAGGCCGAGGCCAAGGGCGTGTCGTCGTCCCGTCCCCCGTCGCTCTCCGCGTCACTGTCTCGGGGGCTGCTGCGGATGCCCAGGTGGGATGCCAAGTCGTAGCGCTGCATGTTGGAGAGCAGCACGCGGTTCTCGTACTGGAGCTGCATGACTTTGCCGCTCAGTTCATTTATCTGCAGACGTGCGGCTTTCAGCTCCTCCTGGACGGCCTCCAGTTTAGCGGAGTCGGCTCCTCCTGGGGGTGAAACAAGGCAACAATGAAAAGTGGAGCACCTCTGCAAATGAGACTTAAAGTGTGCAGCTCCATGGAGGCCTTGTGAACACACATTTTTCATCAGATACAGATTCATCAAGCTAAAAAAAAGAAGAGATATCTCTGGCTCTGCAGTGCAGTTATTTTGTCTCCTGCAACATTGACTTCATGAAAGACACGGAATAGATGAAAGACAAACAAACCATGTCTCGATCCAGCTTCATGGGATCCTGCCTTGTATTTCAGTTTATTGAGTTCATTCGTCACCTAAAGATGAAACTGAATGTTATTCCCATGCGTATTCAGTGCTGCAAGTATTACTTCACACATTTTAAATTTCTTATGTATGAGGCTTAGATAACAGACGGCTTTAATGAAAGGCCCGAAGTCATTGAAGATGATACCAATAATGGCACCACATACACAAGGAAATGGGAGACACTTTACATCTTTCATTGCTGAAATCAAAACAGCAGTAAGTTGCCAAGTAATATCAGAAAACATTTATCTTATATTATTAAGGTCTGTTGCCATTTTGATAGAAATATTTAAGAGTTCACGATGCTTAACAAGGCTTCAAATAGAGAGTGAACAAAATCGATAGCAGTCCCAGGCAGAGAAACTAAAGGGGAGCATTTCCATGCAAGTTATGAACTATAGTTACTATATTGTCACGCTATAAATAGTTGTGTCTTTGGATCTTACAGCAACAATACAGTGGACCTGTTGAGTAAATTGGCCCTTTTTGGAGCACAGTCTAAACCATCTACCTTTTTGTTCTCTTCTTCCACATCTGCTAAATTCCTGCGGAGAAGCTCTGCCTCGTCCTCCACCAGCTGAAGCTGCTGCCTCAGCTCTGACAGGACCTTGCCCTGATCTCTGCACTGTTGACCTCCAATACCAGAGCTGTCCACTCCTGCTGCCGCCAGACTAAGAGAGGAAAGGCGCATTGACAAATGTGACATTTAATTTACAGCACCCTCTTTTCAACGAAAGTTTCACTATACAGTCTGGTTAAACCATGAACTATATTTTCATTGTCCGAAATTATACGGATTAACTGAATTCTCCCCAATATGGGTATATTATGCTTTTCCTTTCCATTACAGCTATCACTACATTTCATCCAGTCTTTCCTTCTGTTTCAATAATCAAAAACTGATGAATGAAAGCAAAGTACCTGTCCTCCCTCATGTTATCCAGTTCAGCCTTCAGCCCCCTGTTCTCCACCTCCAGCTCCACAATCTTCCTCCCCAGGATGTTCGCCTCCTCCTCCACCAGGCGCAAGCGGAGTTTCAGCTCCGATTCGCGGGTGGTGGGTGGCCCACCAGCCTCCCCTTTAGGCAGAGGGCTGTCCACGTCTCCGTAGAAGGAGCGGTACTTCTGCACCTCGTGATCCAGTCGATCCTTCTCCTTGTCAATCTTTGCCATTTTTTTCCTCATCAAGATGGCTTCCTCCTTGATAAAGGCCAGCTGGCATTTCAGATCCTCATTTTCCTCCTGCGGAGAGAGAAGAGAGGTATGTAGAAGAAAATACACTAGTTAGCTATGTAGCTACGTCTCTTGTACGTTCTAATTAGTTTGGAAGCGTGCATTAAAAATCCTCATGCTACTTTCACTCACTACAAATGAGGAGTCTGATGCCTAGTTGTGCATATTACATTTTGTTTTAATTTGAAAATTGCATTGCAAAACAACCTCAGTATTAAAACACCTCCACTGAAGTTCAGGACTTTATGATCTAATATTGTAAATGCTGACTCACCTCAATGGGGGTCTGTGGTGTCTTTCTCTCGGCTTTCTGTCCATCCTTACTTCCTTTTCTTTTCAGTGAGAGCTGCAGGGAAACAGTGGTTACATCATCATCAGCAGCAGCAGCTCTCTGTTTTCTTACTGAAGGCAGCGATATCATCCAACTCTTTTGGAGCAGTGAAGGCTCAGTACTGGAAAAACAGGACTGTTTAAAGCCACCCTCGAGAACATTTGTGGTGAAATATTAAAATTGAAATCACAGTGTGATTTTACAGGCTGGAAGTAAAAAGACCCCCAAAAAGAACTTGTTATTCATTGTGTCATGTTTGTAAGTATGAATGTGTATCGCACTAATCTTAAAAAGGAAATAGGACATGAATCTGGAATGCACCATTACTGCCATTAAAACACTTTATCTATCTTCAACCTGACCTTTCATACAGCAGGATAGAATTTGCATTACACATTTATAAGCAAAAACAGAAGGTAAAAAAAACCACACACACAACACACTCCCATCAGCCCTTCACCTCTTTGGTTTTCTCCAGTTCATTATGGAGGACCTGCTTGGTGACCTCCACCTGTATCAGCTGCTGCCTCAGCTTCTCATTCTCGTCCTCTGTCTTTGTCCTCTTCTCCTCCACATTCTCCAGCTCGTGGTGCAAGCGCACAGACACATCCTTCGCCACCTGAGAGAGGGACCCAGACAGATGACACAGAGACACAAGGAAAGAAAGAAGTTGTTGTTACTCGTGGTCCATGATAGAATGTGCTCACAGAATGATGCTTAACCCGCCATACTCACCTTGAGGTCTTGCTCCAGACTTCTGAGCAGCTCTCCATCCACCTCGCCACTTTCTGCGAAGCGGAGCCTTTTCCTCTCGGCCTTCTTCAGTCGGTACTGAAGGATCCTGCAGTTCTTGTTGGCTCTCTCCAGCTCTCTGCGCATGTCCTGCAGTTGGCAGGCGTCTTCCTCATAAAAGGTGTCCCGCATCTCATCCATCTCTGCCCGCATCTCCTCGATTTCAGTCTTGCAAAACATAGAGAGGGAAATGGAAAATTTGTCTCAAAATAAATAAATCTAACTTGCCCCCCCCCCCCCAATAGAATTGGTCGGGCCCTTTTAAAAACATATTTGTAAAGAAAGACAAAGCATGCAGCTACGTACAGTAGTCGCTCCTTCAACAGGTGCAACAATTGCGCACGCTAAAAATGACGACTTCTAAACAAATATAAATTGTCAGGCTTGTAATGTACTAGCAATTTACCTTAAGGTCGTCGTTTTCATCCTCCAGCTTCTCAATATCTTCTTGTAGCATCTGGTCTGGCTGTGGAGCCGGTTGTGGACAGTCTGGCTCGGGGGACAGCTCCGGCTCTGAGGCCGGCGGTGTCGCTGATTTCGTCTGCATCTTTGTCCCTTTCTTCCCCAGGCTCTTATTCAAATGAAACTGTATGAGCTCGGACTGCAAGCATCCCTCCTTCCAGAAACCGGGCCCGCAGCCTATCGTGCTTTTGGAGCTCTTCTTGTTGCCGCTCGTCGTCGCCGCCGCCGCTGCGGCCTCCCCACCTCTCGAAGTTTTGCTCCTCAGTTTGGGGGATTTGGATGCGCACGGCTGATCGGAGACGACGCGGTTCGGATCTGCCCTGGAGGGCGAGGAGGCATCGGCGACAAGGCGGGGGGTGTCTTCCGGTGTGTGGATGCCGCCTCTGTCCGCCGCCGCCCCCGCCGCCGCGGTCCTGCTCAGCGTCGGGCTTTCAGCACCGGCAGCCTGGACAGCAGCCGCGCCTTTGACGGCAGGAGCGCCTGTGGCCTGCCGCTCCCTGCCTGTGGAGACGGGAGAATGACCTCGGCTGTTTCTCCCTCCTCCTCCTCCTCCTGCTCCTGCTCCTTGCTTTGACGTGATGGGCTTTGACGAGTTGCTGCCCTTCTGTGTAGCTTTAGATCCACCGTCTTTGAGCCCAGCCGGAGACGACGACCGCGGCTGCTTCCGGCTGCTATTGTCTGGCTGCCGCGGGGAGTCGGCAGAGGATGAGTTCATCGTGGTGTCAAAGGCTCAGCTCATCCTCAACAACATCCATCCCCTTCACCAGTATCCCCGCAGCTGGAAAAAAACAATAGACTTTTCAGACCCAAAGGCTACAAAAGGTGGATAGGATTACGGCTAAACAACACCCAATAAGAAAAGGTTATCCTCAGGTCGACTGAATAGTGCGAGTTTGTTACTTGGACTAGACTTAAAAAGCTAAATGTTAAATACAGAGCGCATCCTTGTGGTTTTGTTTAAACATAAGCAGGTCTAATAGGACAGCGCCCCTACACGGGTAGGCTACGTGACCACCAGTGATTATGCAGCCGGCCGTTCAGCCCCTGTTTGATGAGGCGAGTGGGAGATCAGCTGCAGCTCGGGCAATTAGAAAGTAATTTGCGTCACGTGTGCTGCCTAAAGGGCAATGGGCGCGCGCGAGAGAGAGGGAGAGAGAGAGAGAGAGAGAGCGCAAAGAGAAGGCAATGTCATTAGCTATTAAAGCTGGAGCAGCAGCCAGACAATTTTAATCCGCGCTGCCTGTTCAGTTGACAGAATGAAGGTTTTGAGTGGCCTCTGATCTGATTCTCAAGCGACACAAAGGACACAAAGGACGGTCCTGCTACTTGATATTAGACGAGCCACATCCAGGCTTCCAGGACTTCTTCCGTTTCCCGTCAGCCATCATCCTACTCCTCATATCCAACATGCCCGATGACTCATTACTCAAATGGAATGTGAGCTATAAAAGTACCAGAAGCACCGAACACAGCGTTTCTTTGACATGTTTCACAGTTATTACAGTTTATGCCTTTTTTTCTTTTGACTCTTTGGTTTTAAAAGTACCAACAAATCGACTACCTGCCACAGAATCGCTCACTCAGCGTTGATCCAATAAATAATAATAAATAAGTCGAAACCATGAAGAAATCGTATAGCTCCGTTTCTGTGTCTTCTACCCACAAACAACTGGGAGCAGCAACAGCAAATCAAGGAGGCCTGACAGTATAGAACATAACGTGGACCACGTTCAGACATTTGCCCTTCATACATATTACTGTTGTCACATCCATCTAAAACAAACATGTATGCTCAAAGAAATGAGATGATCACCTGGAAATCATGAAGCAGGTGAATTTCTTACCTTTTTCTGGGTGTTTTGTCGGGTGCTGAAGGGTGTAGTGGTGATGGGGAGGCAGACGGGATGCTGACTCGAGCGCCTCCCGACCACCAAGCAACCTGTTTCAATATTCATGACATTACATCATCGCTGGGAGGGCCGGGGCGGCACGGAAATAGAGCTGCACGCAGCAGGCTGCTCTCATTGGAAGAAGACATTATACTCTCTCTCTCTGTCTCTCTCTCTCTCTCTCTCTCTCTCTCTCTGTCTCTGTCTCTTTCTCTCTCTCTCTCTGTCTCTGTCTCTGTCTCTCTCTCTCTCTCTCTCTCTCTGTCTCTCTTTCTCTCTCTCTCACTCTCTCTCTCTCTCTCTCTCTCTCTCTCTCTCTCTCTCTCTCTCTCTCCCACCCAAAAGAGATTTGATGGGGCCACTTGCAAATACATTCACCTTGCATTCAGTCATTTTAATTTTAAATTGACCACTAGGGAGACTGTGACTTTTCCAAAGTTGTAGAATATGTTTTGTTTTCCAAAGGCACAGCATCGCACTCTGTGACAATATCCAACAGCTGTCTTTGAAATACAGCATATGCATCAAGAATTTAAGATCGTCAACTCATTCAGGAAGTATGGTTGCCTGCCTCTTGCAGGCAACCATACTCCCAGAATTTGTTTGAATCTGTGTTGGTGAGGAAACGGAAATGTGAAATTAGAGTGGATTTGGTTAGAAAACAGGTTCATGTGAGAGGTTTTCCAGTGGAAATGGTTACTGAGGAGCATTTATCCTTTTTGGAAACAGTCCCAACTCTCATGGGTTCCTCATACACTCGAGGCATCTTCACTTTGATTGAATTATACGGGCCAGACCCATCTCACCAGACATTTGGAGTTTTAACTCTTGGCCCTGTGCCTACCAGATAACGCAAACACACCCATCTGAAATGGCTCCTGGTCGTTTAACAATACACTGCAAAGGAGGCAGACTGGTGTTGCATGCATCATCCCTGTGTGAGGATAATAACAAGTATAGGCCTAAATTTGCAGGCAGTGTCAGGGATTGACGTGAATTGAAAGCTAGGATTTTCTCTGCTCTGAAAGTGTTATGGCATGGATTTTAGCTTCTGTCGAGGCTTCAGTAACCACAGCTCTTCTCTTTCACAGTGACACACATTGACCACTTCCCCCACCTATCCTCTCCTTCTGCCCCAGGACTATTCAATCATTTGCATGCATTAAAGTGACAGATGTCTGCATCATGGAGGCTCCCACGTGGCAGACCTTTGGAGAGATTCTTTGTCTGGTGTAAAATGGTCATTTAATGCGCTGAGAAGACATCAGTTTCTTTAATTACATCATCGTAGTTTGAATTTATTACATTTAATCTGACGATTTCAATTACAACATGTATATTCAAGTATGAATCCATTTGGATACTGGATTGAATCACCTTATCTTGTCTTTTTTTTCAAAACACTTTATATCAACACTTTATATACACCTCATCCCATCACAGGAAAGGACTTGATATGAGACTGAATAACTTGTTAGGATGGATATTTTCTACAGTAATAAACAGGCAGCTTACTCAACAACAATTCTTCCCACTTTTTCACTAACATTTTTTTTTTGCTGTGTGTCTAGCTTGAGTAGTAAATCTTTCACTTCCCAGTCCTTCGTCCCACAGCATTCACTGGTGAGAGCCTGTTAGCTGTGTGTGTGTGTGTGTGTGTGTGTGTGAGAGAGAGAGGAACTAATGAACATCTAAAAATATCACCCTCATTCATTTCACACTCCCAAGTCTCTCTCATTCTCACTTTCTCTATTATTCACAAGCACCCTTACCCGGGATCATCACTGTAACACCATGTGTAGACGGGGATCCCAGCTGTGTCGCAGTGAGGAATAATCTGCAGTGTCATCTTGTAGTGTCCGTGCTGGGTTTCCTGTTTTTTAAACTGCAGTGTATTATTCGAAATAAAACATATTAGCGTTGTGCATCAACTAATCCTTTCCACATGAAGTTTGGTACATGAGCCTATTAAGTCTCTATTATTAGACATGAGACATATAAGTGTGCCTTAAAATGCAGTGTAACCCGCTTTATTTTTCTGCAAAAGAAAAAGCATCAGGGCGGCAAATACTCACGTAAGAGAAGACATACACAGACATTTTCATTGCTTCATTATTCATTAATAATCATTCTTAGACTAATGACATGCCATGGGAAAGGTAATGAAAAATCATAAGTCTTTAAGCCCTTGTTCTGGCAGGATAGCAGTGGAGGGCTTTGTGAAGCTATAGTGCCTTATTGGTGCAATACGTTTTTCCCATGCGACATAAAAAACACGCCTGTCTCCGGTCTCAGTTGTTGTGCTCCAGATATCAGCTGAGCTTCTGACTGGCAGGGACATTGTTACTTTGCTGTGAAATCCACATGGGATTTCACTGAAGGGGACACGTCTGCACAGATAAGACATATATAAATGTTGATGTGGCCATTTGAATCCTCTCAGTAGTGGACACAAGCACATATACTTCACATATTTAGATTTAGCACTTATGCTCTATTTCATGTGCCGTGTGGAGATATAGAAAAGAGTGAGATCATTTTGTTTCATTCAAGACCACCATTTGAATAAACACATTAGATTGACTGACATGAGATTGAAAACATTAATGAGGTTACACTAATAAAACTCATAACACATGAACTGGCATACTTACGCTACGGTTAGCGATGCTATGCAGGCCAAATCTGCCATTAAGTTTGTTATGAAATATGTGTGATGGCTTTTTTTTTCTAAAAGCACTGCAAGGCATTTCAGTGCCAATGAAAATTCAGCATCTATAAATCACTTGTCCTCTAGAAACCTCATTCACAGAGACATAATGGCAGAGATGTGCCAAGCAGGAGAGACTGGGGGAAAGGGCTGAAACAGTTGGAGGGATATGGGGCCACCCATCCAAGGGAAATGTTGCTGAGGAGGTTACAGTTTTCTGTTACAGAGTTGTGAAATGATTGCTCTGCGTTGAGGAATAACACCAACATCATCCATGTAATACCCCTCTGCTAGTGGAGGCCTCCCACTCACAAACTCTGCGAGGAGGGGGTTGCACATACACACACACACACACTCACACACTCACACAAATAAAACCTCCCCCACACACACAGACACACACAAGCACTGAAACACCGTTTAATAGTTTATTGCGCTGGTGCTGTTTCCCACATAGACCACAGCTGATTCAAGAAGCAAGAGGAGGGAGGGGGGGGGGGGGGGGGGGCAGTGGGCGGGTAGGGGGCAGACAGCTGCTGTGTACAGTTACCATGGATACCTTTGTCTGAAATCGTCAAAATGGGAGGAGAATTCCGGGATGGGATGAGCAGTGGTATAAATTGAATTTTAAGAGGTTTCTGTTTTTGGCTACCAAACAGGTTTCCAGAGATTTACCATTATCACAGTTATTATCTTTATTATCAAGCGTGTCAGACAAGCATCATATGACTCACGACATGACAGACATGACCACACCCTATATTGGAAGCACACTTCTATACCGCTGCAGATTTTGATGTTTATTCGTCATAAATATGGATTATTGATAATAAATATGGAAAACTGGCAAAAAGTGAAGCTGCAACACAAAACACATTTTACACAAGCATTTCTGATTTGGAGGTTAGGCTTAAACAATCGTGGAATACAATTGTGGTTATGTGCTTAAGTAAACGTAGCAATACCACAATGTGAAACTACTCCATTATAAGAATATTTCCTGCAGTATTCTTACCTAAATGTACTTAATGTATCAAACAAAAAAGTACTAATTAGGCTGAAGGACCCTTTTTAGAGTGTTCAAATATTGTATGCTATTTAATTATTGTTATCACTGATGCTGCAAGCACTGTTTCATGTAATATGTTAGTCATATTTATTTCTGTAAAACCTACAGCTTTAGTAGCTAGTTCAAGAAGCTCCGGTATCTCAAATGTGGTGGAGTAGAAGTATGTAGTAGCAGAAAGTAAATACTCCAGTTAAGTACCTCAAAAAATGTACTTACGGTACAGCACTTAAGTAAATATACTTAGATCATTTCTAGCACTGGGTTTTTACAGATAGAAGTGCACAGAAACATTAGTGTGTGAGTGCCATCCCTATTACATGGGGCTGCCTGAGTGTAACACGTTTTGATGCACCAAGTCAATACCAAACTGACAACCAGGAATTGAAGTTCACATACGTCCATTAACACTTTTGAGTGATTATGTTGCTCTCCTCACTTCATGAAACATGATGAAGTTTTTTTTATCTCTTCCATAATTACAGTGGATGGCTAAAAAGGTGTGGAACATAGAGAGCATACTGTGAAGTAACTGTGATGCTAACTTACTGTAATGTAACGATGGTGCCCTCTAGTGTTGGAAACCCAATCTGCACATTTGGAACCATTATTGTCTTTTCACACCACCAATCAAGAAACACATAGAATGCAAAACAATGTAAATTATCGTTAAATACCCATGACATTTACTACAATGTAAAAGTATACATTTAAATGAAGTGGCAAGAGGAAACAAGCATTTTGTACAGGCATTCAGTTTAATTGAATTTGAAGAGAGTTCAAAGTAAAAAACACGGAAGCAGTGTGGACATATAAATGTCCGAGCTAACAAGCTGGGAACATTCCCAAATGCGCATTGTACAAAATATCACAATGCAATATGTACAACACAAAAAGAACACAAAGACAAGCACTCTCAGTAACATGAACATTGGTATTTACACAAAAATAAATAAAAAAACAATAAATAACATCAAAATGCATTGATAAATGGATGACATGAAGCTCGATTTGCCGACATACAGCCGACCACTGGTTTATACTGTATATACTGCAGGCAGAGCAAAGTTATTCTTCATAGTGGTATAACATACAAAGTCACTATAGAGGTTCACCAGCTCCTTTTGTATATAAATCATACCTTTTATACTTTTAAATCCAAATTTTCCCCTGAAAAATTTACATTCAAGCCAGATCAGGACAGACATTAAGTCTGAAAACATAGACACAAAAAGATATTTGATTGAATATGGGAAGAAATGGTCCTCAAGGTAGGCTCAGTTAACTTGATAAAAACTGGCTGTTACTTCTGAATTCTCTACCACCACTTCTTTGTTCAGCACACAACATTTTCACCAGCATGTTAAGACAAACAACGACGTCAGATATAATAGAAAAAGACAGGTAAACATCTGCAAAGACAAAACTCCACCAGCTTTTCTGTCAAAATGGGGGAACATTGATATAATTATCAGATCCACCATTTCTCTGGATGATATTCATTACATTTCAAAGCATTACATACAAGTAGGGATATATAAAACCTGCTATGGTTATATACAGAAATAGAAAATCTATGTTGTCACCTTCTATGAGATACAGTTGATGATTATTCCATCATAAACCAGTGCTGGAACAATCCCACCCAAGTCTCAAAGGATTAGAAATCAATCATTTCTATTTCTATGTACATCTCACCTCTGGATATTGTTTTCCTTGTTTAGAATGTAACTGTGCAGTAATGGGTGACAGCTCAAAAGTGACTGGCAGCCGAGTCCACAACTTGAAATAAATAAGAAAAAATAAGACAAGTGCGTGTTCACAAATAAGTGGAGGACTGCCGAGGTGTCTATTCAGTAAACAAGAACTGTAAACTTAAGTCTCTCGCACGTAACATCAATAAAAACGTGAATACGATGAGGTCAAAATGACATGATACTGTACATCATCATCAGCTTTATATCTGTAAAGGTGAACAACAACAACAAAATGATGAGCTCAAATATAAATTGACATGTTTGTGTGGGTGTGTTGTGATGTGTATTCCTGTCTCGATACAGCAGTAACAATATGAATGGTGTATAATTTAGCAGCTCAGGAACATTTGATGTAGCTTTCCCAGCATGCCAAATGGTCTTGGTTTCCTTTCCAGGCTCAGTTTTAAGTAGCTGAAAGTCACTTTTTGAACCAGATCTAGAGTCCGTGGCACCACCATAAAGAGAAGGAATACTAAGATCTATCCCGAACCATACACTGCTGTATTTTAGGTTATGTGTGACACCTTGGGCATGACCTTTAACACCTCTCACTAACAAAATGATCCTCTCTCAACACAAGCCTGTCTCATAATTTATCTACAACAACTCAGATCATGGCTTAAATAAACACATCACACCTTAACGCATCCATCCATCTAAATCTTACTCAAATTAAGTCTTTCATGTTTTAGAACTATCAACCCAGAACCCAAAGCAAGGCCCTACCTCACCTCCGCCTCTCTCTGGCTCCTCCTCCTCTAATCTCGTTTAGCTCTTCCTTTCCTCTTTCTCCTCCCAGAGTTCTCCTGGGGCTTCTCCTCTTTGCTCCCCGCCACCACTGCTCCGTTGGCGGCCTTGCTGAGCCCGTTGAGGGTCCCGTTAGAGAGGGCCTTGCCCCCTTTGGAGGAGGAGGCGTCACGCCTGGGCTGTTGGCGGCGGTAGGTCTGGTAGTAGAAGTTGCCGAAGAGGACGATGAAGGTGATGGCGTAGCAGATGAGGGAGTAGTGCATCCAGTGGGGGAAGTCGCAGTCGACGTAGAGGGACAAGGCCGTGTGGCCGATGGTGACGTGGAACTGGACCTGAGACACAAAGAAAGACAATCACCTTTAAACCTGAGAATCATTATTTCAGTGAGTAAAACTTGACGTGAGATCAACCTTCCAAAACATGTAAAAATTAATACATTTTTATTACAATTAGCCGCACAGTGAGGTGACATCTTACCATCTGGACGATGGTCAAGTACTTCTTCCACCACAGGTACTTTTGGATCTTAGGTCCACAGGAGGCCAGGCCATAATACAGATACATCAAGACGTGGATGGCTGCGTTCATGTGGGCCCCAAAGAACGCTGCAAGTAAAAGAAAATTCAAACATTGATATTAGTTTTGCCATGCTAACTGTGGTGCTAGAACACAATTTTATCGCACAAATTTGTTTTTTTATGAACACTTTATTGTACTCTTTATTTCAAATTGAAGGACAATAATGGTATTTGGTGTATATAGCGAGAAATTGTGAATACTTCACATTATTGATTCATTTTCCAGCCGCATTAACACACAAAGATTACGTAACAAAAAAATGATTTGGCAAATTGTCCACTGTGATGGATTATGTATTTATGTCTCTGCGAGATGTTTTTTGTGCTGTTGGTGATTGTGACACAAAGGGCACATGCATGTAAAAGACTCCGTCTTATTACAAAACGACCAAAATTGCTCAGTATGAAAAGATCAGGAGCAAAAAAACAAAACATGATCAAGACCTTTGAGTCCAACAATAAATGTTAATTTTAACTAGAGCTAAAGGAAATAGGGGGTAAAGATATATTAAATTATAGGTAAAAGTAGGCATAGGGCATAATGTAGGACTCCACTGTAGCATGAGCTACTCACACTGTCCTCCTGCCACCCATTTGATGCCGATCCACCAGAGAGTGAACATGGTGCAGTGGTGGTAGACATGCAAGAAAGTAACCTGGTTGAATTTTTTCCTCAGGATGAAAAACACCGTGTCCAGATACTCGATGCCCTTAGAGATGAAATACCACCACAGAGCTCCTGCCACCTGTCTCGGGCAGAACGGGAGAAATGGGTTGAAGACAGGCACGGGTGGAGGAAGGAAATAGAAACCAACAGGGAAAACGCAGACAGTTAGAGAAGTAGAGGAGTAGTTCAATTGGACTCTCATTTCTAACTTGTTGTATAATCAAATATGAAGCTGTCTCGACTCAACAGAATTCCACACATACACTTCCTTGAGGGAATAGTTTCAGTTCTTTACTGATCTATTCTATCCAACATCTTAAACTCAGGGTCACCCCGACCGATTGACTGTGTCAGATGTGTAACTATACGTCACGGAGCAGTAGGAAGGAAGGTGAAACTGAAAACCTTCCTTGAGCCCTCTTCCAGCTCGCACTTTTTCTAATAACAGGAGCACGGTCCAAATGAGCGGATGCTGGTCATATTTCAAAAAAAAAACTGAAAGTGAAGCTTCCCCTGGCACCGCAGACGAGGATTTTTCCTCATCATTTGAGTACAAATGATAAAGAAACATGTAACATGTTACGTCGCAGTCAAAGAGCAGAGGTGTCTCGTTACTCCTGGAAACTAATTACAGCACACAGACAAACCATAAGAGAGTAAGTGACATAATAGGGCAGGTGCCGTGCAGTCCATTGTGGTAATGTTCCATTTTCACTTAAAAAACACTCACCCTGACTTCATTGGGGTCCTCTGAATAGTCCACCGGTTGACAGATGTAGCTGTAGCTCGCTGACCGCGCTGCCATAAACAGCTAAAGAAACAAAAGAATATATAATGAATCACTGATATAACAACAAAGGCAGAGAGACACAGTGAGAGGAAGAAAGCTGGATGCGCTGTGATAAGGTTATTTTAAACTCAGGGGGAACATCTAGTTAATAGTTACCTACCTCTTTAAAGATGAAGAAGTTGAGAAAGACCATGCTGAAGTTGTAGACAATGAGGGTCTTGCGGAGCTGGAAGGGCTCTCTGTTCTTCATGTATTTGGGCCCCAGCCAGAGGAATAGCAGGTAGGAGGTGCTGATGGCCAGCGTGGGCAGGGGGTTGTTCATCAGAGGCCATTTCGCCACTCGCTTGTCTGTGGGACAGATGTTCACATAGCATTACATAACTATTCTTAATGTTCACATTACGCTGTTAGAGCGTGGGTTCAATGTCAGCATATTTTAAGAGGAGTGCAGGTCAAATGCAATAGGAGTACAGATGCCACCTTTTTGTCCAGAGGTGACCTGTCTGGAGGTCAATTTGATGTAGTTTATTGGTGCATGTGATGTGATCATTTGCTTATGAGGTGAAAGATACAATATCCATTCATCAATTTAGCAGGTGCTGAAAAAGGAAAGATTGTGTACCGATTCCACTTCAGTTATAAAAACAAGATACGAATGACGGAGTAAAGCGAGACAAGACACATTGAGTATATATTGCTGTATATTTCATATCACTATATGTCCAGGCACATACACACATTAGTCTACTGTGGTGCAACTTTGACTCATCCTTTATCAAATTCCCACCAAAGCACCGTCTCATTGCAGGAAAACCACCTACCTGTAGATGTAAACTTAAGTATTCAGTTACTTGTAAAACAACATTTCTCCAAAATACAAGACTGTTACCTGCAATAGTTAGGGTCCATTTGTAGAACTCTATGGTGTCATTAATTAAATGTGTGACTATCTCCATGTCTGCGGCCGATGACCTGAAATGAAAGAGACAGAGGTGAGAATGGAGACCTCTGAAATCTCAGCTTTCAAACTGAGGTGAACTGCAACATAACAATAATAATAACACTTTTAAATGATTGATAATTAAATAGTATGAAGCTGTAAGAGAAACGAACCCAGGCTAACAGGAGGCCAGTTTAAAGCCTATAGGAGCCTGTGGCCCCAGGCCATGATATATGAGCTATAGGCTTCATTGCGCACAAAGGCTGGGAGCCCGGGCGGGAGAGCGCGTGTGTCAGCAGATATTTTGGCGTCCACCAGCCAACCTGGTGGTCCTCATAATGTGTGTGTGGGGGTGGGGGGGGTGGAAGCCTCGTGCCCCACTTTCACATTGAAATGGGTCATCTCCTATACAGTGCCAGACTGACGCAAATGTTGATAAGTGTGATTGAATGATCCCTAAAAAGATGACCCCCCCCCCCCCCCCCCACCACCACCATCTCTGAATCTCTGACTCTCTCTCTCCCGCCTGGAGCGGATCAAGCGTTGCTGCAGCATCTGCCTCAGTCCTGCACGCGCTGTCCGCATAAACTACTATGAAAATAAACCGTACATAACTGTCAAAATAAAAAAATAATTAACCAAATATTGTGTGTTCCTAAAAGGCTTAGGTAAATAGATTGACAATAGGATTATGAACTATTTGAATGCCAAATATTTGCAATCTGCAGTATATGCAGTCCGGCCTTCAACTAGGAGCCTGCATGAGCAGTCCCATCATCAATATGATTTTTCAAAAATGCCTGAGCTGTTTCCGTCTTACATCTATAAAAAAAAACACGATTACGGTCATGAAAGACAAACGTGGTCTCAAATCACGACTCCACACAGGCAACATATACGATCCCGTATTATCGACATTGGTCTCGCATTCTGCTCCGTGCAAATGAAGATGCTTATTACCTTACCGTGTCGGTGCTTTAAAAAAAATCCGTCTAAAATGACATTCAACGCAAGGTCACGCCGTGAGCGTTATTCCGGGTGGTAATCGACTGCGCTTGTTGTCTATGAATTGATTAACTGTTCCGCATCCAGGGTGAAATAAACGGACCGCTGAAAAAACGGGGATGGCATGAATTTGTCGTTAAGGGACCACACTAGGCTCCGCTGCGCGTCTGCTTCCCTGAGTTCTCCTCTGATCCCTCACACACCAGCGTCGAGGCACAGAGAATACACCTTACACTTCCGATTGCACCTTCAAAATAAAAAGAATGATGGTTTTCCTTAAAGCACAGTAAAAATGGCCATGAACATGAATTAAATATGATTGATGATAACAACAATAGTAATTATTAAATAATAATAATGCTCATCTTCTGCTATTGTTAATATCAATAATCATTCAACCACTCACTTGTCTTGTTAATTAAATCCCTCCTGAAACTTTAATGGTAATGGAGTGAGTTTGGGAGTTTAAATAATGATTGTTTACATTATCCTTAAAGTAATTTACTGCAGCAGTTGGAGCTCGTGTGCAAACGATTATTCTCTCAGCCTCCAAACCAAATCTTTTTATTTGAATTTCCTGCTGGCTCTATTCTGTCTAGCTTCATGCAGCTCCGCTCCTTTCCACTTGACCGGGAGGATGGAGAGATGCTAAGCGCATGCGCACAAATGGAGGCGGATGCAGCAGCATCCGCTTCGTCGAGTCGACCAGACTCAACCAGAGAAAGGCAGGAAAAGCATTGGTTTTGACCTCAAAATAAAACAAAAAGAAACGTGTCTCCTAAAATAGCTACTATTGTGCAGAAAAATGTACACAATCAAACACGAGTCAGCATCGCAGTAAAATAGATACAGGTGAATAGCATTATAGCATCCAACTTCAAACTGTATATTGCTTCTAAATCCATAGGCTCTACATGTTTATCAGACATACCAACGGCTGAGGACGACAGGTCATTAAATGGGTTTTATTTTGAAATTCCTGACCAGAATCCTGCATCTCACTCTGTCGTGCTTGACATTTGGTGGCTCCGCTGTTGCACCGGCTCCTCTATTGTCCTCTACTGCACGAGCTGGTTGTTTTAATCTATAAATCAGCCTACATGTTGTCTTCTTGCTGGTCCTGTGACGTGGCGATCAGAAGAGCACATTGTGCAATCTTCACGCACGGCTGATACGAGAGCGATCTCCGGACTCCCTTCATTGATGGTCGTGAGCTTCCATCATAGGCCCTGCGCTCTTAATACCGACGCTAGTTCCTCTTATGAAAATGGTCCGGTGAAACGTAGTGTCGGATCACGGAAGGTTTCTCAGCAGCGATAAGGTCAAGACTTGTCTTGTGCAAAATGAAGATTTGGAGCACGGAACATGTTTTCAGGTTGGTTTATTGACGTTGTATTGTCGTCTGTGGACTGGTCTGTCATTGGAGGGCTAGGTTAAATAAATCTGAATTTAATTCAACTCTGAAGCTCACTACTATCCGATTGTGGTCAGTAAATTCTACCTGCTCTATAGGAGTGATCACGATGATCATTTAACATCAGCAGACAGCCTCCCGGTCACAGTTTTGTCCCAGGAAAGCACACAAGGGACGTTATTTTGGTTGATTAAGGACTTACATAAACAACCCTGTGCACTTGACTTGATCGAGAGATCATAAAACATATTCCGACACACTCAGTTTATCAAAAGCTTGCCAGCTAATTTCAGCCAATAGACACAATTTACATGTTTCTTCCCCTTTTCATATTATTTTGTACTGTTTTTGTGCGCAGTTACCCATGGGAGACGGTGATCAAGGCTGCCATGAGGAAGTACCCGAACCCCATGAACCCTAACGTGGTCGGGGTGGACGTGCTGGACCGCAGTGTTGATACAGAGGGGCGCCTGCACAGCCACAGACTCCTCAGCACGGAGTGGGGCCTCCCGGGCATTGTGCGAGCGGTCAGTCATCAACACACACACACACATATGTATACGCACATATCCACATACACAGATCAAGCGACATGTGGGCTCATTTTACTGTACTTGCTGTGTGTTATTGTGTGCGTAGATATTGGGAGCCAACTACACGCGGACATATGTGAAGGAACACTCCATAGTGGACCCAGAGGAGAAAAAGATGGAGCTGTGCTCAACAAATGTAAGTTCATACTGAGTCTGTCCGCCAGCCACGACTTCAATCAGCATCAGCTACACAGTACATTTAGCGATGGTGAGCCACAACAACATTAACATCCAACTGTGTAATCACCTACATGATAATGCACTAAAATGTGCTGCTTTTGTGTTCATAAATAACAATTCACAGGAAATACTATGGTACGTTGATATAGTAATTGTTGTGTCCAAATAACACTTCATATGCATCACATCCATGTGAGTATCCCATAAATAAGGAAATCCAAATACATCCTCCAGATCAGTCTCACCAACCTGATTTCGGTGGACGAGAGGCTTCTTTACAGACCACACCCAGACAACCCAGAGGTGTAAGTACATTGCGCAATTTATTCAACTTCATGTCATTTCTGAAAACTCACCCTCATCCTCCCTCCCTCCCTCCCTCCTCAGTACCATCCTGACCCAGGAGGCCATCATCACAGTCAAGGGAGTGAGTCTAAGCAGTTACCTGGAGGGGATGATGGCGAGGAGTATGTCGGCTAACGCCAGTAAGGTAACACTTCTTTTATCCTTTGCATGTACTCTGAAGTTACACAAGTATTGCAGATGATTTCTTTGCATGCCTTCTAACTGGAACTCTACTGTCTCTGCAGTTTCATTGCGTGTTTCCTGGACCCACAGGCAGAAGTTGCTATTCCCAGCGGTGTTCACCTGTTTCTGTGTTTGGCCTTTGTCTTCTCTTTAATCTTCTGTTTCTCTGTGTGGATCTGTAGGGTTGGGATGCTATTGAGTGGATTATTCAGAACTCTGAAAGAGAGAACGTACCTCTCTGTGACATTTACTAGCTCTGGTAACTCTTCTCTCCTTGCTTTTCTTCACAACCTTCAGTCTTACCAGATTATTATAAGCACGCCACTCATTTTGTTTTCTCTCGAAACCGCAAAAAAATCTTATATTTGTGTATGCATGCGTCACATATTCTCATTTGTTTGCATACGCAGGACTGCAGTTCTACAGCGACGACTACTTTACACGCTTCACACCTCCATAAACCGCGGGGGATCTTCTCAGCATCTCGGGATCCTCTGCAGTTGGTACTTACATCGCCATGCACTGAAAACTAAGACTGACGGGGAAATGCTGCCAAAGCTGAAATGGTTACAGAGCTGGATTGAAGGGTTGTGGGTCCCAAGTCCGGTAGGTGTTGCTTAATGCTAACTCAGCAAACGACTGTTCTCATCGAGGCAAGCGGGGCGAACAGGAAACTTTTCCTTCCAGCTCCACCTTGAAGGTTTGACATTCAAGGTGGCGGCTGTCAACACCATGAGCCTACCAGACTTTACCGGTTTAAATATAGCATCGCTACCACACATTTCCTTTGCTCTCATGTCATATCTCCGCATACCGTGGAGGAGATGCGGAGGAGGGATGCAGCACGTACATGTACACATTTTTAAGGAAACAAGGTATGATATAATGACAATATGCAAAAAAAACAACCCGTCATAACTTTTATTTGAACTGATTTAATTTCTCAGTGGCGACTCCTATGGCGGGAGTTCAAAAAAAGTGTTTACTGGTGCTTATTATGTGTTTTAAGACGCACTAACTGTAGATGGTATGTTTGCATGATATCAGTTTGAAAAAGAGGAGGGGAGGAAAAAAGACAAAAAAATGTAGTAGCCAGAGATACATTTGCTAATGCAGCTTTAGATAGGTAGGAATTCACAGAAATGATATTGTTTATCTCAACAACAACAAAGCAGATGGGAATGTACCATTAACATGACCTTCTTTATCTGCCTGCAAAGCAAAAGTATACAATGTTTTTGATTTTACAATATCTGGGCAATATTGCCTTAAACCAGCAGATTTGTAACTGGGTTCATGAGGAGGATGCGGATGACATGTTTGGCTTTTGTGATCGGTCCAGTAAAAAGTTAGATTGACTGTCTTTGTGGGCAGCATTGCCCCTTTTTAAATGGCCTTAAATGATGCCTGTGTATTATTGCTTTGGTAATCATTCATGCCTTTACCAGTCGTACACATGATGCTTCCAAATGTTGAACCTCTCTGCAAAAAGCTACCTTCACACCCTGAGGAGCAGGGCAGTACTGTTTGTGCAACGCTGCAGTGGCAGATGCACACAATTACAATGATCATATTTCTTGGTAAAATGAATATTTACATATTTGTATAAATATGATTTATTTTAAAAAATGATTATATTGTCTGAATGTCATGCTAAAAGAGTTTAATTTGCTTTTTAAATGTTTGTTTTCTACCTCAACTGTTACTGCTGCAACAATTAAAACAAAAATGATATTTTGAAACTTGAAGACAGTGTTTGTTGTTCAGGCAGCTCAATGTTTAACTACCAAGTGTTATACAGCAGGCCTGTCTAATAAACACAGAATACCTCAGAGTCCTTTGTGATTTAAAGACACTGCAGAGGCAGGTTTTTTATTAGAGCCTCAGTGTTTCGTCATCCAAGTACTGTTTAATTTCTCTGCTCCAGAAAGAAGCACTGTTGAACAGTGATGGAAAATCTGAGGCAGAGAAAACCTCATCTCTAGTGAAGATAGCTTGATGTCCTGATGACAAAGCAGAACTCATTCCTAGATCTCTTTTAGAAACTACTAGCATGCAGTTCATCATTTCTCCAATAGAGGGCACCACTTTGCCATTAGCAGCAGCCAGGCTTCCTGCTCACCTCTAGAAAGAAGCCAGTGAGGATTTTAAATCTGAAGAAAAGGCAATTGCCCAACACAATGCCTCAGAGTGTGTGTGTGTGTGTGTGTGTGTGTGTGTGTGTGTGTGTGTGTGTGTGTGTGTGTGTGTGTGTGTGTGTGTGTGTGTGTGTGTGTGTGTGTGTGTGTGTGTGTGTGTGTGTGTTGAGAAAAGTCACATTAAGAGGGCTACATATAAGTGATGGCAGCAGTAAGGTTATTTTCTTTTCTTTATTCAACAGAACATAAACAGAACGCATTGCATAGCATGTACATCATTCCTCACTGTCTGAGCAGTGATAGAGGAAAGTCTGGGTCAAATTGCACCGTAATACCAATATTCCCATTCCTTGCTAGAATCTAAATAAATAAGTAAACACAATCAGCTGGGTGTTTAAAAATCATGCAGGAGGCTAGAAAAAAAAATAAGATGTTTCAGAGAGTCAACTTTGGTATCAGAGCCTTCTTGAATACCACTCTTCTGTAAATGAGACATTCATTGAGGATAAAAAAAAATACAAATAAAACAGCATCAGGATCTGAAAACATTCCAAACAAGGATTAAACTGTACCGGTTTCAAGTTTCGTGACAAGGCACACGCCATCGTTATGTTGACTTTAATTACTATCTTTGGTAATACTGCACACAGGCACTGCTGCTGTAGCAGCCACAGCAGAACAATGAACACGCAATTAAGAATAAAAAAAGTCATATCAAATCTTTATAAAAGTGAAAAACAGCAAAGAAAAAAGACAAAAAACATTGTGGTGTGCCAACATCATCATAGAATTATCACCCAGTCTAACGATCCATTGCTTATATTGCAGTAACTCAAGACTTGTGCCTCTCCATCCCAGTGCCCAACGATACTATTGTAAACTACATCTAAACCCCCCCACGTGAGCAGGCCTTGTAATGGATCAAACATATCACAATTTCAAAACGGGTTGGAATAATCTTCCTACTTCCTGTGTCGAAAAAACAAAACAATTTTAAGGGTTGAAAACCCCCCAAAAATAAAAACAAATTCCCAAGTTGGGAAAAATAAGTGCACACGTCTGACGTCAAGAGGTGCGTTTGCTTTGGAGTATAATTTCAACAACCACATTAAACTAAGACTTAACTCTGACAGCCGAGTGTTCCCTTTATCCACAGGCCGACTGCTACACCTCCTCTCCCCTCCCGTCACTTTCAACTGGGAACTCTCCCAGAGGTTCAAAAGAATCTCCATTGCATTAATGTCCCGCTGCCTGAGCCCCCTCCGGTCAAACCTCAACTAAATACACATCCAGGAATAGAGTGTGCTATTAACAAAAAAACAATATTGTACATTTCTATGTACAGTATGTACAGTCAGTTCATCTGGACTTTTCTTTGAGGGGGGGGGGGGGGGGGGGAATCAGAAGTTGAAAAGGTTGATGAAGTCTTGAGGGGAGAGGGACATGGTGCAACCTTCCGGGTTGTTTGCTGTGCAGGGATGGTTTGTGTCCTGGGAGAAGACACACAACGATCAATATTAAATGGTTTATTTTCCTCTTTAGTTATTAATGGTTGTGACATTTTTGTTTTCATATCCACTTTGATCAAGTGCAAAAAAAAGGAGAGAGGAAAAAAACATCAACACTACCTTCCAGAAAAGGATGTGGCAGTGTGTGCAGAAGTGCAGGGTGTCACTATATTGCTCTCTGTGAGGATAGCAGCGGCTCAGCTTAGAGTACATCTTCTTCCACTCCAGGTGACCTTTGTCTGACACCATCAGGCGCTTTCGGATCTAAAGAAGAAAGTAAACAGACTTTAAGACACGACCCAAGGAGAGAAAAAAAATACTTTCAAATATCTTCTACAATCTCAGCTCTCCTGAGAAGTTATTTTGTGTCACAACTCACTCCAAAAGATGGTGCATTAATAGGAGTTTTTTTCTTTAAAGCACTCTTAACCTGTAGGAAAGCTTCACTGTAACCTACTTCAGCATAAAGCCTGAGACCGCCTCACTCGCTTATCAGGGGCATGCTTTTGCGCAGGGTGCTAGGTTACTGCGAGGTCAGCATGCGCACTCTGTTTTCCAGGAGCAAGTCTTGTTTATCAGAGATGCTTGACCCCATTGAGTGATTTTCACTGACATACATGTCAAAAAGACTGCACCGTTATCTTACTCCATCGGTCTCAAGTGTGTAACCTGGAGGTCATCTGAGGCAGTTCGAGGACAACAAGGAAGACGACTAACCCGCCGTGTGTGTGCGTGTGTGTGTGTGTGTGTGTGTGTGTGTGCCAATGTGTGTTAAAGGCACGGAGGAGTGCATTATTCTCATTCTGTACATATTTAAGGATCATCCCCCTGATTTCCACGTGCCTGTCTGTCTGTGAAGTGGTGATGGCAGAGCCTCTTCCACAGCAGCCGGTCCTCGGCGAGGGCCCCCAGCGAGGGGCACACCTGGCCCAGGCTGACCAGGTCCCTGCCGTCCGACAGACGCTGCATGATGTTCAACTGCAGACTGGCGGGCAGTTCGGTCAGAATCATGCCTGTAGATGTGGGCTGAAGGGAAAACAAACAATCATGAATTTAATAGATATTTGCATTATGTCCTCCTTGAATTCCCCTACATTTTTCAATCATAAGAGAACTTTTGTGAACCCTCGCCCTGTATTTTGAGCACATGCTTACCCTGTTGATCTGGATGTTGTCCAGCTGCTGGTGCCACTGCAGGATGTTCTCCATGCGGTACAGCCAGGTGTTGATGTTCCCCACCAGGACAGACTTGCCCATGTCCTGAACGAGACCACACAGCGAGACGTAGAGCGTCAGCAGCAGCTCCTTGATGGGACGAACGTTCTGCTGGTCGTCCAGAACTGAGGGGCGGGGGGAAACGAGAAGATAATCAATGACGACCTAAAAGCAGCCGCCCAACAGTGAAATATTTATTGTGAGTCATCGAAAAGCAAATGCATTTTGGAGTGGCTGCACTCTTCTCCTGTGACGTTTGTAATATCAGGCCAACAGGTTTCATAACGCCACCTAAACAAGCCCAATCTCTGTTTAGCAGAGGGAACATTTAGTTTACACTGTGGCTTGCTGGGCCGTCTGGTGACTGTCTTGTGTGTTTTACGGTGCCATTAAAAGCACTACATCCACTCCCCTGTCTCCTTCACAGGTCGTCAGGGCTCATTTCCTCACCTATCGGTGCAAACAACACAGTAGCTTTCATGCGTTTGTCTTTGAGAAGGAAGAGGAGTCTATATCCACGTACATTTTGATGAAACAATAAAAAGGAAACCAAATAGACTGAATGGAGTCACAAAAGTGTACCGAGAGGCAAATTAGTCGAGTGGCTTTACAACGAGCGGGGAGGAGAGCGACAGGGCTCACCTTTCTGTACCACTCTCTCCAGAATATTCATGTAGTTCTTCTGCGCTACTCCGCTGAGCGAGGGGAGCTTGGACTTGGCGATAAGCTCCAGGAGCTAGAGCAGAGAAAAGAGAAAGAAAACAACACATCAATTTCATCCTGTCAGCTGTTGAGAGACTCTCCGTTCCGTTGCCTCAGTGCTTAATGTTTGTTATGCCGCTCTCTCACTAAAGGCACTTGCACTGCCAACAATAAACACCGTCTCCCCAACAAATTTGGAGCCGCTCCACCTGGACCTCGCTCTCAACCCGAGGCTGGGTCCAACGACAGCGCTCTTGGCTCTGATCACCCTTGATCGGAGTCTCTTTAGGGGGGGGGGGAAGAAGCTCCTGGAAAGGTGTTGGACAAGAGCCCGGGCTGTCAACAACATCAGCCTCTGCTAACAAGCTTTTAAATCATTGGGACTACTTGATCCTCCCGTCACGTGAATTAGCTGAATCATTTGACAGTGTGTCTGCACTTGCACTCCCATGCAGGCTTTTGTGTGTGTGTGTGTGTGTGTGTGTGTGTGTGTGTGTGTGTGTGTGTGTGTGTGTGTGTGTGTGTGTGTGTGTGTGTGTGTGTGTGTGTGTGTGTGTGTGTGTGTGTGTGTGTGTGTGTGTGTGTGTGTTGCCGTTGGCTAGCGGACAAACAGTGGGTTCCAGGGTGGCACGGCTAGCATGCAGCAGATGCCGTGACATCATGGAGAAACTGGAGTTCCCCCTTGCTCAATTCTCACCGGAGCATGTGACCTTTGTCAACATATCAACATCCACATATTGTGGGGTGCTTTCTGGTAAACTGGCGGGGGGGGGGGGGGGGGGGGGGGGCACTGATATTAGGCTGGTTAGTGCAGGAGTGGTTAGTGAGGAGTGCAGAAGCAGACAGCATAAACTTTCCTCATTGAACATTTCTAAACTCAAAAAAGGAAAACGTTAGTTCATAATTACAAATGGTGCTTACTGGGAGTAAGAAGAAAGGCCGATTAGTTTGAGGGTTATTCTCAGACATCCTCACCCTCCCTGTTCATTTTCTTTAAGCTTCTTCGCCCTCTCCTGGCTCCCCTTTTTATTCATTCCAGCTCCATTCCTAAAAGCTAATCCCCATGCCCTTCTGCTTTTAGCAGCTCATCAAGTGTTCCTCTCTTTGTAGAGCAGCCGGGCAGAACAATGTGCGTTTCAGTATCTACTTTTAGCTCCTGCTGTTCTCCAAACTGCACGGCACAGCTTGGCACACCAGCCGTATCAGACACACCGCGTCTTGTTGTTGCTGTACAATAAACAATTGTTTTTTTAAGGTTTCCGTCTCCTTGAAACAACCTCCGTTCGTGCGCGAGGAGAAAAGAAGAGGGACCTCTCGGTGTCTCTTTGTGGAAGAACCCGATCCGTGTAACTGAGACGGAGTTAAATGAACCCCCAAATGCCATCAGACACAACCAATGAAGAGCAGTGACCTAGGACGCCGTGTCCAGAGTAGACGCTAGTGTTACACAGCCGTATTGTTCTTTGGGCTTACCACACTACACTGCACTCGTTGGCTGGAACCGGCGCTAGAAAAAGGTCAATACAAAACTCCAAAACAGAGACGGGAAACAAAGTTCTGTGTGAAGAGATAAACGTTTTTAATCTCTTGTGAAATAAAAGACTTGATACCTCAGGAATATTGCAATGCTGATACCCTACACTTGTGTTTACGATGGCAGATAAAAACACCAAAGCGGTCATAAAACCTGATCCACTGCAAACTCACTGTCCTGCTAAAACGGAGAACCCCCCCACCCCCCCACCAGCAGGCCGGCTTTGGTACATCACATTCCTTAGGCAGGCAGAAAGAGACAGTTCAACAGAGGACTGTGGCATAGTTTAAGTGAGGGGAGACGGGAAAGAGCGAATGGAGGCGGCCTGATTCTGGCAGAGACAAGTGTGTGTGTGTGTGTTTGGGGGTCTGAATCACCTGACAACCACTGGGTCTGGTTTCATAAACCCCTGTCGGGTGGTCTCACCTCACCGCACAGCTGTCACACCCCCCACCCCCCCCCCCTTGACCCCCACCTCCAACTAGCACAGGAGAACAGGACCACATGCACTCAGCTCACATGGGAGCACATGTAGGAGAGCTGATGTTTGGTTCAGTGTGGAGGAGAAAAACTCTAAATTAAACTACGGGATTATATATTGATAATGCAATTACATTATAAATAACGATGATAATGAATGTTGACAATGTTTTTGGTGGAATTTTTTTTTCACAGAGCCATTTAGCATCCCTCATGTTTGTACATCAGTTAGAACATGTTAAAAGTTACTGAATTGCACTGGTTAACAATAATTGATTTTAAATTACGCGATAGTTTAATTTAATTTAGGGATGCCAAATGGCTTTATCAAATCACATTACAGCAAATTGTCACTCTATGTCCCACTTTTATCCGACCACAAACACACACATATACTCCCTGGGTCAGTATCACCACCATGGAGAGACCCTTGTCTGCTGAGCATTGATAAGAGCCGGGCAGAAGCCTGCACACCCTCTTAACCCCTTCTCCCCCACTAACAGAACACTTCCTATAAGCAACCACAGAGGAAGAGAAACAAAAAAGGGACAGAAGAAGAGGAAGAGACGAGGACTCACTCGGACAACGTAATTATATCTCCTTGTGTCCTTGATGGCGCTGCAGAAATCCAAGCGGTTGAAGGCCTCTCCCAATGTACAATATCCGTGGCGCTGAGGAAAACACAATCATCAGGGTATTAGAATTGAGATCCTCGTACAAGGTTCTCTCGGCATGTTGACACGAGCAATGGTGATGATGTGAAAAGTTATTGTGAACGTAGATGAGTTGGTTTGTTACCTCCTTGGTGCTTCCTTTATGAACATAAATCCACTTTTCCCTGTGGAAATCTGTGAGAAAGCAGATTGTTTGTATTAGTGGCCTGTCCTCATTAAGCAGCTTATAAGCACTGTGACAAATGCAAACACACACACGGTGCCAATAAAAGACACAATTTCAGAGTGAGCATAGTTATTGAAATGGAGTTGATCAAATGCTGGAAAAAATTAATCATAAACAATAATATCGGGGATGAGTTCCCATCATGAACGTTACATAACATCATCATGAGCCTCTCCGGTTAATACGTTTTGTTGTGAAGTTAACTTTACCTATTTTATTATGCGGTTTGTAACCCCACACGTAAAACAAATTACAAAACGTTATCTTTTGCTTCTTTAAAAACAATAAGTCAGACTGTGTGGGCCTTTGGTAGTGACTCACAGGGGACCTTGGCGTTGTTGTTCATTTGGTCTTTTTTCCTCTTCTTGGCAGCCATGTCGTAGCTAAGAGAGAGCAGCAGGTTCTCTTTGTTGAAACACTCCTCCTCCTCCTCTTCCTCCTCCTCCTCAGCTTTGCAGAAGCTGGAAAAACACAACCACACATATTTCATTAAAGGCATCATTTCACCATTTTATCTCAGTAGCCTACACACTAGGTCTGCAGCACGTAGTTTGTTTCCTTCAGAAGGCTATAAGGAGAACACACTAACACCAAAACTACTTTTATGTGCTTTAACAGTAACCTCAGGCCGTGTTTACGTCGACATGTTGCAAAGTGGACAGACGTGTGTTAATCCTCTCACTTGTTGTGAGGTTATTAATAGCTCAGTGATTAGCCTGGAAAGGGAACATGGCCCCCAGAAACAAACAAAGACACTGAGGTTAATGAAATGGAAACAACAGGAAGGTGTAGGCCTTCCGTGTGTCTGTCACCCTGCCTTTGTTCATCAAGCTGTCTGGACTTTCTTCAAAATATCTCCCCCCCACACACTTTCCTCCCCCCCAA
The DNA here is from genome assembly GCA_032191485.1 of Leptoclinus maculatus. Taxonomy (NCBI): domain Eukaryota; kingdom Metazoa; phylum Chordata; class Actinopteri; order Perciformes; family Stichaeidae; genus Leptoclinus; species Leptoclinus maculatus. The sequence goes on from JAVDOI010000008.1 coordinate 15,959,187, forward strand.
CTGGAAAAAAAACAACTAATGGCGCATTTAGGAGCTGAATCTCAAACACTGTTGTGATGGAAAACAGCGCGAATTCTCGGGACTTGTTTAATGACCAACCTCTTCACGGAGACATTGTTGTTTTTCTCGTCCGCCGTTGTCTTTATCCATCCCTCCTCGGTTTTAACCCAATTCTGACCCGGTGACCTCCAGTCCTGTCCGAGGAAAGGCATATCCTGCTTCGACGACGGTGAGTTAAATTCAAAATAAAAGTATCAGGAAACAGTGCCCTGTTTGCGTTAACGTGTATCCTCTCCTGAAGGCGATGTGCTATGTACGTATTTCTGGTCTACTGTTGTCATTGCGCAGCTCTTCTTATATCCTCAACCCAGAACCCGGAAATACACGAGCTCCGCCCACTTTGGAAACTTCCCTGCAACACGTGGCTTTGTTTATCAACTTGAGCGTTGCAAAACCTCTCCGGGAGAGCAGCGGAGGCAACGAACCTTCTGTCGTGTCATGGAAATGTAGAGACAGAGGACACCAAGGGCATTTATAAGGATTTTAACAAGATACATCCCTTACGAAAGCATTTATTATATGTTAAACAGCTTGGAATTATGTACCTGTCTCTGCTGTAACTACATTCACTGAAATACTGTAATTAATGTCAAGATACTTGAAAATGTACTTGAGTACTTCCAATTTCTGCTACTTTACGTTTCCTCTCCACTACATTTTAGGGAGAAATAATACTTTATACTTTTTACTTTACTACATTTATTTTACAGCTACAGTCATGGACCGATTGTCATACAAGTGTTTATCTTTGTAGATGTTTTCTGTATCTTTGTAGTCATTTGATTGTCTCCCCAACAGTCACTTTATAGAGAAAACATCTGACCAACTTGTAAAATATGATTGTAATATATTAAAGGCCCTGTAAACCCTCACAGGTGTTTTGAGTTACAGTATGTGGCTAATTAGACATGCTCAAGGTTGAGTTGTGCAAAGCTATGTATGCTCATAAAAGTGATAAAGTAACTTGTCATGCAACAAAACTAACAAGAGAATGCCTGAAGTCCCAAAAACATTTTTATTTTTCATCCGACACACAAGATTAAAAAGAAGAAGATTGAAAATGTGGTTGCACCTTCTAGATTTGGGCCATTTTGCACAGTACTTTCAACTACTTGTTCAAGTATACATCACACGTTTACATTGTGGTATACTTTTAATTATAAGTAAAGGATCTGAATACTTCTTTCACCACTGGCAGTGACTGGGATTCATTAATGAGGAATGATCATTTATGCCTGCACACATCCCTATACACTCATCCAAGTATGTGATAATATAGTGATATCAAACTGCATTCTAGTTCTGACTTTGTTACAGACGACATGCAGGAACCCACAACTTAAAAACCTCTGGATTATAACAATAGTCGCATTACAGTTTTATTGGATAATGTACTAGTGTTGATAAAAGTAATAACTGTTCAGCAGTGTTTTGCCAAAGTGTATCAGTAGTACTGGCTTGATGTCAATGTGAAAGTCCCCTGATTCTTAGTAACTCCTAGAATTATAAATACATCAAGTTCCTTTGGGTTCATCCAGAGTATTAGGTTACATTGTGGATTGTGTGTGTGTGTGTGTGTGTGTGTGTGTGTGTGTGTGTGTGTGTGTGTGTGTGTGTGTGTGTGTGTGTGTGTGTGTGTGTGTGTGTGTGTGTCTGCAGGGAGTTCACCATTGTATTTCAATTATCCCCAACTGATCTGTGAAGACTCTATGTTTAATTTTGGACGGTGCCATCAAAGGTAATGTGTAACTATGTGTGTCCCGGCCACTGGGTCAACTCTTATCAGCTTAATTAAACCCATCTGTGAGGCCTTTGAGAATGATCAGGAAGAGTTGAGAGATTGGATTTGTCATCATCATACAGTAAGAACGATAACAAAGGCCTCCATTTAGGAAGTGCCGTTAATGTCTCACCTAAAATGCACCCCGGTCAGATCACCGATGTCATGTGACTGCTGATGTGAAGTTCTCTTGCTTAAACTCCTGCAGCACGAGAACCACTTTGTGTATTGTTTCTCAGTATAAGAAAAAGACACAGTGTTTGGTGTGCATGTGTGTGTATCTATACCCATGTGACTGAATGAGTGTATGTTCACATGTCTGTCTGCATTGAGGCAGTGAGAGGAGGGAGAAAGAGAGAGAGGGGGGTTCTGGGTCCTCACAATTCATGACATACAATACAATTCCGCAAAACATGTCGACAGTGTTTCAGCTCGTCCACTTCTTGTGTCAGGACACATCGCGCGTGTGTGTGTAGCATGACCCGGCTGGTTACCGACTGATGTGTTTATTGCGATGCAGGCTCGTCACTGATGTGCTATTACACTAACCCTTTTTTTGACAAGGACTCTGTTGATTCCTTTCCTTCTCTTCTTCTAATAAATTAGTCACCTTTTTGTGACTGTCAAAAAGAGTGAATAAGCATGGAAAGGGGTTCTCCCTCAAAAACAAAAGTGTATTTTAGTGTTTTATTGAAATCACTGAATTCATTCAAACATTCTGAATTCATTCAAACATTCTGAATTCATTCAAACATTCTTGCACCGTTAATTACAGATCCCGTGTTGCTGAAGCTTTTGAAACAGGTGCATCTGTGGCTTCATGTCCTAGGTTTGAATGTAACACCCTGATATATGCAAGAGGTCAGAGCTCTGGACACACTCCGCATGTTAAAATCTGTCAACAACATGTCACATGAGAATATTGCAAAGCACATTTGGGCACATGTGCTCTGACCAGATGTACTGATCATGACTTCCAATTGCAGCCGTTGCAGAAGTGACCCACGCTGAAATAGTCCGACAGTTCCCCATGCGGCTAACCATACAGAGCCGCAGTGTTGGGTGTGAAAAGTGGAACTTCAAGACAAAAACAGCTCTTACTGTGTGAAGTGCAGGGGCTATACAGTGATGTGTATGGTGTTCAGTCCCTGAAATATAATTAAAGTCTATTTGTAGAGTAGGCCAAACTACAGGATGACATGGAAAGTCCCTGTAAGTGTCAGTTGGTGACTGACTAACTGAGAAGGAAGCTGTGACCTACGGCTCCAAAGAGTATCAGTTTAGTTCATTCAGTGAGTCACAACCAATGTTAAATCAGGTGGTTTGGTGTTAGTGATCTGTCTCTATGGATGGCAATGTCAGTTTGTCAGTTCAGACTAAAATATCTCAACAACTTTAAAATGGTTTGCCACGACAGTTCAGATATTCATGTTCCTCAGAGGATGAACCCCACTGACTTTTGTGATCCCCTGACTAAATACCTAGAGCATCTAGCAGGTCAAACTTTTTACTTATCAGTTGAAATATCTCAACATCTTCTTCGTTGATAGCCACACAATTGTGTGTAGATATTCATGGTCCCAAGACATTGTATCATGTGGTGATCCCCTGTTTATGTCAATGTTTTTGAAACACATGGATGCATGATTTAAAAGCTTAGTAGTGAATTCTCTCTCTCGCTCTCTCTCCTCTGTCCACGATTCCTATTTTTGTTGTGATGTTGTGACCGGACAGGGCCAGCTGTCCTGCTTGCCCCTCCAAAAACCTTAATCACAAACACACATACTCTCTCACAAATACACATACACACACACACCTGTTGCTGTTCCTCCTGGATGAGTTTCATCACTGGCTCAGATTCTCTGTTGTGAAACCCTGCTCATTGGTTGCTCTCGCTCTCTCTCTAGTCGTCTCTCACATCTGCTGGCTTTCGTGGTAACCGACAGGACCACATGCATCACATGGTGTAACATTCGCCCTCTTGTTTGTCTCTCAAAATAACATCAGAACTCCTGTAGTTTTTCCAGTCCCCCACCTTGACCCACCCACTGTCCCCTGGACTCTATTTGCTGGCAGTGAGTGACTGAAACACCTGACCCAGTGATTTCTGGTTTCAAAGTAATGCACACAGAGTCCCGTGTAATAGCTCCTGGTCACATTATGTTTTCTCCACACGAAACAGCTGACATTGGTCTCTAAAATTTTAGAGGTGAATGGAATTATGTTATCACTTCAGCTGTTGCTGATCCTTACTTTACTCGAGATCTGAATTACCTGCACCAATCATATTAACATTAAATAAATTGTGATCCTATGAACACTAAATCATTAGTGATATCCTTTCATGCTGGCTAAACAGGCCACACAATTTGGCTTTGATGTCTCCTATTTTCATATCAATCAGCATGTGTCTCTGCATGAGCAGTCACATTCAAATTCATGTTTGTCAGCTGAGACCTCATGGGGCACTGTTGGCTTTTACTAGCAAAGCTATTTCACAATCTTCCATTCCAATATTTAAAACTGTTCTTTGCAATGTGATATATTTTCTAGATGTTTTATTCTGTGTCCCTCCTTGTCTGGATGGCAGGAACCTGCCTGGACAGGTGAAGGTCCTGTGTGGACAGGAGTGAGAGCGAGGCCAGACACATGATGACACATACGGGAGACATGAGCTGCTCAGATTGCACTCGCTGTCAACTGACTAAGCACTGTGAAGACATACTGCACCGAGAGATGGAGAGAGGCCAGGTGTATTGATTGAATTTTTATTGTGAAAAATCAAGTTAGTACTAGAAAAAGCAGTACAAAAACATTTTACAAAAGTTAAAAAAAAAGTTAAATTGTATCTTACTAAATACAGAAATTGAGGCTATTCACACAAGGTCAGAAGTTAATATTTTAGTATACAGTAGATATGTAAATTATGTTGTAGAATCATATTGTGCATTATATCATTCTCTTGTAATGGTCCACAGCACTTAAAAAAAAACACAAAATCTAAAAAACACTGCCAAAAGTTATATTCAGTCAAAATGCACTCTAAAAACACATTCCTATGCTTTTATTCTGATCTCACCACTGCATCAAATATTTGGTAACAATGTTATCACAATATTTTCATCATCATTTTGTAGTGCAAAGCAACAAGTAATCCAAACTTTCACCAGACACAGCAGCAGTCAGACTGAGCACTACACAGTAACACAGGCCCCGGGATTTAATCATGACAAGTGAAATCTCATGATTTAGAGCAGGCTGAAAATAGCACTTTCACCCCTCTGTGAAGTCAAGACAGGTTGAGAGAGGGATGTGGCGCACAATAGCCTGTTTTCATAGGTTTGGTTGTTTAAAAAGAAACATAGAAAAGACATGGAACAAGTACATTTTAAATGAGTCCTTTGGTTGGAATAATGCAGTCATGTGTCCTGCATTAACACATTTTGATTGACAGTTGTAAATAAACTGGTTTCAAATGAATAGCATTAAAGTATAACATCAGAGATCAGCCATGATTTTGCCCATGGTTTGAGACGTACGTCAGAGTCAGCGAGCCATGGTCAAACAGTTTATACGGCAGAGTCCCCTTAGATGTCCAAGTGTCCGTCTTTGGGTCGTAGCACTCAAAACTGTCAGAGTCCTCGATGACGTCATTGCCGTTGATGTGACGTCCGCCTGTGACGTAGACTTTGTTGTTGAGGACGGTGGCAGAGTGGTGCATCCTCCTCTCCTTCAGGCTGGCACACTTGATGAACCGGTTGGCCTTGGTGTCGTAAGCGATCATTCTCCTGGTGTATCCTGTCACAAGGGAGGCATTCATTTGAGAGGGGCGGCCCGTGTGATTCAAGCAGAATGCCGTGATGCGTTCTGATAAATCAATCAATACGGAATTACAGCAGAATGAATATCGTTCTCTTTTTATGGATTCCTTTCTCCTTTTCTTAGCTGAATCAAAGGTGTCAAGTGTAGGAGCTTTAAACATAAACATTGTTTTGTTAGCCCTCATCACTGCTATTGTCTACCTCCAATGATGTAGATTTTGTCATCCACAATGGCAGCAGGAGCAGACACATTCTTCACCGTTCTGTTCTCCATCCTAGACCACATGTTCCTGGCAATGTGATACACCTACCGAACGGGGGAGGGGGGTCAGGGTGAGGGGGAAATAGATTGAGTGAGTGAGTGAATGAATGAATGAATGAGAGAGAATAGACGGACGAACGAATGGAGCTGCATGAATGAAAGAAAACATAAACCGTGATTTAGTGATTGAAGAGCATTACCTGTATTATTCTGACTGGGTTCTGCATGGTGTCCTCTCCTCCAAACACATAGATCCTCTGGTTAGAAGCAGCTACTGCAGGGTGCAACACAGCCTCAGGCATGGGCGCCATAGCCTCCCATTGGTTGAACATACTGTTGTACCTGATAGCATTATGGAGAGATGTGTTGTTATTTCCCACGTTTGTGTGTTTTGTTCTGTATGCGTTGTGGGCTTTTGCCAAGACAGGCTTTTGTTTGATGATAATTATGGTGCAACTCACCTCTCTGCGCTGTCCGTCAGTCGTCTGTCAGGCCCAAGGCCACCAAGGACAAAGATGAAGTGGAGGTAGGAGACACTTTGGTGGGCAAAGCGTGGCGTCAGCATGGGCTCTGCCGTCCGCCACTGGTTGGTCTTGAGGGAGAGGGTGTAGACGGTCGTGCTGACTTGGCAGTTCTTTGTGTTTGTGGTCAGGCCTCCGATGACATACAAGACACTGTGAAGGGCAACATAGGAGGCTTTATACAGACGAATGGGCAGCTTGGCGAGCTGCTGCCATGTCTCGCTCCTTTCATCGAAGACGAGGGCCTCCCTCGAGGTCTGCTCGCTGTTCTTCCTCCCTCCTACCACCACCAACATGTCGTGGGAGGAGTAGCGCCTCGGTGCAACCCAGAGAGGTTTGAAGTCAACCGCTGTGTCACCAACGCATTTCGTGCTGACGGAGAACATCAGGCGTCGGACCGATTCTATGAGCTCGGCGCAGAGGGTGGAGGACTGGATCAGGGGGTCGTTGGCTATGAATTGAAAGAGGTATGTGGGATGGATGTGGCGGAGGCGAACTTTCTTGAAAAGGTCACTGATTGCACCACGCCTGGATAAAGGATCATGGTGGATCCAAGCTACGAGTGTCTCAAAGACCTGCTCCTCCTCCGCGTAAAGACCGTCATCCTCCAGGTATCCCATGAGCTCTGGCAAGGAGAGCTCACACAGATCCTCAGACGCTGACACGTCCGAGAAACTCTTCATGGCCATCTCCTTTGCTTTGTCCCTCAAACTGTTACAATTCAGGATCTCAGAGAGCCGTATCATGCTCAAACAGTTGTCAGGGCTCAGTTGCTCCTGAAGGAAGCTCGAGCAGGCCTCAAAAAGGCGGCCATATTGCAACATGGATGCCGCCTGTATCAGAGGCAGCACGATATCCATGCTGATACTGACGAGTCCTGTGTAAACATAGTCAATGACACTGCTCAGAATGGCCGGTGTGATGCCCTTTAAGTCAATCTTAGTCTGATGTGTCTCTATGAAGTTGTTGCAGAACATTGCTCTGAAGTAGGGGCTGCTGGAGACCAGGACGTTGCGATGGCATGGGATCTCTGTGTTATCCGAACACAGTGACACATCGGTCAGGATGTTCTCCTGTCTCAGTCCGTTGAGCTGCAGGAGCAGGTTGGAGGACTGCTCCTTGTCTTTGTAGTGGAAGATCTTGACCGCTGGTCGGTCCATGCTGAGGAGAGACATCGCATGAGTGAATAGTTGCTCTACACTTATGTGGTTTAGAATTGAATTGATTAAAATCCCCAGAATTTACAAATTCTAGTGAAACAAACACATTACTGCACAACCATGCTACTGGAATTAGATTAAATACAGTCCTGTGTCATGTATCCAAAATGTTGTCCTACAAATATTCTTGGTAAGCTGTCACCAAAACCACTGCTTGATTGTCTACTTTACAGATACCATGTTTTTTTAAGCCTGTTCAACTCATAACACTCAAACACTAACTTTATTATGTGATCATTGCCTTCAAGCCCGCGGGCCCAATTTAGTGCTGCTACACCCAGGCATTCTACAAATAGGGCTTATAGAAGCCTGTCTGACTTATTATGAAGACTAGTGGTCTAAGTAGATTACCCCAGAAACACCTGCACAACTATTCATTGTCATGGAAAAAGTGGTGCATGTGACTGCAGCTCTTGCAATCCATTGCATGCATTACACATCAGTGTAAAATAACACATACAAATGGACTAGTCTGATTCAAAGCAAGAAAATACAGAATGACAATTTTAACATATCAGTGCAAAAAAAAACAACTCTTTTGTTTGATTCATATCTACATTGAATTCATCCAAAGCCATGCCAACAACATACATAAGACAACAAGCCTTAGAGGAATACATCTCCTACCTGTTCCTCTTCTCTCTCTTTTTATGTTGTGTGTTTTCGAAAGCAAGATCTCAAGAGAAAATCTGATGCGTTGACATTTTCCTGTACTTTCTTCCTCTTAGCTCCTGCGTTGATGCTGTGTGACTGTGCGAACCAAAGGGGGCCGTCTCTTTGTAGGAGCGTGCTGCGTACTGTTTGTTTGTTATGCTCTCTTTCCACGAGGCCTCTGTGTGCATTCCTCCCCTAAAAATAGAGCCGTTCTTTGGCAACACGGCTGCAGACTCACATGTGACTCGTCAAAGAGGTTTTCTCAGTATATGTCTGACTCCCCACCTAATCTTTTTCTTTCCTTCTATTTCTCTATGACTTTCTTTCACTCTTCCTCTTATATGATGTCACTTCAGTTCTCCCTGGTCTGATCTCTCATTTCTTCTCTATAACTTCCCCTCCTATTCGCTTCATCATCTCCATCGCTGTCTGACAGATGTTTTTTTTTTTTTTTTTTCATTATACTATATTCATCCCGGTAAGGGGGAAATTTGTCTCTGCATTTGACCCATCCCTGTATATAGGGAGCAGTGGGCTGCCCCCAAAATTGTAGCAGTAAAAACAGCACTGATACTTGAACACCCATTTTGTTGGCTGCTCACACTGTCGGGCCGGCTGGTTGAAAACACAGAGATACAAAAACATGATTAGGTTACTGTAGAAGCAACTCAGAAACAGAGAGAGAGCAACCACATGTGAAACATTCAGGCCTTGACTACTGGCATCACAGCAAAGTCACCAGACCCAAGCTACTCAGATTTACCAAGAGGCTTGGGTCAATGGAGTAAAATTGTTGCACTCTAGGCTATGTGACGCACTGCTAAATATCTTTGGCTTCACTTTTACAGACGGCATTCATCCTTTAGTTTAAGCATAAGGAAACGTCCTGATTTAACTGCACATCAACAACAGATGCTTGCGTTTCTCATGCTTGTATTTGTTAAGCTCACTTCAGCCTAATTTGCTTCATGCTCCCTGAAACAGATCAATCAAGCTCAATCACCAGCCTTCGTGGAGTGCATCCCACAAGGTTCCGGTTTCGTAAAAGCTGGAGAATCAATGTTTTCTGGTCTGTTTCATAAATGTGGCCACATAAAAACAACAAAATTAGAGTGCATTTTCAGTCGTCACAGATAGCAATGTGACATGTTTTTCTTGTACTCTGGCTTGTTTACAGAGCTCTGTGAATCAGACATAAATAGCTGCTTGAGCTTCGACGACCACTACTGCAGTTCAATGTGGATTGCACAACAAAAACACTAAACCACAAGCCATGCCAGCCTTCTATGTGGACAGTTTGTCATGTTGTTGTTTGTGGGCTACACTGCAGCAAATACATGCAATTTAACCATGAAACTGCCAAATGACATGTATGTGGAGCACCAATCTGACAAGAAATTAACTGTATGTCCAGGCAGACTGAAAACTGACATGTAACGCGATGAAACCAGCCGTGATGTAGGCAGCAGTCAAAACTAAACAGCTCCATCTAGTGTTTGTGTCTATAAAATGACAGTTTGGCAATTGTGAAAAACGGGTTCCTTTTCCAATTAACTCTCTGGCATTTTAAACCTTTTAGAGTGTAGTCATGGGTTTGTTTCCAAGTGAAATACACAATTAACAGGTCAGCTAAATTGTAAGGTAATACGTTTTTTTACCATGCAACAAAATGTCACAAATTAATATCTGCCCTTCTAGCGTGATATTGGCATTAAAACTATCTCATCGATCTGTATAGTCACGGGCAAAAGCTTAAGTTGTTTGCCCAGAGGACAGCGGTGTCATTTTATAACACTCATATTCAAAGCTGTGATTGCATTCTTTACAGTTAAGCACATTGTCTGCTATCTCTGTTCCTTCACCTTGACAGAAAGGACTCATTAATGTCTGCCTTTAGGCAACAACTTATTAAAAGTTAAAGCTGTGGCACACAGTGTGCAGCAGAGCATTTTCATGCAGCAGCATAACTGTTGCCACCCACCGCCCGGTGCTGTGTCTTCATATCACCAAATGATTATCTTCTCATAAGCACATGGTCTAATAGAGCCTATACCCGGGGGATTTAGATCTTGCTGATTGGTATATATGTGTGTGTGTGTGTGTGTGTGTGTGTGTGTGTGTGTGTGTGTGTGTGTGTGTGTGTGTGTGTGTGTGTGTGTGTGTGTGTGTGTGTGAAGGGCAGACAGCTCTCCTTGGTTAAATACAAGACTTGAAAGATTTGAAAGCAACATGGACAGTGAGTGCAGTTTCTCTTACTTGACTTCATTTGATTGCACTCACTCGGTACAGGGCTGCAGGTTGTTTTGCATATGGAGCCCTTTTTTATACCACTTAAATTTGACTAGTATTGAAATAATTTTAAATGTTCCATGATACATGTGCTAAAATAAGCTCAGAGCATTGGCTTTAAATAGGAGAAAGGTCCCAGATAATGATTCCCTTTCATCTCAGTTTGCTCAATGAAGGCCTTTTTTATTTGTATTAAATCAATGTGAAAGTGAATGAAACCCTTCGTATCAGTGCTGATCAGTGCTATTCCACAGCCCAGAAGGGAAGAGTTAAACAAAGTCCAAAAAAGGTTTCATGTAGACTACCATGTTTGTTTGTTTTAGATTATAGTGCTCGCCATCATTTAATCCAGCGCTACAAACACACGGAAAAACAATAGTGTTTTCTGTTTGACTCAGTGTGGCGGTTGTGAGTTTCCTCCAGATTGAATCTCTTTCTTGTTGTTCTATGATAAATCTGAGGCTTGGTCTGAAGTATAGTAGTTTGTCACTTTGTCATATCTGTTGAGATAACGTGCCTTGGCCCCGAGGCTTCGATTCTCCGCTTGACTAACCATGCTGAGACTTAAAGCCCAAACAAGCCTCGCTTCTACAGCAGAGTCCAAGAAGACTCGCCAGGACTTGGGATTTTTTATGACTTTTGCATGAAAAAATTGTATTGATTCTAACAATGTCAGCGTAAATGAATTGTTATCCGAGCCACACACGGTCAGTATAAAGCTTCATAAAGACCTGCCCCCATTAGGTCAGGTTCTAGTAAGGCCATTAAAGGTGCAATCCTTACAATTTCAGTTCTGGTTGATTTGGTGACACCTGTGGTTGATGTTGGTGATGCTAACAATGTCGTAATAAAACAACGCCGAGAGTTTATTCACCACCAGGAAGTCGGTTTAAAGAGCTTTTATGTCAGAAACAGCGACAACAGAGGAAGACGTGCAACACTCGCAACTTGTGTTTCGCAGTAGTTTTACTCGACGCAAATATGTTTCTCTTCAAAATGACGGGGACTGACTGTTCTGCTATTCCAGATTATGTCATTACGCGAAACATGTGCACACAAATTACGAGCAATGTGCGCATGCATCATTTCCTGTAAATCTCTTGTGTGTTTTCGCACCAGTTGAATCCAACACAGGAATGGCGGACTGCGGCTCTGACAATGCAAAAAAGTAAACTGAGGAGTGTAAATGTTTATAGCAGCCATCAAAAAGTAGTTTGATATGATGAACATCTGAAGGATTATAACTTTAAGATTAAATATCCTATTATCCTGTACAGTTATATTTTTGCTGTTTAAAGATATTTATTTTATGTGTAGGTGCATGGTGACTGTGAGTTGCTGAGTCACAAAGCTCACATGGCTCATCCTAAAGTGTTAAATGACCTTTAATTTGACTAAACTTGTATATCCCATTTGTAAAATAAACATCAGTTCAAGTCAGGTACCGACTGACTGGTGTGGATGGACTATTATATTGTACTTAATTTGTAGGAGTATTGCACAGACATGTCTTCAAGAAAACTCTTGGCATGGCCGTGATGTAACTGAATCATGTGTGGGATTGTTATGTGACTGTAAGAAAGGAAAACAAATGGAGATGAGAAATTCAATCTGAATTTAAGTGTCTCGCTGATACTTTCAGACCAACTTACATTATTGTATCCACTAGGTGTCAGGCCAACGTTATGCAAATTTAAGGAGTGAAAAGTTGTCCCCTGTGACTTCCAGGAGGAAGCTATCAAGGCTAAACTCACAGTCAGTCTGTAAACACAACAGATGCATAAACTGGTGATATATTATTTTAGCTATTTTTAGACCAGCACGACAGAATACCTTCTAAAAATACACCGACAGAAAAATGAAGCTATTACTCCATCGGTTGTTTTGTTTATTGCTGCAAACAGTGCACTTGAGGTGTGACATTTATATTGGCCATTTACTCAGGCGCAGATAGCCAAAACAATTGAAACAGACAGTGAGAATCATGTGATAACCTCTTGATCCTTGAGCTGTGGGGTGTTACTCCCAAGTGCAAAGAGATCCATGCCAGGCAACACGGAGAGCAGCAATCTGGCTTTGATGGAGAGACGTCCACGTTGTAAATCAACAAAGAGCGAGGGGAGGGCGGGGGTGAGGGAGGTTTGAGAGGAGTAGCCCACAGAGACAAAGAAAGAGAGAGAGTTGGGTTCTGTACGTTCACACATGCCCAAGCAGGGATGAGGTCTTAAAGGGCTTACAGTTAGCTGCTTAAAATTCTTCTGATGTAACCAACACATGCAGGACATGTTATTCGGAGAGGGAAAAAAAGTGCTTTGTAGCAACAAAAAATGTGGAGGTGGAGGGGGAAATGCTTTGTGTTTACTCATCGTGCCCTCCACTGTAGCTCTCCCAAGGTTCCTCTCTTGTTGGTATGGTGGTCATTCAGTCGTCGCTGCTATGCAATCTGACAGCCTCCCTTTATGCCGGCTCTAATAGAGTCAGATAGACTGTGGGGGTTAGTTACCTTTGTGGATAATGCGTGTGCCTTTATGTGTGCTATATGTTGCTACATGTGTGGGAGGGAGGCGGTGTGTGTGTGTGTGTGTGTGTGTGTGTGTGTGTGTGTGTGTGTGTGTGTGTGTGTGTGTGTGTGTGTGTGTGTGTGTACAGCAGATATTGATATTCCGCTAGCAGCAGGAGCTGAAGCCAATGTCTTTAAAGTGTCAGCCCTCAGCAGCCAGCCAGGTGTACCCGAGGTTCAGAAGAGAGAGGGCGATCGAGGTAAGGGAGTAAAGCGAACAACGGAGCGAGAGAGGAGAAGAGAGAGGCCATGAAAGACAGCAGAAATACAAAAGCAGAGGAGACCGACAGAGAGAGGAGTGCTACAGAGAGGAAGGGAGAAAATATATAGAGAGGGGATGAAGAGAAAGAACGCTTTTGCTGGGTTTCTGGAGGTGAAATGACTCGCATGTCTTTGAAGGCCTCTATGGCCGTCTGTACCCTCTGTATTGTGGCCATCGGGCAGTCAGACAGAGACACAGATGGACACAAGGGGAGCGGTGGATGCAGGGACAGGCAGTCAAAATGTCAGGTTTCAAAATTGAACAAATGAGTGGTTTTCAGGTTCAGCCAGGGTCAGTCATGAAACAAAAGAATAATTCAAAGCGTGGTTCGCCATTCAACAGACCACCAATCAAAGAGGCTGCTAGAGTTTTGATTGTGGCTCTATACTTTACTCCCTACTTTATGGTGTTTTTTATTTTATTTTATTTTCTTTTGTTCTGGTCTTTTGTTTCAAACAGCAGCTAAACATAATCATTTCAGTTGTATGTTATTTTTGAAAGGTAAATAAAAAGGCGTTTGTAGAGCACAAACAACTAGGTGGTAAGAAGCTTCTTATGGAGGGGAAGAATGTCCTTCCTTATCACTGTTTCAGGTATGACCAGGACTACTTTGTTTAAGCTTCTCCAATTAATGATTATATGTTGGCAGTTGATCAAATTACTATGTGTAATGCGAAAGGGGTTAAAGAATCATCACCTGACTCTGCAGTTCCCCTCAGTGGGTTTAGTGTATTTCAGTCCATTGTTTTGGTTTTAAAGCCCCCAACCTTACTTTTCCGATTTAGGCAGTTGTTTTCAGCAAAAAAATCTCTAAAAAACTATTTGTTCTTGCACCAAATAAAGCTGACAGACAAAGTTAGCAACTAGTAAACAAGGGGAGCACTCAGTAGCTAAAGAGCCAGATATCTTCCACAGGAGTTGGTGGTGACCTGTTGGTCACTGAACTGTTAATGGATTGAGGGACTCGCTCAAGGGCCCCTCAGTGAGGGGAAGCATTACTTTCTAATGTAGAGCTTCATTTTTGTTAAAAACAAACCCTCTTAATGCCAAGCTCTCAGCTCAGGCCTACCATTTATGATCTTATTGAGCTTCTCTCATTATGCTGAACTTCTCATCTGCATCATATCATCCATCGTTTCCTTCAGGTTCCTCTTGGAACCACGTTAGCATCATTGCCCAGCACCCTCGTCTCCTTCTATGCCTCCTCATGTCCTCCTGGGAACCTGTTACACTGCTCCTCTCCTCCCTCATTCCTCTTGCGCTCCCCACTCTTTCCTCCCACCTCATCGCGCTCCCACACATTTCTAAACACAGTCCATGTTAATGGAATGTACTTGAGTAGCAGATAATTCAGCTTGGGGATGATGACTGTTCTGACCTTGTCTAAGATGGTGTTTTTTTTGTCAAGCCAGATCCATTCGGTGCCTGTGTATGGATTCACTTAAAAAGGAACATCAGGGGCTGATCACCTGAACGCTGATAAGGCTATTTAGAAAAAAAACATTCCAATGAATGAAGCATGCCTCCTTCTTGTGAAAGTACTCTTCAGCCCTAAATTTATTTTGTACACGCGTATCTTTTTTCTGGAATTGGCTGAATGTTGTTAAAGGTAATGTTCTGGCTCGATTTGAGCATCCAAATACCATCCTTTATATTTGATAACAGCAGAAACTATTACAAAACAATTTAAAGAAAGGCCCCCCCTGACATTGTTGTGTTCTTTTATGTTCAGCGTCAGCGTCAAGTTTGTTTCATTGAGTGAAGCCAGCTTTGTGAACTACCAGCGGAGTTACATTTGCAGTCTTGTCTCATCTGCACTCTGGTCTATTTCCTCCTGACCTCCAAGTGTGTAACTGAGGAATGAGTTACTAAGGGAAACAGCACAGATAATTGCTATTTATCGACCTAATTTTTGTTAGAATATCTGAGTGACATTGTTTGCGCTGAGCTGAATGAGAGCTTTCAATAACACATGTTGAGATAGCCGTGACCTCGGCCCCCTGTGGGAGAGAGGCCTCTTGTTGACAGATATGGTTTTCACTAACATGTTTGCATTGCCGTTCAGTTCCTTTTAGCCACTAGACGTGATCTATACTTTGCATGTGCATTGCAAACAGAAGGAACATTGTTTAAATGGGTTGTTCAGCGTCACCGATAAGAGGCTTACAGGTTGAGATTTTCTGGTTTAAACTCTGATACAATGATACAATTCTTTGCCTATTTGTTACGGAGGGCAAAAATTAGAAGGTCGAAAAATAAAACTTCACTGCATGCGATACTACATGCTCCGGTACTGTGGGGCTCTACCTCCTGCGTGGGCGAACCACGAGTTGTGTCAGTGGTCAGTGAGAGAGGAAGGCCTCCCCCTTGTTGCCACAAATTATGACCATTGTCTGTCTTTAAGGTTAATAGAAAAACAGAGCAACACCGGTCCACTCTAACATCTCCCCAGTTAAATATGAATAAATGCGAGTACCGGGGCGTCGAGCATTATTAAAAACAATCAGTCAGTCGGATTGCAACTCACACTCTCGCCGCACTGCTGCCAGCCTGAAGCTGGATGCGTCTCTGTGGAGCTCCTGATATTGAATAAAGACGTGCCACACTCACAGAAAATAGCTATGCTTTAATATGCAGCAGCAGTAGAAACTTTTCTTCCTCCCTGAAGGCATTAGATTTGAGTGTGCCATATCCCGTTGTTCAATGGCCTGGTCTACATGGCAACAGTCCAACAGAGATGAGAAGAGGCTTGTCACTGGATTTGAGGGAAGGTTGTGCAGACCTATGCTCTACAGTTTGTGTCTTTATTCCTACGTCTTCTGCGTGTCTTCACACATGTGTTTTCAGTGACACTTCTGCCGTTAACTGTACAGGTTTTAATGCAAATGTGTGCCGTCGTGTCCAAACTCAAAACTATAAGATTTGACTTAATAATGGCAAACCTTTAGTCGGATAGCAACCACGGAGAATTTGGCAAACATGAAACAGCCCAATCAGAGCCTTGATCTCGCTGTTTGTCATAAAAGCCCTTTTTGTCCATATAATTTGATCAGAGCCTCCAGCTGAATATGACTGAATATGTGCAAGAAAAACAAAAAAACATTGGGTCTTGGGACACACTTCCAGTCTCCTGCTTAATTAGCATACATTAGGGTGAACCAAAAACAACATTTGATATTCATTAAACATTTTCATTTACATGAACCCTTGTAAGCTTTTACAAGTCTTATATTATTAGCTTTGACCGAATTATAAACTAAAGAGAAAAAAAAAAGTTGAAAGTTATAACTAACTGAAAGGTTTTGGTTTTGACGGCTATCAGCTGTTGCATGTCGAGCTGAGCACGCAGAACTCAATGCTCTGTCAATCTCAATCATACTACTCAGAAGAGGGGGGGGGGGGGGGTTGAAGCAGGCAGGTGGACCCAAAAGCTGAGAGGACAGGTAGACTGGTGCAGTTTAAAGATGTATTGCAATAAGTCCAAAGACAGGCAGGTAGAATCAGGCAGGTAACTGGCCAACAGGAAGCAGGTAACAGAACTCCAAACAGCAATGATGACAAAAGACAAGGGGAGCACCTAAATGCCCAAGGACAGGAGGGAGATAACGAGGGACAGGTGACAGCAGGGCTAACGAGCAACAGGTGAAACTCATAAGGGCGGGGCTGACAATCACGCAGGCAGGAAACAAAAAACTAATTTTAACTGCTCACTGTAGTAAAAAAGAAGTTTGACCGGGCAGAAAACAGCTTCATTTGACAACACTGAATTCTGAAGGAGCTAATCAGTGAACTCTTGATACAATATGGTGTTTAGCAATATGTTTTTTAAACTGTATGAAACTGACTAGAGCTACATAGATGCTCAATAAGAAAACCACCTCACTGAAAACCTATTTAAACCACTGGTTCCCAATTTCAACCCACATCAGTGCTCCATGGAGCATTTGTTTCCAACCAGCCAGTTAATTGCATTGTCTTTGTGTCCCAGGCCTAAAGCAGTCCGTCATTAGCTGGCCAAAATGAAAAAAACAGCAGGACCAGCATTAAAGACCAGTGATACAAACACTAACTGACTCTCCCTCGCTGACGTCTCTCTTTCTCTCTCCCTTCTCCCAACCTGTAATCCTGTGATCAGTTGTCCGGGCAACAGCACTGGCTACCGTTCCGCCACGTGCACAGTGTTGCCGGGTCAGGATGAAAGTGCCGGGAGGGGGCGATGCAAATCACCTATTGCACCCCACTGGAGCTCTCCATAGAGATCCTGGGCATAAGCCTGCCCCGAGGTTTTTCTCCCAACGAAGGTGCAACACCTTTGTGTGTTGTTATCGCTCTGGCATGAAAGATCTCTGCCTTGCACATAAATAAATTAAAGTAATTCCAGACCTCATATTTGTTTCACTTAGATCTTAGATGTGTGTTGACAGTCATGGAGTATCATGTATGTTTAGCTTTTTTTTTGTTGCTTTGTCAAATAAATATTTTATCAATACAGGACTTGATTTTATTCCAGTGCTCCATCCACAAATCAACGCCTTACAAGACACATTGTAACTGTTTCGAAAGCCAACATATTCATGCTATTTATGTATCAGCTGCTGAAATGATACACAGAGAGCACAGGAGGAGAGGACGCTTTTGGAATTTGGAAAGTTGAGTGGCAGGGAATAAACATGTGTACATGTACTTTACATATACTGTGACTGCACAATCGTGTGCCACTTCAGGGCAAATACACACACATGTTGTCTGCTTTCTTACACGGCATCAATAGCACCCATCGGGCTCACTGTTGTTGAGGAATTAGCTCATAGCCTTGTGCACTGCAGCTCTCTGGCTCCTCCGTAATCTCTCCTGCAAACTTTGTGTGAACTCATGTGCACATAATACCTTCATTCAGGAGTCAATGGCATGTGGAACAACAGCACAAAGGAGAGTTTCTGAAATGTTTTTGTAGGAAAATAAAAAATACAAAAGATGCTCAGTGTTCTCTCCGTATACGATTTTCTGATACTGTGGCAGGGGAGAAGGATGGTCCTCTCTGGATGAGGACCTTCTCAAGATAGGCGTATTATATATAGACACATTGTTAATAACTGAGAGAATATATGCAAAGAGTTGTCGCTGTAATTACAGGTCACATTCCCCTTTTTTAAATGTGGATTTTATTTTGAGTCTCTCTGTCTTAATTTTCTGAATCTGAATCCTCTCTGACTGTGATCATATGGACTGCTGCTTTTGGTCGTCAAACAAAGACAGATGCATGGTGCCTGATAGAAATTATAAACTCTTGTCAACAAACAGTACGTTCCATTTTCCCCTCGGGGATGGTTAGAGTATATTTTCCTCCAACAAAATGGCAAAAATAAAAAATAAATCTGTCATAGAGTAATGACTGAAATTACATGTCTTGTGGTTTAAATAAAAGTGGAGACATAATTTGGCAATTTCTTTTTCAATGAGCTGGTTCCTCAGACGGGCACCGTGAGTGGTTTTATCTGTTCGTGCACAGGAATATATTGTGGTGCTTGTGTATCACTTGTACAAACAGAGAGAGTGAACATTTGGAGTTTGATGGAGTGTCTGAACCGCCCACAGTACACACAAATTACCAAAACCCTTCAGGGCCTCTTCTCTGTACTCGTGTCATTTAAATAGCTTAAACATTACAGGACTGTGAATGCACTTAATGTCACTCTGAAAGGAAATTGATGAGTTCAGCTCCCCCTTCGTCTCCTCTCCCGCTGTGGTCTATTCAGCAGAATGTGATATGACACCTGTACTGTACCAGAGTTCCCACTCTTTACAAACTCGACTCAAGCTGATTTAATTTCTGGAAATACTTTTTTTTCCCCTCTCCCCCTGCACTGTCACTGCCAGACCTGTAAATACTCATCCTGACCTCGAATAGCCCGACAGCCTGACGAGATAATCCCGCAGCCTCGCCGAGGAGTGGAGAAACAGTGTAGAGAAATCCGCTGGGAGAGAGTGACTGTTGGAAAATTCACACTGACTTCTTCTTTTGCTTTTTTATCTTTGTGACAGTGGGTCCAGAGAAGGGGATGACAGAGAGAGAGAGAGAGAGCGGTGTGGTGTGTTGGCCCTGCGTGTTAAAGCGAGAGGCTGTGATCATGAGTGGCAGTAGAGAGACAACAGTGAAGGAAAGGGACGGCGGGGCCTGTGACAAGAGCTGTAATGGTAATGCATGTCACATCGATGAGGCCACGCCAAGGGAAGTTGGGAACGGGGGTCATCTCCACATTCCGTCTCCCAGCAACTCTGCTCGGGGCTCTTACTCCAATTTTCACTGCTATCATTTGTTTGGTCCTTCTCTCTCTGTATTCATCTTTTTTACCCTAATCTTTCTCTGTTTCACTGTGACTTTTCTTTCCTCTACTCTTTCTACAATGGACACTATTCATCCGTCACCCCTGTCGTTGTCTCTCTCCTCTCAGTCTCTCCAAACTCCTTACAATTCACTCCTCCGTTCTGGACTCTAAACTTTTTCAAGTTAAGGAAGTGAAGCCAGGTTTAAACGCGGCCCCTTTAAAGCTGGTGTAGGGAATTTTGGAGAGTGCACCTGCCAGTCACGCCCACCTCATCAGCTCATCACTCTCACCTGCTGACTCTGCCGCACCCACTATTTAGACCTCAGTCACACACACACACTCACTGC
Organism: Leptoclinus maculatus; assembly: GCA_032191485.1. Taxonomy (NCBI): domain Eukaryota; kingdom Metazoa; phylum Chordata; class Actinopteri; order Perciformes; family Stichaeidae; genus Leptoclinus; species Leptoclinus maculatus. The sequence continues at coordinate 15,979,289 of JAVDOI010000008.1, forward strand.
CAGATCGTTCGCCGCTTTCATGCAAGACCTTCCAGCGTTTACCCTTGGACTGATTCCCCGTTACCGACCCTGCCTGTTTCGGACTACCCCGCCTTGCCTCTGCCCCGGTAATTCACCCAGCCTTCTGTCCCCGACCACGAGAACCTGCCGCTGTTTTCCTGTGAATGTTCTACCTGTTGTGTGTGCCGAAGAAAATAAAGCTTTGATTCAAACTATCCCTGGTGTTTGTCGTACTGCTCCTGGGTCCTTACTACACCCGTTACAAAATGAGAGGTTTTCTAAAGGGAATCTGGTGGTCAGAAACACTATTGCTTTTGCCCACAGGGACCGCCAAAATCAACACAAAATGAAAGTTCCTCTTAGCATCTTTACTTTTGTTTAAAACGAAGGCTCTTTACTTGTAACACAGTGTTCCCTATATTATTTCTGCTTTTACTAAAACTTCTCTCGCGCTACTGGGGATAATCTACACCTGTGTTGTCTCTCTACAAGTACACTCATTTCCACAGAGTGCCAGACGGGTGGCATTAGTCTGGGTGGGCGACACCAAGGTGTCCAAATTGTCTTTGCGGCCCACTGCTCCATTGAGCTGCACAGAGGAGCTTAGCAAGAAAGAAAACAGAGCTAATCATTACCCACACCCACACCCACAGCCCTTCCCTTTCCTCTGCCCCTTCCCACCTCCTTCCCCTCATTAAAATAAGTCAGAGAGAGCTAGCCTGCATACTGATGCTTTGTTAAGCACTCTTAATTGAACTTGAGGATTCTTAATGTGCTATCATTCAATTGCTTAGTCTGTGTGCTCTCAGCTACTTTGGCCTTCTGTCCTGCATTTATCACCACCTCCTCCACTGCCCGTTCATTCAGCTTTTGGAGGAAGGGCTCTGTGTCAGATTTGTAGTGTATGCGGGCATGGAGGAAAAGGGCATTGACTCTTTATACAACAGAGGGAACAAAAGCGCTCACTTGGTGCCAGCTGGGAGTTTCATCATCAGCCAGGAAAGAGAGAGAAAGGAAGCAGTGTGCAAAAGAAGAAGTTATTGGAATAGATTGGGCAAGGTGACATCAATAGCATCCCAAGCAGGGGCACAAATTAGCCGGCCGAGAAGCGGCGCAGCATGGGAGCCGACAGCTGGGGCCCCGCGCAGTGCCACCAGGGGATTAGCGGGGTTTCAGGATCTGACACAGAGGGGATGAGCGTCATGGGCAGAATAAAGAGCAACGCGGGGATTAGAGAGCTTCCCGACACTCCACCAACACTCATGAAAGGCTTAAAGGGCTATAGATATCATTAATGAATGGACAGAGAGAGAGACAGGGAGAGGTTGGTGTGGGTCTTTTTGCTTTTATTCAGTCTGACCCCCCTACCTTGCCACTGTGATTTTTAATGATCATACATTCCATGTGCATACATTAAAAGGCAATGAGCGGGCTGGCTAAAGAGGCAAACTGCCTGTGTGTTGATCACTCAACATAACACACAGCGCACCAGACAGAGATGGCGGGCGCTGACTGGTGTACGTTCAGTCCATGCCACCCTCTGTAGATTAGACCTGAATTATTCATCTGAAAGTCGTGGTGAAAATGCCGAACATTTATTTGAGTATGCGCTTTTTTTGTGTGAGTACACTGGAACAACAAGATAGCGTTCAGTGTGGTGTGCGCGTGTGGGTGTGCTGCCGGGATACGTGCAGGCATCAAATTCTGCATTCAGATGCCGGGTATGGGGTGATTTGAGGGGCCACAAGTCTGTGTCTTGTTTTATAAAAAGGAAATTGCTTAGTTTTCTCTTATAAGCCGACCATGCCTTTGGACAGGCTCAGCCCGTCTACACAACCGCTGCAGGGATTTGACACCGAGATAACCTTTGTTCCAGTTACTCACAACACTCCAAAGACAAACTCGTGGCGTTAGCCGAATGTGATTTTGGAAAGTGCCATGCAGAAGTGAAAGTTTGCAGAATATCATCATGATCTGTGAACTTAAAAATACCCGCGTGCAGCCTTTTCCATGATAATGTCATTGCCTCTGAGCCAAATGGGATATCCTGGACAGGAAGGCATGGGGAGATAAGTTGGCCCGTTGTTTAGGAACATGGCGTTATCATCTTCCCCCTCGTCGCCGGAGCTCTGTGTGTAGCTCTAATGGAGTCTTTATCGTGACAGAGCTAACTACTTATCAGCGGTTCGCTGCCACAGATCAAGAGCACAACTGGATTTGCTGAAGGGGCAGAATGCTCTTTGATGAACTTCAGTCAAAGTTTAATGAAAGTAAATCTGCGTCCATAATAAGGCCTTGGCTTGCTCCTTTAGCAGTATCTCAGTCTGTGGGTACAGGATGGGTGTTTGTGGATGGAAGGATTCTGTGTAAAATACAGCCAGAGCTCTGTTTGTCTGCTTGTGTTTGTCAATCCACCAGAAATAAATAGATGCAGCGTGGACTTGGCGCTCAGTTTGCCCAGGCGACTCGCATCCAAGTTGTTTTTGGAAATGAATCCTTTGGTGCACGGGAGTCCCTGCCTCCCACTGTGGGCACACACACAAACTGCATCCTGAGTCCTGCTGCATCAGAGGAGCCACACCTTGTCCTTGTGTGCGGTATCCTACCATTGTCCTTACAGATCCCCTGAGAAGGGTGTGTGTGTGTGTGTGTGTGTGTGTGTGTGTGTGTGTGTGTGTGTGTGTGTGTGTGTCGGCCCCTTCTTCCTCTGCCCTCTGAACAAACATATACTGAATAACCTGTTGTAATATGCCTGAGGAACAAATAATATAAAGCTCTGTATAAGAAGTTGTTTTAATCTACTGTTCTTCTTGTATCATGATTGATGTTACACAGAAGAGCCTTGTTGCAATTATTGTTGTTCTGTACTCTTGCTGTGGCGGCACTGGCGTAGGAGAAAATAGAAACTCCATTGTAATACCAATAAAATAGTTGTCTGTAATTGCAATGATGATAGTGTAGGCAATTTTTTTTTCTAAAAAGTTTTGATTAGAAAGCCACATTAACAAGTTGTGGAAATTTGAATGCAGCTTCATTGCTCCTTTGTTGTCAACACACTTTGTTAGAAACGTAATCAGGAATTTTGTTGACAATAAACCTCAAACTCAGACCTTAAAGTGAAGCATTAGTATTGCTTCACAGCAGACACTCTGACTCGGGGAGGCAGTGGAGTAGTCATTACCACCTCCCAATTTCACATTGAGATTTTAATCACCGGCTACAGTATTTCTGATTGATGTGTGCGTGTGTGAATTGTGTGTATACACATATATCCGGGCACACAAGGGGGGGGTTGTAATACATCTTCGTAATTAGTCTCATAATTATAAGGCAATAAACTGCAGTACACATGGGAGACTGATCCATCTCTGGAATACCGCAATTACCCTGCGAAGATGTGTTGTGCTGTGACAAATCTCCAGAAGCAAAGTAGAGCTCTGCACCTTTCCGTCTGAAACAACATGCACACAGGCTTCAGGTTTGTGTTTACAAATGCGTGAGGGAAGTATAAATGTGTCAAAGCAAAGGGTTTGCACGGAGCATTTGGCCTGGTCGTAGAACCAAATCATTCCCCCATAAAACATCAGCCTGATTTGATTTTAAATTCCAGTCCTGTTGCCACCTCTCTCTCTCTTTCTGTACATTTGTTTTCTTCCAAAAGGCTGTCTAGACTGCAATCCCTGAAATGCTGATGCACAACAGCTCGTCTTCGAGCTCTTGTCAATCTGGTCGATGTGGCGACATCACACGGCCACTGAGTGAGTCTAAATTGGCTTTCCCTCCATTAGCCTCAACAGGGCATCATTATCAGCAGGTAACATCTAGCCTGCAGGGCCGGACCTCTGCTGCTTCGCCACCCATCACGCACACGCACGCACACACACACTTACACACACATGCACAGACTCACAGGTATGCACGGGCACACACATACGGAGATGTTCTCGTTGCCTCTCACGCTCACACCCTGTAATAATTCCATTTCCATGTCTTTGATGAAGCCAGCAGGACATTTCTGTTTGCTACTGAGCACACCTGCTTTCATAGCAGACACCCACAAAGGATGCTGGGATGCTCCTCAGCTGGAAATAGAATAGGAAATCAGAGCCGGGGGTGGTGTGACGTTTCGTGATGACTGCATGACGGTAAACATTATTTTCAATATGAATGAGCGTCCCCTCCTCTGTATTTGCACAGCAGTGAAACATAAACAGGTTGATCAAACACATGCCCGGTACATGTATGTGCACAGAGCAAAGGTTAAAAGTTTGCTTAAATTCACACTCAACTACACACAGAAAATGTCACTTGGTGTAACTTTTTCTAAACAACGTGCAGACCTTTTCCATTCAGCATCAGCGGTCACAGTCTGAACATGGACGTCATGCTTGCAAGTCATCCTGCAAAATAATGGATCAGTGGTCCTAAATCTAGTTTTCTGTTTTCTTGAGGTAGTACTGTAGCATGTCAATGTCTCTGGTCAAAACTAGTCATGTTTTATCATCAGTTAACCAATAGGCACTTTTTAAATCAGCAAGGAATCTTCCATTCATAGATCAATTGTTGGACTTGTTTTCAAGGAATAGTTGAACATTTGGGGAAATATGAGTATTTGAGTTTGATGAAAAGATTGATACGACTACACTGGTGCCAGTTAGCTCAATTTAGCTTAGCATAAAGACTGGAAACGGGAGGAAACACATAGCATTCGGCTATGTCCGAAGGTTACAAAAACCGCCTACTAGCACCTCTAAAGTTTACTAGTTAACAATTAGCTTGTTTCCCTGTTTTTTTTATGCTACGCTACAAGCAAAATGTCTTCTGGCTGTATATTTGGCGTACAGATATGAAAGTGTTATACCACTCACGGCTATTGTAGAACAAGCCTGCGGATTTTTTTAATTATTACTATTGATGAAGGAAGAAAATCCAGCTCTGACCCTGACAATTAAACTGACTGCACAGGAGCAGCAGTGTGGAATTGAAATTAAAGAAGAGCAAGAACAGCGATAAGCACTAATTTGATTCCCTGGGATCTGGGAGGAAGTTTTGAAAAGACTGCCGCGAGGGTAGGCTCTATTAATTGCCAAAATCACTGTCGGGGGATTATGACTCTTGCTGCCAGGTGCAGCACACTCCAATCACAAAACTGACACTTTTCCAAAACTGTGGGACTACTTTGTGAATGTTTTTGTGAGTCTAAAATACTAGCTATGTATGATTATATATATATATATATATATATATAGTCTTTCCATTGATCTCTAAATATTTGAATGTAACTCAAGCTAAACTCTCTGTCAAGTAGTCAAATACTAAGGCAGAACAGAAGAGTTTTTTGTAAAAGGCCTACAACTGTATAATTGTATAATTGGCATAATTTGACATAGCTTAAATAGTAATTTTGCGATTAGCCAGCATAGCTGAAGATGCAGGGCAGGATTCTCTGTGGTAACTCAGGATAAGACGAATGTTGATAACTATTGAATCAGCCATGAATAATTGAAGTGACAAACAGGTCAGAGTATGAGGGTTTAATAACCACTGTGGTCTCTGTTCCCTTTCTCTCTCCCAGGTCTTAACTCAAGCCTCCCATCCCGCTCTCTCTTTCTTTTATTCGTTCATTCATCCATCACCATCCAAAGTAACAGAGTGAGTTTATTGAAGCTTCCCGCGGGCTCTTTCTTGCTGTCTGGCTCTGCTTATGTAAACCAGACAGGCCTGGCTGACCAAACACGACAGCTCAAACTGAAAGAGGGCCTGACTCCATTCTGACGAGCTCAAATTCTATGCTCTTCCTCTCGTCACAATGATCAAATCAAAGATATTCTTAGATTGTCTTACAAAGCTATCCTTACACATGATGTCTTGTAGCTTCACCCGGCCTGACTTGCTTACGTTGGTATTCTTGTTTCCTTTGTTATTTCTTTGAAAGCATCATGATGTCTTTAAACTGATCATTCTAAGCTCAGCACTTCCCCCAGTCGTAGCTGTTGAAAGAGGCTTTACCTTCACTTTCTGCTCAGTCCTACCAAACCACATGTGTCAAGGAAAGTGAAAGAAACCACAAAGGAAGGAAGGGAACATTGGTTCCCGTCTGTCTGCGTGGCAGCATACAAACTAAATTCAATTGTTGTGCAGTTGAAAAGTAGCAAGTGCAGCACAAACAGTGCAAAACTAGGTTATGGGAGTGTTGCTTTGAAAAAGGAGAGCAACACTACAACTCCATGGAGCTGGGAAGGAATGGACTTTGCCATTGTGCAGCTGAAAAAACAAACGGTCGTCCCACGCCGGGACAAGGAAGAATCACAGTCTGAAACGAAACAGTAAACACAGTTCAGTCCAAGTCAAACGGCGAGTCCCATACTAATGATTGACCAAATGCAAGTGGATGGTGCAAGAAGTAAAGTTTACAGTGAAGTTGCATGAGTTGCAGCACTGTGGATCAATACTTGCTAATGAATGCAGTGCAGTTCATTTTGGAGTTTCATTAAACTCGCTCTAATTCACAGGAAATGGAACTGTCTCTCCAAACACAAGCATAAACATGATTCAGGTGAGTGGGCAGTTAAATTGGCCTGACAAACAAAAACCCCGCAGCACTCTGCTTCTGTCTATAGCGGATGTTTTTAATCTGAGAAAACAAATTCACATTTTTTTTTTTAAGTGAACCGTTGACATGACTGGAAAGTGGCGAGTATCAGACTCTGCTGTTCATCAGTGCTGGCACAATTTGGATTAAAAAAAAAGAATGGTTCAATCTAAGGGCAATCTGTTTTCCTATCTTATCTTACAAGTGCACAACAGCCATTCATAAATCCTATTCTTTGCTGCTTAAAGAGGAATCCTATTGGCAAAAACCTTGTTTGAGTAGCAAATAAAACTGGGAATCTATTAAAATCCCTAAGGTGAGATTCATATTCTAAATAGTCGAGCATATAACCTGAGATTGTCAAATGCCCTCACACTATCCATCTTTCAGCTCCACGGTGTTTTTGTCCCACATGGATAACAATCTCACAGTGGCTTAATGCCACGTCCAAAATACACACTCCCAACTTCCTGTAGGCCCGTCAGATAGAATCTCCTCATAAGCACACTCCTCTAAAGTTCAGACATGTTTGCGTGTGGGAAGAAGTTGTTAGATAATGACATTCTGTAAACACAGGGTGGGTTTGATTGGAGCTCTGGCTCGTCCCCAACTTCTGTGATGTTGCCAGTTGTGCCTGAAGGCTGTGGGCTTTCCATCAATCCTCCACGGGAAACATGACAGACTCGCTGGCCAAAAGGCTGATATGAATGAGCCAATATGTCAAACCCAAAGCTTCCCCTGGTTTCACACGTGTTTGTGTCGCGGTAAAAAGATGTCTCTCACTCTTCGCAAGTCGCATCTAATCGAGTTTGGCTGCAGATCACGCTGGTGGCCTTTTTTCTGGAGTCATTAAGAGTTTAATCAGGAATGCACTGGCTCAGCTTTCTTGGGCTACTGGACTGAATGAGAGACAAGCTAAATCAAAGATAACCCGTGGAGTTTTCATGATCGGGTCCCTGTTTTGTTTGGCTGGTTTCACGCTGCTCTGCCGCTCAACAGTTCATGAGGAAGAAAATACCGATGCTAGGCCTCAAAGACACACTTTGTATTTTGGTGAGCGACACTAAAAGTAAACAGAAGCTTTGTGTACAGGAAACTCCACAGGGCAGCTTTAAGAGTTAACTAACAGACAAGCTGCACAATAAAACCATACTCCGATTATTATTAATTCAGCTCACAGCTTGGTGCCTTTTTCTTCGCTGAGAGTTATTATGGACCAGTTTTTTTTTTTTTAATAGCTCGGGAAATCATAGAAAGCACACAAATTTGTGGAGAAAGAACCAAATTGAATAATGCTTTGTCTCACATGATGAAAAATGGGAGTTAATATTCACCAATACAGTACTCTACTGGAAGCTGCTTTAACATCGTGGGCTGTGACAAATGCTGCTCGGATTCTGTTGCTGCTAAAAAGAAAAAAAATATGACTGATTATCATAAATATGCCTCCCATACACACACACAATTTAGATTTCATCACTGGGGTAGACCGTAGAGGATTGAAGAAATGCTAATGTGTCCGGCAGCTTTCCTAGTGCTGATGATGATCCTGCTTTGGGTCCAATGGGACCTTACCTGCAGCAAAATGACTACAGTATTATCTCCATGCAAATATTACCAGAGGAAAACAAACAGGCCAAGTAACTCATGGCTGGCTATGAGCGAGTCATCAGCTTCCTTGTGAAACACAAAAAAAAAACAAGATGTCTCACAGTTCAAAACAACCTCAGAGCCTGCTGTAATTTCCGTTGCAGCCTCTGTATGTGAAAGTACTGTTAAGTGTTTCACCGGCTTTCACTGTTTGCCACTACCTACACATTGGCATTTAAAATGTCAGAGATGTTGCATCTACTACCTGTTGTGAGCTGATAAATAATTTACATTCCTGGCCTGTTTCTCATCACAATTTGAATCTTATCAAGTTATATAAACTAGAATTGTATAGCATCGGGTATATATATTATGCTTTTTTACACAGTGTATAGAAACTCAATGGGGATGTGATTTGGCTGAGTTCAAATGAAGCCCGTTTGACCAAAATGTAATTTAATTCCAGCGGAAGGAGAGAAAGCCAAATACTGTTGAGGAATATTATTAGCCTGCGGCTAAACTTTCAGAAAAAATGACTTTATCTTCAGTCAGCAGAGGTGTAAACAAAGCAACACGTCCAGCACGGCTGGAACACAACTTAACACAAGCTCACAAACCTGATGTGTACGTAGTTTGGGGAGCTGCTTGCTCTGAGGCAAATATTTAGATCAGAACTGGCAGCATTAACCGCTTTAACTGTCGGGCAGCCAACGCTCTCCACCCCAACAAACAGACAGAAAAGCTGGGATCTTACTGGTTGAACAGGTAGAGCCGTGGCTCCTCTGGGGTGTGAAGTGGAATTGTGATGGTGTTGTCGCTTTCAAAAGAGTCTGTGTAGTGAAACACAAAAAGCTGGTGTTTGGGATGCAGGATGCGGTTATATTATATAAAAACCTCTCCTACTTTTCCTGAGATTCATGGTTTGACATTATTTATTAGCATTGTACCAGAAATCATTTAAAATGTTAAAGTTGGAATCCTTTGCCCAAATAAAGAAAAGAAAAAAAAACCATAACTGTTCAAATATATATTTATTTCCATATTCCTTCATACAAATATTTTTTTCTCTCCAAAAAATAAACTGTTGACACGGGTGAATCAGTCAAAGTGCAGTCGTAGCTGTGTCCACAAAGTGGTCAAAGAGTGGGTAAAGCTGAGTGATGATTGGATAGAAAGCAACAAGAAGGGCACCCTCAAGGTTGGCACACATTAACAAAAAGCAAGCATTCGTCTCTCGTCCAATCTGTATTGATCGCCATCACCTGAGTCGTACAGGAGCGAGGGCTGTCAGCACTCTCGTCAGGTAGCCTACAACAAGTACATTGGAGAGGTTTTGCTCCTCTGTGCAAAGATTCATTGGATTAGAAAGATAATTATGGGCAATTCTGACTTCATCCCCAAATGATTAGACTGCAGGTGCAGCTCCGATGCAAATGTATCCATCATAGCAAGTCACTTAATCTTGGGGGTCGAGTGTGTAAAAATCACATTTTTCTTAGAAGGGAAGGAGGACATTTGCCACTTCTTTCCGCAGCAAATCAACTTGTGGGGATTTTGTCTTTAACCCTCGTGATCTGCTTTGCTAGTGATCTTGAGAGTGAAAGTGTCACCCCAGATGTCGGGGCTGGTGTAACTCCCTGTTATGATTGTGATTTGTTTGCAGCGTGACACGGTGCACCAAAGCCCACGAAAAAAAAAGCAAAACTCTTATTTGCTCCCTCAAACAACACACAGGTTTTGTTTTTCAGCATGAAAAGTGTGCATTTTCCTCCCATTGAACACCTCCTGTAAGCTAAAGCGCCAACCAGCACCAGGTGACCAGAGCATCCGCTGTCAGTTGACAAAACGCTCCTCTCTGTTTTCATGTGTTGCGTTCAAGTGGTTGGCCAGCTCTTGCGTCACAGCATCTTTACCGATCTGATCGTTCCTCCTCTTCTCCATGATCACGTCCTCCAGGCTTTGAAACTCCAGGACGTGAGTCTTCTTCTCCGAAAAGAGCAATTTCAACCTGTACGGCTGCTTCCCTATCCGTATCTCCCCTCCGATTTTAAACTCCCGTTTGCCAAAGCGGCACCAAGCGGCAAAGCACTCAGAGTTTCTCCAGTACAGCTCTCGGTCCCTCGACCCAACGTGGTCCAGGGCGTTGCGCACGACCACCTCCGGCGGGAGCGCGCGGTACCTGTAGAGGCCGTTCACTATCCTGCCTTTTTTGCCCTGGCTCACATCGGTGAGAAAGTTGTTCTTTATCTCGGCCCTGTGCATGTGGACCACCTGGAAGTCCCCCACGTACACGGCCCAGTGGGAATATTGTCCGGTGACCACGAACTCCAGAAGGTCTCCCGGTTTGCACTTGTTCAGGAGACTTTCCGCAGAGTGAGTCGCGGCTCCGGCGTTCGTCTCGTAGACGCACTCCTCTCGGTAGTAAATCGCGCACGCCAGCTCGTCCCGGTGGTCGAAGGGCTTCTCCTCGTGGTTCACCGCGTGGCGGTCCAAATTGTCGTCCTGCTCGTCGTCGTCGTTGGAGAAAATGTACGAGACGCCGATCCGCGGTCCCTCGTCGTCTTGCGGGTCGAGCCCATTTGGGTCAGACGTTGGCACCCCTGCGTAATTCAAATGCGTTAGTTTCTCCACCTGGTTCCCCATAAAGGTGACAGGTGGATGCTGGGAGGTGGATTCAGACGAACGCAGAAACAGGATCCACCTGTTCTTTCGTCAACCGGGGGAGAGAGACGGAAGGTTTAAGGCGCAGCGTTGTGCCGTGTCTCAACTAAATCCAAAGCAGTGAAGACGGACACCAATAATCCATGTCCGGCTGGGTACGTCCTCCAAACGAACGCCAACTGCGCCGACCTGTACACAAATAAACAAGACAGAAGCGTTGACAAATAATTCAGAGCACAAGCCGATCTGAAAGTCGAACTACTCTGCGCTGTTTCTACAATCCCAACAGGTGTGACCTGACACACCTGTTGGCTCAGTTTTCCACATACTACTCACCGGATAGAACTACTGCTACATTCACTTCTTACACCGCCTCAGTACTGTTTCACATCACCTGCTACACTTCTGCCGTCATGTTAAGTCTCTCGCAGCGGTATACCCCACCACCAGTCCGGTTCATCTTCTACAGGTCAGTCCACAGTAAAGTCTCAGGAGAGCAGACCGACTCACCTGCAGTTCGGCTCCTGGCAGCAAGCTTTCTCACGCGCGCCTGTTGTCACATCGGTTAAAAAAAAAAAAAAAAAAGGTTTCAGACGGCGCTGGCGGACGCTCCTTCCTGTGCGCTTAAGAGGCTGTTGTGTGGTTTGCTCTGCTGTACTGTCTGTCTGTTTTGTAGTATGAACCACAGTGTTGCAGCGAAACTCACCCAGGACCCAGCGACTGCTGGGAGGTGTTGTCATTTAAAGCGACAGTACGCCTTTTTTTCTCTCTCCTCTTTTACATTATTCAGACTTTACTTTACATAAGTAGAAACAAATATACTACATAGGTGAGATAATTATGAGGTTATTGAAAGGAGTTTATCAGACTACATTTTTTTAAATTAATTAATTCAATCAATATAGTTTAATACATGTTATGTGTTCAGTATACAGTATATAGGATGAAAATAAAACAAAAGATCAATTCTTTTTTCATTGTAACCTATAATATGGAGATGTGGGATGTTATCGGGATACATCATTTAAAAAAGAAACAAGAGTTCTCATTACAACACACACACGCACACACACACACACACACACACACACACACACACACACACACACACACACACTGAAGTCAACCTGAGATCAATACAGTGATTTTTTTTAAAGGGGGAGAATAATCCCAAATGGTCCAAAACATACAGCATGGAGCATACAGTATATCTGGATTATACATCAATATCTTTTAATTAACAAAAGATGTGTTCATGCAATTCAACAACAAAGGTGTAAGCCCCCCCCAACACATTTATAGCCTAAGGAAATAAAAATGTATTCAGTAACAATGCTCCCTTGAACTTGAGGTTGCGTCATTAACAAAAACAACCCAGATATACAATCAAACACAGACTGACTTTAAAGGGTTAAATTATGCTTTCTATATAACTTTGCACAGGATTTGGACATTTTTGTCATTGTAGCACAGGTGTTGCTAATTACCATCAACAATGTCTCTGTCCTTTCTAAATGTCCCAGTAAGTCAACATGCACCCTGAAAACCAAGACAGCTAAGTGAAATTCAGCACTCATTCACTTTATTATTTACACCTGAGCATTTAACGTGGCGACACGACAACATGGCAGTGAAAAGGGAGTATATTCCAAGTTTGCAATTAGCAGTACGAGTAGGACCACGGGACTCTGAATGCAGGATTATCATTAATCATTTTCTCACTTGCAACCTTAACTGTGGTGTAAAGCAAATAGTTGTATTCCCTCCAGAGGGGGAAGTCATGAGGGCAGTGTGTCAGCAGTACAATGAACCAGACTCTTGTTTGGATTCAGCCCCAGAAAGCAGTGGGGAGAAAAGCATGACACCTCAAATCAAACCAGAATTTCGGACCACCAGTCTGATCTGAGCCGCGCCGTTCTCCCCCTTCTCCCCCTTCTCCATCCACCCTCTGTGCCACAAAGTGAGACTACGTTCACTTCCTGCCAAAAAAAGGTAAAACCCTCCTTGGACAAGCCAGCTATTGAGGCTTACAGCGTCTCAGGCAGTCATTACACATACTTCTTGGCGCTTTTGAACAGATGAATGTGAATTCCTGATCAAACATAACCAGAAGAAAGCAAACATCTATGGGGAATTGATTGGTGTTTTTTTTTCCCCTCCTCAGTGGTGCATGTCTGTACAATATTGTGATTGAATTTCTGAGGATATTTACAGCTCTGCCTCCCTCCAAAGAAACAGCTCAATGGCTCTTGCCGGTGACACGGCGAATGCAATGCGGATGCTTGTTTTGCGAGCACTCTCCACTAATTGAACTGTTGTTGTTAAATTACCTGTGACTTCACATGTTGTGCAGTAAACACGATTAGCTTTGCAGAATGCTAATTCAAAACGAAGTAGAGTGGAGAAATGAATGAAGATCATTTGTTGCCGGTTAATATCTTGATGGGCTAAATGCTCTTAGTGCTGCGTGACGTACTCTTTGGAGGGGAAGAGCAATTATTAGAGATTTTTGAAAATGCGTGATGCAAGGTTATTAAAAGATTAGCTTCACCTAGTTTCATCGCAACACAGCCTTTTGTTTGTTTCTCTTTTGGAACAAAGGCCCTTTACAAGGAGCGAGAGCAGGCTGGATGGAGAGATTTAATCACATAAGTGCAAAGTGCATTCCTACAGATGTTTGACAACGGTTCATTAATGGCTCATTCAAATAACAGTTTTTTTTAAGGAAATCAATTTAGTATCTCCAGAATCCTACTTTAGCTTTTACTTCAGTTAGAAGAAACTGTGTTATTATAATAAGGAGGATCACAAGTCACATTAAGATTTCAACATTTTGAAATATGTAGAGTGCATACACATGTATATATGCTCGATGATGAGCAAAGACTAAAATGAGCACTTCCTGGATTCAAAGTCGCCAGTAGAGGTCACAACGCTACTAATAATCCTCCATCGCACCTGGAGTGGAGAATTTATAATCCAGAGATGAAAAATGTATTTCTTAATACCATAGATCCTGTGTCCTCATGCAGACACTGCCCTCTTGTGGTTCTGTCGACGTACTGCATAGTGTGAAGATAATACAAACATATCTACAGTCACTCCCGGTCTCAAATGCAACTTTGGCAATATTCATTGATCAAAAAGGTCTGCAGCTTTTATTTACATAGAATAAGAGTACAAAAAAAAAAAAAGCTCCAGTTGAAATACAAACACATCATCACTTATTCAAATCTAATTTGCTGGATGGCAGAGTTTTCCTCAGGTACAAATCTCTGAATAGAAAAATTGTAAATTTTCCAACAACCATAAGTTAATAACTAGTTTCAACCGACGACTGATGAAAACAAGTGGCTCAAAAATACTGCCAACAGCATACTCCTTAAAATGCAATTAATTCCCTTGTCATGGGCGATATTATTAAAGATTCTGCCACTAGAAATGTAAAACAGTACTACGTGCGGCTGCTGTGTCTCTTTTGGCTCTGGATCTTTCTCCTCAGCATCTGGTCATGAATCAGATCCGACTGTCTCACGTCGGTGTTCCCACAGCCCACCACAGGACAGCTAGAGGGCAGACAAAGATCGCTTAAAAGGCCGTCTAAACACACAAATAGAATATGCAAATTTGCTCCAATGTGAGCAAGCGCGAGTTAAAAAACATCTCTGCATCGATACGGACAGGCACTTCGGGGAGGAGGAGGATAAAGTGAGGTTACAAGTGCAACAGCATTTCGTCAGTCATACACCTAATCACAATACGGCCCCTTTGAGCATTGCTGCTATAATTGTGCATGGAAGGCGTGTGCGGTGACCACAGTGGGGGCTCAAGACGATAGGACGGCGTCTTTGACGACAACATAAGCCGGCGCTGGGATTTCATCAGAGTTCCTTTAGGAGCAGCCACATTTAAATTCATTCCAACATCAAAGCAGTATAATAAAGAAAATGTGAATTAAGGCCGACTGCTGGTCTCACGGCAGCACGCCAAGTTGTTTACTTGCTGCAAAACAGTCCTCCAAGGAAGAGTGTCTTACCGGCATTTCTTTTTCTGGCCTTGTTTTGCTTTGATCAGGCCCAGTATGGCAGCTTCATCATAGTGGTGGTTACACTTCTTATTCTTCATCGGGTTCACCATTTCCACCTTGAATACAGATTCACAGCGGTGTTATCAAATGAAATGCACACGGACCCAAAACACAGCTGCTAAAACATCAACATCATGGTGGTTTCCTACGTTTTTGCTGACACTGCAACTAATGTTGTCAGAAATCAGGTAAGAGTTGTAATAAGATTCAAATGTTTTGAAATAAGAAGAAAAAAAAAAAGCATTCAACTGGAATATGTAAACTGGTAGAAATAACACATTAGCAGGCTGCAGCAGTCTACCTGTGTGAGTGGGCAGGTGAAGTTGACTTGGCTCTGTGTAACAGCGATGTCTTCATCGAGCTCCTCCGTGTTCTCCACAGACTCTTGGTTGCCTGAAATCACAACATGCAGACGGTGAGCTTCCAAATGTCCGACCACAGTAATAAGTGACGTACTGGATGGATGACAAGGTGGCAGGAGGTTCTACAGTGAGAAGGACATGGATATGGATATGGCTGAAACTATATTTATATATAATACAGAAACATGGTAATAAATTCAGAGCTAATTCAGCATGTAATGGAATGATGTAAGACACACAGCCGTATACTTTCACAGTAGCACACATAGCCTAAAGACATTACACCAACAGATACATGCATGTATGTGTGTAAGACATGCTCACACAGGCATCCAACACACCCACCCACACATAAAGCAATCTCTCCTTTTTTAAAATATGAATAAAGTTCACTTTACAGTGTGCTCTTCCAGGCGACGATGCAATGGCCAAGCCAATAAGGTTACATATTCTAATTTTTAGACATTAACAGAGCAAAATGTAAGCTTCATAAAGTATCCCTCTGTAGGGAAAAATGAGGTGATTTGTCACTCTATTCAGTGAACAAGAATGATGGGTTTGATGGGTTAAGGCTTCACAGAATACATTATGTTGACTGTACATTAAATTATCTCATATAATCAGACACTGCAAAGTATGGGGTTTTTTTCCCCACAATGTAACTATTGGGAATGAGTCAGACTGGGGAAATAACATTGGTACAGAGAACCTCAACATATGGCCTTGCCCAAGCGTGGCTACGTTTTTTTAATAAGGGGTATAATGAGGACAACAATTAAAAAGCCGAAATAACAGCTACAGGGTGACAGGCAAAGTTAATTAATCAACAGTAAACAAAGGGAGTTGTGTGTTTTAAAATTCAGCTAATTATTCTAAAAAAGGACCCCTCCCAAGATTTCTCTCTGCTCGGCGGAGCAGCCCTCCTGCAAGCACAGCTATGATCAAAGTTTATTAAAAGTCCTGAATCCATTGCGTTGAGTCCACCAGTGCATAAATTCGGATTGTTTCTCCCATCTCTCCAGGCCTTACCTTGGTTGAGAGAGTTCTTCATGCTGTCCATGAAGGCCACTACTTTGGGGTGACTCTGCAGCTCGGCGTCAGAGAGTCTGGCTATTCTCTCCGTGAACTGCTCCTTCACTTTGGCCGACAGGCTGAACATGGCCTCGGGCTGCTGTGTGTTAACCTACACAAACGGAAGTAGATTAGGCCGTTTCCTTGACCTTTACAATTAGTCAACTTCAGTGTTTTCCCTGACATTTAAAACCAACACCTTGACATTAAGCCTTGCCACTCAAAAAAAAAAAATGGTGTGGACGCAGCGAAGCGAGAGCTCGATGACCTTACAAAGAAGCACTCGTCTATACGCACTTTTTGTACATCTAAGCCCTTATCCCGTTAATGCATCTCAAAGCTGACCCGATCCTGGAAATGTTTTCCACTCATGTGATTAGACGGCACCGGGTTGCTCTCACCTCTGATGTGACTTGTTGCACAATGTCAACAAAGTGGTTGATTTCTCTGTCCAGCTTGGCACACTCCAGAATCATGGCCTCCATCTCCTTGATGCCCGGAGTGTCCCCTTCACCTGTATGTAACATAACCACACACAGAGTGATGGACGTATTCAGATCATTTACTCAAGTAAAAGTAGTAATACCACACTATAAACATACTACATTGTGTGTAAAAGTCTTGCATTGAAAATCTTTGTTAAAAAAAAATAACAGATGTATCAAAAGTACATATATATATATATACACTCATCATGCAGATTGGCCCCTGCAAGTATATTAATATATTCCAGAATTATTATTATCATTGACGCATTAACATGTATCTTAGCTGGTCAAGGTGGAGGTAATTTACACTACTTATTACTGTTGGGTGGTTTAATCTATACTAATGCATCACATTTTATAACCCTATCATGGATTTTGTTTGTAAATGATATATCTTTTAAGTACACAAAGCTATAGATGCCACATAAATGTAGTGGGTTAAAAAGTACAATAACTCCCTCTGAAATGTTGTGGAGTAACGTTAGCATTAAATGGAATAGTAAGTAACTTTCCTCAAAATTGTAACGTTACTCCAAGTACTGTAACGTCATGTACTTTTCATTACCACTACTGGAAATACACTTGTTCAATCACAAATAACGTTACTATCATAGCCAGGTACTTTGGGGGAATATCCCTGGTTACTATGTATCGTTAAGGTAAACACAAACAGGCTAATACAAGTGTAATCTTCACCCTGTGCTTCCACCAGGTCCATCGCCACATCGGTCACTATGTCCATTCCTGTCCCGATGTCCGCCTGACACGACTTCAGACTCGACAGTGTTCCGTGAACGGCGCTCAGAGACATCACGATCTTATATCCACTGAGACCACCGACTAACTGCCAGCGACCCAAAGTTGAGCTACGTTAGCCTAGCTTGCTAACGTTTACGTCCTGGCTTCTGGTCTGGTTAGCCTAGCTAGCTAGCTAGCTAACGTAAATTGACGAGCTACTTCCTGTACGAGTGTGAAGTAGCAGTGTCTTTATCTGTGTCAGTTTGTTGTACTAATGATATTAAGAAGATAAGCAACGGTGAAATGCTTTACAAGAAAACACGCAAATCACCCGCGAAAAACTACAACAGTAGCTACTACAGCCAAGATACTTCCAGGTTTGTTTTTGTTATTTTCAAAATAAAAGCCTTGACCAAAAGATCCACTTATCAACTGAAGAGAAACAACACAAGATATTATGAACAATCGTATTTATTATTACTAAATAGTATTTCGAAATGGCACAAAGTGATAATACATAAAGTAGGCAAATAAGCTATTTAAATTTTATATCTATGTACAATCTATTATTAGTGCATTAAGACATTAATGGTCAATGAAATGTGTAAGTAAAACAAGCTTTTTCATGGTAGACATTGAAGCACAGTCTAAATAATAAAATTATTAAAGACTGATTTTCATTTTGCTGCTTCAGTTTAGTTTTTACACACCTGTGCTTTTCCTAATGTGACAAGTCAAAATGTAAAACGTATGGCAACAAAAGCATAGTGGTGCATGACGAAAATGCTTCATCCAGATCTTCACAGTATTGTTCTGAACTCATCAAAAATGAAACTGGGCACATGGGCTTCGGCCACCTTAAGAATACAGGAAAAAAGGAGAAATACACGTTATTATCCCACAGTATGTAAAAATGCAAGACAAAGTGCTCAAAACATGTCTGTAGTCTTATTCAGGGCATGGTGCTTTATGATTTATTACATCTTACTATATAACAATACAGCTGCTCAACATATAAGGGTATCAAAGCTACCCCCAGTTTATGTCAATTGTTGTAATTTACCACATTTTGACAACCTTACATGCAGCAATGCTACGGTCAAAGTTGGCCTACCTTGCGTGACAGTTTTGTGTACTTCACATAGTCTTCCAGGAACATCAGCGCTCCCACCACATCAGAAGGCATGTCAGGGATCTTCTGACTATAATGGGGTCAAATGCAAACTCAAACGTGAGTCCATAAAGCCATAAAAGGATAGACTTCATAAAAGTATTCAGATCAAGCAAACGATATTTTAAACCACATACAAAAAAAAAAAAATGGAGTCAAGTCTGTCTTGTTACCTTGTGCACTGCTCCATGATCGAGCGGATGAACTGACCAATGAGAGACAAGAACTGCTGTGTGTATCTTGAGTGAAACTGCTTGAGCAGGGTGAGCACGCCGAGCACTAGCGGAGGCCAGTCAACTGGATCTGTGGCTTTCTTGCAGGTCATTCCTGGGAAAAGTCGAGCGGTCATTTACATGTTTGATGCAGCCTTACGTACCAAGTCCAGCACACTGGCTGTAAAATCCACCACATCATTTATCACTATTATAACAAGAATCTGGTGTGCTCACAATCCTTAAACCTTCGGGTTTAAGGATTAAAAACTACATTCAAACTGTAAGAGGTGCCTGTTATACCATGTGGGCACACTGGTTTGACCTGTTGCACTCACGACTGTACAACTCGTGAACCACAGTGCGATAAAAGCTGTATTATAGTAAACTGGAGAAAAAAAACATGCCTTGGTTTTTGTTGTACTGAAGTTTAGGCAGATGAGCGATGATAAACAGGAAGTTGATGATGGGGAAGTACGGAAGGCGCTTTGTGGTGATGTAGATCTGTGAGAGACACAAAAATGGAAGAAAAATGGTCAGAGCGTTCGGCAATAAATAACCACAGAAAACAGACACGACAGACACGCTTCAGTTTGTGGTGGTTTCTGAAAAACAATTATTATTTGTCAAACAACGCTCATTATCTCCGAACCTTGTTGAGTGGGTTGTGAATGCCGGCGGCCTCCAGGTGGGCAGTGATATCATACAGAAGAGTGTTGTCCTCTTTAGGGTAGGGCAGCGATGGATCCTGGTAGTGAGCTTCAATGTCGGCCAGCAGAGACCTGGCAAGGGCACAGTAAGAGTTGACATATGATGGATGAATTAAGGAGTGTATTTATCAACTAGTGCTTGTGCAGAAATTTCAATCAGGAAAAGTCACCTCACATGTTTGTTTTCTTAAATCAAACAGTCATTGATATACTACTAGTACTTGGCAAAATAAATGGTAATAATAATAAAGTGGTGAGACTTGACTGACTTGTTGAGGTTTTCCAGGGCAGCAGCCAGGTGTTTGGAGTCAAACTTGCAGGAGTAGTTCAGCTCATTAGCGATCTGCTGTCTGAGAATCTGCATCTGACCAACCTACAACAAACAGATGGAGTGGCAGGAAAACACAGGATGAATATCTAAACTAAAGTAATCAATAATCATTTTCTATTCACACCATTAGGGACCATCATGGAGCCAGTACCTTCATGATGGCCTCCAGGTATGCACCCCAGATCTTCTGGGTTTTGCCCACAGCGCTCGCGTACACTTTGCTGGCATTACCTGTTGCATAAAAAAAACAAATGAATTATCCTTCAGGAATAGAAAGATGCTGGCAGGTTGAAGGATGTCCGATAATGAATACCTACCCACGATACCCTGGATCGGGTTGACAGCACCCAGCATGGCTTTGAAAACATCCACCGCAGCTCTGTCCTTCAGGATTGTCCTCTGAATCCAAACCAGGAAGTTCTGATGGGAGAAACACGTTGCCAACGGTGCAAATATATTCAGGTATGCATAGTGTATGCATTAAAGAAAGCCCTTACAGACCTGGATTCATTCATTTTTTTGTCCCCAATAAGAGCCTTGGGGTAGCTTTGTTGCACAGCCTGAAAGCTTTTTTGTATGCTAATTACCTGAAGTTCCTTGACAATCATGAAGCAGAGCAGGCGGTCTAGTCCATTGAGGCCAAATGTACCCAGAGTGTTCTGGATCTCAGAGAACAGCCTGTTGTTGGTGACCTCGTGGTGGCTCCTCAGGTCGTACCAGGTGTTCAACTGGTCGATGTAGCACGTTACTCTGTAGAAAGGACCAATGTTTGTCAGGGAGCTGAGGAAAACTGCAATATTCAGTATCTACGGACAAAAGCTTGTTTCTTCATCTAAAGCTCAGTTGTTCTGAGAAAGAAAAGCACTTCCTAGGATTTCAATAACTCTTTTATTTCAGGCCACACGTACACGGGTTCTCCTTTATCTCTTTTGTGAGGCGTCACTAGTGAGGCGACATCTGTGAACAGCGGACGTGGTCAAATAACTTGCCAACAAGACTTTTTTACAAGCTAGCACATAAATGTACAGTTACTCTTCTTATATTTGAGGAGACATACTTGGGATCCGTGATGCGGAGGATCTCTCTGCAGAGACGGCCGATGAAGGTGGCAGACTCATCCACGGAGGGAAACTTTGGGATGGGGATGTGGGTGGACTGGTGCATGCTCTGCCAGTCCTGGATCTGATTGGAAGCAAGGAAAGAAACCGGCGAATCAACTCCCACGTTACTGACGAAATACACAAACGACCAGAGTGTTTTCTTATTGATTGTTGGTGCACTGGTCAGGGATGTGACCAGAAACCCGCAAGAAGCGTGCTACAGTGTTGAGCTGTGCTGACCTTGGTCCTGAGGAAGCTGTTGCATTCCTGTTCCACATTGTAGTTGATGATACGGGACACCTCCTCCTGCCAGATTTTAAGGCCGTAAATGCTGACGTAGTCCTGGATGTACTCAAACGACCTGTAGAACCCATCCATGGTGGCCGCCATGTCCTTCAACTTGGGCATCAGCTCACTAGGCTGCGAGAGAGGAAGAGTCTTGTTTAGTCTCGTCGCTTTCATTTCTCACTGCTGTTATAAAAGTATTCAGCGATCAACAGATCTGAAGTCTGACCTTAGCCCTGAGGTTGAAGATCAATCCTTTGTGGAGAGCATAAGCTACCCTCTTCACCAGCTCCTTCCTGATGCCGTCCTCCAGAAGCTGCTTGGGATCCACCTAAAGTGTCACAGTGTGTTGGAAAAGTAGAATCCAGTTACTTCTTCTTCAACAAGCACTGAGGCTTGATGTAGACACCATATCCCTGCCTGAAGTCCAAATAACTGTGTCACATCGTCTACCTTAATGATCCCAACCAGAGTTGTCTTCATCATCAGGATCCCCTCAGTGAAAATGGAGATGTCATGGGTGAGTTTAGCCACCTGTAATCACAAGAAGCAGAGGGATGTTTAGAGACACAAATACCCTCGAGTCAGTCAAAGCATGAGGATAAGATAAGAATGTTCTACATCACTTTGTATAAAGAGAGATGACTGCCAGCTGACGGTGTACTTAACCTGCGTAAATAGAAATGTTCCACGCTGCTTCGTTTAAAGTTTAAAGTTGAAATTCGACTCAAAAGTTCAACACTATAACAATCACGCTTGATTGACATTTTTAAATTCTCAATATCAGCCGAATGAATGCAATTCAAGTAAGTCTCTGAGCCTTCTATTCTAATTTGCATTCACATCAAATGAAAAGTCATTTCAGAAACGCCAGCTAGTACGATTACTGCAGCACACAAGCCGCCGTCTAAACAGAACAACTTTATTATCTAAAATCTAAGGATGTTGTCTCACGACTTCAATGACATTCTGAAGCACACTCCAGGAGCTACGTGCACATTGTGAAGTGAACGGTAGTTTTACTTCATAGCGAGCCCCGAGCTGGGAGTAGTCCTTCAGCTTGTCCTTGTCTAGCCGTGTGGGCACCTCCATGATGTCGTGGATCTGAAGCGTGATGATCTTGGCCAGAGAGGTGAACATGCTCTCTGGGATGATCTGCAGCACCTGGAAACAAGAAGATAAAACGCCCAAAACTGAGCATCCAACACCTTGTACCTTTGAGGGGTTTGTTTTTAAGACAGAAGAGCCGAGATCAGTCTTCAAAAGCAGATGGTGGACGGTGCTGGAGATGAAAAATCTTGTGTTCAGCCAGTAGGATCCAGTCCTCCAGCATAAAGTAACATAGGATGTGGACGATGAAACCAGAAGGCGATAGCATAGACGTCCACTAAATTGCCGTTTTGGGGGTAGATTTGCAAAACAGATGGTTGTAGAAACATCAATCATGACCGCAGGTGTTTCTGCAGCCGCCACAATCATTCACAGCATGCGGAGCTCATTTGTTAAAGTCGTGAAAGCGCTTTGAAACGGTGTTCATTTGTGATTGCCACAGGAAATGTCAAAGACTGACGTCCTCTCCGCTATACACCTTGAGATTCGAGAGCTACCTTTGTAAGCTCATAGGTGGCAACGTGACTTTATTTCACTGTACCTTTCGGACATAAGCCACCAACTCTCCAGAGTAGAACTGTGAAACACTCAGCAGGTCAGCGCTGTTGGCCTGGTTGATCCGCAGCAATGGAAGGTCCAATGCAGATGCCAGCTGGTCACACACACACACACACAATCATTATTTTAACATCACAGGTAGCTCTTTATTCTTTTGTCTTTGTGCGAGCGTGCGCACATGGTCCTGACCTTCAGAAATGTAGCTCTCAGTTTGGTGACCATGGACGGGTTGACTCGAATGCTCTCCTGCATAATCAATGTGAAGCTGCAGAATAAAAAACACAGGTGAATTCCTCTGTAGAGACAACTGCAACACCGTGTTCTTCTTGGCGGTTGATATAAAAAGGTAAGCAGACTGTCTCATCGTCTTTGACTGACAATGTGAAAGACACATCGGTCACTATCTTTATGTTGTTGAGGAGCTTTTAACTGAACCGTGTGTTCTCAAAGCTTCATTTCCTGCTTATTCAGGTTTGCATTGCCATCTTCTTCTTACCAGGATTTTTAGTTTTTTGGCTTTACTGTTTATCAGTATGTACATACCTGTCAATTATCTGCCATGCGTAGGACAGGTCTCCAACTATCTGCATGGTGATGAGCACTTCTTCTTTGATATTGATGGTGCGGATCATTTGGTGCAGAAACTTCCTGGTGTCAGCCAGGAACTGACAGACCTGCAGGTTTGACTCCAACTGGTGGAACTCCTGGACCTGAAGACCAAACAACCAGCACCTGCAGTCACACATCTGTATCCAAGGGTGGGAGGCACTCGCCTGGCAGTCTTATTTTCTCGATGTCTCCATTGGCCTCCATTCAATTTCTGAGTACATTTTGGTGCTGGCTAAGAAGAAGGACTAAGCTCATTGTGTAAACGGTTTTCAAAAGCCGTAAAAATAAACATAACCCAGTGTTTTTGTGTAAATCATATTTGTTCCATTTCTTATTTTACAAAGAGAAAATGAGGGCATGACAATCCACCGTGACAACAATACAAATCTATTATGTACGTCTCTATTTATATGCATTTCATAGCAGTTCATTTTGTCTCTTTAATCTGCTGCCGTTTGCATACATTGTTGTTGGATCCACTTATTAGCTGTATGCAGGAAGTCAAGGCTATCAGACTAACTCTGCAATATAGTACCAAATTATTCAAATAATGTTAGCAAATTCAAATCTTGACGCTCAGCACTGTCAGTCTTATTGTGGAAATGTAAAGCCGGGGTGAAATGTCTTCATGTCGCTCACCTCAACGAGAGCCTGTATGAGCTGAACCGTCTTCCTCCCAGCAGCTGTGGAGTCCTCGTAGTTCAGAGACTCGATCTGCTTTGAGATTTCTCTGAACCAGGCCTGCAGGTTTTCTGCGAGGAGTAATACAGGTGTGTGGTGCGAGTGGAGAAAGAATGGAGAAAGAAAAAAAAGGGTCTTTACTAGAGCTAGAGTCGCAACAACAGAAGTTTGACTGATGTAAATTGAATCCGCCTCTCCCTGCATGCGTGTCCTTGATGCATTTCTCCCACTACGTGTCCCTGCCTCAACATTTGTCTTTGAACAGCTTGAAGCTTAAACTCATTTAAGCATTCTGTGTTCCCCACACTGAGATAATCCGCCGCATTCAGAGCATGAAACGCAGCATGGCTGAGGTTCTTTTAGTCGGTACCACTTCTTCGCTGTGTGTGTGTGTGTGTGTAATCCTTTCACCTTATCCATCCTGACAGTGCAACTCACCGTTTTTCTCCACCCTGGTAAGGGGCTTGACG
Organism: Leptoclinus maculatus; assembly: GCA_032191485.1. Classification (NCBI taxonomy): domain Eukaryota; kingdom Metazoa; phylum Chordata; class Actinopteri; order Perciformes; family Stichaeidae; genus Leptoclinus; species Leptoclinus maculatus. Next base: position 16,004,115 of record JAVDOI010000008.1, read on the forward strand.
CCAGAGAAGACTTCGGCCAGCTCAGTCATTCTCTCTGACCCCTCCTTCTGAAAGCTCTCCCATTTGATCTGCTTCTCTGACAGCATCTGCTTGAACATCTGGAAGAGGGACGGGCACAGACGCTCAGTCGATGTGGAGGGATTAGTCGGACGAGATGTGTAATGAGAACATTAAATTTGTGTCCTCTCCTAATGATCGACTGGCTAGCCATATGTTGTCTATGCTAATAGACGACAGCGGGGACGCACCGAACGAGAAACGCAGTTGGCTGGATCAGAGGAATTATTCTGGTATTAATTTCACACTTCCACTCTGGCTGGAAAAAAAGAGAAGCGCTCGGTTTGTTTGACAGCAGCTTGAAGGCACGATGAGCAGGATTTGTGGTTGCGGTTTGTAAACACAACATTCAAAGTTGGCCCCTCCTCTCCGGCTCAACGAGGGTCGCGGTGCTCGCCAGTTTGTGAAAGTCAACCCCAGATTCTCTCTCATTTAGGAACGAGCTTTGTCCCCGTGGCGTTTTGGGGTTTTTTGGCGCTGTGTCCACCTTTTTTCGTAGCTTCCTCTTGGATGCGTTATGGAGGTCGACAGCGGTTACATTGTTTTTTAAGGAAAATCCTTCTCATTGTGTCTTAAACAACACCGTGTCCATCTTCCTTTGTTGAACATCTTCCATAATATTAATGACAATTTGCTCTTATCTCCTTATTTTTCCATGTTTTCCCTGTCGTCATATTCGCTCACCTCTTTGAATGTGAACTCAAACTGAGCGGTGTCCAGCAGCAGCTGGAACAGGATCTTGGAGTTGTACTTGGAGTCGTTGAGAACTTGGTCTTTGACCTGACGCAGTCGCTTGTTGTTGAGGTCATAGGCTGTAAGAAAATGATTGTAAATGAAAGACCTATTTTTTTAGAAACATAAGATAAAGTCACAAATTTGGAAGTCTGGAACAAAGTGCTCTATGAACTTTACAGCTCACACCAACTAGAAAAGGACAGAAGTGAAATTTGCTGCATAAACGAAATAAAACATAAATTTCTTACAATATATTCTACTCCGAGCTACATTTGTGGTCCTAAAGGGAAAATCTGCCCGACGTTCTCACCTGACTCTGCTGAGTGCAGCATCAGCCAGCGGATAGCGACGTTGCAGTCCCTCAGACAGTTGAGTAGTTTGGGAATGTTGTCCAGGATGATCTCCTCCCTGAGGAAACCTTCTTTCAGCAGCTGCTGCACTTGAGGCCTCAGGCTCTCCATGCTCGCTGCATATCGAGAGGCCTAAACACACAGCGATGGTGGAGACATCTGGTTAAAAGTATCTTTCATCTCGGACGACAAAACAATCATTCATTCACTCCCACAAGAGGCCTCTAGGAAGCATGGCAATGTCTGCAGCTGACTCACTAAACAAGATTACTTGGCTCCCTCCTCCTGCTGTGGGTGCAGAGTTCTTCAGAGTTCTTCATGACTCCGATGCATCTTTGTTAGAGCCCCGTGCTTCAATTTAAACTCATCTACATTCGCCGACTTTTCCCAAACTTTTCAAGGCAAGTTTAAAAATGTCTTTCTAAAGTCACTGATTTGATTAATACCCTTGTGTTTCAATTTAAATTCTGCCGTCGCACTGGATGACTTGCAAATTCTGTAGACGCAGTTATCAGTAGCTGCATACAATAGGGTGTCACACTGAAGGACTGTAAAGTGGCAATGCTGAAGGCTGAGCGACATTGAATACCTGCTCTTTGATGTTGGCAGACTCAAGGGTGTAGTTGAGCGCGATCTTTGCCGCTTTGTACGGTTCCCAGGCATCCACCAGGTTCACTGTGATCCCCATGTAGACACTGATAACCTGACACACAACACATACACTTCAGTTAGAAAAGCCAGAACCCACCCCTGTACACGGCACAACATTCTTATTAAGTTGTTTACATTCAGCTCTCGTCTGCTGCAGATTCCTACCGTGTACCAAATGTCTTACCCAGTTGTCAGGGAAGTACTTGTCCACTATCTCCCTCATCTTGGCCTGCTGGGTGTGCAGTATAGAGGGGCTGAAGTAGAGGCAGACATAGAGCATGGCGGCCTGGTTAGCCAGCGCTGTGCTACGATGCTCTGGTAGAGGGTACGCAGACACCTGATGGGACAGGAAGGGAAATGTGCTTTTTAGGTCCCAAACATTTCAAACAGTCTCCTAAAAACAGGACATTTTCACAAAAAAAAGTGAACTCAAATATTAAATAAACTTAACTCTAATTTAAAGTTTTAAAATTGTTTTTATCAAAAGTTATGCTCGGGCCAAATGTTGTTTCTCACTTGGTTGTATATGTCGTCCGAGCGCAGCCTCCCAATGACCATGCTAATGAAAGTGGAACTGATGGGAACTCGTTGGAAGTAGCTCTCCGGGTAGTTGACCGGCCGCTTGGCTCCAGGCTGACTGGAGTAGCCGGTGCTGCGCAGGAGCTTGCAGATGTCATCCAGGTTGGAGTCGGCCGATGAGCGGGCACCGCTGAAGGAAATGTGAAACAATAGGGGAAAAGAAAGGAAGGGGGGGGGGGGGGGGGTTTACAGACAGAGGCAGGTGAGGATAAAAGTCGTATGCTGCTTGTTGTTATCACTGGTAAAGCATAATGTGATGATTGAATAATTTTGCCATAATGGACTAAAATGATCAATTCAGTTCAATTCTGTGTGTATCCCGGCATTGCGGAGATGAAAATGTCACATCATTCAAGTATGAACATTATAATTATAAAGAAACCAATATTTTGACGTAAGATAATGTCTGAAAACAATAGAAAGGAGGAAAGAAAATATCCCATTTCAAAGACATAAAGAGAGGGATAAACAGAGATCAGGTATACCAACGAAAATGTTCATATTTTAAGCAAATCCACATGTGAGTCATGCAAAGTGACTCAACTGTGCTGTGAGCGAGGCTCACCGGCAAACAAGTGGATCGAGTCCATCGAGCGCGTGAGTCAGCGAGACGGTGTCGTGAATGTGTGTGTGTGTGGGTGTGTGGGTCACAAGCGCACCTGTATCTATAGTAGGAAACAAGCATCCTCTCTCTGACCTCTCCTTCAATCTTTTGGTCAATAACCAGCAACATGACTCCATAGAGGTAGAGAGCCTCACACTGGGGGGGGAGAAAGAAAACATACACAATCAGCTCCCTATGTGTCTTTGTCGGTTAGTTTAAATGCGTTTCGGATGGAAATCAATCATCAAAGCGGCGAAACAGCCAATTAATTCTGATATGACCTCATCACAGTTAGCTTGTTCGTGTAATGTTAGAAAAATGTAAAACGAATTTGCATTTGTGGTACTTACTAAAAGCTGTTTTCCATCCTCATTTAGAAGCACAGTCTCCAGAGTCTGCTGAATATAAACACCCTCATGTAGGTCATCCAAATATCTGAAGAGAGGAGAAAATGTAATAATAACATCTTGTAATATAGTCTTCATCGTGTTTTGTGGTTTAAAAAGGATGAGGAAGGGGGAGGGGCTTTGAATCAAGGTCAGGGACTGTGTTTTTTGTTGTTTCTTTCAATAGGACAGCTCAAAACATTATTACTCTTAAATTGACTGAACTGAATGTGACCTGAATAAACAAACCGAAATAGCCTGGTCTTGTCTTACCTGTTAAGATCCACTATGTATTTGTGGACACTCTCGAAAGCCAGATAGAACCTCGACAGAATCTCAATGTTGTTCTCTCTGAACTCTTCATCCAGGTCTTGAAGCTCAGGTTTGGCCTCCAGCTTCCCCTCGTAATACTCTGGACCCTGGCGGAGAAGCAACATCTTGAAACAAGAAACTCAATCCATACTCAAACGATACTAGTGTCTTTGTGAAAAGGTACAAACAGCTCCCAACAAAGGGGACACGGTTGAACAGCTGTTCCAACAACAACAACAAAACTATTCTCAGAAATCACGCACAGGGCTAAAATGTTTGTTTCCTGAACTCGAGGAAAAACATACAGCAGCCCTATAAAGCCAATGCTGATGGATATACGGTTATTTTAACTGAACAATTATATATATTCACCTCCTTTTAGTCTACCAAATGCACATGGAGTTAGGTTGTCACTTCAGCACTCGTACATTAAGCTTTAGAGACTATAACTAATTGTCCAAGGCCCCAAAAATGCGTGCCCTGATCACATCCATACCTTAAAGTAGCTGAAGTCACAAATAATGTCTCCATATTTCTGCTGGTCGCTCTTGTCCTTGAGCCTGAAAACTGTCGGGATAAAGTCAGAGAGGCGCAGGAGCTCGGCAATGATGGCATTTCCTCTGGAGACTATCCTGAGGACGGCCTGGCCGCACAGGTTGTTCTCCGCCAGGAAGTCCACCATAGCGTCTGGAGGAAGAGGAGGAGGATGATGCACGAATCAGCCACACCTTGACCCTGTGTTTGGCAGCAGACTGGCTGCTCGAATACTCCTGCTGGGAAAAGAAGAAAGAAAGGCAGCATGTTTGAAAACAGCAGGTAGTTCAATTCAACACCTTTTGATGCAGCTTTTCATCTGGACAGACTAGTTTCATCCTCCCTGCTGAAGTGTCTTTGAGCAAGACAATAAATGGCATCATCCAGACTGATGCTGGTTCTGACTTCTCCTGACAAATGCAAAGTCAGAGGTTCAGGTAATAGCTTATTACATTAGTATTACCTTCACTTAGCAAATGTCTAGTAATATCACATATATCACTGTGTATGAAAATGGAGGTTTTGTCACTGGGAATATACCGCGACAAGCATTTAAATGACTTTAATGTATTACAGTTTGACAGGTTTTAACGTTAATCCTGTAATGTCTGTGTTGGTACCGTTTTAACACACGGACGTTTCACAATTCCCAGGTTCCTTGAAGACACATCGACACACATTGAGAATACTCGTTTAGCTTTTAATATATTTGTTTGGTTAAATGGAAGAATGTGAGGAATGTAGTTACTATATGGCCATGCTAACGTTAGCATAGCCTGCTAGCTACTTTGATTAGCCTTCAATGCTGCAGACGACCCGACGTGAAAAGATGCAAACATACCGTGGTAAACAGAACCCTTTTGTCTTTTCTTTTCTTTTTACAGCTAAGTGATTTAATTTAAATAGCCGTACATTTTAAAAGCCATAGACTGTTGCAACAAGACTCGCCTCTTTAGATCTTCTCTTCCCTGTTTACTTCCTCATGACCAACCACATGACTCTGCCGGTGGGTGTGTTTGATTCTCTTCACTCAGCGCGCCGGAGGAGAGCGGGGTGTATGACTTCCACCACCAAAAGTACATTTGCTTATTTTAGAAATCAGTGTTTTGCTCTCCATCTTCATTTGCTTTCATAAAACGATCATATTCGGATAAACCTTTTTGAAATGTCTCGTAATAACACACGCTAATGTAAATCAAAGATATTTATATCAGCCGAATCTAAAAACTATTTAAATTCCATTCCTCAAAGACAACATGGGTCAGCTGAGGTAAGTGGGTATTCCTTCACTGGGCACCCAAGTCATGAAACTCAGCTAGGGGAACATGTTTCTCTAGATGGCGACAGAGATCCACTATGGCATCACTTTCTCTCTCTCACTGCTGCCTCACTGAGTGTAGTGTGCTGTGAGTGCAGATTCATGGCTCCACGGGGGTGCAGTGATTTACGGGGGTCGAGCGGTGAGAATAAGCCTGAACTGAAATTAAACCAACCTACTGTGGAACACCTTAGAGATAAATCCAAGGCCACGAAACATAACATCCTGTAGCCTTCAGTCCACAGATTAAAAAAAAAGTATTTTCCTGGAGGCCTCCGAAGGGACTTTAGTGTCCTCTTAAAAAGCAAGCCCCTCATTATTCATCGTCATCTATACAATGAAAATCAATTTGGCTGGAAGAATAATGAACCTTGCTTGTAAACACCGGAGTCGACCGCCCCGCCGTGTCTGACAGGGCCGCAGACACTGACAGCCACCTCGTGGTCAACGTGGATGAATAAGCACAAGCCCTCATGTTTCTTTCAAATTCTGATTGAATTGGACTTTTAGTGCCAATACGTCTAACATGCTGGCAGGCACTTCCTTTAAGCAGTGTGAGCCAGAGGTTAATAACAGCCATGTGGAGGGAGCTGTTTGTTTGACCTGTGTGTGCAGAGCGAGGTTCCATCACAATCCTGAACCAGTTGATGTGTCGGTGTGAGAGATCGTCTGTCCTCGCCATTCAACGTTCATGTGGTGAACATATTTTGATGCAACACTGCTGCGTTGTTTTAGTTGCATTTTATCTTTGATATGCAAATGATTTTTTGACAGATTATCTTCATAACACTTTTACTTTATTCATAAGTGCAGAGTGGTGATTGACGGAGCCGGGAGGCCGAGGATGTGACATATGGCAAGGTGAGTATGCGTTTTTACGTCCTGAATAACGTGCTTCTTATCTTGCCGAAGCCTCCGGAGCGCCATTATTTCAATGCATTTTATAGTGAGGAGGAGGGAGAAAGACGGACAGGTGCAATTTAAATTCTCGCCTCCTCATTGAGCCGACTGTCCACAAACTACACACTGTGTCCCCGTGGCCGCTGGATTTATTACCTGTTTACCATCACACCAAGGTCACATTCTCAGCACCACCTGGGTCAGCGATATGGGCTTCCTGGGAAGCATCATGATAGCTTTTCACTAATGAGGTCTTATTTGATTAACCTTCTGGTGCCTTCGGGGTTTTCTCGACTTGTTATCTTGATTGGTCTGTGAAGAATCTCACTTGAGAATTGCTTCTGTTGTGAAATGCTAGATTGTTTGTGATGAATCAAATGCATATACACTGCAAACGGTGCACTCTTATCCCAAAGAGCGATAACCCGAACGCACCTTGTATTCATTTAGCCATCGACTAAAGAGTGACCAAATGACCCTCATGTCTCTAGCCATTAAGAGCATTGATGGATCTCAGTTCTCACTCCCCGAGTAGCCTGGCGGCCGCTCACCGTTGGCCGGGGTACTTATCGTTTGCCAGTGAAACCCTTGAATTGGCTGACAAATGATGATTGCCTCTTACCTGTGAGCTTCTTAATGTGCTAACAAACTCCCCTTTAGATAACATTTTTAAGTGACTCTGAGGTTTATAAATGGGATGTTATGATCATTATTCAGCAGCTGTAATTGGATGCAATAAAGCCCCGCGTGTGCATGTATGCCAAATAGGATGTGAATGCACAAAACACAAGGTGTGTATAGGTGCTTTAGCAAACGTACACGCCTGCGCGTACATGTGTCCCCTGCAGGCCCCGTGTGCCCTTTATTAGCAGCAAGTTGACTGCATTCAGCTTGGCTAGTGATTAAAGCGTTTCATGGCGGGAACTTTCACACCGCTGTGAACCGTGCGAGGTGATTAAAGGCTGCTCAATTTGTAGTCCAGTCCCACTGCTATTCCTCCTCATTGATCTTTTTTCAGGCCCTTGAAGTGAGATCTGCTCCTCTCATTGGAATACGACGGGACACACACTCTGCCTGCCCGTCTCAGCAAATATTTCACAGACGTGTATCAAATCTAATTACCAGCTAAAATGAGCTGCCATGTACGGCTGGTATTTAATAACGCTTATGTGATTAACTTTGTTGTGTTTCTTTTGATGTTGTTATATGAATTTAATCACGCTCTTTTATGTTGAACAGTATGCACGAGTGCATATCAAGCAGCGCTCCATAAACGACGTGCTCGGAGTGCTGACATTTATACGATGCATAACTCAAGAGGAACAAATGTTACGGCCACGCGTGATTCTCGTTTTAACAAAGAGCCTACGACCTCATTATGCTAAAAGCTAACAACAGCGTGCTGACAATGACAATGCTAACATGCTGATGTTAAGCAAGTGTACCATGGTCATTCTAGTATAGCGTGTTAGCATGCCAAAATGTTCTAATTGGCAAGAGGTTGATGAGAATGTCACTAGTGTTGCAGGTATCTGGTCAAAAATGGAAACATGAATGTCTACCAACATCGCCACGTTGTTCAGATTTTAAAGCCCTTTAAGATAAATGTGTTATTTTGGCCCATGTAAATTATACCGACTTGACTTGACACCCTAGAATAATGTGTCCGCTTTCAATTTCCACCCCAGAATACACAGCTAAAACACAGCTACAACACTTTCTCACACTGCGGAGAGACGCAGCAAAGGCCAGGGGAAAGGGTTCTTACACCACCGATGCGAGATGCCAAAACACTTCCCACAAGCAGTTTCCAGTCTAACAAGTGGTTTCAGGACAAATAGGAAAGACTGATTGTGGTAATGTTCTGATATCAGATTTGATCAAGCAGCAGATGTATTTTTATTGCAGGTCATTACTGCTGCCATACCTATTAGCATACAAATGGTTTCCGGGCCTATGGAGACCTAAAAGTTATTGCATGTGTAATTGAACCAGATCTCTGCTCTGTGATTGAGATGTTCCAGCACACACACACACACAGACACACACACACACACACACACACACACACACACACGTTGCCGTGCACACAAGGTGGTGAGCATATTGTGTGTACGCACAAATGCGCCTACTCACAAGTGCTTTTTTTCTATTTAAGTATAGAGAAAGTAGAAGATGAAGAAAAATAGGACAGAGGAATATGATCATGTCATTGATCACATTAATCTCATGTAGACTGTTTGGACACAGTTTGGTTTATGAATAACACATCAATGATGCAAACAGCTGATTGATAGATATCTCTGTCCCTTTTGGATCCTGAAATCCACTGTTGAACAGATGAGTCTGGGGGATTGTGAATCCAATTAATCCGTATTTTAACAAAACTACTGGATGCAAATGAAAAAAATGAAATGATCTAAAGTTCTGTTTCACTTTCTGCTCAAGGATGTCTTTGCCTTCTTTTCATTTCCAAGAAGGATTTAACGGGGTCATAATAGGGTGGGAGCTTTTTAGTGCTGCCGCTCAATTTTATGTGACAGGTCGTTATGACTGTGGCCCGTCACAGGAATTATTGCTGGGAACAGTAGCAGACGTTCAAAATCCAATTGAGTCAAGAAGTCATTGTGTTTCCCGTATGTTGAATTTTGGACGTTGCCCAGAGAATTGTTTTGTTGCTGCTGTCTACCGTCCTCAAGATGCGACTTTGAAAGCTGCACTACATGTATACATGCGCTTCTGTTTTGTTGTTTGTCATGTTTTTGTCTCGTGTGCAACCCTGTGTTGTATAATGACAACACATTTGAATTAGCAAATGTTAGCATGCTTGATCGTACCACTCTCATGTCGTCCGTTAAATGTGAAGCTATACAGCCAGAAGCTGGTTAGCTTCACACGACAACTGGAATCAGAGGGAAACAAATAGCCTGGCTCTGTCCAAACTGAACAAAGCAATCTAGTTTGTTTGATCCGTAGGCCGCCAACATGAACCAAAGTGTTAAAACAAGAAGTTATGGGGGGGGGGGGGTTGCTGAAATAAGCTAATTGGTTTCGCTAAGCTAACCGGCTGCTGCAACTTTATATTTAATGCAAAAACATGAGAGTGGTATTGATCTTCTCATTTCATATTCAGCATGAAAGTGAATAAGCACATTATCCCAAATAGCAAACTGTTTGAGGCTACAGTATACCACTTGAGAAAATATCCATCTCCATGACTCATTCCCACTAGAGGAAAAGGTGCCAATCTCCAATTAGAACCTTGAGGGTGATCCTACCGGCTCTCTGCACATCAAGACGCTGGCAATTCCATTTGTTCGTCCTGATACACTCGGATTTGATTTGTGCATTTCAGCTTCAACAAAGATGGATGAGGCTCCTCACCAAGGCTGTCAGTCTCAGCCAGGACTCAGGAGGAGACATTGAATTACCACATCCAAGGCTGCTCTACATGAAAGAGCCACACACATACACAGCATTCACACATCTACAAAAACTGTGTGTGTGTGTGTGTGTGTGTGTGTGTGTGTGTGTGTGTGTGTGTGTGTGCCTGCATGTGTGTACTCATGCATATGTCTGCACGGTTCTTGCAAATGTCACAAGTGTATATTTGTGCGAGTGGAATTTTTTTTAATCTGCACTGCATTACAGATATTAACAAAAGTTAATGACCTCAAAATGTGCTTATAAATCTCCATTTGGCTGTTTAGTTGCTCGGCTGGCTGACTCGCCGGCTGGCTGGGAAAACTATGCTGACCTGGGTGCATCCAAATTAGATATTGGCATGGTTGCGTGTGTTACACAGTGGGAGTGCTGCTCTGGCTAAGTCACCCTGCTGCTCTAAATCTGGCCAGTGCTCAGCTCAGCAAACAATGCAACAGCAGGGAGACTGCATCTCCACAGTCTCATTAAGCTGCAGATAATAGCGAGGCAAAAGCAGAACCCACACAGATGTTTTTTGTTTTTTTTCTTGGATCCTACATTGTTGTTGATTTGTCATTACACTGTCATTTGTTGGTTTTGAAGTGAGGCATCCAAACAGGCCTAACAGAAGTGCAAAAAAATATATTTCAGTCTGTAAAGTGAAGGACTGTCACAATTACGCATGGATAGACCACTTTAAAGAGCGTCAATTAAAATTCAGTGACATATAAACAAAGCGCATCTGATCATTCTAGTGGCAAAAGCTGAGGAACATCCATCTATACTCACATCACTCACCAGTGCCCCCCCCCCCCCCCCCCCCCCCGACACACACACCCCATCATAAATTAGTTAAGGGGATGAAAGTGAGAAGAGGTGGAAAGAATGTCAGAGAGGGAAAAGGCAGAAATGGGGAGACAAAAGAGAAAAGGAGGAGGTAGAGAATGAGGAGGTGGCCATCATATGCCTCCATGTCTTTGATCAGTGGTCCATGGGGAACTGAGGCAGTGCAGATAGCTGGTCCACAGCTCCTGAGGAACGCAGCTTCACATTCCTCCTTGCTCTTTCCCGGCTTCTGCAAAATCACTTCTAGTCTTTCAGACCACAGCAGCTGTGAAAACACATCATGGCTTACTACATGCCAGAAAGGACCTGGCTAATGCACTGTGGTGCCATTGTGCTGCTGGTCCTCATCCACTGGTGCAATTCCTCTCAGGGCAAACTCATTCTCGTTTTTTAATTATAGTCTTTTTCTATTCAGGCAGAAAATTGTTCATTTCTCTTGTTGCTAATTTCTCCCAACAGAAGGGTCAGAGGTCATATTCAGCTGCAGAGCAGCACTGGTATGACTCAGGGATCCAGCATTTTGCTCACGGGCACCTCAGCAGGACGAATGCATGTTGATGAAGAAACAGGACATTGTATCGTTAATACACGGACCTGAACCCTAAATCTCTTTGAAGCAAGGTCTCAGTCCACCAGCCTCTGCCGGGATAATTTATGGTAACAGCAAAGGGTAGTAGGCTACTGCAACTGCTAATAGTCATCTGCCTTTAAAGTTAAACAAAACCACAAACAACAAGCATACAGAAATACAGTATTTTAAGCTAGACAACATTAATTATGCACTATGTCAGCCTAACTCCATGTTAAAAAGTGCAAATAGAAGCTGTTTTGAATTAGGTTATCATATACCCAGATTTTGTTTTTACAATACACACACCTTATATGAATAACAGTAAAAAGCAACCGTAATGCTTCGAAGTGTAGCCTAAAAGTGTCCTTATGGGCATTTGCTGAATTTGCTTATAATAATCCAGAGCAACTGAATTTGCACTGAAAATAATGTTATTTATTTCAGAGTTAATTCTTGACCTTAGAAAAACTATGACAGCCATCTTAAATGGCAACATGCATGAAAAGTCCTTCAAGTGCTAAAAGAAAACGTATTGCTAGTGAGCAAACTGATAATGACGATTTCTAAAGCTCAAAAACTGCCAATAAATGGACCTTGAGGTGACATTTTAATGTATGCTACTGACTGTTGAAGTTATTTAATACTTTGAAAATCCAATAAATTCAAGAACATTCATTTTCTATGGCCTAACAAGGTTCAATAGGCAAACCACAAACCTCCGCTCATAATTCCCTCTGGTAAATCAGTGCGGGGACTATTCTTCCTCTCCCCTCTCTGGATGTGAATGGGTGCGCAGGAAGCCCCGCCCGCCTCGGGTGTGACGCTAGCCAATGGAAACGCACCGTGCGCCGTGGAAGAACGTCACATCATCATCATCAGTCGTTCTGCTGGGACTGCTGTCCGGGCTCTGCTGCTTGGCTTGCAGTCTCCACAGTAGCTCTTGTTTTTGTGTGTGTGTGAGCCACCACTTGAACACTTCACACGACCGGAGACATTAAGGGACAAATTAGCCTGTCGGCTTTGTGGGAAGAGCGAAGAACACGTTGTGGACGAAAGAAGAAACCTTGTTTCAGAGGAAGAAGACAGAGTGGCTGCCTGACTTTACTTCCAACCAGCGTCAACGCTACTTTGATGCAGCCGCTTAGCTAACAGGCTAACTGGGAATGTTTTCAGAAATTAGCCTAGTCTGCTAGCTTGCTAGCTAGCTAAATCGGATGGGGAGATTTGCTGTAGAGATTTAGCAAACTGTGATAATGATATGTTTGTATCTTTCGGTACATTAAGTGAAAGAACCGCGTGGACGTCTCGAGCCGGGTATGTTGGATGTTTAGGGCTCCAGTGCCCGCTTGGTTGCTAATTTCCAGAAGGGACAATAGTTAACTGCCCATTCAACAAGTCTGGTACACACTACTGCTTCAACGTCACTCAAGGAGTTTGTAACGTACTCTTTCTGTGCAGTGTTGTTATCAGTTGTCAGTTCTAGTTAGCTAAACATGGACGCTGTGGTAACAATTAGCGTTGTGTAGCACAGTGTAGGTGATGTTGTACAAAGGAGAGTGGGGTGCCACTTTAACGTTAAATCCCCATTTCTAAGTGGATCGAGTCACTGGTGCACACGAGGAACCAATGTCACTTAGTCGATACAACTACTGACGAGGAGGCGAGGTTGGGTGAACATTATAAATCGCCCACATGCTTTGGATCAGGTCCCGGACTTGTGAAAGGCATCTGAAGCAGGAGGTGGGAGAAGTGAGCGCGCGACCCTTGCAGCCCGTGGGAAGATGGCGGAGGAGCGCTCCCGCAGGAGGTGGTGAAATCAAAAACTTGCAGACTTCTCGGATTTATCGCCAGACATCTTATCTCAGATCGGAGGACACATGCAGGCCAAAAAACGGTACTTAACTCTGTTCTCCGCCGGCGCGTGTCTCATTCTGTTGTTTTGTTTTGGGGGGATACAAGTCCCGCTGTCCCGGGGGGGTCCCAGCCGGCGCGATGACCGCAGCCTCACCGGTTACCGTCCCGGGGCGCGGTGGCGTCACTTCCCGGGGTCCCTGCGGCCCTTCAGCACCTGGGAGCAAGACCGGAGCGATGAACACATATCTCCCAGACAGAAGAGGGACGCCAACTCGGGCTTTCTCAGCGGGAAAAGCTGCAGAATGGAGTCCTGCTTTGATTTCGCCCTGTGCCAGAAGAACGGATTTAAAGTGTACGTCTACCCGCAGCAGAAAGGGGAGAAGATGTCTGAGAGTTATCAGAACATACTGTCCTCCATCGAAGGATCCATGTTCTACACGCCTGACCCGGGACAGGCGTGCCTGTTCGTCCTGAGTTTGGACACTCTGGACCGGGACCAGCTTTCACCCCAGTATGTGCACAACCTGAAAGTAAAAGTCCAGAGCCTTCATCTGTGGAACGGGGGCAAAAACCACATCATCTTCAACTTGTACTCGGGCACCTGGCCGGACTACACGGAAGACCTGGGCTTCGACATCGGCCTCGCCATGCTGGCTAAGGCCAGCATCAGCACCGAGAACTTCAGGCCCGGCTTTGACGTTTCCATCCCTCTGTTCTCCAAAGAACACCCCAGGACGGGAGGGGAAAGGGGCTACTTGAAACACAACACCATTCCCCCTTTTAGGAAGTACATGCTTGTTTTTAAGGGGAAGAGGTACCTCACCGGAATAGGTTCAGACACCAGGAACGCTTTATATCATGTCCATAACTCTGAGGACGTGGTCCTCCTCACCACCTGTAAGCACGGGAAGGACTGGCAGAAGCACAAAGACGCCCGCTGTGATAAAGACAACGCAGAGTATGACAAGTAAGTACTATCTAGTTGATTTTCCAGCAAGAGTGTCTCAGTTCACACCATCCGGTCGCAGTATGGGTCTGTTTCCCTTTGTCGTTATACTTCCCAGAGATGAGGCATTATGATGAGACTATTTACAAATGCAACTCTGTCTGAGGACTTTCTAGGTCCCACCTTTCCCCTCACCGAACCCCTCTTCATTTTGCACATCTGATTTTCTCAACCGATTTTAAAAACGTTTCAGTGGACACGAGTGATTTGTTGCTTTTAAATAGTCGTCATATCATATGACTTTATTTCCCAAATTACACATCACGAGGCCCAGCTGAGTAGATTACTGTATGAATGTAATTCAATTGATCTCTCCGTCTGTCGACAGCCTGCTAGTCAGCGGTGGAGAAATCTGCTTCTCTTGCTCTCGACGTCGGTGTATTACGAGTCCTCTCTGACGGGAAATGTCAATACAAAAATGCTCCCGGATAAGCTAATGTCTAATTTGCTACAACTCTTAACAAGCCGAAAGGTTATACATTCCTCAGTAGTCCCCCCGTTCCTCCAGAAGGCGATATTGCACAGCTCCATTGCCTCAAAAAGTTGCTCCGTGGTCACCACCCTGTACTGCAGTTGAGCCACGCTTGTTTTCTGTGCCCAGATCTGACGAGCAAACTGGCGTCTGTCTCCCCCCTGCTCTGGCCAGTGGGATTCATGTCGTGTCTCCCCCCCAGACTGTGCCGTGTTGTTACTGGTGGCTGTGTGGTGCTGGGTGTTTGACCGTGGCTCTTCGGAGTGGATTAGCGGGGACAAAGCTCTGGTGCCAGTAAGGGGAAGCCACTCGGGGCCCCTGTTTGCTCAGTCATTTCCCAGACCAACCCAACCGCATGAGCCAGGAATTCCCCGGCCCCGACCAGTGTCCTCCGTGACCCCTCCGTTGTTTTGGGGGGGCCTGTTGTGCTTGACCCCCTCGTCGACCCTTTTATCTAGTTGTCAGTTGTTCAGTTTGGGTAACAGATTTCAATGTATGTTAAGACTTCTGATATGAAACCTGCATGCAACATGGATTACAGTGAGATTGAGGTGTTTTCTTTCCGTCTCCAAATTTATAAACCGGTTCTGCTGCGTGTTAATATCAGCATTGATGCTCGGGGGATTCTCCTCTTTGTGCCGGCCTGTGTGGGTAGGTATCGGCTTATGAGGTTCATTCGTTGGCTCAGCAGAATAACATTCTCAGTATCACTCTTAAGACATGAGCTATCTGCTCTCTCTCTCTCTGCCAGCTTGCTGCTCGCTGCCAGGGAGTCATTTCCCACAGTGAGATGGGTGGCGTCAGAGTCGTAACCCAGAGGAGGAATTAATCCTCCTGTCATTAAGTAGCATACGGGGAGAAAACGGGCTTCGGGTATCTCGCTAGCCCTCGTCGGCTTAGCTTCGTTGCATGGCTACAGTATGTTCGGCGGTTCTCAGTCGGTGCATCCTCAGTAAGCCACATCGCTATCAGTCAACAGGCCTGGGTTTGATCCCCATGACACTGTGGAATTCCTGTTCAATTAAATCAAATGAATATACTGATCCGTGCTGGTAGAGCCCTAACGTTCTTCAAAGTCAGTGCGACACTTACAACTAATATGGTTACAGAAAGTTGTGCACTTAAATGGAGAGGAGCATACACTAGTTTAAGCCCATCTGTGACTTTTATCATGCTGCAACGCATTTCCCTCCATGATCAAATCGTGATGACTTATTATGATCAAGTTAGCCAAAAATCATGTATCATGTCTTTTGGACCTTCCATCATTCAGTCAGTAATACAAAATAAGGCTGCATATACAGATAGAATACCGCCGACAGTAGCAGTAAACTATGCTGGTTAGAGTGGATACTCACCACTGAGTCATAATTTAAAGACCAACGTTTTCATAACACGTATTTTCCAATGATTTGTGTACATGTAAGAAGTGAAAAGTGCATCTCGGAGCCAGATATTATACATATTTTATGAGAAGTTTGTTTGGAACGGATCTTGTAAAATATATCTTGCAGTGATTTTACAGAACACAGTCTGAGGCTCTTGGGACTCATCTGCTAGTTTGTAGAAGTGTAAAAATGTTACCACCACTGGACTTTGCTTTTATACCTCTTGGTGTCCAACCTGTTTTATCCCTTCAGATGTCTTTCTATTGTGGAGGAAGCTCCAGATGCGGTGGCTCCCATCATTTCAAGTGTTAATTAATTGCCTTTTTTGGCTCTAGTCAGCGGCACAGTGGACCAATCAAATCCTATCGTTGCAATGCGGTTTCTATTAAGTCTGTTTGGACTAAAGGTTGGGTAGGGTTCGCTCTTATTTTAGGGGGAACTCCAAATGGTTAACATTACGTCTGACGGGACTGATTCATCAGTTCCCAACAGCGAAATCATTTTCGGTCAGTAATCACATCCAGACCCACGCTGGTTCCATGGCCCGGCTTGGCGCTGAACCGGGGGCTGAGACTCAGAGGGTGGGTGGGACAGTAGTCAAGGAAGCCAGTTGTCAAGGAGATCAATATTTGCTTTTGGGTCTCTGACTTGTACTGTGCTGTAGACGACACACTAGTGCGATCAGGCTGGTTGCAGCATCCTGCAAATTGGGGAAATAGTAAATGAGCTGAGCCCAATATCTTCCTGATTAAGCAGCTGTTTGTTGAACAGACAGATTTAAACTCAGGTTAAGGCATTAGGTGCACTACATTTAGGCTTGATCCACACTGTGTCATCTCCCTTACACAAAGCAGAGATCAGAAGTATAGCTTCACATTTAGGTTACATGCATATGTTCTGTTGGTAGTACTGAGCTCTCCATGCAGGTTCATGTGTATTTGTGAGTGAGTTGTATTGTCCCTGTGGGTCAGACAGTACAGTCTGTGGTCTAACTGGGTGGAAGTAATAGTTTCTGTGCCCGGCTGCGGCCCTTTTGTGCAACAAATCCCTCTTATCCTCTCCCACTGACAACACGGAAGTTGTGACAGACTGAATGCAGCCTCTCGCCATAATTACCATGTAACGGCCATGTCTTTTTGTGTACTACTGATTGAAGTGTTTGTTCTCCAGATGTTGGCTTGGAATGTGTATGGGTTTTTGATATACTTTGCGTGTACATGTGTTGCTTGTTTGTAGGGAAGACATCTGTTACATTTGGACACGGCATTGCACGGGAAACTGTCTGATTGTTCTTGTTTAGTTGTAATTTTCGTGTATTTTTTTGCGTATTGCATAATATTTGAAAGCCCAATTCTCCAATCTTGAGATAACATGACAGCTTAAAGGTCCAGTGTGTGGGATGTGCTTGTTTACCTGTGATGTCACACTGCTTTTTTTTTTCCCAGCCGGTGGGTAGAGTCAACTTTTTTTGCTTCCCTCTCCACCACACTCCCTCAGACATCTGCACTCAGCCACTCACAAGTCTGTGACACAGCCAAAGGAGAGAAGAAAAGTTCCAGCAGGAGGCCGGTCAGATGCAATTTTAAAACCTCCAACTGAAAGCCCTCTCACAGCTTGTTTCCAATTAAGGGGCCCTGCCAAGCGAGAGAGTACAAGATGGATAGAGGGAGAGATGCAGAAGAGTGGGAGACAAACTGAGAGTGAGTTGGGGGGGGGGGTGTGGGGGGGGGAATAGGAACACAAGTAGCAAGACAGAGGGACAAAGTAAAAGCAAGAGAGAAGCCGAGAAGAGGAAAGCGCATGCCAGCCATCCAGCAGTGCGAGGTGAGTGCAGTAGCTGGCTGGGTGCTGCCGCTGGTCCGCTAGGTGTATTTATAGACTTGCAGGGTTTTAATCCTCAGTATTGGCCAAAGCCCCTGGCAGAGGGCTGCCGGCCAACCTGATGCAGGCTTTACAGAGCTTGGGCAAAACGATAATCGTTTGGGGGGGGGGGTTTGATCTCTTGAGTTTCTTCATATGCCCCATATTGTTTATTTAGTTGCCTAACTTTTCTGAGTAACTGAATATTTGCTAGTTTGCCACCCTTTGTTCAGATTGCTTCTAGCCAGATGTGGCACTTAAACATGATAGAGGGTCTGTGTTTGTATTCTATGGGTCTGTGTTTGTATTCCAGAAAATGTCACGGAAGTAAAAAAAAAACATCAAACAAGCCAAACCGTTGTGGCAGCTAAGTTATTTTTACATTCTCCATGTTTCATACTCGGACTACTATTTTATCAGATATGTCTGATAAACAGCTACAAATGGCACCGCTTGACAAAGGTGTGTGTTGCGTTGGAGTCTCGGTAAAGACAACAAGAGAGGGCGAGGCAGAACATAAAATGCGATCGCACTAAGAGGGTGAAATGTCTGATTCATAAAAGGCTGAATAGCTAGTCAGAAAGCTCTTTCACCGACTGCCTCCGCTACTTATTTGCTCAACGTACACATTCCTAAAACTGCAGGCCCTGTTTGGCCAGAATCCCATAATGACACACCTGTGGGGCCCAACAGGCTCTTTAAAGTCTGTGATGCAGTGGTTAATTCCGTGTCTTCAGTTTATGAACGGACCCCCTTTTTTCTGGACGGCGTCTCCAGTCGCCGTCCTTTATAACTCCGCTCGGCCACTAAACCGTTGACAGTTGGCCCTGAATGATGCAGCAGGCAGGGAAGGAGGCTGGTGAACCACAAACCTCTCCACACAGATTATATGTTTGCACTCTGCCGACGCAGGCCGAGAAATTACATTTACACGACCGCACGATCATTTTGGGAATGGTCAGTGTTTTAAATACTGTTTCGTGTGTGTTGTTGTTTGACCAGTTTCTGTATGAAAGTGAAGACCTTTAGATACCAACACATGGTGACCGTGTACACGAGGGTCCAGCAAGTAAACTCAAGTCCCTTTGTCACACAAGCAATACTGAAGTGGCTGTTGTATGTGATATGTGTGTCTCCAATACACAGTGTTGTCAGTTTGATTTAGAGAGCGACTTGGGAAGTCTGTGACCGGGAACACCGTTTTATGTCTGCTGGTGTTCCTCTTTTGTAATGATCCAGACAAAAGAACAGGAAACGTATGTCAGTATTCTTGTTTGCATATGACTTTTAAAGTAGTAATATAATAGTTGGACGTTTGAAAGATTCTTTCACGATAGCAAACTACATATTTCACTTCAGCTTGTGGCTGATGAATATTGTCTAAGAGGGGATTTATTCCTCCTACAGGTCCAATGGTCCGTGGCTTCGTGTTGAGGGAGTGAAGGGCTAAACTAGATGGACGATGCGCCGTTGTTTCGAGTGAAGCCGATGACTTCTGCAGAATATCGTCACCTTCGGTCGTACTTTTAGTAAAGAAGAGATGCCGTGGATGTCCTCTGAACTGCAAATATACAAAGATTTAGAGTTTTAGATGCTTCAAATGGTTATCAGTAAAGCAAAGTACACCAAGGGAATTAGATTTTGTGTTTGCTCTCCTGTATGATAAGTTACAGAAATCTTCTTGTATAGTTGGTGTGTATGTGCTGATGGATGTAGGCCATCCCATATATATATCTGCTTAATCCCGGAAACTAGAACTGTTTTTCCCAGAAGCACGCAGTCGACTCGCCGTCTCATTTTTCACTGCCAGGATTTATAGAGAGGGAGGTCGAGGGTGAACAGAGGGTATTACCATCAAAAGTTCCCATCTCATCACTCAATAGTTACGACCAGTGCCTGTGAAGCAGCTAGCTCTACGTCACCTTGACTTCAGCTCTCGGCCAGTCACTTGGTATGACCTGGTACGGCCTAATTCAAGCAATCAAAATCTAGCAACTTGTAGCATTATTATTGCGGTCATTTTAGTCTTGTGTGCTTTAGTGCCCCCCCTCTCTCTCTTTCACACTCTTTCTCTGATTCAAATGCTTTGCCTTTACTTGCTTGAATGGGCTTTAGCTGCACTCTCACGCTCTCTTTGGAGGCTACTTGTTCAGGACAGAGGGCAGCGCCATTTGTTTGCTAGGCCTCGTCTCTCTCTCTCTCTCACGTCCGGACAGGATGATGTATGCCTCGGCCTCGGCAGACATGTGCAGGTGATGTATTCCGCTTGGAATGCTGGGAGAGTGGGGACGAGGAAAAAGGGGGACGTCCCAACGTGGGCCAGACGCAGAGTGCGGTCTATTCCAAGGAAGTGGTTTTTTTTTTTTTCTCTGTCTTCGTGTGGAGGCACACGTCACAGTTTCCGTGCTCCTTGACAGATGTGATCAAGTAGGGCCGGATGGAACGGTAAGGCAGGGGAGTGGATCTAAGTCAAAAAGTGAAACGTATAATGAAACGCAAGCAGCACTTCATGGTGATTGAGATGACGCGAAGGGTAGTAACAGAGATTGATCTAAAATCCATTTTTTTGATGGCGCCTTGACACTTTGGCATGATTGGAGAGGGGGTTTCCAGACCTCAGGCAGCTTTTTTTCGTACGTTTGCTTCAGTGTTAAAGCTGCCGTTTCCGCTGATATGAATAATTTGATCGGTTGAATTGTGTATGGTGAAAAAAAAACGTGGACCAGATCTTGAAAGTAAGTGATATAAAATATGATAAAGAAGCTAAGAAATGACTAAATAAGTAAATCCCGCGTTAATATTTGATGGGTTTCTCTAAGAAAGCCATCTGAAGTGCCACCGATGGAGCAACTGAGGACAAAGATGTAACTTTCTGGAAGTGATTCATCACTCAGCACGCCGGTGTTTGCGTGACACAGGAGGCACATTTACAGTGCTTTCAAACACTCCGATAAGTTGCTTGCTCGGCATGATGGGGGGGGGGGGGGGGTGGTGCTTTCTCAATTATCCCTCATGTACAATTAAGTATGTTGTGAGAGCTACATGCAGAATTAAGCGGCACTTTAAAATCAAGGCCACCCAAATCCTGTGGGCTTTTAATCCCTCAGTCAGTGTGGAGAATAGACCTGCCAAGCCCACGGACGTCTGCGACTCTTGACTCGCTGCCACAAAATATTATTTTTAAATATTTCATGTATAACCTTTTGGAATGGAGGAGGGGATTACAGGACAATAATACATGGCCCCTATCTCTGAGAGAACAGCTGACTCCTTCTGATGAGTTGGTTGTCCTCGAGTCTTCTCGAAGGGACTCTGGAGCTGCATCACCGTCACCGTTGGGGACCATGTTGTGCTGTGTTCCTGTAACCACACAGAAATTACCAGCCACCATGTTGTGGGGCTTGGCTGGGTACTGACTTGGATCATCAGATAAAAGTCGCACACACACACACACACACACACTGTGTGATATGATATCTCTTGCTGTCCTCTTTGGACTCCACTTTGTCAGATAAAGGCTTTAATCTGCACGTTGAGTAGAAGGGAAGCTCCAGCACACATGAAGATAACCCTCAGTATGTGATAATCTCAACTCTTCCATGAAATGAGGGCCTTATTCAACTTCTTTGTTGCAGTCTTTAACTGATTAAGTCACCATTTAGACTCAGATTAATGTTAAATTCACCAAATGAAGTCGAGGAGAAAAGCAACAGAATAGCTGAATGAGAACAGGTGAATAATGCCAGAGACTCAAAGCTGTTTTATCAAAAGGAAAAGTTGCTGCTGATTCAAACTGAACTGACTTGGACTCTCATTGTGTTGACTAAGCTCAACACAGTTTGGTTCCCTCTCTCACACGGTGAAATCAGCGACTTCCCCTTGTGAGGTCACAGCCTGAGGGCAAGCCAGGAAGTGTTTGTCTTTGATCTTTCCCGCTGTTCAAACTAATTACCTGCCCGCAGCAGCGAGCACTGCTGGCCGTGGAATTCATTAACAGATGGTGAAGCGTTGCTCTGGACCGGTCTGTGTCTGAGAGGATGCAGAGGAACTCTGCTGCCTCGAAGGGTTTATCGTTACGCAGCACGTTCCTCTCTGAGATAAGGGTAACCGGTAATCCTGTGTTTTGGTATTTCCTGTTTTTAAAAGGACAGTTCACACGAAAATCAAAACTATATATTTATCAATCAGTATTGTTTTGGAGCCGTAGGGACGACTGCCTTCCCTCTGATATAATGGGACTATATAGAACTTTTGCCCCATCCTCTTACTTTCACTTACTTTACCTTGTGAGTGTATGACAAGTTTTAAAGGCTTGTGCACTCAGCAGGGGCTCACTTGTGGTCGGTGTGTGGTGTATCATGGCACCAGTATAGGATTAGATCCTCCCCCATGGTCATCGCACCAGTGAGTGAGGATTTATTAGATGGGTTCAAACCTAAGGGGTGGCAGGCAGTGGCACACGGCAAAGCTGTCCCTCCATTCAATGCAAGCCTTCATGAGAACGACTTCCAGAGATGCCAGTCCATGTCGTAAACGCCATTCACGCGTCGTACAAGTCAAGTGTTTGTATTTAGCCAAGTGTCACACATCTCCGATAGTTCCTGCAATTTTGTGTGTCCTTCGGGATAAACTGCAGTATTTTCTTTTTCTCCCTTCCCCATCATCATTAGTACCGCCGCCAACCTGTAATCTCTCTTTCCGTCACTGAGGCAATGGGGCTTCTCTCCTCTGTGGTCTCTTAATTGTGAGGTAATCATCTTCTGCCTCTTGAGAGAGAAAAGACTGTTTACACTTGGTTTTTTGGCGGCTTGGCTTGGCGAGACTCTCATTTACTCTCTCGGCAGCAGAATGAAGCCGCTCCTTTCACGACTTCATTACTTCATAGTAGCTTTGGGCCTCTAGCCATTCTTCTCCCCGTGCATTTGAGGCTTTCCGTCATCAGCAGGTTGGATGAACTCCCATTTTCTCTTCTTAAAGGGTTGGTTCACCACAAATAAAAGGACCTCACTTACCTCTAGTGGTGTCTATACATCCACTTTAGTTTAAGTTTCCAGATATCCGTTCATCCATTTCTTCTTCCTTCTTCCATTTTCTAACATTTGGCAGCAACATCTTCTTTCCAAAAACAATGTATTGGTCTCTTTGGATAACCTGCTGATCACCGGTGCCTTCAACGTTCGGTTCCACTGGAACTACTTTCTCTTTCTGAGGGAAAAGTTGCTCTTTAAGATGGTTTCAGATGGTTTCCAGTGAGCTTGAACTTTAACATTGTATCTTGCCTCTGAGGGTTGTGTGACATTTGGCGGGGACAGTTTCGATGATCCAAGCTGGCTTTGCGGCGCTATCACCTCCACTGACCTCAGCTGACCCCCTTTTGGATATTCGGCTTTATATTATCCCTCGTGTTGTCCATGGTCATAACTGCCATATGGACACACGCTCATGGTCGCAGTACATGTAAAAAAACAACATGAACTCTCCTTTTTCCTCCCCCCTTACTACTCACTCTCTACCCCCGGTATGCCCTGAATAAAACCTCATGCCTGTACACATCCTCGTACATGGTCCTCCAGTTTGGCTGACGCACTACCGCTCCGATATCGTCCCAAATCACACCCACACACACACACAAACAAACACACACAAAATGCTTCCAAACGGGCCTCTCAGTCCAGGCAGATGCTCTCCTCAGCAGGCAGGCTTTATCTAAATCCCTCTCTCTCTCTCTCTCTCTCTCTCTCTCTCTCTCGGCATGATAGATTGGATCAGATCAGACACGGCTCACAAGTCCATTTGATGGTACGTTGATGGCAAATTCAGTTGACAGCATCCCGTATTCTGAACTTAGAGAGACATTACAAAGCCTTCTTCTCCTCGTCACGGCTGTTGTCACATTGCTCTGCCATTAAAGGCAGGAGGCTGTCAGGAGTCTTCACCCTAGTAAAAACTAAAATATATATATCGGTGTTTTGGAAAAGCTGTCCACATGCTGATGCATTCATACATAACCATCTATTTCATCCACAGCTTTGTTCCTCATTGTGCTGATTTCCTCCCCGTCTGTATTCCGTCCTCTTTAGCCTCCGGTATTCTCCCGTTTCCGTACTTTGGCCCGCCGCTGGTTCGCAATCCCTTCGTCCCTCGTTTTGTGTTTCCCCCCCTCTGCTTCACTCTCCACCTCTGTGTCATTCAATCCCTCTGTCCTCTTCATCACGATCGGCCTCCTCACATCCTTGTATCTCTTCCCTTCATCCGTCGCTGCTTGGCCCAGATCAGAGACATTCCTGACCCGGACTTATCTCTCATGCAGAACAGCCGGTGCGGCGGCAGCAGCACCAGCGAGGCCCTATCTCTCGAGCTCAGGGACCGCTCCGATTATTCTGCTCAACCTTCACCTTTTGGTTCTGGATGAGACACACTTACTGGGACTTTCATTCATCCATTCATCCTTACAGTGGGCCATTTACCAGAGCCATGTTGTTGATTTTTGACCAAGAAATCTGTGAGTTTGTCAGCTCTAGACAATTCCTTTTTTTCCCTTTTTTTTTAAGGGTTTTTTAGGATACGTTCTAAGTAAATGCATAACACTTCGCACATTCATTCACAAGTCTCTCCCTGGCCACTGAAGGCCAAGTAGTTTGACCCCAAAGTGCCTGACTGACATCTTTATGTTGCCTGACTTTACAAGTCAGCCTTGACATTCTCGGCGCTAATGGCTGTTCCATTAACGGGTTCATTTCATTATCTCCAACACTCCCTTGTTGTGGTTTTTTGGCATCCGGAGAGCACTTCAAAGCATCCCTCTCATCAGCCTCATCAAGCCGATGGATTGCTGATTAGAGATGTGGGCCGCTTCCTCCCAACTCCTGACGGATTCAGGGGAATCCAGCAGCAACATTTCTGGATGGATGTTGATAAATCTGTGTGTTTTGGTCTGTATGTTCTGCGCTTACTGGAACTAACTCGAGGGGGGTGTATGACTCCATTTTGAGGGAGGGATGTTTTGTAGAGATGAAAGTTTATTTTTTTATTTTTTTGCTTTCTGGTTCTGCTGGTTGAGAGAGGGCTTAAGATGGATGGATACAGAGGAGGGGGAAGAAGAAAAAGAAGCGTGATAGAAGATTCAAAGCCGAGTAATTAGGTGAATTAACCTGGGGTCATGTAGAACTATGGCAGAGCTCGAGACCCCCCCCCCCCCCCCCTGTGCGTCTGTAAATGTTTTATAAAGCCGTCTTTGAACTCATTAACCAGAGGAAGACTGGTGAGCCAGAGGTGCTTTGAGGAAATGAGCAGATGCTTTGTTTTTCAAAAAGTCGTATCGGGTGGAGCAGGTAGTTTGCTCTTTAAAGCTCGTTAATCAGAGATGTTCACTCTCACACCGTCGTGAAGTGTCGCTAACAACTCTGCACCTTCGTCTGTTATGTGTACTGAAAACAAAGGAAGGCGGTGATTTTAAGGTCAGCTTGGTGATATTCTTCAAAAACATTTTTGTTGTGGTTTGTTGAAATTCTCATTACACCACTATGAATGAAATGACGAAACAAAGAAAATAAAGATATTCGGTATCTGTGGCTGTTGCGAGACTGTAATAAGCCACCTGCCTGTCTTCCCGTCAGTATTCCACAGTCTGCTAGCTTTGTAGCGGTGTCAATAGTCACGTTTGGTGGTTATGTTCATTATGATCGTTTTTGGGAGAGTGGTTTTGGACGAAGGCCTGAAGGCACTTGATTTAGCCATTCATGGAGCTAACGTTGCTAGCTGCTTTCATTGGAAAGAGTTGGCCACACAGCGCTGGGTTTTTGGGTGGGATCGTTTCTAAAAACTAGTGTACTCTTGTTTATCAAACTTACTAACCCTAGCTTTAAGTGCACTATTGTCCACTTGTTGCCACTAATAGGGTTCAGAAGAAACCTTTTTACTTATAAACTCATTACTGTACAATGTCCATTTTCATTTGGAGAAATATGATGAAGTTAAAGGATAAAGCAGAATAATGAATTATGCACCTTCAGCCTCCAGGTGTCATGACACAGCCAAACTTGTGTAATCAAGTCTAGTTGTTTTATTTTCCCTTTAAGCTCTGCTGCTATCCACTTTACCCCCCCAGTGTTAATTCCCCATTCCTGCTCGAGGCAACGTTATCGAGCTTCATCGCTTAAAAAAAAAAAAAGGTTGCTCATCTATCATGGCTGCAGGTAAAACAGTCCAGATTAACTATCCCATAAAGTACAAGCTCGTGCAGTGAATCTCATTCATACAGCGCTCCCGTCCTGAGGCCAGTGGAGTATTTTAAGCTCCATAACTTCAGGCAAGGAAGTGTCACACTCCTCATAGTTATTCTGTCCACTAAATTGTGTGTCCTCTCTCTAAAAGTTAACTTGTTAACTGTATTGCATTGCTGGAATAGTTATCACAGTGACATTTTTATTCACACACACGCACGCAGAGAGAAAAATCTAAGATTCTCTGGCGGGGGGGGGGGCTTCTTGTTTTTGATGAGTGTACCAGATCCCATAAAACCGCTGCTGACGTCTAATGTGCCCACAATCCTCAGGGATCTCTTTTCTGAGAAGCCCGATGCACTCTTTTTACACCAGAGGCCAGTCTGCTTTCTGATATTCATCTTGATGGCTAATGAACCTCGTGGAACACGAGTGTGCGGGCTGCTCATTAACCCCACATCTCCAGCAGCCGTTTGATCGCCTCGTGGAGATCAAAACAGTCATGTGATGATGAAAACACGGCGTGTGAGTGTTGATCTTTACGAGGCGGCAACCTCCGGTTCTGTAAAGTGAAGCCAAATGCAGAAGTGCCTTAAACTTGCATTCTCCGATTTGTATAGAAGTCCTTTCAAGTCTTCTTCAATACAGCATGATGTTGATTTAGTAGATTATGGTCCCATTTAGAGTCAAATAGACCATAAGGCAGGGTGTGCTTTAGGGCGGGGCTTCTTGTGATTGACAGGTCGCTACCACAGCGGTATACCGTGTCTCTGAGTCACTCGTCCGCAGTCCAAATATGGCCTCTTCTGTTCACTGCCTGCAAAAAAAACAACAAGCTGGCGACAGCCAAAACCCATAATGGCGATGGCCAAAATGCAGAACTTGAGGCCCCCAACCACTACTTATCTATGATTTTTGCATACGAGGGCTAATGCAAGTCTTGCGGAACGGGAGGTTTATTTGTTTCCATTTGATGCTCGTCTGTGTGCGTGAATAAAGCACGCTAGCTCTCCCTCCTTTGGGGCCTGTCACTATGTGTCGCACATGTCCACCTCTCGGTGCGCCGTCCTGTCAGGGGGAAAGAAAGCCGGCCGGTCTGAGAGGGTCCGGCAGTGTCCCGAGCTATTCAAGTCACTCTGATGTGTGTGTCGAGATCAAACTGAGGCTTTATGTGTGATTTTGCGTTGTGTGTGTGTGACATTCTTGCCATGGGTGGCTCTGGCTGTTTGGGGCTCTGGCTTTTTTTCCCCCCGTCTTTTCCTTTCTCATCCGACGACAGTCACTTTCACTCGGTGCCTTTCAGGCTGGAATTCCTCTGGCTTCAACTCACAGTCCTGGCAACGTCAGCTCGGCTGAAACGTGACAGAGAAGAGGAAGCGGAAAATGCGATGAGACGTCTTTACGGGATGGGAGACGGGTGAGAGAGTACTAGAGTTGCCGTCTTCATTTTCCCTCCTCTGAAGTTCGTCTTTGGGAATTCCCAGTCGTTCCTTCCTGTGACCAAGATGAGTGACGGCTACACAATGAACTGGAGGCAGTATGTTTACAAGAATCCAGGCTTTGACATATTCTCTGTCTAGAAGTCATTTTGGATTATTCAAAGGAACGTTTCAAAGCATTATGTTTAATTCAACTTAACTCCTGAGGCCCCTCTTTGGACATGTTGTGCATCATGGTACAGATGAAGGCACATGTAGTAAATAAGGCCACAGCTGAGCTTTCCAAGAGGTTAAACTGCTGATGACTGACCGTATGTATGACCGTTTATTTGCACTTTTCTAATTAATTAGTCCAGCTTACTGTATTACAATAACTACCAAGGAGAGATGCACAGACTCAAATAGCTGGATCGGGTATTTGGGACCATAGTCCGATCTGGTATCTGATACCATATATTTTGATGCAGAACAGTTCATCTCACTTATGTAGAAGAGGGAGACGGTCCGGGGGGAGCGTGCTGTTCATGATTACTGTGACTGAAGGCCTCTGATTGAGGTTGTTGTGTTGTAAATGTGTGTGGTCCACACAGATTATGAGAGACACTTGGGCTGTTCTTCTGAGTCTCCTCGGGCTCTTGACGGAGTGAGACATGCATTTCTTTTTCACACCATCCATTCTTGTTGCTAGGAGACTGGTTGATCTTTTTTATTTTTTTGACCTACCTCTCTTCCTGTTATCCTTCTTTCTCTTTCAGTGAATCACACCGAGTTCCTTTTTATGCGATAATAATTGAATGATCCTTGAATTAATAGGTTTATGTAGAGAAAGCAGAACAGTACATCTCCCATAGCGTTTAAAACAAAAGGTGATGGTTTACTATTTTACCGTTAAAATGTGTATATATGTACCAGAATAGACAGTTTGATTATTGATACGAGAGGTGGTGGTGAAGTCAACCGATGTTTATGATTTTGCTGTTGTTAAATTTACTTGAATTCATGAAGGATTTCATCAGTTTTTGGCCGTTTTATTGATTCTCCGTTTCGCCGTGGGGGCATGCGAGAAAAACAAACTGGTCATTTGGTGGGTGAAGTCTTTCCTTTAAGCTTATACACTGGACCGGAACGGCAAAAACCAGAAGTGGACCCAGCTCTACTTGTCTCCATGTCTCTTTCTCTCTCACTCACAAACGCATTCAGTGTTCATGTAAAAGATCTATCATCTCTAAATGATGGTAGTTTCTAACCAAGGGTCAAGAAGCACATCCACAGTGTGCTCACACCGAACAGTTGGTTGAGATTAACTCTTCCACCACATGCATCCGGTCAGGCTGAAGGTTTATGCACAGCTCTACAGTGGGACACACTGTTTTACAGCTTGGTTTAATTATTTACATAATCTCAATTTAGGATGATCAAGATAATAATACAAAAATTAAATTTTTTCAAGGGCAATTATGATGCTACATGAGATTACGATGGTGCAGCCTGTAGTTTATCTCCATATTAGTCCTGCGGTATTGATAATACCCGTAATAGTAATTTTAGTAAGCTTTATTACAGCGTTTATTCTATTATTTTTGCACTGTATCACAATAGGGAGGTGGCAAAAATGCCTCTTTGAAGCTCAATGGTGTGATTACTCAGTGATGAGGAATCTGCTGCTGTGAGACTGCTCTGCTCACCAGCAGCCATCTGCATGTTGGGGGAAAAAAAAGAATCTGGGACGAGCATGGATTTACCTCGCATCATGTAGAGCTGATCACTGACATCGCTGTGACATGCAGGGTATGACTAACTCCTCCTCACTGACATCTATCCTTTTTTTTTGCTAATGAGACCAATCTGTGGAACATCTACCGCACGCGCACACGCACGGGCAAAAATAAATAATACAGAAAACTGCACCCCGAGACAGGAGCTGGGTTATGGAGTCGATATTTTTGAACGCTCATCCTTAACGTCTCCAGTGACATGCGGTAGCATACCGGGGAGGCTGCTCCTCCCCACAGGCAGCCATCTGGGAGACTAGCGGAGAATGGAGGTATGCAGGGAGAGGAACATCTGGTCTGTTCTGACAGTTTGCACTGACAGGAAATGGGATGGATGGGAGATTTACGGCCAGCCAGGGCCCAGATATGGACCTATACTTTAGTTTTAATAGGCCTGGAAAAAAGGGGGTCAGTTGTTCTGTGCCTCTGGCTGGATTATTTGTTTGTTATGCTAAATGATAGCCTGTCACGTAGCTCAAACTGGTGAATCACATTGTTGTTTCATAACGCACAGATCACAGGAGCATCTGTGAGGCTGCCCGGCCTTTAGTGTTCTTTACTTTAGCCGGCTAATATGTGCTCGTGGATAATGGATTTCTGATACATTATAGTTTATTACTATAGATGGCATCAAGCTTAACTGTAGCTTTTATGCTTTTTTTTTAATGGCTGTTGATCTTCTCTAAACTCACCGTGGTGGCTGTTGACTGTAAATGTGTAGTCTAAAGCGGGATTATCCAGATATAGATGTTACATAATCACCAAAAGTTGATTTAACACTGCAGTTGATATTTTTTACACTGCACTCATTTGCGACCCCCATAAACTGCAGAAGAACAAGAGAACTCGACGTTGTGTTTGGTGATTTGTGTGTAACGGTTAATGTAATTAATGGAGCCGAACAGAACTCCATCATGTGCTCTCAAGGCCATGCAGAGAAGTAGAGCATATGAAACTTTAGATGTCACATTTCAAGAATTCAAAAATCCTTTGCTCGACATTTGGTAAACACTCATTATCAAAAACTAAACCCAGCGGATTTCAACATGGAACATGAAAGCGTCTGGTAAAGAACGACGGGTCTGTAGTTGGATGTATTGGAATTTTTAATATGGCCCAAAAATGGCGACCTGGGAATCAACTGTCTCATGTCTTTGTGTATATTCCTTTTATACTAGTATACATTTAGTTTGCTGCCTTGTGTGTCTGCAGCAGTCCCTACAATATTGGGGTTAAGATGAAGCTTCTCTTTATTGCTCCATTAATGACTTGGCAATTGGAGAGAAAAAAAAAAACAGGCAAGTTCATACAGAAGTATATACTTGCCAGACACCTTTTTGGGATTCATTTGACTTTAGAATGTGTTTCAGATCAATGCACATGAGGCATAGCATTGAAAAGTGTCAAGTAATGAACTGAGAAATAGAACTTTCCGTCCTCTCTAATGAAACCCACTCCAGGCAACACAGAGATCCACTCTCACATGTAATACTGACACCGAAGGAATTCCAAGCAGCTCTTTAATCCAAGCTAGTGCTGACTGAGGCTTAGATTGGATGGAGGGAGAGCTGTTGAGATGTGCAGGTGAGAGGGCGAGGGGTTTACAGAGGGGGGGGGGGGGAGACGAAAGTGCCGCTTTCCAGGTATTCCGTGGTTAGAGGTGCCTTCTCTGTTCTCTCCCATGCTGCTTTTAGTACACTGTACATGTGAGTACACATTCTCTGTTCCTGATGTCTTCTCTTCTTCGCTGTCGTCCTACAGGTATGACTACAGAGAGATGCTGTACAACTCCACGTTCTGTCTGGTACCTCGAGGACGGCGGCTGGGTTCCTTCCGCTTCTTGGAGGCTTTGCAGGTCAGTGACGTGCATGCAGGTGTTGCTCCTTATTGCTGAGCTGTCAGTCAATCAGAATGTGTTACGGTCGCTGCGTTGTGACGACTCAGAGGTGGATGCACACCAATCTGCTACTCTTTCTCTCCCAGCTTTCATGTTGCTTTATATGAACTAATAAAGTAAAGACCACAAAGAAGAAACTATCTTTGAGGGTTTTTGGGATCCTCAAAAATAGGATTTTATTTTCAGTGGGTGCAACCGTACAGGTACTGCAATATTTGGACCCAATTAAACCCCAAATCAAAGGTGGCCCCACATAGGTCCTTGTGCTTAAAGTGCTTCAGTTTTGATGATGTGTCTATATCAGTAAGGGTGGTTTTGGCAGCTGAGCATCATGACCAAACGCAAGTTGAGCTGGAATCTTGTAGTCCGTCAGCCCTGAAGCTGTGGTGACCGAACAATAAAGCCATTAATCAGCGGTTGAAAGTGGAAAAAGTGATGTGCTGCGCTACTTCCAGTAGCTCTCTCACCCACTTTCCAGTCATTGTGTTAATGTGTTGATACAGCTGCCTCTGACTCAGTGTCTTCACTGCTGCTCCGGCCGTATATCCTCTCTCATTCTCGATGTTTTCTACTTTTCAATTCTGGTCCTGATTCCCGATGGCGTTGAGCCCGTCTATCTTATTGGCTCATTCACTCAATCGGCCTATTCACTTAAGGTGGATCGATATGTTGAAGCTTCTTTAGTGGCGGTGCTTTAGGCTCAGACCATAGTTATAGAATGGGTTTAATGAACAGCTTCATGTAAGGCAGTTGTGTCATCTTTTCTCTTCTTTGTTGAATTACCGTTGCTGGGGATGGAGGTACAAGGCATGCCATATTTTAGGGGCATATAAACCTTTAAAATATATTGATTCTTCAAAACAAAAGTTGTTGCGTTAGTAAATCCCAATGCAAGTAGGTGAATGATGATGTCATAAAAACACATGCGTTAAGTAAATGACTATACCGCGAGTGAGTATTTGCTATTTATGATCAGAATGGGTATCTGAACATAAACCTCTGTTGTGTTGAATGTTCCATCCTCTCATTGAAGCTGCAGGACACTTTGGGGGGGGCAGATTTAAACAGTGTTTAGGCAATGCTTGTTAACACCAGCGAAGAAGAGTGAAAAGCATTGTAAATGCCCTTTTTTGTCTTCACACAGAGACCAAAGTAATGGCGTCATTTTCCCCTCTGTGAGTCATGTTTGTGCCAAGTGCTGTAAGCACTAGTCTTGGGACAACAGCAGAGAAATAGTCCGGGAAGAGAGAGATTTTTTTTTTTTTTGGAGAGAACGATGACTTTTGAGTTTACAATAGAAGATGGGCAGTGTCTCTTTATCGACTGGAATGGGGAGATAATTGCACCGCTGGGGAGCTGGCAGGACCGAGGCGAGGTCAGACAGTGGACTGATGGATGAGGCAGTTGAGGTAACATGCAGAGGTTGGCTGGACCACGGCCTGGAGGTGTTATTGTGTCTGTTCACTCAGCCTTATGCTGGAGCGCAGTAGTTGAAAGGGGGAGAGGGGGGGGGGGCAGGCACACTTTTGGGAGAATTTGGCTGCTGCATTAGTTACATTGGCTCAAGTGAGTATTCCTGCAGGCCAGATAGGAAGCAGTGCAATAGTCAGGAGTGGAGATTTTCACATGATTAAACTGGCAGCATCCGGTGGTGCAATGCAGATGTTGGGACAAGCAGTAGGCTAGAGCCACGTTGAGATTCTCTTGTTACGCATCATGTAGGAAGCTCACAGCAGTGAGTTGCATTAATGAATGTTTGTTCTGTGTGTAATGTGATGAAAATCTCGTCGATTGGTCTGTGAGAGCGGATAGGTAGCGAAAGCACAGCAGCGTTTCAGCAGATTGCTGCCGTCTCTAATGACAGCGAGGAGATTAGACGAGCGCTGCTTGTGCCGGGACGTGCACGTGTATAGTGAGCGACCGAGGCCAATCGGTGAACGGTGCCCCGCTTAACAGATTATAGGGCCGGGCGCTGCAGGCACCACGCTGCACATTTAGGGCACAAACGTTTGCACGTGGACATTCACAAACATGGACACACACACTTCGGTGCAATTTCATTAATCTTTCGGTCAAGGGGGGGGGTTAAATGTTCAAGTATGTTATTTTTTCCAGTGAACATAATGATCGTTTTTGTGAAGCAGCACTGCCTAGTCATCAAGGTACCGCAGCAGTTCTGATAATGGAGATATTTTGGGAGATATGTGGCCTCTCTTGGTTAAATTGCCTGATTTGATTGCTTGGGAAACAGTCCCGGTAAAGTGATGACATGGGCTGGCAGAGCACAGGTCATATGCCATTCATATGTCTTTATACCGTTGCCAGTAGAAATACTTGCCGGTGTATGTTTTGCATTTTTACCAACGATACCGATACCGGTCATGAGCATCACAGGTTCCGCAGAGCAGCTTTTCTTACATACCTGCAAACTTGTCGCTTTTCGGCGAAATTCGCCGTTTTGAATACAAAATATGTCATCCACGTGAATCGTGTAGATCCGTAGAGTTTATTGTTTTTGGGGGGGGGGGTCAACTGGCCAGCCAGCGTTTCTCCGATTGGAGTGAGACGAGGAGAAAAGGTGACGAGGTGATCTTCGCAATAAAACATCTTTGATGTGACGTGTCGAGTCTTGTCCAATCAGCGTTCAGATGTCTACAGCGTCTTCATTTCCCTCCGTTACAGTTTAAGTTACGTTATGTTCCGTTACCGTTCAGACTTGCTGGGTTAAGTTAACGTCCACTACATGCGGAACTACATGCGGAACTCTCGACTTTTAACGTTCGTCATTATCGCGAATTAGGAGGAAGTAACGTAACGTGATGAAACATGAAGCCCCCCCCCCCGTGTTCCGGTTCAGTTCACGCGGCCACTCGTTAACATTAAACCAGAACACCGGCGGATCTGGTTGCTGTTTTTAACTCAAAGTAGAATGAAAGGCCCAGATACTGATGAGATGATGAGGTCAAAGAGCTTCAGGGCTGAGATGTGAGTGGAGCTGGGCCTGGATAAAGGTGGAGGTCTAAACAGATGTGAGTACAGCTTCCTGCTGTCACAGTGTTTTAAATACATTGATCAGGCAGGTCTGCTGAATGCAGCCTCTGCTCCAAGGAGATAAAGTACAGCAACAAGGGCTCACATGCCCTCTCATCACACTGACCAACACTGTTCACTGTAATGACCACAGCCAGAGTAGATTATCATTTTAATTTAAATAATAGAACTGGATTGAATGCATATTAATTGCAAATAGAAGATAGGCCACTATTCTAACAGATGTACAGTAACAGTATAAGTTAATATTAAGCTATACAGTAACAGGGTTCAATGAAGACTAACACTTTATTTGCAGGCGATGGTTCTCGCTACTCTGCTATCTTTTTTATTTGACTAAAACTTTTGAAAATGAGACCTCGTTCTGAATGGATTTTGTCTAAATAAAGGTTGTTAATAATAATAATAAAGAAAAAACGAAGAAGCTAACTAGCTCTTCAACCCGAGCTGAAATAGTGATAAATAACTGAATAATAAATTATTCTTTTGCTTAAAGTAAATATGGTCTTATCACTTAATGTTATTCTCAGAGTACACCAGAATGCTACATTTTAAAGATCATATTTGAAATGAAAATTCATGCCACCAGCACACCCAGGTCAGATCAGAGTTGAATCACTGAATCCATGGAAATGTTATAATGCATGTTTGATTCCTATATTTAAAATGTTTTGAAAATTATCATCCCACAAATATGAGTTGCTGTCAAGTGCACCTTTAAAATGTTAAAGTGATATTCAGAGATTATTCAATTAATTTAGGGTTGTAATTGTTTTAGCCTGAACACATTGGTCAATTGTTATTGGGGTGAATATGTATCGATATGTTAAGTTATTATAATCTTCTAATAAATGAAGTATATTAAGGGGTGAAGGGGTCAGTTTGTGTTTTCTTCAGGATTTAGTTTGGTTCATTTAAAATGATCAAGATTAAATAACATTTACAATGCACCACCAGTAAACACTTACTTCCCTTTTATAATGTATCAAATCTGGAGTCAGTTGTTTTAAAACATAGTTAGCAGTGAATAGCTCTGAAATGTAATAGTGTAGTTATTTATGTCAGCAGGTTGTAATGAAGTTATTTTTAAACCTTTGTTCTAATTCTAACTGCTGTAAAAAAATGACTGAATCTACAGGTGGATGGACCATAATAAAACCAACAATAGCAACTTAAAGTTAAAAGGAATTTCATTCACAATGTAATACAGTTCAACATAACATGTAACAATATGTTAGAAAATGAACAATTACATTCAGCATTTCACATTCACATCACATTCGCCGCCAGGCTCAGCTCCGCCTTCGGGCAACGGTCCGCCATCAGGCTCAGCTCCGCCTTCGGGCAACGATCCGCCGTCAGGCTCAGCTCCGCCTTCGGGCAACGATCCGCCGTCAGGCTCAGCTCCGCCTTCGGGCAACGGTCCGCCGTCAGGCTCAGCTCCGCCTTCGGGCAACGATCCGCCGTCAGGCTCAGCTCCGCCTTCGGGCAACGATCCGCCGTCAGGCTCAGCTCCGCCTTCGGGCAACGGTCCACCGTCAGGCTCAGCTCCGCCTTCGGGCAACGGTCCGCCGTCAGGCTCAGCTCCGCCTTCGGGCAACGATCCGCCGTCAGGATCAGCTCCGGCTTCGGGTCCGATCTGCCGTCAGGCTCCGAGTTCAGCTGCAAAGTGACAATCTGAGGTCAGCTCGACCTTATATAGCGTCTTGGTGGCGTCGTTTCCATGACATTTACTGACGTACGCGCGTCCGTTGTCATACACCTGATAGCAACAGAGACTATGTTTTTATTTAAAAATCTCATATTTGTTAATATATTTCAGTAGTTTTTATATATATATATTTGTGAGCTGAGGCCAGGTTTTAACACGTCAAGCACTTCTACATATCACTTACTTTTAATTAGAAGAATAAGAATAAGAGCGCTCATGTTACCCATAGAACTGCCTGATCTCGGCAGTAAACTCCGCCAGCACCGGGGGCTCAGCGCTCACGGTGCCCGCCTAGAACAGCCTGATCTCGGCGAGTCTTTTTGAAACTTGCCGCTGGTAATGACGTCTCTGTAGCGTTTTCCTCGCCGGCAAAGAGGACAGCAATCCGGATCTGATCCACATACATATACATACAATTTTATATATATATATATATACAATTACAATATGTATAAATACATATCATTATATATACAATTTTATATATATATATATGTATATATAATTGTATGTACAAATACATATAATTGTATGTATGTATATATATATATATAATACACTTATATAATAATATATAATTTTTTCTTTTTAATGAAAATTAAAAAAGCAGGGTTGTCATATTTAGTTTGATTGTACAAATACTTTACAGTAAAAAAAACGGATTAAACTCATTAGCAAGACCAGCTGAGGTGGTGATGTCATCACGCTGCAGTAACAATTGTCCATACTGCGTTCTCTGGACTTGAAGTCTGGACTTGGAGTCCAGACTTCAAGTCCATACATAAATATGGCCTTACAAACTGTCCATATACACATACATGAATACAAAACAACAATCCAGCATATCATGTAACATGTCCGACTAGCTAGCTTCTAAGCTAATTTTAACATTACCGCCAATGGAGAAATGCTAACCGCGATTAGCATTTAATACAACACAAATGCTATACTAAAAGAAGAATAAAACAATGACAAAGATTGCCTTTGCAGGAGATATAGATGACATAAACAAGCAGGTAACTTCAGCTATTATTTTGGCAGCCAATGCATCTATACCCAGGAGTAAAAACAGGATAAATAAGAAACTTGTTCCATGGTGGACAGAGGAGTGCTGCCAGGCTGTTAAAAATAGGAACAAAGCATTCAGACAAGTCAGGAGAACCCATAACATGCAGCATTTGATTCAATATAAAAAGGCACAAGCAGTGGTGAGAAGAACAGTACGACAAGCTAAGAGAGATAGTTGGAGACATTTTTGCAATAAAATAGGAAGAACTACTCCTGTGGGAGAGGTATGGGGAATGATAAAGAGGATGGGAGGAGACAGAAGAGAATGGGATTACCCAGTCTTGACATCTGACAAGGAAACAGCGGTTCAATGAAAATTCATGCCACCACCCCCCCCCCCCCCCCCCCACACCCCCCCCCCCGACATGGTTTTGGACTTGTCACCTTTTTCACCCCTTATGAGTTTGCAGGTATGTTCTTAGACAATTTATCTCATTAACGAGCACAGTCTATTGTGTGTGTGTTTGTGTGTGTGTGTGATATTTTGTGTCTTACTCTTACAGGCAGCCTGTGTGCCAGTGATGTTGAGTAATGGCTGGGAGCTGCCCTTCTCAGAGATCATCGACTGGAATACGGCAGCCGTGATTGGAGATGAAAGGCTGCTACTACAGGTCGGTACACGTACAGCTGCTACTGCTGTAGAAACCTGGAGGTGGAGACTAAAGTCGTTTTACAGCAGAGGATTCACAAGTCATCGTTTTCTTCAGGATAACAATGTTTGTGACCAAAGCTCCTCGAAGCTGATTTCCTGTATATGACAGCTGAGATAGTTATTGAGGCAGAACTTGCACTTTTTCTGCAGACCCTTGCATTTTGTTGGTAAAAATGACAATACCCAGTGTATTTCTACAGGACGACTGTCTTTTGTTTTAGTTCGGCAGCGGGTAAATATGCTGACGTGTATTTCTTTCTTCTTCACAGATCCCGTCAACAGTGCGCTCCATCCACCAGGATAAGATCCTGTCCCTGAGGCACCAGACCCAGTTCCTCTGGGAAGCTTATTTCAACTCTGTGGAGAAGATAGTACTGACCACACTGGAGGTACACGCAGACATATTAATTGCATGTTTGTAAAATATTGTTGTAGAAATTGTTATACATGTACATCCTTTAAATCAGGTGACGGTGCACACAATTTGCCTGCTTGTATGAAATGTTACTTATTTGTGTGTGAGATTTTCTTGCGCTTCACTACAGTACCATCTGTTGTGTTTGTGTTGCATCCAGTAATTTGGGAAATGTCAGATGTTACTGCTGTGATTCTGCTATTTTCAGCTGAACGAAAACAACTGCGCTTGATTGCACACAAATACAAATACGGCGTGAATCCGTAGTTGATTTTATTTTTCCGAGTCTCTCGGTTCTGTTCATCTGTTCTGTTATTGACTTTGCACTGACTTTGTATCTTACAAGTGCAGACCGTGTCGTTGCAGACATATTGCCCACAATGAAACCGTTCCAGACTCGATTTAAAAAACCATAGGGATGATATATATACCGTGGAACTCTGCCGCAATGTTTTTTTGAGGCTGTTTCTTGCTGCGGCTCGGCTATCAATCATGTCAGTAGTTTGTTCCTGTCAGATTCCATTTATCTGTCGTCCTCCTGCTGAGTAGCGGGTTATCTCACTGCTGTTGGGCTAGAATTACAAACAAGCACAGATGAGAGCAGGGAGGAATGTAAAAGGATGAAGGGAGCAAGGCAGAAAAAAAACCAAGAGGATGTGTTAAGGCCGGCTGTGAGTCATGCAGAGTGTTTCACTGCATTCAAAAGTCATGCTTCTGGGCATCCCCTGAATTCACCAGCCACTATCAGCACTGGACCTCTGAATTAAAGCTGGTATTTAAGCTTTTAGCTGATGTTGTTTGACTCTAACAAACAGGAGAAGTACTGCTGGTTTTCAGTTGTGTTACATGTCGGCCGTGTTGTTAGGCCATTAGCTGCTGTCCTTCAGATAGTGTTACAGAGGCCTCGTCCCACGAGGTCTGAAGGCAGGGCTGGGATAAAGTTACACCCCGAAGAAGCTGATCTTCGATCTGTTTACACTCTCGGTATCTTAACCCGTCTCCAAAAACATGCCGTAGTACGAGGCTGGTGAGATGTCAGTGCCTTGGCTTCGGATTATTACCAACAACGACCCCGTGCTTTAGAGAACGCTCCGTGTTTCATTATGGTCCTCTCACGTTCTAAGAGCTCGGGTGGAGGGGGAAAAACCAACACATTGTATGTGATATTGAGCTAAACAAACATAAACTTCTACATTTGGATCAGGCTTATGGAACAGCTGAAATGATGTTACCGCTGACTTCTCTTCTTGAATTTATGTTTTGTCTATACGAAGGCAAGACGGCATAATGAAAACCACTCATTTGTAGTCTGCAGGCTTTTTGTTTTGTTTGCTTGAGAAGTGCCAGAGGATCTGTGTCTGCCTTCAGTTTCCAAACAGCGTAGAAGACTGATGTGATTATTGTTTACTTTGAAGTAAACAGACGTGTAAGATCTGGGCTCAAAGTCAATATCCTGCTGACATCTTACCACTGTTAACACACTCATCCGAATCCTCAATCTTGGCCTTGTGCTCTTTTGTTTTTTCTTCTACGAGTCACACGGGAAGTATTGTGAACAGTTGATTGATATTTTACCGATTGCAATCTATTGACCACTCTACAGAAGACATAAATCTGGATCTCCTCCTCTGTTTCTGCAGATGATCCAGGACCGGGTCCTGCAGCACACCTCCAGGAGTAACCTCATGTGGAACAGTCTGCCCGGAGGCCTTTTCACCCTGCCTCAGTACTCCACGTACCTGGGAGACTTCCCCTTCTACTACGCTAAGCTGGGTCAGTTAATCACTCGTGCATATGCTAAGAACCACGTTTATGCCCCCCCCCCTAAGTTTTAGACTGATTTTTATTGAAGACGGAGCACTGGAACAGCTGGTGCGTGACAGCTGTTGAATACTCGTAAACTCGTAACGTGAATCGGTGACATTGCGACACGTAATGAAGTACGTCTTTATTAATTCTCCATTTATCACACAGGAACTCTCCAATTAGACCTGCCATGTTGTATCTGTGCTTGGTTAATTGGCCCGATATAGGGCTCGTTGTTGACATTGGGATTTGGTTAACTGGCCCCGTTTCCTCTCCAAGCCTAATTAGACCGGTTCAGTTACACGGTATGTCAAGTCAACTCAGCTTGAAGTAAACAAGCGCCAACTAAGAGATGCTCGAAGCTCTCACAGAAGTGTTATTTATAGATAGAATTCAGCTTTGTGCAGTTCAGTTTAAGATTTAACGGGTATGATGACACTTCAGCATATATCCGAAGGGTTGCTGCCGTTTCCATGCTCACGTGATGCTACTGTGTGAGTGAACACGATGCAGATAAGACTTTGCTCCTTTGCTCACCATTGACGTGTCCCGGCTGTTTTCAGGTGTTAAGCCGTACACCAAGTTCACCGCCATCGTTCACGTGGTGAGCCCACTGGTCTCCCAGTCCCAGCCGGTCATGAAGCTCCTCGTGGCGGTGGCCAAATCCCAGTACTGCGCTCAGGTAATTAAAAAGACGAACACCCAACACATCACACTACATGACTCACTCAGCTGTGATCAGATTGGCGACTGCTTGATTCTGATGGGAGGTGAAATAACGGAGACATTTTATCCGATGAGCGTTTTAAGACGTTGAACAGAAAGAGAAGCGAGCAGAGCTACTTTGGCAGATAAAACGGTCTGTTTGTCTCTGTGTCGGTGTCATTTCTCAGGTTTATCACATCACCGGTGTTTGCTGAAAACTGCTTTTGAAACTTTTTTGAACCTTTTCATGCTGGAGATGAAGGGAGCCTGTCCAAATAGTTTCCAAACGTTCCTGCCACTCGTCACTCTACAGATGCTATTATCCTTCAGCAATGTAAAACCATTACCCGCAGAATCATTTCAATGCAGAGCTGTTCAGCTGTCAGACATCAGATTTGTTCACGATAACTGTCATTTTTCAGTGAATTCATACATATTAGGCCGTTTTAAGATATTAAAAGGGACAGTGTCCTGTGTTCAATGAATATGTACACCCCGGGCATTTTGCAGATTCACCATAAATGTGGCTTCTGTTGTTTTGTTTTTTTCCTGGATTGAAAACTGCATGGCCAGCATGAAGGTGGCAGCACATTTTGTTTCAACATTAACAGTGATGCAGTTTGTCGCTGTCACGTAACTGTAGGCGGTGTGACAGTTTCTGAAAATAGTTCTGCAGTAGAAAGAGGACGTCTTCCACATAAATAGGGACTAAATGAATAAAAAAAAGAGCTTTGAATTGGGACAAAAAGGCCTCATTATGGGGGTTTTGATCTGTACATATATTTATAAGCCAGAAATGGATTGTCAACCATAAACACACTGCTATTTTAACATAGTTGTCATGAGAATGAACATGAACATGTTGGGATGACTAAGCTTTTACCTATTTATCCCTTTGTGCAGGTGATCGTTCTGTGGAACTGTGACAAACCTCTTCCTGCCAAGCACCGCTGGCCTGTCACCTCGGTTCCTGTCATTGTTATAGAAGGAGAAAGCAAGGTAAAAAAAACAAGCCACTTCACATTCAACACTCAAAGCCTTCAGTTGAAAATAATGAATTCATCTAGATGTAAAATTAATGAAAGTGATTAAAAACCTTTCCCTGTCATTGTTTCTTCATTTAAACCTACAACCTTCCTGCCCTTAATATTGATGACTTAGCGGTCAGTGAAATGCTGTATTTCTGCTGTCATCGGTCTTATGTCAGCTTGTATATTGAATATGACTTGCTCTGCTGTTAACGCGGCAAGATGCATCAACTCTGGAGCACACAAACGGACGTTAAGACACCGGTAGCGCCGCTCGTCAGGCAGATGTACCCTGCTTGTGCTCATATGGGCCGCTGCTTGTTGTTGTTGTTGTTGTTGAGCTGCACGGTAAAATGTTTTTTTTTCATGTTGCTTGAGCGTCTGTGTTTTTTGCGAATCACGCCAGGTGATAAGCAGCCGCTTCCTGCCCTACGACACCATCCCCACCGACGCTGTACTCAGTCTGGACGAGGACACCGTGCTCTCCACCACAGAGGTCAGACTGCCAGAAAACTTACATTTACGGCCATTTTTAATCAGGAGAGCATGCTGCAGAAGTTCTTGTGAATAGTTGTATAATCACTATTATGTGTCGTTTGGACACAGTGGATGTGTTTCTGGTTTCCTGGCCTCAATGTCGTCCCCGTGTCTTCGTTTCTCTCTGATCTCGGTCCAGGTGGACTTTGCCTTCACGGTGTGGCTAAGTTTCCCAGACCGCATTGTCGGTTACCCGGCCCGCAGCCACTTCTGGGACAGCAACAAGGAGCGCTGGGGCTACACTTCCAAATGGACCAACGACTACTCCATGGTGCTGACCGGGGCTGCCATCTATCACAAGTACTGACACTTTCTCTCCTCTCCAGCTGACATTCAGTTTGACTTTAGTGCCGCGCTA
The DNA here is from genome assembly GCA_032191485.1 of Leptoclinus maculatus. Lineage (NCBI taxonomy): Eukaryota > Metazoa > Chordata > Actinopteri > Perciformes > Stichaeidae > Leptoclinus > Leptoclinus maculatus. Next base: position 16,046,622 of record JAVDOI010000008.1, read on the forward strand.
ACACAATTCACTCTCCTTTTTATGTTCTCCCTTAGATACTACCACTATTTGTACACCACCTACCTTCCAGCCAGTCTGAAGAGCATGGTTGACCAGATGTCAAACTGCGAGGACATTCTGATGAATTTTCTGGTGTCGTCTGTGTCTAAACTACCGCCCATCAAGGTCACCCAGAAGAAACAATACAAGGAGACCATGATGGGACAGGTGAGGCGGAACATTTATCCCGTAAAACTAGTTCATTTTATAGTATGCCTGAAGGTAGAACAGGCACTATTTCTAAGAGAGACAATACAGCACGTGTTACTTGAAGTACCCTGTTGAGATGTTGTGGAGAGAAACACCTGAAGGATGCAGACTGTTGGTGGCAATTTATCACGTAGATTGGAAGAAGAAGCTATTCAAAAACATGAAGGACATCCTTTACTTTTAGGAGACTGTTAAATCCAGCTCGATGTTTTTCTCTTTTTAAACATGATACACGCCTTTAAACTGTACATTGATGCTCAGTATTAAACAGACAGGGACCCGTGCTTTTCCTGATTATGGTAGACGCTTATGGCCTTTAGACATATCGCACCACTTAAACCCTAATAGTGTTGGCTGTTAAACCAGATCATCAGTCATTTGTGAACTTAAATTAAAATATGTTGGTTTTTTTTGCAATGTGGCCTTCAGTTTAAATACACTCATGAATATTTACAACACGCTCTTAAAGGTCAGAATAATTTGTGATGCATTATTCATTTCTTATCGGTTTCTCTTTTCCTTGCACTGCCTCACTCTCACACTCTCACTCTCTCTCACTCTCTCACACTCACTTTCTCACACTCTCTCTCACTCTCTCTCACACTCACTCTCTCTCTCACTCTCTCTCTCTCTCACACTCACTCTCTCTCTCACTCTCTCTCTCACTCACACTCACTCTCACTCTCTCACACTCTCTCTCACACTCACTCTCTCTCTCTCTCTCTCTCACACTCTCTCTCACACTCTCTCTCACACTCACTCTCTCACACTCACTCTCTCACACTCACTCTCTCACACTCACTCTCTCTCTCTCTCTCTCACACTCACTCTCTCTCTCTCTCTCACTCACACTCTCTCTCACTCTCACACTCACTCTCACACTCACTCTCTCACACTCACTCTCTCTCTCACTCACACTCTCTCTCTCTCTCTCACTCACACTCACTCTCACTCTCTCACACTCTCTCTCACACTCACTCTCTCTCTCTCTCTCACACTCTCTCTCACACTCTCTCTCACACTCACTCTCTCACACTCACTCTCTCACACTCACTCTCTCTCTCTCTCTCACACTCACTCTCTCTCTCTCTCTCTCACTCACACTCTCTCTCACTCTCACACTCACTCTCACACTCACTCTCTCACACTCACTCTCTCACGCTCTCTCTCTCTCACTCACACACTCTCTCTCTCTCACTCTCTCTCTCACACTCACTCTCACTCTCTCACACTCACTCTCTCTCTCTCACTCACACTCTCTCACACTCACTCTCTCACTCACACTTTCTCTCTCTCACACTCACTCACTCACTCACTCTCTCTCTCTCTCTCTCTCTCTCTCTCTCTCTCTCACACTCACTCTCTCACACTCATTCACTCTCACACTCACTCACTCTCTCTCTCACACTCACTCACTCTCTCACACTCACTCACTCACTCTCTCTCTCTCACTCACTCTCTCTCTCACGCTCACTCTTTCACACTCACTCACTCACTCTCTCACTCACTCACTCACACACCCTCCTTCTCACCCTCCAGAGCTCCCGGGCATCTCGCTGGGCCGACCCGGACCATTTTGCCCAGCGTCAGACCTGCATGAACAAGTTTGCCAGCTGGTTTGGCACCATGCCCTTGGTCCACTCTCAGATGAGGCTGGACCCGGTGCTGTTCAAAGACCAGGTGTCCATACTGCGGAAGAAGTACAGGGACATCGAGAGACTATAACCCCTCCCAAGCCCCCCCCCCCACCCCGGCTCTCTGGACACTGGACAAAGACAGAGCGAAGGGGGGCGGTGACGAAGAGAAACGCGGAGCCTTTCCATGATTGCATGGCTGGATCAATGGGAGTGGGCACGGGGGGGGGAGAGAGGAGGAACAGATGTGGAGGACACCACATGCATTGGTCTGCTCCATTGTGTCCATTTCTCCTTTCCACCCTTTCTCTTATGTGTATAGCTGAGCACGCACTATGAGGACCACCTACTGAAGGACACCAGAGGACAGCTCGTCTTTGAACTGTTGTGGTCAAAGTCATGGAGTCGGCAATCATAGCTTGCTGCTTCCGTGTCCCAACTCGTCTGTTCTGCTCTGTTCACACAGGTTGCTGAAAAGTCTTTCATGACAGAATATTATTGATGATTATGATTATGAAGAGGATGACACTATTTTGGATTGTGTTTAGCTATTTAGTTTTTTTTGTTTTTATACAGTGAATGAATGGCCAGCACTTCTCTCTGTTTTGTCTTAATTGGAACCAATAGCAGGTGGGCAAAGAGAGGAATGAGTTCTGATCGTTTGATTTGATATTCACAGTGCCTCAAGTTTGTCTAAGGAAAGGTTGTTATGCAGAAGGAGCACCTTGATCTCGCTGCTTTGTGTTGTGTTTTTGTTTCTCATGATCGGCTTTATGATTGATGGAATAATGGATCTCGTAGTAAATTCTTCAGGTCAGCAGTTGCATTGCTTCCTTGCTAAAGTTTAACTTTATTTGTATTCAATTGACAAAACAAAACAATCATTACGTGCCATTCTGACATATTATTTTTTCATGGTAAAACTACAACAGTGTCACACGACTCTGTACTTCATTGGCGCTAGAAGTCGTTGGTCCAGCTAGAGTTGGTACTGGAATATGTGCTGGCCTGAAGAACAATAGAAGATCACAAGAGTTGCCTTGGTGTGAAGGGAGGCTGAGCTTGCTAATCAAGCCAACCCGTGGTCTGTCTGAAACACGACCCACTGTGAAAACCTGTGTTTCCCCCCCACTTGCTATGAACAAATAGGACCAGATTGGCAAGAATTCTCCAAAGTGTATCTCTGACTATCACAGCCATTCATCTCTGAGGTTCGGGTTGGTAATGTGCTCATGGGCGGCTTGGGACAAATTCAAGAGGCAAACCAGGATGTTAAAGTTCCATGATTCGATATTCCTAATTAGAAATGTCATTTTCTTTGTTAGTTTTCTCAATCTGATGTTTGTATCTAATTTAATGCAACTCTGTACGTGGAATGGCAAGAGTCCGTGGAACATGAAAGACTTTTATTTGTTATTTTTTTGGTTTCATCAACAATCATGCTTCGGTTTTTTGTTTTTTGTCCCCTGTCCTCATACGTCATATCAGGTGATCTGAAGAATGTTGACAGAATTTGATAAATTTCGACTGTGCACCTGCGTTTCTAAATCCCGGTAAGTCTGTCCCTGAGGTGTCCCTGTAAAGCCAGCAGCGTTTCTGTAGAAGGCTAACCACACCTGCCCCAAAGAAATGATCATTTCGGTAAACTCCATCTCTCTGTACCCATCACCCCTGTATGTGCCAATAGATCATACATGTTTTTTTTTTTGTTTTTTTCAGTTCATACAAGGAATGCTGTGAATTCCCAGAAAACGTCTCCTGTCTATATAAGAGAGAAACATGTGTGAGAAAGAGAGGGGGGGGTGGTGGTTTATGTGTGAAAGGAAGGAGCTGCATGGTATTTTTTTCACAGCTTGATAGCAAATAAACAATCCTAGTATTACTAAACACAGCGCTATCAAACAGCTGAATATGGTCGTAAACAGAATCACATTTCAGAGATTAACTTGGTGCAATATTTAAGATGACATTTTCTCTTTATCTCCTTTGTGTTGTTTCAGAGGGCTAGGGGGCTATATATATATATATATATATATATATATATATTGATGTGCCTTCAGAAGAATTACACTTATTAGATTTTCTTTTTTTCCCCCCATCTGCCTTGTGCAAGAAACAGGTCCCTGTTTTCATTTCTTAGTAGGTTTATTGTTTTCTTTATCAACATCCAGTAACACATAATGGCTCCCTAAATGATTTTGTTTAACACTGGAATGCTACTAAGACTTATCACCACACATCTGATACTGACATTCCTGCCTTTTTTCTGTTGTAGGAACTTTTTTTTTCTGTTTTTCTTTACATGTACTGCCTTGTATTACTTTACTTCCTGGTTGACACAAGTATAGTAATACATGTAACACACGTAATTCAATCATACACAGTATTTGTCAGACTGGACTGAATCTCTGCCTGCTTCCTTCCCTCTCTTCTGTAACCGCAGACCTAATTTTATAGAGATTAAAATGGAAAGGTTGAGGGGGGGGGGTCACAATTTTGTAAAAGAATTTTATAAAAACAAAAAAATAAAATATTTGATATAAATTGCCTGTGTTTTTGTGTATTTATTATGTATATACTTTGAGAATGTTGTGGTGCGTCTGCTTGTCTTTCAAACAAATATTGAATCTAACATCAGGTGTATATGTAAATATATAGATCTACACTGTGCTGCACAAGACATGCATTCCCTCTCCCTCCTCTCTGACCTGCTGGCAACCTATTTTGAGGCTTCCCAAAACATATTTTGCATGTTGGGCTTATGCAGTGCACCCACTGAGGGAGAGCCAAACTAAATAATACCTTTAGCTTCCTCCTCGTGTGTGTGAACCTTATCCTATGCCAAGAAACTGCTGTGTTTACATAAATCTGTGTCAGGATGATCGGTTTAGACACGCTGCATAAATAACAGCATCTATCCAGGATGATCCCATGGTGCATGAGAGCTGCCAACTCAGCTGCAGCAACAGCCACAGGAGAGATACCCCCAAAACACACACACACACACACACACACACACACAGACTGACACCAAACTGGGTAAAACTCTAGAAGCAAAAAGCTGTGCAGTACGTTAAAGCTGGACCAGTGCCGACACAGCAAAAATGATATAGTGACAAACCAAAAGGAAAACCATTTGGACATTACATCATGACCACATCCACTCTGAATGGTCTGTGGACCAACTCACACAAGAGATCCAAATGTGTCGAGGCTTTTTTTTTTTTACACGGAGTCAGAGGAAATAAGTGATTTGCGGTAAACCAAGGAGTGAAACTTCACCGCACTGGAGGGCTCTATCCTCTGCCAAAAGTCAGCTTGTATGATTTAACGGTATGCTAATCAATTCCACATCTCTTAATCCTGCCGATGCAGCGGAGATGGATCTCGGCATGCATGGGCTCTTCCCAACGGTTGGATTAAATACTGTGACTCCAGGCCGAATTTGGCAAAAATGTCCCTCCTTTCCTATCAGCTTTACATCACATATTATAGCAGCATGTTTCAAGTTACACTCGGCCATAAATAAATAAAAAGAAACCCATCATTAATAATATGAACAAATATAAATAGGCACATTATGGCACTTTTAGCCGAAGCACTCGATTTCACATGATTAAAGGAATCCGATGCTTCAGATAGTATTTGCTTGGATACAAAGCTGTTGCATCTTTTATCTCACACATATGTATTCATACAAGAATGCTTCAGCAAATCCGAAACCGCAGGATGTTTTATTTCATACAGCTGTGCAGATAATGATGTGCTTCTGTTTTGGTATGTAGAGAGAATCAGATGTTCAGGCTCTGTGACTCACACCTTGTACGTCAACACGGCGGCTCGTGTAATGCAGAGGAGCGTCGGTACTGAAGCGGTTGCTTTCTCTAAGGCTGTTTAGATGTCTCTGTCACACGATGACAGCAGCCAGCAAATCGGCTATCTGGATAAAAGTATAGTGTTTAGCAGATGGCAGCCCAAAACTGTGTCACCATCCAGACACAGCTGTGCAGCATTGTGTTCAAATGTGTCATATATAGCCTACCCATTTCTGTACAAGACATCAGATATTTATAGAAAAATAGCTTGATTTTATTTTTTATCATGAATCAGCAACACATTGAAAAGCTCCTTCCAGTTTTATATTAAACACCATTTTAAATTCATTATTGTCTCTCTTGCATTTGTTAGCTTTCAATGCCGGAATCGTGTTTAGTCATTTTGAGATGAAATATTAATTTATCTTACAATGAGCCGGTGAGTCTGTGCAATGATGAACTGTGTATGAGAACGACGATGTGATTGATTCTGGAGCATATTTGCACGGATTTGAATACATTTAGTGAATTAGTTCTTCCCTTAAAGTAATAAAATGCTTTCTGCCAGTGTGATCATCCTGTGATTATGACGATTATCACGCAGCTCAAGTGCCTTGAGAGTTTACCTTGTTTTCCATCTGTACAGTCGCTGCAGATATCCAGCGATGCGTGGCCATTTATTGAATATGACTTAAAGGATTTGATAAATCAATTCTCAAACCATGCTGATAATGAGAACTATATTTAACTATACAGTGACATGGAGCCCTGCTGCTGGTATGTCATGATCACCACCGCAGATGCCGCAGCCTATGAGACAAATCTACTTTACCGCATATCAATTTACAATTTGACTGTAGATGATTCCGTCTCTCATCTCTGTATCTGTTTGGAAGTTGTTTTTGTAATGGGCATGAACGTCCAGTTCCTGTACTATTCTGTTCAAAGGACTGAATTTGTTTGGTAGGCTGGTAGGCATTTTTGTGTTTCCTCCTCATGCTAATATTGTTTAACTGATTAGAAATTCGTCTTGATAAATTCACCCATTCAAAAAATAATTTAATAGGACCCTTTTCACAGCAGCTATTTTGACTCATTATAGCAGGATTAAAGTAGGTACAGGTGAACCTCATAACGTTGACGATGGCGGCTCTGTTCCATGTCAGTGTTCTGAGTAATTCATGTCAGCTTTTAGAGCATGCACAATAGTGGGGCCCTGCTAAATGAGGCCCCTGAATGGAACAATGGACTGCGATGACATGTCAAAATGTCTGCTGTGAAAGAGGTGTGAGGAGAGCCCAGTTTGTTTTAGGCCACTCTGTTGATGTACCGGATGTGAGAGTCACATTAGGCCCGGGTCATGACCAGTGTTACAACATGGGATCTGCTGATTTTTTTAAAAGATTAGCGGCCAGATGGGACAGCTGGCGATATGAGCAGAGCAGGCAGACAATCATATCCACAAAAATACAATGAGTACAACAGCTGTGTCCAACCTCAGTGGGAAGTGAACCCTGAGACAAAAATAAAAGGAATATCTTACAACAACGATAGTTTTGTAACAATAACACGTGTAGCAGATGACTCAGTGTCACTTGCATGTGTACCACGTGTAAAACAGACACACACTGTGCTTTCATAATCATGTTGATGTATTACTGTGCTTTCATAATCATGTTGATTTATTTATTATTAAGCACCTTATGTGTCTCTGGTGAGCATTGTGCCATAGCGCCCCCTATCTCCGCTTGGCGCTCACAGCGGGCTGTCTGTCGGCCTCAGCCTCAGCAGACTCCTCCTCCGCCATTTTTGACTGTAAACATCCTGCCGATTTTAAAAGGACAGCGGTGAGCGGGAGGAAGGCGACTGGCGCCATCTTGGCTGTTTTAATGAGTACAACAGGGGAGAATACGCGGGGAGAAATCACATAATCATTGGAATTTCACTGTAAAGGGGGCACTGTCGGTAAGTGTGTTTGCAGCGGAAATATTTACGCGTGGTTGTGTGTGCTCTACGAGCTGAAATAAGCATGCACGTTTGTGTGGATTTGCTGCGGCCTTCACTGTACAAGGAGCCGTTAGCCGCCAGCTAACGATACAGTTGTGCTGAATGAGGAGAAAAAGTATGAGTAACGTTAGTGTTTGATGGGCGCCTCGTTCCGGCGCGCTTTATTGCTTTTTCACTTGTGAACTGTATTTTTTCCCGCTGTTTTAGAAAAGCTATATTATATTTAAATTAACTTAAATCGGTATGAATCGTTTTCCTTGCTCATGTTGTAGTTAGCTGGCGGCTAATTTAGTTCATCCCACTTGATGGCGCCGACTATTTGCTGGCGTTGACCAACCCCTTGGCGCTCTTAACGCATTAACGTTACATAACCACGCGCATTTCTCTTTTAACAAAATAACGATGCATTTGTTCAAATTATGAATTCATAAGAGAAGAGCACGGGGAAAGTGTTTAGTTACCGCTACCATTGACAGGCATGTGCATTTCCAATGTTTTCCTCCCTGACTGGGAAATAGGCGGAACTTGTAAAAAGTCAGCGCTTGTTTTGATTAAAATTGCAATTTTTTAACTACCGTGCCCTGTCCTGTTTCCGAGTAATGTTAGCGTACATGTTTAACGTTAGCGTTGACCAAATTAAGCACGACAAGGGACAAAAGATCTTAGGGTTAACGTCATACGTTAGCTAATGAGCCGACACAAGTTTAGCTAATGTTTCAATCCAAACCAGACCCCCATCCCTGTCAAGTAATTCCTAAAAGAATTACTTGCTTACGTTACTTACTAATAACCAAAGTTACCTAATGTAACGTTGGCTAAAACCAATTGGCTTAATGTTTCTCATCTTTGCAGTGTTGTTGGCTAACTTGCTATATAGAAAAAGAGATTCATGTTTTCCATAGAAATGGATCGTTTTATACATTGTTCAGATTTGTTTGGGTGGCTTCACGACTTCCTTCGTCAGCCAAGATTATCTTCATTTTTTTTTTTTTAAATCAGTCGTGGTGGTCTGGTTCTTCTGATCGAGCTTTCCTATAGGATTGCCTACAACTGCCCCCCCCCCCCACCCCATGGCGTTTGGGGCACAGTAAAGAGTATTCTTCCTAACAAGTGAAAACATTCATACGTTTTATAATTACTAAGTATTGATTCTGTGCAGTAGACAAGTGTCTGCTTTGTTAACTGATTCTCTTATCATGAACTACCAGAGATATCACCGGTAGAATTGCTGAATTTGGCTAAAAACATTGTTTTTCAAAAGCTTGGGATGGTACAGTGCAGCTACCAGCAAGTTTGTGTCTTGCATTTAGATTTTAATTTTAGAAACGCATCTCCTTACACACAAACTAATCACTGATTTATTTTTTTCCTCCAGGTGAACCATACCACAGTGAGTGTGTGAGCCAGGGCAACCGGGGCAATGTTCTACGCCCACTTTGTCCTCAGCAAACGTGGGCCGCTGGCCAAGATCTGGCTAGCGGCCCACTGGGACAAGAAGCTGACCAAAGCCCATGTGTTTGAATGCAACCTGGAGAGCAGTGTGGAGAGCATCATCTCACCCAAGGTACAGAGATGAAAGTGCAGTCTCTGCACTCTGGTGCTCATGCTGCAGGCCTTGTACTTTGCAGCCTTGCGTGTTGCTCGGATCCTCAGTTGTTGCTTTGTTCTGCTTTTTTTGTTTTTGCCTCCCAATTATTAAAAGCAGTAATTTAAAAAAAAATGTATCTCAAAGAAAAAAAATAATGGATGGAAACTGATTACAGCAGAGTTCATGCTTACAGCTGTCACAGTTTAACACTGTTTGTTTTATTTAAAACAACAAATTGCATTGCCTTCATAATATTGTTATGACCGGCCTTCATAATATTGTTAATTTCCACTGTCTTTGCGCTGACTTCTTGAAAGTAGGTCATTACTGTACATTGTTGATGTATGCTGATGATACAGTTCAGTGTTTTTGAACAAAGGAAATGTACCCTCTCATCATGCCGTGACTTTGTTACATTTTTTTCCTCTTAGGTGAAGATGGCGTTGCGTACGTCAGGCCACCTGCTCCTTGGGGTGGTGAGAATCTACCACAGGAAGGCCAAGTACCTGCTTGCTGACTGTAATGAAGCCTTCATCAAGATCAAGATGGCTTTTAGGCCGGGTAAGGACAGGTGACAAGCCAAATTAGTGCTGGAGCAAAGTGCTTTCTGTAATTTGTCTTCTGAAGAAAGGAGTTGGTGCATTTTATCTGCACTGATACAGGCACAAGACTGAAAGCAAAACAGAAAATCTATAGACACGAGGGCTCCAGGGCTTTTTTCTGTCTCTATCCAGCAGGTTATACGAGCCTGTAAAGATGAGACACTTTTGATGAACAAAAAAAACTGACCTGGTCTTTGTGAGAGGTTTGCTCTTGGAGAACAGTTGTGTGTTATAACTACATTATTACTTGTATCTATATTCAGGTGTGGTGGATCTCCCTGAGGAAAACAGAGAGGCCGCCTACAACGCCATCACCTTACCGGAGGAGTTCCATGACTTTGACCAGCCGCTTCCTGATTTGGAGTACGTTAACTTCAGTTACGACTTATTTCATTCCCCAATTCTTTTGTGAGTTTGTGTCATTCAAGTGCCAGCTGTTGTACTCATCCTAGATGTCTTTTTTTTTTTTTTGTAACAGTGACATAGATGTGGCCCAGCAGTTCACCCTAAACCAGAGCAGAGTAGAAGAGATCACCATGCGGGAAGATGTGGGCAACCTCAGCCTCCTGCAGGACAATGACTTTGGTAGGACACTATCTATCTATCTATCTATCTATCTATCATATATATATATATATATATATATATATATATATATATATATATATATATATATATATATATATATATCTCTAGCTCGGTGTACACTTCCATCACCCACTAAATATGTATGAGGAGATAATTGAGTAAAGTGTATCGTACTGCAAAATCATTCAGGATGATAGCGATTTTAGATCTAGCATTTCATTATTAGAATAATACAACAAAAACAGACTTTCCCTGTTCATACTTTATATCTTCTTTCATCTGTACTGCTCAGCTGACTTTGGTATGGACGACCGAGAAATGATGCGTGAAGCCAGCACATTTGAGGAGGATATCATGCACGGTGCCGCGGCCTCTAACCTGTTGCTGGAGGCTGAGCCTGGCCCGGCCAACCTCCCTGACAAGTCCAACCACATGGAGTATGATGACTTTGGGGATGGCTCCCTGGGCAACAGTGATGGGGGAATGCTGGGTGAGCTGCTCTATGGTGTTCTATATCCTGTATTGGGCTACTGTTGAAGTTGTTCTGTGAGATCTTTTATGATTAAGTTATTAATAGTTAATCCTAATTCTTGTTTCCCAGTCGATAAACTACTGAGCTCTGAAGACGGAGGAGGTATTTTTGATGACCCTCCAGCCATCACAGAAAGCGTCATGATGCCCCCCGATCATGGCGACGACGAGGACGACTTTGACAACCTGCAGTCACGTAAGTAAAGTTACGCTTTGTGTGAAACAGAATATACAGGTTTTTCTCATGTATTGTCTCCATTTATCCCTTATAGCGTTGCTATGTTTCAATAAAGTGCATTCACTTGATTGCGGGGCTGCACATCGGCACTGAAAATGCACACACACACACACACACACACATGCACACATGCACACACATGCCTTCTGGCTTGGTGGCCAGGGCACCAACCCACCTTACGCCCTCTGTCCTGCATTGTGAGCAAGAGTAGAATCCTGTTGACAATGAATTTGTCATTTTTCTGTGTGCAGCGGGTCCTGACAGCCCAGACTCCGGCCCGGCAGAGCCACTGCCAGCAATGGCCGACCAGACAGAACAGACCACACTGGTTCACAATGAGGAGGAGGCCTTTGCCCTGGAGCCCATTGACATCACTGGTAAGACCCCCCCCATCACCGTTCTGTAGAGATGGCTGTATTTTAAAAAAGAAAATTGCTATTTGTAGAAAACAGTTGCAAGCAATGTCGCAAATTACTAGGCAGGAATGAACTTGCAGAATTGACCTACGGAGCTCTTAACGTTACCTTTTTAAGGATGGGGAAATATTAATAAAGCAACGAGGAATTGAGTATTTTATTTACTTTCACCTCGTCTCCAGTGAAAGAGACCAAGGCGAAGCGTAAGAGGAAGCTGATTGTGGACAGTGTGAAGGAGCTGGACAGTAAGACCATCAGGGCTCAGCTGTCTGACTACTCGGACATCGTCACCACCCTTGACCTGGCCCCTCCCACCAAGAAGCTCATGATGTGGAAGGAGACCGGAGGCGTGGAGAAGCTTTTCTCTCTGCCCGCTCAGCCCCTGTGGAATGCCAGGCTGCTCAAGGTGACGTATTCTTGTTAGATATGCATGCATTTGTGAATAAACATGTACACATATTACCCACTAGTAAGTATTTGACAACAAACCAGAGCGGTTTGAAGCAATATTACCACTTTGGGGAACGGTGCTGAGCAAGCCGGCTGTCTGACTCCCCAAGTAGGTCAAACTCGGGCACTTTTTTTTTTAATGGAAGAGGAGAGAGTAGATTTATAATATTGTATCTTTCATTGACATTCTGTGCAGGTTGTGGGATTTAAAATGAGAACATTGAAGGAACAGGAGGTGGAGGAAGTGATTGGTTTTGTCTCTCTTTTCCCTATCCTCTCAAACCCACACGGCGCCCCTCCAGAATACTGAATGGCAAACGTGTTGCTGCATAATTTAGCAGACCTCTTTCCCTTTTTGTCTCGCATCTTAACACTCCCGGCTAGTGATGTGTGGATCGCCGTTCTAACTGTGCACACGGTTAATCAGCGGATTTCTAATTAAAAGTGAATGTGTTACGGGTGGCTTAGATAGCACATCATTAATGAGGGAAAGCAGTAAAACAATGGCGTACAAGCTTTCTTCAAAACCATCACGGGCTCTGGGAATGAACCGTGTGCGTGTGCGCCTGCGCGTGTGTGTGTGGTCACTAGAAGCCTGTCAGTCCAACACGGTGTGAGCGGAGGGCATGCCACTGTACTGCTGGTTTTTGTTTCTTCTTCTTCTTCAATAAAACCAAAGTTTAACTGTTAAACCTCTGATGTCAGATGTTCACACGCTGCTTGACGCCTCTGGTGCCAGACGAGCTGAGGAAGAGGAGAAAGGGCGGCGAAGCCGACAGTCTGGATGAGTTCCTCAAAGAGCTGGAGAACCCAGAGGTGCCGAGAGAGGAGGTCCTGAGTCAGCACAGGGATGTAATTGGTAAGTCGTGCTTTTGAAGAGATGAGAGGAGGTCATATCCCAGGCATGTCATCAGTTATTGAATAAGGCGGTGTCATATTTCATATTCCCCTTTTTACATTTTCTGAACGATCTCCCTCATCCATCCCTCAGACCAGACTATCATTGAGGAGCCCAGCATGTTGGCAGCCTCTGCGATGGAGGGCAGCAGGACGACCCTGGATGAAACGGTCATGCCTCCTCCGTCGACCCCTCGCGGTGTCAAACGCAAGACCCTCGACAAAGAGGGCACCCTTCCTGTGAGTGCTCGTCGCCTACACTTTATTTTTCTCTGTCAAAACACTGGTGTTGAGTTTCCATGGTTCCTCAGCACTTCATGTGACGGTGGCAAAGTGTTTAAATGCCTCCAATGTTTGGCCATAATCCATGACAAATACCACCCCTTGATTCAACTACTTACTGGTTTCAACCAGATTTGATTATTTAATTTCAATCAGGTCATGTTGATCTCGTCTGTTATCTAATTTAAATATTACACCAGATGTTGATTTTATTTTTTGAAGCAGTAATCTTGGGAAATGCTTGAAACATAATTAAGTCAGTTGACTGAACTGTGTTGTCCTAACCTGCTCTCCGTTTCCAGATGACTCCCTTGGAGCCGCAGCATGTGGCTGACCGCTCAGTGTTGTCTCAGAGGTTAGACATGCATCAGGTGGATCTGCCCCCAGAGGAGAGCAGCCTCAACCTCACCCAGCTGGTCCCCGAGCTTGACCTGCTCAGTGACAAGAAGGACAAGAAGGACGATAGTGATGAAGAGGAGGTGAGGTGGAAATAACTGCTTTCACTGATGCACTGACAGGATGTGGCAGTATCAAATGACTACTACCAACTACAGTTTGTTTACTGCCCAAACTGATGTAAAAGAAACTACTAACATGTAAATAAATCATGTAAAAAAACACAACAAAGTTAAGCAGTTTATAGAACATGCCTTTCTGTAGCGACTTTGATTTGATTGGATGAGTGTTGTGATTTGAGTGTGAGCCGGTTGATGCTGATGATTATCTATTGTTCTCAGGATGAGGACGGTCAGACCGGAGACCAGGATCAGGAGGAGAAGAGATGGAACAAGAGGACCCAGCAGATGCTGCACGGTCTCCAGGTACGAAAAAACCCCAACTTTTCAAATTATTTTCAAAAAATGACTAAGTAAACTGAGACAGTTGTCATTTTTTTTTTTTTTTTCTAAAAATCAGATTGTGTGTGCAGATAAAACTTAAAACCGTACATCAGAAGAATTGAGCGTTATTTTCTGATACACACATTATCTCCTGAAAAGTCAGTGGGAAGGTGCCGGATTTTGAATGAATGCAGGCTTCACCCTGCTGTATCAGACCCGTGAGGTCTGTGAGCCTCCGTACGCAAAAGGGGCGGGACTAAGGTTACACAATCACGTGGGGTCCAAAAACACAGCAAAATATGAATATAGAATGCAGGCAGAGGGGAGGGTCTCTGCAGATACAGCCAAGTAACCCACTTCTAGTGGGTCATAAGGGATGATTCAGAGGGAATATTTTTGTATCAATCTATGCATTGTTTTAAGGAAATTGTTGCATATTATACCTGTTTTTTTTTAAACTGACACTTGTGCTTCTGTCTGTATAGCGCGTCATGGCCAAGACTGGTGCAGACTCGGTTAGCCTGCTTGAATTGTGCCGGAACAACAACAAGAAGCAGGCAGCTGCCAAGTTTTACAGTTTCCTCGTCCTCAAGAAGCAGCAAGCCATCGAGGTCACCCAGACTGAGCCCTACAGCGACATCGTTGCCACTGCCGGACCAAGATTCCAACTTATTTAGACATCAGAGGAACAGACAAACACTCTGCTTGCAACAGACATACTTTTTTAATTACTCAACTCAACCTTTTGCCTTTTTATTTTGTGAGATCCTGTCCCATTTTTTTTTTTATTTTTTCTTCTGGGTAAGGGGAGGGAGTAGGGGGGGAACGGGTTGGAAACTTAAAAAAACAAAAGGATTTTACTGTACTTCAGGTGGAATCATGCAGTATTTCATTCGGTTGAGACGGAGTGAGGAAGAATGTTTTAACAAGTATATTTATAAAGCAACCCTTTTTCAGTCACTGATTTGTAAGCTTTTCTTCCTTTTTTGTTTTTTTTAAATTAAAATTTCATTGTCTGCTTATTTCATAAGTCTTCATACCATTGGCCCTCACACCTGAATCATTGCAGATTTTAGATAAAGAGCCCTGTATTTTCACATGGAATCCTGTATTGACTCTGTACATGTTCTGGAAAGGTACTGTTTTATTGCTCAGAAGTGTAACCTCTCCCATCTTCTCCTCGTTGCACTTGTTCTTTCATGATAAACAAAATGATTAATCTGTCGAAACATTGGGAACTTATACCCGGCATTAAATATCATGTGTCAGATGTATAATTCAGGCAGTTTGTCAAATCAGTTTTATGTGATTATTTTTTTTTTTTTTGTACCTTACGTTTATGCTTATTCATATTTTTGCATTATGTAACTAGGTAATGTACTTGTTACAGTTAAGTTCAGTATCCCACCTTTTTAGTCTTCGGGTAACCTCTAGTTGTGATACATCTGTAAAGATTTGAAATAAAGTGTTTTAAGTACTTGGTAACTGGATATTATTCATTCACAGTGCCCCTCATATTATACATTTAAAGTACCATTTACTGATGTGGTCTTAATGAAGGCAGGATATAAAGATGGAAGAAGTAAATATTAATATAGAAACTGTTCTACTAGTTTTAACTCACCTGTTGACTGGACGGACTAACCGGCAATTTAGAGTCGTTACCTTTTCATTGCAGGTCTTATTGTAACGGGCAACTTTGATAATAATAATGGTCCAGGTAGTATTTGGTTCACTTTCAAAGCAGCGTTACTTCAGTAAAGGGCCTCCATCCTCTCATTCTGTAGTTCTACAAAGAATTGCCAGTATAATACACTGTATATATCTGTCGTGATATTATGTAAATTGGCAAATTAATACAATCATTTTTTCTTATTTAGCCACCAAACAGCTGTTGGCGCGTTATTGCAATCCACTGGTTGCAACTAAAGAGGCAAACTCAACTTAGCCCTTGTTTCTCTACGGACAGGAGAGCAGACGCATCTTTACCGGAAACGTCCGTCACGTAACTCTTTCCTCCTCTTTTCCGCGTGTGGCTGCTTACAAATGGCTTCACGTAAAGAGTCTACTTCAGCATCTACCGCCGTGATGGCTTCTACAAGCGGCACTTTGGACTCTCCCGTCAAACAGATCCAAATTGAGGGATTGGTAAGTGTTACTGCAGCGCTACGTGTTTAATGTCGGCAGAGAGACCGGGTCCTCAAGTGTTACCGGAGGTGGATGCTAGCTAGCTACAGAGTGAGCATCATCATGGCGGACAGATAATGTGAAGCGGTGTTCTGTCACGTATATTGCTATTATATAGCTGATGCCTGTAGTGTATATTGCGTTACTTAAACACATACTTTATTGACAAACAGATAATATTTTGCTGTTTAAAGGGTCCCAACCGGCTAAAAGGCTAATAATAGGCTAACCGTTTTAAGTTAGCGTTAGCTGCTGCTGCTGCTGCTGCTGCTGGGAAACCAAAGAGGCGTTTGATGCTAAAACAAGGACCTCACTAGTTGTGTTGTATGGGAGCATCATAGGGTAACGATGCTGCGGTGTCGCTTCTTTCTTCACACTCGCACAAGTCTGGTTTCTTACCAAAAAAGAAGACTGAATTTGAGGAATTTCGTGCTCATAATCGGAGGAATACTCGTTACGTTTACAGTCAGGCTACAGTCATGTAACTGTAGTAACTATAATCATATTTAATTAATCATGCCATCGTCGCCTTTGCAAATGGTCCACGTGCCTTCTTTGAGACCGGATCTATTACGTTTGATTTGGGCCTTCCGACTAATTCTAGTTTTTAATTAATGATAGGAATTACTTTCCTGGTCCCAGAACGGAAACACCGATTCGAGTAACATGTAAACAACTGAATACAACAATGTAAATAATAATAAATAAAGAGGTACGTGTTCCCCACTCTACATTTTGGACTGATATCTCCTCTCAGCTCACTGCTGATGTTCTCAAACTTCAGATAATGAACCATTTTGGGCAAAGAGGCGCTCTTAAGTTCAGGAACATTATGGAATTTGCTGGCACAGTTGCATATCTTGGGTTTCTGAATTGCTTATTGGTTCTCTGTGTTACTAATATCTGACCAGTGACCTTTTTAACAAGTACATTATGATACCCTTTTCGGATTTAATTTCTCCCAACCTGAATGTGTTAGTATTTTTCTTCTGTAGTACCTCAGTACATACAGTAGAGGACAAACTTGCGTCGCTGCCAGGCACCGATGTTCTCCCTCCTCCTGCCCGACGCTGCTCTGGACACAAAGCAGCTCATTTGCTCGGTGTTTCTGAACGCAATTGCAGGACTTAAAAGTTGCCAGCTGCTGCCTTCCTTTTATCTTGCTCATTAAAGCTGCCCTAGAGTCTCAGGCCCTAATTTCAAATCTAAATATTTCACCTCAATGTGTATTATTTAGCTCTCTAATGAGTTTTTTTTTGTATCAACTCGCAGCAGTTTGAAAGTAACAAAACAGCCAGGATTCGTTCGGTGTGTGTGTGACCTCATTTGGAGTCAGACAGTTGGCGGAAAGGTGTCTCTTTCAGGCAGAGTTACGAAACGCGCTTCACCTGGACGCCATTGATATGCGGCGGTTGCTGCTGTGTTGCGTCACGACCCGTCTGTCAGAGGTTTAGCTGGAGGGTTGCCCACAGACTGCATCGCCACAGCTGTGTGGTGGAATTGGATTGTTTCCTCGCTTTTCTTTGAAGAGACTGCAGTGGATGCTGTTGCCACAGGAGTGGAGTGCTGCGCAGCGACGGGCTCCATTAAACACCTACTGAGATCACACAGCTCACTGTATGTTTGAAAATAACGTACTTTAATTTATTCTGACGTGTGACGCACGTCAGACCCAGGCCGGATTCACAAACCATGAATGAAGAAAACAACCAGAGAACATTTTACAGGACATCTTGGCTTTGTGGTTTGAAAGCTTTTGGGCGATGAAAAACTGCAGAACATGTGTCAAAATGAGTTACATAAAAAATAATAATCTTTTAGCAGTGTCAGACACTTTGCCAGAACAGTCCCCCCCCCCCCCCCCCCCCCCTCCCCTCCGGTGCTTTAAGCCCAGGCTCATCAGGACGTTGTTCACACGGACACGAGAGACAACTTACTACCCAGTAGGGAGACGTATGTTCCCATCCGTTCAGTACAGTTACTAACTACTGTGTTGTTGTTTTCAGAAACTACAGTTTATGTTTATTTGCTGAAGTTGTAATCCTGAAGAGACACCTGTAAACACTGAGGGTATCAATCAGCAGAGTGTTTACAGCAGCCAAACTTGTTTTGTTTCAATAAAAAAAAAAAGCAATTCAGAAATTATTGTTGCCGCAATCTGATTTCATGCTGGCCACTGTTCCATGCAACAACAGGTGAAGCTGCGTGAGTAATATTTGCTGCAAATTCAATTGAGTAGCAGCTAATGGAGAGTAGAGCAAGCAGAGTTTCAAATCTTTTTTTTTTTTTTGAGCTGAACATCTGTGAGCAAGCGCTGTAGTTCAAACCCTCTGTTCTCCAGATTATTGCAGTAACACCTCCCGTTGGCTGTTGCCAGGGGTGGCTGTCGGTAGTCTTGGAATACTTCACACAACAAGTCTGACACGGCCCAACAGAATCAGACACTGTGAGCAATTACTGTACGAGTGTGAAGAAAATGATTTGGGCGCACTGGTACGAGTTCTGACACCTTTTTAGTGCCAAAATAGACGGAGTCGCTGAGCTCCCACGCTAACAAATCCATTGTTGAATCTCGTATCGCTCCTCTCTCTCTCTCTCTGTCTCGCTCATTGGCAAAGAGCAATGTGCAACAAGACATTCAGGAGCTGACCGTTGCTCTCACCGGGTACATTGACAAAGCGACGGCGGCAGCAGGTCTGATCAACTGTAGCCGCTCAACTCTACCTGCGTACGTGACTGGATGGCAAGCGAAAACCAAACTTGGCTGATGCTGGGTTTGTGTGCTCAGCTAATGCTCATTTGTGAGGAAACGGCCGCTCTGTAACACATCTGTGCAATTCTTTGTACAGATGTGTGTTTTCAATAATTTGAGCATCAGCTTCTGAATCAGGATTTCCAGCATATGGACAAAAGTGAAAAACAAGCGGGGGGGCCTTCTGCCTACTGTTGGTGTTATTTCAATGTCCCAGATACATACTTAATCAACATTTTCATATCTTCTGTTACTATGAACATCGATTTTTTTACTTCAAGCATTGGAACAGAAATGTCTTCTGCAACAAATTGAGTTGCAGCGTATCTCATTTTGAAGTTGTAGCTATAGGTTCTGAACCTTTATAAGGCCGCTAAAAACTAGGGTTGCAACAAAAGTGATATCAGATATCGGCGTGTTAGTGACTCGCATAGCTGGACCGGGTATCGGGGACAATGAGCTATCGCTACTTTGTATAGGCCGATACCTAAAGCCCATGCAGGTATCGGGACTGAGAGAGTTGGATCGGTGCATACCCCCGTTTGTGTCCTCTCAACCGTACGGATTTCAGCTGAATCTTTTGAATCCCATTCATTTGTGACTTAAGTTTTCCCTAAAAGGTTGAACGCTAAACTTTTAATATTTTTTTTCAGTATGGAATTTGAAGATTCGATACTGGTTTCAGATTTGATAGAAAGCTATCAAACCCCGACTCCAACAATTAACAGCCTCTGAACTGTTTCCAAAGCGATGCATTAACGATGCACAATGCCTGCCTCATGGTCATCCCGTGTTTCAAAAGTTCTTGAGTGATCTCCTGGTTAAATCAGCCCCCTGAATCGTGTGCACACTGAATTTGTCATGTCAGGCCTGTGCTGTCAGATACGGTGGGACGCCGCGGTGGTCTTCGTCCGTGGCCTAATCCAACTGAAGCCACACCAAAAACCATTATCTCTGTCAAGTATATTCCAGCCAACTTTGAGTGTAGAGTTCGTCTACACATCAGTGCCGCTGAAAGAAAAGTAATTACGGCATCGTCTCTCTCTCGCTCTCACACTCGTATACTTTCTCATAAGATGAGCCCCGTTGTGGTGGGAATATGAGCCATTTAGTGAGCGAGAGAGAAGATTTATGATGAGAATTAAAGGCAGCCAACGGGGGATTTGGGCCGCAATTGATTTTGCACAATTCAATTTTAAGTCTGTTGATTTATAACAAGCTGTCCACGTATCAATCTTGGGCCTCTCCATGTGAGGTGAGCTCACTGGGCTAGCTTCTGGTGCGCTAGATCAATAACATTGTATGTGTTTTGGTTGTGTGTGTGTGTGTGTGTGTGTGTGTGTGTGTGTGTGTGTGTGTGTGTGTGTGTGTGTGTGTGTGTGTGTGTGTGTGTGTGTGTGTGTGTGTGTGTGTGTGTGTGTGTGTGTGTGTGTGTGTGTGTGTGTGTGTGTGTGTGTGTGTGTGTGTGTGTGTGTGTGTGTGTGTGTGTGTGTGTGTGTGTGTGTGTGTGTGTGTGTGTGTGTGTGTGTGTGTGTGTGTGTGTGTGTGTGTGTGTGTGTGTGTGTGTGTGTGTGTGTGTGTGTGTGTGTGTGTGTGTGTGTGAGAGAGAGAGAGAGAGTAGCAGGCAAAGAGATTGCTGGAGAGAGTGTGCATGTATGCGTGTGTGTACACATCCAGGTTTGTACAAAGTCGGAGCTTTCCAGGCTTTGCTTACAATACCTTATGGCATTTACTCAGCACCAGGAAGCCAGCACAACAAATCTACTGAAACCTTCCTTCCTTCCTTCCTTCCTTCCTTCCTTCCTTCCTTCCCTTCCCTTTTTTTTTACCTCTTTAAAGCTATTCTGTAGATTCAGGACTTTTTTTTTAAAGCTGTGCTGGAATATAGCTTTATTTATTTGTCTTTCTTCGAGTTGTTTTTGGCCAATTGTCCGTCTCTCACCCCCTCCTTTTCCTGACACTAGTTCATCACGCACGCACGCACACACACACACACACACACACACACACACACACGTACAGATTGACAAGAGTTAGATGGCTAAAAGCATTGTGTATCTATGCTATCTGCTCTCACTGATGGAGGAAGACTAGAAAAGCTATTTGCTGTCGGCAAAAGGAGCCAAAGCTCAAAGGGGCAGTGTGTGTGTGTGTGTGTGTGTGGGGGGGGGCGGCAGGCACAGTCCACTCTGAGGACTTCCAGTAACCCTCTTCTTCCTATCCTTCCCTCGCTGCCATCGGCTCACCTGGCTGCTCTCCTCGTACCACCTGGTCCCCTCCTGCTCTCTTATTTGTCATCACTCCCTTTATCCTTCTGGTTTCTCACCCTTACATTTACTCTCGCTCTCTCTCCCCCCCCCACCCTCCTTCCCCCCACCCTCCCGACCTATTGTTCAGACCTTCCTCTCCTCTCCGTCAGAAAAGCCAAGGCAGGCAGGGAATGAGATTTGTTTTTCTACACCCCCCCCCCCCCCCAGCTCTTTTACTTGTTGCATGACAGGTCCAGCACTCCGCTGAAATAAATCATCTCCCACGACAGATGCATGTGTGCGTATGCAGCCGTGTGTGTGCGTGAGCTAGTGAGACGAGTAAGGGCTCCCTCATGGTGATGATGTGTGTTTTGTTGCAAGCATGGCCCCAGGGCTGCCACCCTGCTCGTGTGTGTGTGTGTGTGTGTGTGTGTGTGTGTTATTAATGCCTCTGGCTGTGACCTGCCCACACTGTTATCGGTGTGATTTATGCTCTCCCGCTCCACACAGTGGCTTCAGCTTCTCGTCCTGTTCATTTAAGACGCTTTGCCTTATTCTCTACTCCTTGCCTCGGCTGTTTTTGCTGGTCAAGGTTTCCCATGATTGGTAGGTGTGCGTTTGAGTCTGTCCTTGTGTGTGTGTGTGTAGAAGTAAGCCATAGTCCTTACCTGCTGTCCTTGGTGTCGGTGATGCAGCATTGGAGCTTAAACCAGCTCTTCAATCATGTGGAGACTTGTCCTATTGGCCCATTTATATCCGGCATTAAATATTAAAGGCATACGATGATGCATGGACACCCTGTCCAGATGAGGCGTGGCAATGTGGGATATGAGACTACAGGTCCAAATATACCCTCCTACTGTACGTGGACTTTCACTAGATTCAGGTTTTTACTCCTTACTTTTTGTGTAACGACATGTAGATTATAAAAATGCTGCAGCCATTGTAGTTCAACATAATTGAACAAAAGGAGATGAAGTCATATTTGACATTTGTGGAAACTGCCTCAAAGCTTCATGCCTCGGTGGGCAGGTCTCTTGGCAGCGGTTGACTGACATCCGAGGGCCGGTTCTGCTAAGAGACGCTGTCAGTCCTGGGTCCTGGTGGGCTCCTGACAGAAGCTACTGTCATATCAAATATGTACAGTACAGACTTTATACATTAGATTTGATGTGATTTTAGAAGTGGTATTAAGGGATCCGTATCAAGATTGTTTATTTCCTCTTGGAAAGTGGAAGCTGGTTAGCTTAGCTCGCTAATGTCAGTGCTGACAACTGACATTTCTTTGTTTCGAAACAAACATGAAGGACACACACACACACACACTCTCACTGGCCACTTAGGTAACCCTTGCCATCGCCGGGTTGGACCCCCTTTGCCTTCAAAAATGGCTGAAAACATATTTAAAAAAATAAATCTGTCAATGGGTTTATAATTACTATGGCCTGAAGTCACTCTTAAGCTGTGTAATGGGCTGAGCAAAGTAAACTCATAATGAAAATATTTGTGATAACAATGTTTCCTTATTGAATATTCTTTTTTTTAATTAAGTTCTAAATCAACATTATCTCGTAATACTTTCTATGAATTAGAATACTGTTTTAATGCGTTCTGGAATAAATGCCATGGTTTTTGCCACTATTCCCATTGGTATTCATTTCAATAGTTTTAATATTCTCTATATGTATTGTGATTAAAATACAATGTGTAAAAGACCACGGAAAGAAATACGGCAATTCTGAAGCTGGAGGGATGAAACACCCGAGCGACTTGTAAGAAAATCTAAAAAAAAGCCGCGTCTCAACTAAACTAACCCGAAAACAAACTAATGAGCACAAATCCACATGATGAGCAGACACACAATTGGGAAAACATGAATCAAAGGATGATAAAACACAATAACAAGCGGCGCTGTAACGGGCGAGGAATGCATAAACGACGGCCGTGATAAATAAATTAGCCCCGGATCAGAAGATGAAATCCTTTCCTTTTTTAGAAACTGTGATTTGAAAGGAGCGTCTTCACCCCTTCTTCTGGTGCGGTAAAGTTTGATTCTTGCTGTTTCCACAGGTGCTGCTGAAGATTATCAAGCACTACCAGGAGGAGGGCCAGGGCAGCGAGGTGGTGCAGGGCGTCCTGCTGGGCCTGGTGGTCGAGGACCGGCTGGAGATCACCAACTGCTTCCCCTTCCCCCAGCACACCGAGGATGACGCGGACTTCGACGAAGGTAAACCCAGAGCCGCGTTGCCTTTCCCTCTGTATTCTAAATGACTCCACAACCACACCGTCTGAAGTGAATACCCGCCGAGCACCCGTAGAACTTGTCTGTAGTGGTTGAAGTGATGCGGTCTGCGAAGGCTGCTGCATTTTAGCAGATGATGATATCTGAACGCTTCAGAAACAAAAGAGGCTTTGGTCTTGGCTTGATGAAACTACTAAAGATTGCTTTTTTTTTTAGTCATTATTTATTCACTGAATGACGGGACGAGTTGCAAATCTGGATGAACAAGTAGAGTTCTTGAGTTGACGCACCGAATGCCACTGGATGGAACATTTCTGTGAAAATAGTTAGTTGCTATTTCATTTGACCGCGTCCTTGACGGGTGAGCTGAAAACAACATTCCGACATTGAGCAAACTAATTCATTAAAAAAATGCACACAGAAGCAACTTGGTCGTGAAATGCAGCCAAACTGTGCCTCGGAACAGAGCTTTTCTCCAAAGCCCAAACCAAAAGTCTGATAGGAAGCGATATAATGACACGATGTGTTTGTGGGTGATAGATCACCATTCTTAGCCCATTAAATTGCCACAAACCGTAAAGAAAGAACGGACCATCGAGGCGAGCAGCCTCGATATCAGCAACTTTTTGAATGTCTGCGTTTGTGCGTAAGATGTCCCCGGGGCACGGCGTTGGAGGACAATGCCGACTTTTAACTAAGCTAACTAGGTGCCGGGCGTCCTACGCTGTCAGTGTCGGGGTTGATGTGCGAGGGCAGTGGTGCAGGGATGGAACAGCTCCGTTGTTTGCTTTACAGGTGGGTGGTACGGACGTGCACAGGGTTTGATTCAGGGTTGTTTTTGTTCTCGCACGTGTGCTTTTTTCTTTTCTTTTTCTTTCCCTCCTCCGCCTCCCGTCAGCTCTCATATCAAAGGATGCCATGTCCTCTGACCTCAGCCCTTCCCTTGTCAAGCCTTGTTGTTACCTGCTCCTTGTTAGCGCAACAATATCTGCTACAAGCCAGACTGAAGGATGGGAAGGTGAGCATATGTGGGAAACGGAGAAAATCCCGCTCCAACAGGCCTCCGCGGCTAACGAGCAACTGTCAAAAAATTCGGCACAAGCGCCGATGGTGGCTTCAGGTCGTTAGTGTCAGGAGCAGCTCACTCTCTGTCTGTCTGTCTGCCTGTCTGTCTGTGTGTCTCTGTCTGTCTGTTGGTGAGTGTCCTGGCTTGTTTTGGTGTTGACTTTTGATGCTTTGGATTTTCCCATCTGTCACTCCCTTTTAGTTAACAAGGGCTTCCTACCTCACCAGGAACGCTTGGAAAGCTCACAGAACTACAACAGCATTCCTCTTCACCTGGCTTTTGTTTTGCAAAAATCTGTCACTACGCAACAGAGTTCCGAAGGGGAACGTCGCGTGTGCTGTTTGTCGAGGAAATGGTTTTGAATCAACAGTGCAAGAACTGACTACAGAATGCTCCTGTCTCTGTCAACAAAGGATGTTTTCAGAAAGGATTCATGACCTTCTCTACGAAATCTCTCTCTCTCTCACATTCTTCCCTGTTGCAACTAGTTACAAAAGCGCAACAGTGTGTGCTGATGTTCTGGCAGAAGACAACAATAGTGTTTTCTTGAAGTGAGAATAGGACTCTGCATGTGAACTCTATCTCGTATCATTGATATTCTGCTAAAGATCCAGAGCCCAACTGTGATAAATGACGGGAGGCCTCGGGTGTGTAACTATCCTACATTCAGACGTTGGGATGCATATGTAGATAAATTGACTTGATCGATTCAAACCTAACATTGGCGGAAAACCAGACGCCTCTAAAACAGTGTTTATTGCCACATCAAGCATGACAAACGATGGGAAGCAACACTCTGGGTAGTGCTTTTGCAGTTTTCAGTAATATACTGCAGACCGGCAACACCAGGGTCAGTATCATCTGCCTAAATCCAGTGTTTTCACTCACCCTAACACTGGACAGCTGTGTTTTTATTATTGTCTTAAACCAGGAGGCGTTATCGTCGAGGCCAGTGTGCTTCGGAAGTAGCCGCTCGCACTTGCGATGTTGTCACTAGATGTCTACATAGCATGTGGTCTGCATCTCGCCCTATCGCCGACGATCGTATTGTCTTTCTGATACATATCAGTGAATCGCTGCACCTCTAGATAAAGCTGTAGTGAGATTCAGCAGAGCGGCAGGCACCGTGTGTGTGTGTGTGTGTGTGTGTGTGTGTGTGTGTGTGTGTGTGTGTGTGTGTGTGTGTGTGTGTGTGTGTGTGTGTGTGTGTGTGTGTGTGTGTGTGTGTGTGTGTGTGTGTGTGTGTGTGTGTGTGTGTGTGTGTGTGTGTGTGTGTGTGTGTGTGTGTGTGTGTGTGTGTGTGTGTGTGTGTGTGTGTGTGTGTAAGTACGCATGTCTCGAGTGTGTCTGCTATGCTGCCATTTCATCAACAGGTGCCAGTGTGGAGCTGCGCTTGTAGGACAGTCCGACACGAGGGAGAGAAAGATGGAGAAAGAGAGTAATCGAGCGCGCACTGCAGAATCCGCCTCAGATAAAAAACCTATGCTGAACCCCAGCCCTCCTATTTCCCATGTCCTTGCATACTTTGTCCTTGTATCATTAACAAAATGTATGGAGGGAGATGTGTGGAACTGCAGGCACTTATTCTCTAGGCATTTTGTGCAATAGAGGCAACGCAAGCAGCATCTTAATAATGTGCTCTGGCCCTCTTCTTTTGTTGTGGTATGAGCGATAATATAAAGCAGAGGTGTCCCGGCACAGAGACCGGGGACGGCTGCATACGCAATATTTACATCAGACCTCGCAAGCTAGTAATTGTGACCCTCTCCTCTCACTGTCGTGGAGAGGTATTCTGTTCATGAGCTGTGAAAATGATTTGTTACATAAGAGAAGAAATTGCAGCAACATGCACAATATTACACCCTTTTGTTGTGGTTCTTATAGCTACATTAAGTAGTAGGTTGGTATTAACATTAAATCATATGGTACTGCTGAGAATCACCACCGTACTCTGCAGCCTCTCGGCTCATTGTTTTAGTGTGGACGACTCACTATGGCTCTCGCCAACCGCTGCAGTCTGTCAACACGTGGTTTACGTCTGTTCTCACTTCAGGTTCCGATAAAGTGTGTGTGTGTTTGGGAGGGGGGGGGGGGGGGGTAATGCATGTACAAAGCAATTGGGGAAGCATTGGGGTCAGACAGTTTGTTCCAAATTGATTGGTGGTTAGGTCTGACCCCCCAAACGTGGTAGTGTGTAGCCTTTCCTTTTAATAGAAGTTTTAAAAATGTAAATGACGGTTGTTGTCGGGGCATAAAACCAATGATCTGTTGATTTTTACGAATCAAATCCCGATAGTTTAACAATGTAATAGTGCTGAACTAAAAAAAAAAACAAGTTTTAAAAAGAATCGTGACACCCTTATTGGTTGAAGAACTGATGAAGCGCGGCTCGGTGCAATTATCGGGCTTATAAAGCATGATTGGGCGGCCCGTTTGACTCGTAGCGAGTGCTTATGTCAAACTAACCGTTGCTCAGGACAACCTTTGGGGAAAATCCCTTTGATATTCAACCCGCGTCACTAGCATTCAGCAGCAGGACGAGGTATCCTGAAGGTAGAGCAAAATTAGCCGGCTCTTTCCCTCCCTTCACCCTCCACTACTCTCCCCCCCCCCAGTCCTCCGCCTCCCTCTTTTCCCTCCCCCCCCCTTTTTCTGTAACTCACTGCAGGTAAGAAAGCTGCCTACGCCATCCTCTCTGACCATTTCTACATCCTCCTCCTCCTCTGCTACCGCTCACGATGCTTACTTCATTCCGTACTTTTCTTCATCCCGTCTTTTTTTTCCTTCCTTCCTTCGTTCGGCACCACACTGTCCAAAATCTACCCCCACTACCTCCGTCGTTCTCTGCCACAACCATAGGAGGATTTATAAAGCACAAATACTTCTAGAGAGACAAACGTTTTTAGAGTCCAACCAATGTTCTGTTGAGGTTATTATGTACTTTGACACTGACATCATACAAAATCTGTAGGTAGTCGATATTCTGTGTATGTTGGTGTCAATATGTCTATATAAAGTATTTCCTTCTGGCTCTTCTGCTGCCCCATTTCGACCTGCTTGCCAGGCCCCCCCTTCCTGGGCTTCAGTGAGGCTTCACATTGGCTCAGTCAACAGTTGTCACACTGCCGGAACAAACACATTTTTAATGGAACTTGTTAATGCAATGTGTGCTGATTTCAGTAATTAGATGTGTTTTCGCGGGTAGGCCCCCCCTCGACAGCACACGATGGTCTTTTTCTTGACCGCGGAGCGTTTTCATTTGGACATTTGATTGGACAACACATTTCAACGCTGTCGCTATTCCGGTCCTAACAAGACGCTTAATTAAAAACGAGCGTGGGAAGTTGCTGTGGATGTATAAACAACCTGTAGTCCTTAATGAGGTTGATTCTGCTGATTGGCACCCTCTTTTCACTTTATTTGTTTGTTTGTGTCACTCTCGCTGCCACTGTCTGAATTACTCGGCAAACCAATTAGTTTGCACAACTTCAGATTGAAGTGAAATTGATGGGCTGCGAGATGGCGAAAGATGGCTGCGGACGCTAAAGCACTAAAAGGAAGAACTAGAGCAAGTCCTTCAAAAAATCCCAGGATTTAGTATTCTAGAAACAATTGTGTCTTATTAGGGACACGGAGCATGTTAATAAGATCTCGGTATGTGCCATCATTTACACATTTAGCGATTTCTATTGTGATATTCGTAACATTTTTGGGGAGAAGCTCCGATTTATTACCTCGGTAAACATTGTAAACATGAATTTATGGTCTCAATCGCTAGTTGAACACAGCCCGGTGTTTTCTTGCTACTTTTGGGGTGGGAGGAATTGCATTTGCACCATTTATCTCACCATACGATGAAATCACAACAGTCCCAACTGCTCTAGTCAATGTCAACCTGAGCAGAGGCCTAATGACCAGAATCAGTGCGATAGGTGGTTGTGAGGGGAGAATTATATTATCTGTCCAATTGTGTGCAAACCCTTTTGCATTCCTCTTTATTACTAATAATCTGTTTTGGTAACGCCCAATAAAACACAACCTCATGAAGATAACTCATTAATGCAGATTGTTCCCCACTACTCTTCATTAGCTTATTCCACAAAGGTGGGGAAACGGTGGCATGTATAAAGGAGCCTCCGCTCCCCGTAAAGTCTTAGTGTTCTGGAAGGAAATGTTCTTCCTTTTGAGGTTAAAATCCGCTGATCTGGTGCAGTTTGAGAGCAAAATATAGAAGCTGGATCGATGAACGTTGTGCTCTTGTTCTAGCAGTGGTGGAATGTAACTAATTAACTAGACATCAAACTAACTAATAACATTACTGGTGGCCACATTCCGTTTGTAGGTGCTCCAGCACACTGGTATGGTTTACTGGAAGCTGAACAGAGCAGTCATCGATGAGCTTGGTTACACCTGTGACTTTCATGCTGTTACTACTGAGAAAAGTACCTTTTATGCCTCTGGCTGCCACATAACTCCACAGCATAGTTAATCCACTGCAATGTTGAACAGTTTGCAGTTTTTTTTTTTTTGTCTTCCTCAAATGCCTCTCTGTCAGCCATACATATTGTGGCCAAAGAGTTAAATTTTAGTTTCATCAGTCTGCAGCACTTTGTTCCAAAGGGCCTCTGCTTCATCCGAGTGTTGTGTAGCATACTAAAGGCAAGGGTGCCCTTTGATGGCGCTACAATGTAGATCATTGTAGTGCGAGCAACATAGTACGAGGAGTGTGCGATCTAAGATGCTTACATTGGCATAACATGCAATAACGATGTATACCATTTATTATTCACGTGGATGTAGCGCAGGGGCTCAAACCAAGTGTTGTCTTATAAATGAGATAGACTGTGGTGCATTCAACGATTGTTAGTTTAAAGAGAATACTGTGGCTGTGCATTTATCTCAGTAAAGCAAAGGCTACATCAACACCAATACTTTCTCGTTCTAAAGGAAAGCGCTCAGGCACCGTTTCAGACATTTCTTTATCAAACGAAGTCATAAAACTTTACTTTGAAACTGTCCAGTTTCAAAGTAAAGTTTCACGACAGTATGGGTAAAAAAAAATGTGGTTAACGCGCGTCTCACTCGTTCCCCCTCGTCTTCCTCGGGGGTTCTACAACACCACAATAGTGTGGACGTAGCGAAAGTTATGCGTTTAAAAAAAAGTCTCTCTTCAAGCCATTGACAGACAACCTAACTCCTCAAGTCTTAAAAGTTCTCATACTAGTACTTGTGTTGGGTGATCTATTTAAATAAGTACTTGGCATTAGCTCTGTGAAAGTGACATTGGTGCACCACAAAATAAAATGACAGCAAATTCTGGGATCAACCGCCAAGTGCACTGAAAAGTGTGCCTGCCTGAATCACTGATGCATCTCCCCTCGTCATTCTGAAGCCTGCTCACTGTGTTCGGATTCAGCACAAAATGCAACTTTCTGTTGGAGAATTTCCCTTCAAAACTGTAGCATAAATACAAATTATAATTGTATTTGATTATTTTCTCAGATATGAGCTTATTATAGGCAATTCCCATCAGCCTGGCTATGCTCGTTGGATAACATGTTGCTATCTAGCTGCGTTGCTCAAATCTAAGCTACTGTCAATGTCTTCCTCTCTTCCCACCCCACCTGTTTTCCAGACATACACATTTTTAAATATCTTTGCCTAATGTTCTCCTTGTCAGAAATACTAAAAATGTGATGGGCAATTTAGGATGAGACCATTAATTATTATTCATTTTTCGGCGGCTAACTAGGGAGCTTACCATATAACGGAGGAGAGCCGAGCCCCCCCGGTGGAGGGAGCTCGTGTTTAACTCTGCTCTGGCTGTGGCTGGCAGGGAAGCTGCAGCATCTGCTTCAGATTCATTTGGCTTTTCATCCGTCATTGTCCATCCAATGGTCCTTGACACCTCCTCTGAATACTCTCCTCCTCTTGAGATTGTATATGATTGCAGTCTCCTTACCTTTCATCCTTTCTTCCCTTTTTATTCATAAGCTAGCTAACTTGTCCCTTGTGATGTCACAGAAACCCAATTGCAAACGGACGGAGCCAGTCTGAACTATACTTGGCCAAGAGTTGACTTGTTTTTCGATCTGTATGCAGAGTTCAAAGATACTCCTCATTGTTGGGAACCAACATACTGCCCGTTGGTTTGAAGTGTGTGACAAGTGCGTTTGCTACTACTGAATAAAAAGGCGTTCCTTTTCTCTCTCGATGGTAATAGTGAAGTGGTCCCAAAAACTAAATCGTGTGCTTCGGTTCTGAAGTATTTAAGATTGAACACCAGGAAAACAATGCAGGTTGGGACTTGAAGCTCCTCACATGTATTTTGTTCCTACTTTTGCCGGAATATCGATATTTGCTGGACACGGAAACGAACATGCTGAAAAGTAAAAATGTCCGCTGAAGTTTGTAAAAAAAAAAAAAAAATCTTAATCTTCTTAAACCGAGGAAGTGAAAACACAAACGGAACTAATTAAGGCCAATTACATCAGCGTTCTCCTCCAGTGGGGTCTGTGGATTTTTTCGGAACTTTAATTGTAGTCCGTGGCAGACATTTTCACGGTGGGTTAATTGAAGTCGGGGGAATTTGAAACACCTCTGCCATGATGTCTTTGCTGTACATGCACTAAGGCGTGCACCCGTATGTGTGTGTGTGTTTTCTAAAAAAAAAAAAAAAACTTGTCCCTCTCCCGTCCAGATAAGGTCTTCCTCTAGGTTAGCGCTTCAATAGATCACTCCACCTGCCCCAAATGGGAAATTGATTTCCTCCGTTTTTCCGTACTCCCCCCTCAGTGAGGCTAATTAGAAATCACTTGGCAGCCCACCTTTAGGGGACACGTATAAACATTGAAGATATCATGTGCACTGTTATGTATCATGATCTCGGGGTACTTTACTTTCTCCCAAGCGCTTAAGGATTCTTACTCCCTGTCTTTTGCTCCCCCGGTCTCTCACCTCTCCTCTCTCTATCTGTCTCTCTGTCACTGTAGTGCAGATCTGAGACCGGCTGTTAGCAGCGAGCTGGGGCGGTATCTGCTTTTGAATGCTCACCCGGCGTAATAAATCAAGAGTGTGGGTCCCCCGGGGGCCGTCACCATCGCCATCAGTTCCACTGTTTTATTCATTCGCTCCTTTGTCTCATCGCGATTCTGCCCCACATAAAATTTTGTGTGGACTGTGGAAGGGGGGGGGCTGCTGCTGCTAATCCAGGTGGGCTGTAGGGAGGAGGGGGAGGATGAAAGGTAATGAGTGAACGATGTGACAAAGGGTGGGAGAATTGGAGAAAAGGGCTGAGGTTTGAAGTGTTGGGGTGGGGAGATGAAAAAAGAGAGAGCGCTATGAGGGGAAATTTAGAGCAACACAGCAAAAGGGTGAGAGATAGGTCAGGGGGGAGGAAACGGAAGAAGATGGACGGCAATCGTAAACGGCTCTGAGAGATGCCGGGCCAAAGAAACAGTCGGCAAAATGTTGAGGAAGAAGAAAAATGGCGATGATGAGTAAATGGGAGAGCTGAAGAGAAAAGGGAGATGGTCGGCAACCATTTTCATGACATGTGATCAAAGAGGTGGTGGAATGAACAAGTGGGAACTCGGCCACTGTGGGACACAACTGAACACCAGTCAGAATCGTAGGGGCTTAATTCCTCCTCTAACCTCTGTCTTGCAAATTTTATCAAATAACCAGATATTATTTAACCCGGTTGCTCGTATTTTATAGTTATGATTCAACAGTTGTATTCAAACTGGCTAAGACTGCCAATGCAGAAAACAGATGTCCAAAATACCACTTTGCTACTATGTTGGGCGGTGTTGATGTCCTATGTTTACTCATGCGAGTCTGGCGCTTGTAGAGTATTTTTTTTTTTTAATCAGCTGAGGCCACATGCGATGCGGTACACACAAATGATGGGGGTGATGCTGAAGCGTGTACGGGAGAGGCTGAAGGACCGACTCCTGCATGCATTGAGTGTAGTTGCCGGGATAATCAATGGTGTTTAAGGGGAAGAAATGTCATTTTTAACAAGAATGACTAAACATCAAGGCAATTCTTTAAAAATATGCTTGGCATCTTTCTCAATAACGTACTCATGTTTTTGAGTTGTTTTGCGATGGCACATCATCACACGTCTTTTATGCCTTTCCCAATGCACCAATTGTTGTAACTTTTCTTAAAACGGATGCATCACATGACATGGAAAATCTACGGCTGAGGGCCGCTTTAATTCAATAAACTCGACAATATAATCGTGCTATTTTCAGCAATTTGTTGTTCTGGATTAATCATCCTAATTGTAACTGTGTTCATAATGTTACTTTGTTAAACAGAACAGACCTAGTTTGCGTCCCTAGGGCCCAATGCAATCCGTTAAGCAGCTTGCCCGTTAATGAAACCAAAGGCTATTCATTGAGAAAGCGGCCGATTGGCGTTACGTTATCGCTCACTTCGACCAATTCTGTAACTTTATCACTCGCTGATTCGAGGACATACTTAAGCGTTTTTAGGGCTACATATATTGATATGCCATAAAAAGTCAAAATACCTCCCAGCC
The DNA here is from genome assembly GCA_032191485.1 of Leptoclinus maculatus. Classification (NCBI taxonomy): domain Eukaryota; kingdom Metazoa; phylum Chordata; class Actinopteri; order Perciformes; family Stichaeidae; genus Leptoclinus; species Leptoclinus maculatus. Next base: position 16,079,805 of record JAVDOI010000008.1, read on the forward strand.
CCCTCTGTTGAACGTGTATTGGCAAGTCGATAAAGTAGATTTCTTTTGACTTTTCTCCACATTCATAAAGATGAACTCTGATATGTGCACATGTGGAGCAAACAGTCGCACCTTATTTCCCCATCCACACGATCTCCCCATTCCAACTGTAAAAACAAAGCCCTGCGACAAGCGGCGCTGTCAAATGCATACGGTGAATATGTCCGTGTGTCATGCACACAAAGCAGCTGCTTCTCATCGTGTGTGTGTGTGTGTGTGTGTGTGTGTGTGTGTGTGTGTGTGTGTGTGTGTGTGTGTGTGTGTGTGTGTGTGTGTGTGTGTGTGTGTGTGTGTGTGTGTGTGTGTGTGTGTGTGTGTGTGTGTGTGTGTGTGTGTGTGTGTGTGTGTGTGTGTGTGTGTGGAGGCAGCTCTCCGCAGGGCTTGCTTAACTAAGATTAATTGCACCTAATCCACTGTGCCAGGTGGAACATGGACCGCGCTGGGTGCGCTCACACAAACACACTGACGTAGTCACAACCAGGCACACACACACACACCCCATTATAGCCTCGCTGCTGAGAATTAGCCTCGTACCTCTCCCGACACCCCGGACCAGACCACAACTCGATACCACCATTTACTTCTCGACAACTGGCGCATTTATCACCGTTCCCTCCTTCTGACGGATGAACACGTGGACGGACGAAATGCCACGACAGAAGGACAAGCTATCTGCTCTCTCACATCAGCAGCAGCTGACCTTGACAATGCGGAGATAGAAAGTGTTTGTTCTCTTTTAGAGGTAGAAGGAAAAGAACGTGCTTGAATGTAATGTCTTTGACTGTGATACCCAAGAAGCAGCATGTCTGTAGGAACACGTTTCACTTAATATGCAGAAGTGAGACCAGATCAGCAACATGTTTTGTAAAGTGATGTTAATAATTAGCAACAGAAATGAACAGTCATGATCATTTATTTATTTTTCTTTGCATAGTCTGCTGTACAATAGGAATATTCTTAAATGAAAACCTGTTTATTAAAACCATAGCTAGCTACTAATATGATATTATGATCCTTTTATAATTATCACTAATGATTGATATAACATGTTGTCAGATATTTGTCATAGGTGTGCTTTCCCTTGTGCCGTCTTTCACACACACACACACACACACACACACACACACACACACACACACACACAGAGTTGTGTGCTCAATTAGCAAATAGTATTCACAGATGAAAGACGGGCGGAGGCCTTCCATGTACCTTTCGCACTTTCTCCTTTCTCCCCCTGCGTCTCCTCCTCCTTCACTTCTCCTCTCCACCTCTCTATTTCTGTCTCTTGTGTATGTCATAATGATGTTGAGTGGTAGACCTCATTAATCTTGTGACTGTGTTCACATCAATGCTTCCCTGCCTTGTTTTTCCCCCTCATGTACCCACTCAGTGCTGTTAGATGAGCTCAAGGACCTCTTCAACAGCACCGCTGGTCTGTTTGTTGTTTGTCTAAAATGTGGTCACTGTGAGATGACTTGGAACTGGGTAATGCAACACTACTGATCTGCATGTATCCAGTCTATAGAATCTTCTTTCAAATGATACGAGTACCCTTGTTTGAGAACCCCTGGTCTGCACAATAAGAACCTCTGAACATGGGTGGTTCTATTGTCTGGTGTTCATTTTCTTAGGATTTAGCTTACCTTGCATGGCAGCTGGACTCTCGTGATGGATTCTGCCAGATGTGTGTTTTTAGCGTCCGGCAAGCCGGTGACCGGACCAATCGACGTCCTGTGAGGAGCTACTGGCTGCTATGGGCGTGGCTTGTTTGTGTGTGTGTGCGTGTGTGCGTGTGTGTGTGTGTGTGTGTGTGAAACGACACGGAGATCAAATATCGTCACTGAAGGCTTTTCTCACTGTTTTTCCGCTCTTCACCTGACTCGCTTCGGCAATAGTTTTGTTGACAGATGGTTCATCTGGTCACCTGCCAAATATTTTTTGAAAGTGCACACTTTTTTTTTTCCCCAAACAGATTCCAGTGACTGCCTCTCAGATGGTCCTGTGTAACAAACCATCTGGTGGGTCAGGTTAGGATTTAGTATGACTTGGTGAGTTTGAGAATCTATAATCTCTATAATTTTCTCTCAGCTGTGTGCTTTTCTTTGTAACGGTTCACCTCAAGGGTGCTGGGTACCGACGCTGCTGTGTGCATTCGGTGAGTTCAGATCTTGAGTGTCCTTGAGGAAAATACGTAATTTCCCCTTTCCCCCCCCTTTCTGTTCATTGTGGAGATATTGTTTTCACTCTCTAACCTGATGACATTTCAGTCCACAAAGATGGAGCTTTCTCCTCAAAAATGTATTATATTGACCCCAAAAATGCACAGGGCATCAATGAAACCGCGCATGTTCAGAGGGTTGAGGACATTACAGTTCACCAGTGATGTGATGAACTCGGTAGAGCAGAAAAAAAATGCAATAATATCTTCAGGTACCCTCCGCTCCAGTTTAGGGACTCCCGAGGAGTAGCGCGGTCGAAGGAGGCCGAGTAAAAAGCAAAGCAGCAGTGGAACAACAAGGCAGAACAGGCAGCTGGTCTCAAGGCCTTCAAACGTCAAGATTTACTTTGTTCTCCAAACGAGAATATACCAGAGGTGGTGTGTTGTTTTGTTGTATAAGAGGTAATGTCAAGCTAGGTGTGTTTTCTTTGTAGAATGCTTAACAGGATTGTCACGGAGCCTTTTAAAGCAAACGGAGGAATCAAAATAAATGTGTAAACACAGAGACGGTAAGAACCACTCTCTGTTTATATCTTACGAAACAGCTTGGGGTTTGTGTCGAGGTTGTCTGTAATGGGTCAAGAATGTGGACTCATTAATTTACGGCCTGGTGTGCCGAGTCCTGAGGGGGAGGTGGAACTACACACTTCTCCACTCAGCAGAACGCTGGTAGACGATGGTGCCTTTAGACTGTAATGCACCTAAAACATTTGTTCCGTTTTGTTTTCCCTCTCGGGCTCTGAAGTATTTATGACGTGCCAAGATGAGCATGCTTTGCTGTCACCACTGAGCACCACTGGCAAAATATGAGGAATTAGTCATTTAGAGCAGCCTGTAAGGCCAGCAGTCCGATCAATCATCCGGAAATGGCCGTTGTTTTTGTGTTTTTCAGTGTCGACTTTGAGAGGATATTGATGGGTCAACGCAAAGTCAAAATGTATTTTGTATGTGCAGGGTAAGCGAGGGAGGAAAGCCGAGCCTTCTTCTTGACTTTTACCATGCTGAACACAACCACTACTCTATAGAGCGCACTTCAATCACAGCTGTATGTTTCTGTTCTGAAACCAAGCCTTGACAAAAATATATATATTTATCCTCGCCATTTCTCTTAAATTGTCCTTTTTTTATCCGTGATGGATTTAAAGCTCATCATTCTACCTGTTATTACCTAGGAGAGAATTTTCAAGAAAATGTAATCCGGTTATTTTTGGATAGAGGTCTGATTGGGCCGTCTAACCTCATTTTAAGCTATTCAAAATCTCTCTTCACCAAACGGAGGAAGTAGAGGAAGGAAATGAAGGGTAAAGGTAATCTAGCTCACCAATTTCCGACCGCTGACATCATTTAATTTTACTTGTTATTTCATATTATTCATCTGCTCAACTTGACATTAGTGGATATAAACATTAGCTCGTGCTTACTTTGTGTGTGTGTGTGTAAAACTGCAGCAGGCGAGGCCCAGTCAGCCAGTCAAGGTGGTGATTAGAATGGGTTGTGACGCGCTGATACGTGCGTCCTCACATTCAGAGACGCATGCACACTCGCACACATCTTGCTGCCTGCGTTGAGATGTTGTGGCCTGCAGCAGCATGCGAGGTCTGATACGTTCACCTCTTGTGTCATTGAGTATTAGAGTATGGACTATCTGTCTGGTTCATTGCAGAGAGACACACACACACACACACACACACTAGTAGTGCCGTGTTGATTATGACTCTTAACCTCATTGCCCAAGGTGAGGAGTTTAGCTCCCAGCTGATAAATACCTCCACTCTACCATACAGAGGCGCACACGCTCACTTTAGATGTACAGCTTGCAGTACGTGGCATCCTCGGGCTTCACGCATCTCACACTTTCTCTTTCCCGTTGCGCTTTCCAGACACATAAGCACACACACACACACACACACACACACACACACACACACACACACACACACACACACACACACACACACACACACACACACACACACACCTGCTCACAAACGCACACCTGCTCTCCCACATTTTGCACCTTCACTCAGAATCATGTCCTGTTTCACCATTCTCTCTTGCCCATACTATTTTAAATGCACTTTTATTTTGGCTTAATCTTACAGCCCCTGTCCTCTCCCTGAGAGAGAGAGAGAGAGAGAGAGACACACACACACACACACACACACACACACACACACACACAAAATCAAGCAGCGCGAAGGGAATGGGCAGACTCATTCCCTGTCTGGCCTCAGGACCCAGATTGATAGATGGGAGCGGAGGCAGGGCAGCAGAAATGAATGAGGAATAGCAAACGGTGGCGCATGCTCCCACCTCTGCGCCTTGATGATATTGTGAAATTGGCTATTCTCTGGCTTATGCTGTCGTTAATGTCCACACAATGTTAACGGCTGTCTTTGTAATGCGACAACGGGGAGCAAGATCGAGGTTTTGCTTCTTTTTTTTCCAACAGAAAATAGAGAGGGCTTGTCATGCTGGGACCTACGTTTTTTAGGATGGTTGAGTCTCACACTGGACAGGACATAGACAGAATCCAGATGTCTACGGTATTGTCGTAATGTGAGCACCCATGGTGGCTGCTAACGTAGTTAAAGAATGGGAGAGAAGGAAACACAGATATCAAGCTGATTGGCTTGTATTGCACATTAACATCCTTCATTGTACTAAAATATTTGCAGCTGGATTCCTCTGTAGTTGGACAGAGGCTTTGAAGCTGAGGGTAAAAGCTTCACTTTTAGGTCACCTCCACCTCCACCAATGGGAGGTGAAATAGCAGAGACCTTCATTCATGTCTCACCGTTCAGATTACCATGACCAGAACACAGACGGCTGTCCTCCCATCACACTCTTTGGCCATAAGAAGACAAAAGAGGCTGACGCGTTTGTCTTCTCTCTCTCCTTGTCATGTATGAATGTTTGATTCTTGAGGTCATAGTTCCTTTGTTGTCGTTCTTCAATGTCTTCTATCATTTACAGCACAAAACAATAAGTCAGCCAAGAGACTATACTGCTCTAAATACGATTGTTTTATTTACACCTACCCTTTTTTAAACCAAATATCCTGAGAGTTCTCCGGAGGCTTGTATTGTGGAGCATGCCTACACGTATATATACCCACCTACCTCACGGGGGTCGCACAGTTTGTTTTTCCATCTTCTTTCACAGCGGTTGTTCTTTGTTTTTTGAAACAAACAAGGTAGTGATCCCGTGGCATTCACAAGGCTCTGTGTTCTGTATTAGATCTGCGCTGGATGAGCTGGCTGGCTTGCCACCGGCTTGTAGTCTCACTCAGACAAATCTGGGTTCAGCCGTCGGGCCGCACGTCGGCCGGTTGTCTGTGTCTCCCGTCTATCTCCTCCTGACCCGAGTACAGCGCGTAGTAGTTTGTTTGCAAGTCTGCCTGTCTGCTGGAGTATGGAAGCTGAGTGTCATCCAGATAATAAGAGTACAAGTCGGTCTCCTTACTGCCTTCAAAGAAACATTCAATCTCCTGGTTTTTTTCATATGTTTTGTGTGCTGTAGGATTTCATGCAAATTAGTTACAGAAGTGTATGATATATGCAAGTGTTTTAGCCAATTTTTTTAGTGGTCTGCATACAGTACGGAATGATAATTCCTTACAATACATATTTGGCGCTTTCATTTTTCAGCATCGGTTTAGAGTATCTGTTTTAAAAATGTCTATTTTAGAGTTAAAATTAAGTGCACCGATTAATCGTAACATGGCTTTACAAGTTTACAATATTCATTTAAAGCCTCTAAATTGTTTGCTTAAGCTGCATGCCTAAGGCCATTTTTTTTAGTAGAGTTAATGCAATTAAATGCAGATATCCAATTACAGTTGAACCTCAATTATTAGCCGAACCACTTGGCTCAATCAGCTGGTTCTCTAACAAATTGGAAAATGATCAGCGAAGAGTGACACGTTTGGTTTCCCTGCAGAATAATCACTCATTTCAGCCTCTCGGTCTCTTGTCTCTTTGTGTGAGCACTTTGGTAGCTTTCGGCGGCTCGGTTGACCCAGCAGCTCGGGGGAAACACTCGCGTAGTCCCATGTTCTTTGTATTTCTTTGGAACCTACTCTGCGGTTTTTTGATATTCTCAGCACTTGAGAAATGGCATCATAAACTCTGTCTTTTCACAGTCCAGTCGGAATGAATCGAAACGCAGCTTCTCATTTATAATACAAAAAAAACATCTTCAAAGTCTTTCCGAAATCAGATGAGCAGGTTTATAGAGAAGCAAATCAAAAGATTGCAAGTTGTGCATACTACCAAACTGCCACTGGTTAAGTGGTTGATTTAATCTCAGTAACACAGCTATTCATTAATGTCTTTTGATGCGTTGTCGTACAACTTCAGTATCACAACTGTACTCTCCTCACTGCCTCAAAGGGAACATTTCATGTGGATTTCACACATCAGTGTGGATGGAAAATATCTTCGATTGAAGCGATACATTCTTCAGTGCGTGATATGTTGAACGAGTTCGCGGCTGCAAAATCCGTTTTTCTTCCTCCATCCGGCGCCGTCATTGGTGGGTGACGTAGTTCAAAGCAAGAACTTTTAGCTTGGATTTCTAATCTCCGCCTCTGGGGAGCCGGGGGAGCGCATGCTGTAGACGCTGCTTACAAACAGAACTTCCTAAACCTGTTGTAAGGTCCATTGTGTACATAAAGTTAAAAAAAAACTAAACGGTTCTCTTAGTTTGTATTGCAAATAAGCTACTTTTCCCATAGTGCAAATTGCATCCCAATATGTGCAGAGGATGTTATGGTCGAGGATACATTTCACGGTGTTTTCACTAACTCAGACGTTCATATTTATTCGAGCTGAAGTATACAGCAAAGGAAATGCACCCACATAATGGCTGCGGGCGCATTGGCCGTGCAGAAGGTTATGACCAGCGAGGACCCCGGCCCCGAGAAGCACTCGCGTATTGCATACTGGTAAATGGAGGCTCTGCAGACACGGCTCCGCGAGCAGGAGAGCTACATCTCAACGCTGATTGGACACCCACATAAAAACGACCACAGATTCTGCTGAATATAGATACGAGTATGATGAAAATGTAAACACATGCCATTGTATCTACTAGATTGACAGACTGGAGGGCAGAAACATTGCGATACGTGAAGGTATTTGTAAAATAAACTGTAATGTTATGAAACCAACTGACTTGGCATATAAAGATGTCGTCCTCTCATTCAATTTATAAAGAGCTAAGAAGGGCGTTAGCGGTCGGATTGGACATGAGAGATAGCTGATTGGTTTTTCCTGCCTCTGTTGTCAGTCCTCCAGCCTTCAGCTTTCACTTCAGAGACGGATCACTTTGTGCACAATTTCCCAGCTAATGACGGGGTGCTGGGGCATGTATACGCATCAATGCAGCTTGAGAGGCAAGTACTCGTACTGATTGGCATCGAAGTGCAGAGCCCGATACAGTAGTAAGGTGGCAGGAGGCCGTCCCTCTCCGCCGAGCTCTGTGTGTCTTGAAGCCTGCTGCTCGCCTTCCTCTGGACAGAGCCGCTCTCTCCGACAGACCAACTCTGCCCGTCACAAGCACTTGCACAGTTCCAATCCGGCCCCCTTCACCCTCCTGCTCTGTGATGGGGTGAACGAAATGAAGCGCCCCTCTTTGATGTGTAGGGTATGGATACCAACTACCCTCTCACCCGCTCCCATGTTTTTATTCTCACCTACTTCTCATTTGTCACAGTAGACTCGGAATTACAAAGAAGACGCTAAGAAGTATACTCTCTACACACATACCTCTAGTGGGTTTGCTACTACGCTTGACAATCACAGCTAAGGCAGGCACACACACACACACACACACACACACACACACACACACACACACACACACACACACACACACACACACACACACATACACGTTTTTGCTACATGGTGGGGACGTCAGTGTAGAGGTTACGCGTGGGGACCTCATTTATTTAATGGAATAATGGCATACTTTTGATCACATAAATTTGTTTGGGGTCCTGGGAACCAGAATATCTACTCATGTATCAAGATTTCTCAAATTTTAAAAACTGAATTTTTGTCTGGTTTTTCTATCCCAGCGGGGACGGTCCTATTATGTCATAATACAAACCACCACCAGGGGACACTGTTAAAAATGTGTCTTACATTTACAAGCCTATATAAGGTATTCAATGGAGGGTAAGTTTTTAGAAACACTAAGGAGCCTTATATATAGAGTTGTTTCTGTATTATATTTTGTTAATTAATTTTATATTGCATTTGTATATTCACTCATCATTTGTGCATATTGAACTCCACTCAATATAAATGTTCAAACTTCACAGCTTTATTTACTTTAAGTTCTGTGCATCTTTCAGATATACTGCACTGAATATTACAGTTCAAAGCATTACAGTTGTGATACTGTGATATTCAGTACTTTGTATTTTAGTTGAAAAAAACACCACTACAAATAATGGAGCTGAATATCACAGTATCACAACTGCAATGCGCTCAGCATTAATATTTCAAAATAGTATTTTACTTGCAAAAAACAAATACTGAACTTGACTACTACAATACTTTTTTAACACTTACTGTTTTAGATTCAAAACCTTTCAGTGCCTCACAACAAACTGTTAATTGCAATCAATACAAGTGCACTGCAATGTAGACTATTTACATTTTCAGTGTAGTGACATGGTTTTAAATAAAAATACAACAAAAATGTATGTTTGTGTATCACAAAATATAGTAATGCGCATAATAATGCAAATAAAAACATTCAAATATTTAACAAAGAATAAGAGGAATGTCAAAGAGAACAGGCACGAGAATATTGTTTGACAATATTAAACAACGTCCAGCAACAGAAGGTCATAAATATCCAGCAAAGATTGTACCTGTAGTCTTCCATCTGAACACAATAGTGCACAAATGTAAAAGCTTACCTTTCTTTCAAGGACTTTCGCTTTAATGTATCAATTCGTTTTTTCATGTAAAACTTCACTCCCTCCCAACTCCTCTCTTTAAGGGCTAGTGGTGACGTCTGAATGCATTCCAGACATCGGGCTTTCCCAGGAACCTTCCCACAGCTGATGTGGTCCATTAGTGTTTTTTCCACAGCCTGGATTTCATCTTCGGTCCACTTCTGTCTTTTTGTTTGTGATGACCCTGAATAAAATGAGACAGTAATTTAATGTTATTCAAAAACCAGCAAGTACTGAAGCTATAATGACAACAGGTCTTGACTGTAGCAGTACACAAAATACAAGTAGAACAACCTGTAGTTGCAGTAACAAGTATTTGAAGCAACAGTATCAGCAATACAAGAAATAGAACTAGCAGCAGAAATATAGAAGGTAGTTGCAGAAGTATAAACAAAGACGAGGTTTACCAACACTAACACTAGTTTCAGTATTACATGACACAAGTGGAGTATTTCATTTAAAACAACTGGACATTGTCCGTTTAGTCAAGAAGACATTATGTGACAAAACTTAGGACTAGAAGAGATCTACTGACCTGAACAAATGAGTCCTTTACAGAGATGATTCTGAATTCAATATACTGGATGATGTGAATTATTTTTCCTTACGTAATGATGCCAGTTACTTTAATATGGTGTTTCATTAGTCTCAAAACCTGTCACACAAAAACCAGGTGCGTGCTTGTGATAGAAACGCACAGAGAGATAGCATCAAAATATCCTCTAAGTATTGAAAGTTAAAGTATACTCACTATGCAGAATCGACATAAATATATTTATGGTAGCCTGAAATCATTGGATAATAATTATCGATGCATTAATGTATTGTTCACTTTAATGTTAAAGCTGGTAAAGGTGGAGCTCATTTTAACTACTTAATACACTTATTAACTAAGTTACATACTACTTAACGATTATTAGTTTATTTATATTTTGGATAGAGAATCTGAATCTGCTAAGTATAACTTGCAAAAAATACCTCCCGCACTTGATCCTAGGTGAGAAACTGAAAAAACTTTGAAGAGATTACCTTTTTTTGTGTGTGATTCACCAGAGACCTCCCCAACCAGCAGCATCTTTTCATCCGAACTACCTATTAAAACACAAGCAAAACTGAGAATAACAGACTTTCTAAATATTTTATACATGCAATCAAATAGTGTCTACATTCTGTTGGTGCCCACAGAATGAACACTCGTGGTATTTTAAGGAAACTATTAAGGAAAATGATTGGAAATAAAAATGATACAGGCAAGGTAAAAGGCATGCAAATGATTAAGGCTAGCAATGTCACTGGACAGTGTGTGCTTTCTTGGTTGGTGTCATGTGCAGCCAGGGAAGTAGAACTTACATGTTTGGACATCTCCTTCCTGAGAGTTGGTTGAAGTTGTTACCGTTGTTCTCGTCTTACCCCTGTGCTGTTTGACATCTTCTGCTGAACTGTCTCTTTCTGTTTCTTTAGCAGATTGAGGAACATACTCAACCTCATCGCTGTACTCAGAACTTGATAGTGAACTTGAGTCTCCAAGCATTTGTCTGTTGAGCTTAAAAAAAAGAGAGGTTTAGACTTGGATTTTCTTCATTATAAAATCACAAGCATTTAACGATAATACATTTCAAGACAAAACAATAGACTAAAACTAGAGATGGCAAAACATTTTTGTAATGTTTGGACGTGCTCCCTACCTACCTAGCAGTCTATCTACCAGTCTACCTACCTACCAGTCTACCTACCTACCTATTTATCTACCAGTCTACCTACCTCCCTCCCTCCCTACCAGTCCAGCTACCTACCAGTCTACCTACCAGTCTACCTTCCCCCCTGGTAAAAAAAACTAACCTTTGCATTCCAGCTACGACTTAAAATCAAGGTCCTCTCCCTCATGACGTTTAACCTCTTTGTGTTCGACGTTTCGTAGCGCTTCTCACACACATCATGATGTGTTTTGAGTTTCTGGAGGCGACGCATAACACGACTTTGAGCCTGCAAAACACAGACAACGAAGTTTAAGTTTTAGCCTTATTGTACATGATACATGCTCTGTCAGGTGAGCCACTGGGGTGCCCCATTAGCCACTGAACAACTTTAGTAAACTTAAGATAGGGGCATCATATTTTCAAAGTGGATTAACTTGTTCTTAAAAAGTTTAATGTGGTCATTTGCACACAAAAAACAATAAAAAAAAGGTGTTGCATGCGAGGCCTCAATTAGATTTGATTTAACTGATCAGAATAGTGTTGTTTCTCACATAGACTTTACTCGGGCAGGCTGCTCAGGTTTATTAACAGCCATTATGCAACAAATACAATCACATTCTGTGGGATTTGATTCTATTCTTCTGAAATGTGTCTTGCATGCTGAGGTGTACACTGTTTTAAATAAATAACAAAACAATACACAACCAAACAACAAATACTACAACTTATATTACATCAGACATTAACAATAAGTGGCTGCAGTACAAACAATTGAATTGCTCCCTTTAATATTCAGTACTTCGTCCACATTGAGGCCTACTTAGAACCCAAACTGGTGATAGTTTAACAGACTCTGTTTAGTCAAACGTGTGGGACTAAATCTTCTGTGTGATGGTAAAAGCTGATATTCTTCAAATAAATTTGAGAGGGGTTGGACCTGATATTACCAGCCAGACACAACACTCTCTTACTTTACGCAGCTGGAAAACTTGAATCAGACAGATATATACCAGGTATATTGGCAGCCACCCATGTATATTTTGTCACTTTTGCATTTTTATTCTTTGTCCATCCAAGAGAAAGACAACATCAGTTTTCAATGAAGTAGTGGACAACTTCCCCTCACTCTACCCATCCTGTAGACTGACCTGTTCGTTCTGCTATCACGACAAGAGTCCAGTGAATATTTAGAATATAATCTAATTCTGTCGGAAACACTATGGTAACAATGGAAGTCTAATATGTGTGATTAACTAGCTGTAGTCTGTCTGTAATAAATTAATTACTCTAGTATTGTTTTGATATCTGTTCTACATACACAGTCGAGCAGGTTAACTGTCAATTAAGAACCCAAAGAAGATGACATATCCTACCTCGTTGGTCTGTTCAGGGTCAAAGCCATCTGTCACATCGGCACCTGCAAACATATAACAGAGGATGGAAATGTTAATATGGTTTATGATGAACTAATTCAATCTTCAATCTTTGATGGGAAAAAATGTGTTTCATTTGAGTTTGGATTCTTTTTAAATAGTTGTATGACCTAAACCCTGTGAGTATGATCAGTTTGGGATGGACTCCCTGAAATATTCAGTATTACAAAATACTTTCTACAAACCTCAATATACAATCATCTCTCTCACCTGTGCATTTAGAGCTGCCACCAGTGGATGAAAAACATGCTCCATCCTCCTGAAAGCACAAGGGACACATTCAGTCATGTTACAGTACTCTGTATTTCAAGCTGCAGTGGTAGAATTTGGTGTAGTTAAAATTGTGACATGAATCATTTAGATATCACCTGAACTGCTATTATTACATTTTGACTGAAATTAAAAGTAATTTTCTGGTCTTATAGGCTGCATTATAGTAACGAGATCTACTTTTGTTCTGAAAGTATGAGGCTGAATATTCGACTTCAATACCAATGGCGATTTCAATTACAATATCTGCTTACATGTGAAGAAATACTACATTTAAAAAGTTGACCTTGACTCAATATGTCAAATATCTCACTTTGTTGAGCATAATATTCACGTTCTGTGGGAAAAGAAAATAATGATAAAACATAAATTCGAAAAAATATCTAAATATCACTATATTGTGACTGTAAAAAAAGCCCCATGATGTGTAAATTATCCATTTGTAGTTGGCTGTAATTAGTTGTCCAGGATTGCGGTTTCACTTGACATTGGAACATGTGCATGTGCTGCTAGCTGCACATGCTAGCTTAGTGTTAGCTAACATTAGCTGTCCATCTCGGTTTCACTTGACATTGGAACATGTGCTGCTAGCTGCACATGCTAGCTTAGTGTTAGCTAACATTAGCTGTCCATCTCGGTTAAGTTCTAGCACATTGCAACAGCTCATTTTATATGGCAGTACATGTACCAACAGTATCAAAGTAAACTTAACAGCACTATGTTACATTAGGAGCTAGGACAATAATTAAAAACTTACCATTTCCATCCAGGTTCCACAGCTAGCCCATCAGGTTACATGTGTGTGGAGCCGCTCGACAGTCTGAGGCAGTCAGTCACCTCTCCACGAGAGCATGTGCTGACTGGGGGTGGGGCCAGGCCATGGTCCCCATGAGGACGGTAAACATCAGGTTTTGTGTAATGTCAGAAATGAAACTTAAGGTACTTCACACAGAACCTGACATTGACCGTCCCCACCATAACCTCGCCCATCCCCCACTCTTTTGGTCACCATCAGCATCAGGGAGCTCTGAGGCTCGGCCTGGTCTGCGGCCTTTGTAAATAACTTAGACAGGTAATAGTAATTACTAAAACGGAAGGATTACATAAAATACATGCTCAAGTCGAGACATTATTACTCAACTAGAATTTAGTATAAAGTATGTTAAAAAAATATTTTTAAAACAAATATATATTTTTTGAAAATTGAAATGACACAAGCATTTCTAATGAAGTTAAGAAATAGAAGCATTTTTCAACTATTAAAAAATTATACAAACATTGATATTCTTAAAATAGAAACAACTACAACTATTTACAAGCCCTTGTATTGAACAGAAGTATTTATATGTGTATTTAACTAACATATTATGAATTTACGATGGGAAATAATATTCAAAAGTATAGTACTCGCACAAGAATACAAAAAAAATAGATTTATTAAGGGCTCTAATCATTATATTTCATAGTGAAGAATAAAGGTACAGAGTGGGGAGGGGCTGAAATCCTATTTGTTTTAGAGTTCTAGATAGTTTTTATCAAGGTTTTACATGATGTATATTCAAATTGCAATTATGACAAATGCAGGAAACTTTTCTTGATAGTATAATGTATTATACAGATGCTCTTGTATATAAATGCATGTAATGTCCTGGGGACGGAAAAGGCATGGAAAAGTGTGGGAAAAAATCTATAAGACAATGCTTGGAATGAATAGATACATAAATAAATCATAGTGCTGTTTTTTCCATTCTGGGATGCCAGAAACATTGTTTCAGCTAACCGTGAGCCTTTCTCTGGAGGCATTTGTGTCCATACATACATAATGAGCCTAGCCTAGCATTACTGTCGTCAATATGCTGCTAGCTTCAGAGTTAAAGCCCATCATGCCTCAGGCAGCTGCTCTGGACTGGTCCTAATGGCTATACATTCTGGTTTTGCCCAATTACCTTTAGGACGCCCAGGCCCTACTCATTCTGATGCCTTAGCATTTAGCATTTCTGCTTCTTCTTTTGACTGTTCTACCTGCTCTGCTAACGAGACTACCAGTGCTAACACTTCTATCCAGTGACAATCAGTCCTCCACTATGACCTCTTTTTCTTCCTGGTGTGACGCTGTTAACTGGAAAGCTAATGCTAGCACATGCTTGTGTTAACAATGCTAGGGACATTAGCCGTGTTTCTAGCAACGGATCATTGCCATTTCTTACTTTCCACAGTACATCTGGATGCTGGATCAATGGTTTTCTTAGCCTTTGCTTCAGCATCTCCTTATCACACTCTTTGTGCAGTTCACCTCCGTAAGCTACATGAAGCAGAGATGCATCTGGCCCCATTTCCCCATAATGAGTGTCCTCCATCGGCTCTGTTTGCCACAGAGACAGACTGGGCCCTGCTGAATGATTCTCTATTACTCTTTGCCGTCTCACAGCACCATGCTCTACCCACAATGGACACCTATCTCAACTTCTTCTCGTCCTCGCTATGGTGGCTCAGGTATTAAAGCCATTTTAGTTTACTGGCCCACTATTTCTGACCCGTCCTCCCCCTCTGCCCTTCTGCTAACCCCCCATGAGCCTGGGCACCCTATGTTGAAAGTGGCCCTCTGGTTGTTCACAGAGCCCAGCTGGTAACTAAGGGTTACTAGGCCTTTCCAGTCTGGGCCCCCACACTCTGGAAAAACATGCCGGTTGAGAAAACGTTAGCTAAATATGTCAGTGTTTTTAAATCACCTCTTAAAACATTATTACGTTAACGTTATTAACATACAACGGGTGTGGTAAGGACCCAGGAGCAGTATGACAGACACCAGGGATAGTTTGAATCAATGCAGCAGAGAGGACGAGGGGTGTATGAGACCGGAAGCCAGGGAGTTGTTAATATAATTGTCCATCGCCTCTCTTTCAGGAGCAGACAGGGAATAAAGGCGCCCCTTAGGTGGAAACGTACCAGGATGGAGGTCTGGCGACCACCAGGGTCTCGTGTCGCTGAAATAGTATTTGTGGCACACACAACATAGAAACAGTAGTTAACTGGATGCAATTCCAATTCTTTGAGTAATCTGGTAGCTCAGGATTTGTTGCGTGCGCTCCGCCAGAAGATGAGCTGCACTGGCACCATCCTTATATACATGTAGGAACAAAGATGGGGAATTGACGTTAGTATTGCACGTGATCACCGTTTAAGCTCTAAATGCGTCTCTTTAACAGGGGCAACAGACAGTTTTACTACAGCTAACTTCGGACCTAAAAACTAGCAAGCTAACTTTTTGACAGCGTGTCAGGCAGCTCGGTTGATAAGGATTCATGTCTGAACTAAATATTAGCCATGGTCACGTTGCGGGTCAAGCTGCAGGGTATCAAACTTGTGATGGTAAGTTAGCTAGCTAAGCTAACTGCAACTTATGTTGCTTGACAACAGGTTGCAGTGTGTCGGGTTAACTTACTAAAGTTGCACAAATGTGAGTTCCGTGACATAATGACCCTTTCTTCCTATAGTGTGTATATATATATAGTGTTGTGCGCAAGAGAGTTTTATCCTCAGATTCCATGCATTAGATCAGAAGGTCACCAAGGGAATATTCAAAGTAAGAGTAAAAAAATTAGGCCTGTAGCCACCATATAGCTAGTTGTTACAAAACAACTAACAATGAGCTTTGCTAGCTACAAGGGGTGCGACCATAGAAATACATTATACGGTTTTCCGTGGTTTATTGAAGAGTTAGTTGTTATAATGACAACACGCGTCTGTGTGGCTAAGTGTTGTTGCAGCTTGCTTGGAAGAGAGCAGACTTAGCTCCAGAGACAGATGGCTAGCTACTGAGCTAGGTAGCTTATTTTTCTCCTGAGCAGGCAGGGAGTTTGGCCGAGGGACCGTTAGACCCAGCGCTGCTGCTGGCCACCAGCCCGCTGTTGTGACCATCTTCTGTAACTAGTGAAGCATTTAAGCATAGTGGAATTAGCAAGCTAGCTAACTAGCCAGTTGTCGAGTTTGCTAGCTAGCTTGCTAATTTAACAATGCTTAAATGCTTCACTAGTTACAGAAAATTAGCCACACAAAGTTGCTACTCATCTGGCTGTTGCTCAAAGTGGGCCCTTCTACATTTCACTCTGGTGTACCATGGTTTATTTTTCGCACCAGCAGTTCTCACAAGCTGCTGTGAGCTCATAATGCTTTTCTGACCTCTTCATATCAGTTTCTCTGGATGACTCATTATGGCAATTCATAACAGTGCAGCGCCAGTATTTTTGCACCATGCTTAAGAAGCAGTATGATTTTATAGGGCACACATTTCCAGAAGAAACAAACGGTCAGACAAAGCCTGTGACACATGTAAATAATGGAATAACTATTCATACAGAAAGTTTGTCTCTTAGCTTTTGCAGCGTTATCTATGGTCGTAATAGTGGTCCAAAATGATGTCAAATTGCATACTTTAAGTCAAAAAAAGTCTTAAAATATCCTTGGGGAGGACAACCAAACCCAAAATATCCTAGTATCTTTTATTCAATGTAGAAATTCACGACTCTTTATCCTGCTGCGTAATATGTCCTGTCTGATATGCTGCTCCTAAAACCTAAATAAATGGCTCACACCCTGTCTGGCAGGCTGGTGTTGATTCCAGGCTGAAGGCATCGTACAGTAAAATATGTTTTAGAGTGATACTATAGGCTACAAATAACACAGGCTAGGGAATTTGGGGTTTATGTCCCAACTTTAACATGGGCCGTACTGGGGACACGGCCCTTTTTGGGCACGGTGGAAATGTTTTGGCCATACGGACTAACTCCCATTGCGCCATCCGGGAACCCAAATGCCATTGAGGGGGCCAAGTGTTAACAACTACGAAATGCTATAGAGGGCGCTATTCATCATGGAAACCATGGGTAACATGGGAATGGGTGGGGCTAAGTCCCGAATGGATTATATGCCTTTTGGGTACAACTTTCATCGGAAACATGGAAATGGGTTGGGCTGATCATGGGAAACATGGGAATGGGTGGGGCTAAGTCCCGAATGGATTATATGCCTTTTGGGTACAACTTTCATCGGACACATGGAAAAATGGATGGGGGTAACCATGGGAAACATGGGAATGGGTGGGGCTAAGTCCCGAATGGATTATATGCCTTTTGGGTACAACTTTCGTCGGAAACATGGAAATGGGTGGGGCTGATCATGGGAAACATGGGAATGGGTGGGGCTAAGTCCCGAATGGCCTTTTTTGCTTTTTGAGTGGAAAACATGGAAACGGATCAGCTATCACCGTACGACGCCACGTGGACACCTTGGTTATGTTACCGGATGCACAGGGACGGTCCAAAACTTTACCAAAGTTCTACAGACTTCTTGCTTGGCATGCTGAATCAAGGCATCACAGGGAATGCATGGTGCAAAATTCAAGCAGTTTCAACCTTTTTCTCAGATTTTATGGCCGTTTCAAATTTACCGGCCCTTTAAGAGAATTTAGCACCAATTTACTGTTTTCGGGCACCTTAACTTGGACCTACGAACTCCAAATTTTAGGCATTTCATCTCCACGACCCTCTCTTCGTTCACAAAAAGAATGTATTCCTCTATTTTGCTTTAAAGTATTTTTAATTAATTAAAAGACTGGAGACGTATACATGTGTGTGTTTCTGTTGGGTCCTATAAAAACACTAATAAACGACTTGTTGTTATGAAATTGACATATGTTGGACACAAGAGGATACTCTACTAGGCTGCATTGGATTGAAGTCATTAGCATGCTGCTAACAGGAGATAATTTTCCAGAGGGCTGAGAGATGGGATTCTTGGTGAGCATGTTCAGAACCTAAGATAAGATGTTGGGTGCAATTTCCAGACTGTTTGAGCTTTTTGATGAGTTATTTGCATGTTGTAGAAATAAAGGACAGGGTTAGGACTTTTGGCATGAATGAGAGCCCAATCAAATGTAGGCAACATGGCATTTTTTGATTTATAAGGGAAGGGCACTGCCATTTCGCATACAGAAAAGGAGGACAAATGGCCCTTTTCGAGTTATAAGGAATGTTCAAAAACGGCCATTTGTCCTAAATTTGAATGGGCTCTCATTTATGCCAAAAGTCCCAACCCAAATGGCCGTTTTTGGAAGATAAGGGAAGATAGGGCCTTCGAAAAAGCCTGTTTTCAGTGTTTAGAGTCAAGAGGGTTATTGCTGGGTCCTATAAAAACACTAATAAACGACTTTGTTTTATAAAATTGACATATGTTGGACACAAGAGGACACTCTACTAGGATGCATTGGTTTGAAGTCATTAGCATGCTGCTAACAGGAGATAGCTTTCCCAAGGGTCTACAGACTTCTTACTTTCCAGACTGAATCAAGGTATCAAGGGGAAGGTGTCCTGCGAAATCCAGGCAGTTTCAACCTTTTTCTCAGATGCTATGACCGTTTTACATAGGTCAAATTGACTGCTCTTTATGGTAATTTAGGCCCGATTTACATGACAGATGTTGATGAAAATGATATATGATGGACAGCAGTAGCATGGCTACAACATATTAAAAAAGCAGAGCTCTCAGATGTTTAGAACAAAAATTTCTCCAATCTGACTTAACAGCACGACAGGGTGTACATCTTGCTAAGATGTTCACCCTCCTGTTCTCCTGAGTTTCATACAGGCAAATTTATTTTCTAGACATTTTAGAGGGATTTTGTTCACGTGACCTCATTGTAGGCCTAGTCCACAATGTGTGTCCGTAATCTGTGGTTTCTGGGACCCATATTTGAGAGATTATGGCCATTTTTGCATAGGTCAAATTTACCGGCCCTTTAAGAGGATTTAGAGCCAATTAAGACCTTTTTTGCTGTTTTTGGGCACCTTAACTTGGACCTACGGACTCCAAATTTTAGGCATTTCATCTCCACGACCCTCTCTTCATTCACAAAAAGAAAGAATTCCTCTATTTTGCTTTAAAGTATTTTTAATTAATTAAAAGACTGTAAATTACGTCCACATGTGTCTGTTTCTGTTGGGTGCCATAAAACCATTTCTACAAGACAAATGTTGATGTAAATGATATATGGTGGACACCAGAGGATGCTCTACTAGCATGAATTGGATTGATCTTATTAGCATGTTGCTAACAGGTGATAGCTTTTCCTAGGGTCTACAGACTTTTTACTTTCCAGCCTGAATCAAGGTATCAGGGAGAATGTGTGTTGCAAAATGCAGGCAGTTTCAACCTTTGTCTCAGATTTTATGACCGTTTGTACATAGGTCAAATGTACCGGCCCTTTAACATACTTTAGGCCCAATTTACACATTTGTTGCTGTTTTCGGGAACTTTAACTTGGACCTACGAACTCTACACATCAGGGGGAAGGTGTGGTGCAAAATTCAGGCAGTTTCAACCTTTTTCTCAGACTCTATGGCCATTTTTACATATTGCACCAATTACGACCTTTTGACCTTTGACCTAAACGCCTGGTTTTGGGCACCTTAACTTGGACCTACGAACTCTAAATTTCAGCCATTTCATCTCCACGACCCCCTCTTCATTGTCAAAAAGAATGCATCCCTTTATTTGGCTTTAAAGTATTTTTAATTAATTAAAAGACTGGAGACATTCACGAAACACAGTGAATTTCCCATTGATATTCACACCATGTAATCTATGGGCAAAGGTTGAATTACTGTGAGAATCTCAGCCTCATTGAACCTTGTTTTCTATGGGTTAATAGGTCAAACATAGTCGAAATGCCATACATTAGTATGGGAAAAGTTTAAGGAATTTCCCATTGATTTTCCTGAAAATGTATCGTTGGGCAAAGGTTGAATTACTGTGAGAATCTCAGCCTCATTGAATCTTGTTTTCTATGGGTTAATAGGTCAAACATAGTCGAAATGCCATACATTACTATGGAAAAAGTTTAAGGAATTTCTCATTGATTTTCCTGAAAATGTATCGTTGGGCAAAGGTTGAATTACTGTGAGAATCTCAGCCTCATTGAACCTTGTGTTCTATGGGTTAATAGGTCAAACAAAGTCAAAATGCCATACAATACTATGAGAAAACTGTAGGGAATTTCCCATTGATTTTCATAACAGTTAATCGTTGGGCAAAGGTTGAATTACTGTGAGAATCTCAGCCTCATTGAACCTTGTTTTCTATGGGTTAATAGGTCAAACATAGTCGAAATGCCATACATTAGTATGGGAAAACTGTACGGAATTTCCCATTGATTTTCATAACAGTTAATCGTTGGGCAAAGGTTGAATTACTGTGAGAATCTCAGCCTCATTGAACCTTGTTTTCTATGGGTTAATAGGTCAAACATAGTCGAAATGCCATACATTAGTATGGGAAAAGTTTAAGGAATTTCCCATTGATTTTCCTGAAAATGTATCGTTGGGCAAAGGTTGAATTACTGTGAGAATCTCAGCCTCATTGAATCTTGTTTTCTATGGGTTAATAGGTCAAACATAGTCGAAATGCCATACATTACTATGGAAAAAGTTTAAGGAATTTCTCATTGATTTTCCTGAAAATGTATTGTTGGGCAAAGGTTGAATTACTGTGAGAATCTCAGCCTCATTGAACCTTGTGTTCTATGGGTTAATAGGTCAAACAAAGTCAAAATGCCATACAATACTATGAGAAAACTGTAGGGAATTTCCCATTGATTTTCATAACAGTTAATCGTTGGGCAAAGGTTGAATTACTGTGAGAATCTCAGCCTCATTGAACCTTGTTTTCTATGGGTTAATAGGTCAAACATAGTCGAAATGCCATACATTAGTATGGGAAAACTGTACGGAATTTCCCATTGATTTTCATAACAGTTAATCTTTGGGCAAAGGTTGAATTACTGTGAGAATCTCAGCCTCATTGAACCTTGTTTTCTATGGGTTAATAGGTCAAACATAGTCGAAATGCCATACATTACTATGGAAAAGGTTTAAGGAATTTCCCATTGAATTTCCTGACAAAGAATCGTTGGGCAAAGGTTGAATTACTGTGAAAATCTCAGCCTCATTGAACCTTGTTTTCTATGGGTTAATAGGTCAAACATAGTCGAAATGCCATACATTACTATGGAAAAGGTTTAAGGAATTTCCCATTGAATTTCCTGACAAAGAATCGTTGGGCAAAGGTTGAATTACTGTGAAAATCTCAGCCTCATTGAACCTTGTTTTCTATGAGATAATAGGTCAAACAAAGTAAGATTGGAGTTGGTCCAATCCTTTTCATTTTCATACCAGTGGACCAAGGCGTTGAGATTGTAGTGTAGTGTAGCTGACACCGCCCCATACACACGCCAACAAGTGAATGAATAATGGGGGTAATGGGACTTATTTTTCTTCAACTTCAAGAACTGCATCTGGCTGTATCAATGTGCTTTCCCACGCTGTACAGGAGTGTGTGGATGAAGCATTAAGTTGTGACTCTATGCTTTGTGATGTTACTACTCCCCTTATCTTTTCAGTCATTACTGCAAAACCTCTCCTCAGTGAGTCTGCAACTTGCCATATGTAGTTTACACAGAGATTAGCCTAATATAACGATCGCAATAGAAAGTGTACACATGAAAATGGCCACCCCTCTAACCATCCTGCTATATTGATTTAAAGGAAAATGTCTTTTCTACTCCTATTTCATGTCTATGGATACAACTCTATACCTGCATTTGTCTGTTATCATCAATATCGTTGTCATTGAACAGTGAGCACTGTTTAATGTGAAAAGGTAGCTTAAAAAAAAGCAGTGCTACAAAACAAGACCTTATTGATCTCCGCATTAATTCATGTTACACCTCTGACATGGCAAAATAAATCAAATATAGACTATTATAATTGTTGTTATTATTATTGTCAATAATGAGATAATGAATAATGATAAAATATCATTAAAATAGTATAAAAGAAAACACAAGCAAGAGTTTACATAAGGGCTAGTCTAACATTTTAACAGAGTGCATTATGGATTGAAAACATGACAACCTTAAAATACATGATAAATATAGACAATATACATTATGGTTATCATTGTTTGAATGCAAATTTAAAAAATAATAATTATAGCAATATAAATAATATCAATATTAATATTATGTATTTATTTATTTTTTATCAAATGTAGCATTTCATTCATGCCTATCTTTGGTCAAAAAGACAACATTTAAAGTGTATTCCCAAACTTTAATACTACTTTTGATCAATAGGGGGCGGTAGAGAGTGGACAAACAGCGATGCACACTTCAAGAACAGCCGACCTCATGGGGACTGCAGTGCTCTGTGTATACACTAGGGGAGCATTCATACACACACACACAGATTTTTGTCTTGAAAATGCTTTTCCAGGGGACTTCAGAGAAAAATACATGGGGCGTGTCTAGACACTGTTTTGAAGCTCGTAGGAGGGGTCTGCCGGTGGGGACCTCATTTTTTGTCCCCACGGTGACACAAGTCCCCATGGGTCTGTGTGCATTCAGGTCAAAGTCCTCACCGGGATACAATAACAAGAACACACACACACACACACACACACACACACACACACACACACACACACACAGTGTTGGACACCGCCTGACACCCTTCCCTCTGTGGTTTGTCACAGAGTTGCTACACGGTCCGCAATCTCGCTCTTCCCCCTGATAACACCCAATCTTCCTGAATTCCTCTCCTTGCTTCCCATCTCCTCCCCCCTATATTATCCCGTAAATCTACTCTGCTCTGCTTTTATCTCTCTGACAACGTCAATCACTAAATAAAAAAGGCTAGATTGGTGCAGCCAGTCCATCCCGGCATGGACAGGCCGTGAATAGGGCCTCTTTGTCCGTCTGTCCCCATCCAGTGTGTTCCGATCCAGATGTTCTGTGTTTTATTGTCGGCACCTCAGCGCTGCCCTTCGGCTCCCCATGATGCACTCCTGCAGGAGATGAATGTGTAATTGTGGGCAGACCGTTGTTTTCAGCGTGGAGTAGAGCAGAGGCAGTGGAATAAAATGACAGCGAGCGAAAGAAAAAGTGTGGGTGTGCTTGTGGGAGGTTGGTTAATGACTGGATAAGTCAAAGCAAATAAACCCGACGATGTCGCATGCGTGACTCCTCTCTTTGTGAGTGCCGCATGAACTGTGATGAAATGAAATGTTCACCTATTTTTTGACTGAATTCACTCCCTGCTTTACATAACATCACCACCAGGGGTCAAATTCAGGCAATTTGAAAGGACCCTAAAGAGGAGATTGCATTTTTCTTCACTCACTCGTTCCCATTTCTTTCTCTTTCTATCCTCTTTGACCCCCCCCTCTTCCTCTTCCCCCTTTATTCCTTTCTCTTCTCCCTCTCTTTCACTTTAACTTCTTCCTCTCTCTTCGCTATCCTCCACCTCTCCGTCTTTGCTCAGTTTCTTTTTCATCTGCTTTCCTCCTCTCCAGTTTGTTCTTGTTAACAGCCCCAGCAGGAGAAGGATGTGCTCTACAGGCTGGGGTCTAGGGGGCCACAGCTGCCCGATAATACCTGATTTATCAACCTCCTCCAGCCAGCCTGCATGGAGATGCTGTTTTGCTCTCTTGCTTTGGTTGTTTCTTACAGCCGACGCGGCAGGTTGTTTGTATTTCTGTCTGCCCGTCCTCAGGATGTGTCTGGTGTAATGAAATGGCTCTCCTTGTGATGTATCTAGCCTTCTCTCCAGTAGCTGAAGCCTGTCTGTGTATCTTTTTTTCTTTTCTCTCTGCCAGGATATATTTTCTAACATAAGGAATGAAAGGGTGACTGGTGGTGGTTTGTTTTAGGAATCTCTACCACAACCACTTGATAACGGAAGACAAAGCTTTTGTTTTTCTCTGTTTCGTTGCATTTCTTTGTTGCTTGTTTATTTTCTCACCGCCTTCTGTTCGTACACCATGTCCAGTTACAGATGGAGACCAGATACTCAGACTCCCCCCCCTCCCCCCAAAGCTGATTTTAATGAAGTTCATTCTGAATTAAATGTTTTCTCTTCTCTGTCCCATTCCTCTCTCTCTATTTCTACTTCTCTCTCTCTCTGCCTCTAGTCCAGTACCAGATGGAGATGATGCGTTCTCTGCGTCACGTCAACATTGACCATCTGCATGTGGGCTGGTACCAGTCCACCTACTATGGCTCCTTTGTCAGCCGAGCGCTGCTCGACTCCCAGTTCAGCTATCAGCACGCCATCGAAGAGTCAGTTGTACTCATCTATGGTAAGTAGACCGGAAGACTATGCAGAACACTGGAGAACAACTGGATTTATTTTCACTCACCACGATATCCTACTCGAATAAATTAATAACTGTTTATGCAATTGTTAGGACACAAGATAACTACTCGAAAATGTCCATAGGTGCGGCCTGTCGCACATCATGTGGTCTCCAAGTCTTTTTTTTGGCCAGTGCAAAGCATTAAGATAAAAAATTTAGTTGAATTCAAAATCAAATACATTGCAAATACCTGGAAGTAAAAGGAATGGCCTAATTATGTTTGTAATGTTACACACAGGCGGCAACCTCCGGTTCTGTCAAGTGAAGCCAATGCAGAAGTGCCTTAAACTTCCATTCTTTCTCATGGGCGTCAGGGGTCGACTCCTCTGGTTACAAAAACATGTCTGGTTGAATGGAAGTCTATGAGAAAATGACCCAAGATGGCGACGGCCAAAATGCCAGAAGTCCAGACTTGAACTACCTAAAAAAACCCACAAAAACATTAGTAGGGTAGACAGTTGTCCGTTTCAATGTTTACTAGGTAGGACAACGTTCAGTCCAGAGGTCCACAGTGGTCCACCGACAGAAGGCAGGAAAACATAGACCGGATTAACAAGGTAGCTGCTAACCGCTAACGTGGCGCGTGTTGGCATCGTGTGCCTGCACCTGCTTCACAGTAAAGACCTTTAACAGCGGCCCATAATGCCGTCCCAGATGGTGTAAGCCTTCTTTCAAATTACAGCAATATTAAAACCTTCATGACATCAAAATAAAACCTATCACTATTAAACACTGTGCATTTAACTCCTCGGTGTCTAAATAAATGATGACTCATCACTACATAACCACTCAAAGTGCTCATTGACTTCAGAGGCGGTATAGTAGTACATTGGACATGGATTGGTGCACATTTAAGTAAACTACAAAAGTCTTTAATTTGTGGCTGGTTTCGTTAGACTTCTACACAATCGAATATAGACGTGGTAGTTCCTGCCGAGGTTGCATACTTCATAATGTGCTGCGTTTACCTCCTTCAGGTTCATGAACTGAAAAGTAAGTACGGCCAGAGTGACACAAAAAAGTCTGAGATGCTCACTGACCTGAAATCTCAGTCATTAATTTAAACAGCTTCGTGTTTATCTGCTCACTTGTAGTCACGAATGAGGCAGCAACCCAACATTTTTTTTTTTAAATGATGAAAAGAGCTTTGAATTTCATCAATGTTTCAGTGCCGGTGAGTGTAAAGGAACGCCCCTCGGCCCTGTTCTTTCTCTCCAGAATCACTTCAGGGTTGTCATGTTCTCTGATCGTACAAATCCATGACAGGCAAAGATTAATTTTAACCAGCTGACATATGAACCCCTCTGATCTCGTCCTGCCAGCCAGCTGGCCCATAAGACAGACAGTCAGTCCTTTCTCTGTCTAAAGGACTGTTAATGTCAGTCAATAACGCTGCTCTTAATGGATCAAAGCGCCTCAAAGGAATTGACATTATCTCTCTTTAAAGACAAAGGGGAAGGCAAATTGATTTCTTCTTATCCTCTCTTGGTCATTAGCTCGCCGGTCATTTTATGCCGATTGATAAATCAATCAGGTGCCTAGCTGGCGAGTTAATGGCTTCCGTCCAATGACGGCGTAGTGTTGTAGTGGGTTGTCAAACCAATTGGTTGAACATGTTCACCATGACAGCAGTTTTTCTTGAAGAGTTGAAGAGGTGGACAGGCCAGTTCAGGAGGCTCCTATGAGCTGCATTTTGATTTAGTCAGCAAGGAGAACGTCTTAATCCACTGTTGCTGTCACCAACCCGTCTCAATGGAGATTGGCCAGCATGGATTGAGATTGGCTGCATCTTGTTTGGGAGTGGCTGTGCTGTTGGAACATGGCTCTTCACAGTTGGCTCTTGGGAATGGTATAAGTCACACAAACAATTTCTGGTAGTTTGGTGGCTGTCAGCCAGTCTGAGCCGCTATCACCACTTCCTCTCTCTCTCTGTAGCATGAACGGGAACGTGGAATAGAATTGGACGACTGAGCCATTCCTCTGAGCCGCTCGAGATACTTTCACATTTTCCTGTCTTTTTAAGTGTTACTTTAGCTTGACTCTTCAGATGGTTGAATTGGTTTAATATAATCGCGAGCCTGCTGTGTAAATGTCATTTTGCAGTGGACAGACCACTAGCTCCTCCACTCCCCCGCCTTACTGCTCGGATGTGTATGCCTGTACAGACGAGAGTGTTTTCCATCCCTAAAATGGATAGAAACAGAATTCCTGTTGAGTGACAAAATCAATCAAGTGAGAGATCTAATGGGGAGGGACTGGATGGTTTTAATGGTAGCGCCTCTCCAGCTAGCACCTTTTTAACAGGACTTTTTGTCTTTACTGGTCTTCAGATCAGTTGGACTTCTTTCTATGTTTGTAATAATTAGTGACGTGACACTTTTGAGATGTGCGAAAAATAAAGTGTAAATAAAGCTGGACACTGCTTTCATATTTAAAAAGGACAACAGACATTCTGGATTAGAGACAACATTGTAACTTTGGCCTGTGATGGTGTGCAAAATGCAAACACACACCACTGTATTCCACCAATAGAAAGCAAACTTAATTGTTGCTGTTGTCATATTATATAGATTCCCTTTGCAGATCTAGTTAAGTTTAATTTATAGGAATTTGTTAAACCTCTGTCTGTAACTTCATCACCAGGCTCTTGGTTAAACAACATATTAAGCAAATGATTGAGTCTTAGTGCACCATATCACTGAACCATATAGTGGTATAATCAAGGTATACAGGAATCCTCTACTACTACATACACTATCTTACTATGTTCAATCATCGTTGTGATTGTGTGTAACTGAAGCAACTCTCACTCCAGACCTGTATAAACAATGTTGAATAAAGAATGCATGTCAGCAGGTGATTGTCTATGGTACCTTGGAAGGCAGAGGAAATCAGATTAGATGTCTGTTTGCTGAAGTCAGAGAATCTGATTTGAAGGACTACCTCACCCATAACTTGATCATTTGTATATCAATTACTAAATAGAAAATGCTGAAATTAAGTAAATGGAGACCAGGTTTAACAACACAACTATATCAAAGCATCAGATTACAAACTCTCACACAACTTGTTGAGAATAATCCAAGGCTCATTTATCTTGTATGCTGACTACTTCCCAAACAAGCATGCATTCTCGATTAAAACCGTACTACACTTGAGTCTCACGCCTGCACAGGTGTGCTACTCGGCTGGACTGAAACGGACAAGTAGCATGCCTGCATGTTTTGGCAAAAAAAATTCATGTTTGAAGTACTGAGCATACAACTGGATAAATGAGACTTGGATTGTGCTGCACTGAGTTGTGTGAGAGTTTGTGAACAGATGTTTTGATGTAGTGTTGCTGCTGTGAAACGCCGCCCCATTTACTTCAATTCATCAAGACCTCTCCCTGTTTTCGGAAGTCTTCATTCACCATGGAGGCATGTGAGAAAAAACAAAAATCCAAGGTAACACATGGCGAGTAATTTATGTACAGATGGTCATTTTGGAGGTGAAGTAGTCCTTTTTTAAAGTGCCGTTTTACAGAATTTATTTCAACTGTCATAACTCTCTCTTCATTCTAGACCCGATAAAGACGGCACAAGGCTCCCTGTCCCTCAAGGCCTACAGGCTTACCCCCAAACTCATGGAGATCTGCAAAGAGAAGGATTTCACACCCGAGGCGTGAGTAGCTCATAGCGGAAACACACAACATGCACACAGAATGAAATCTTGTTTTCTTCATAGACTCGTAGACTAACGTAGCCGTTGCTGGTTTGGCTGTTCACTCGTTCGTACTCTGCTTATTCATTGGAAGCAAATATAGGCTTGTGCATCCACAGGGGAGGCATTTAGTAGCAGTTGCAGATTGATGCTGATGATGATGATTTATCAGTTCGCCCTCGCCTGTCAAACAAATGTACCATGTTTACGCCTTTTCTGACCGCAAGGCTTATGGTAATTGCTTTTAAATTGCAGCTAAAAGTGAATGTAATGAGGGGACTATTTTCCAGGCAGTTTTGGGTAGTCCAAGTGCACAAACTCACACATGCATAAACGAGCGCATGAAGAGACTCTGCACTGACAAATGCAAGTAAACAACTCCATGAAGAAGTCCCAGAGGTATCAAATTGCTGTCCATTCAGGACCTCCCGATATACACTTTTAAATTCACTGAAGGCGTATTTGCAGGGAGAAGAGACAATTTAACCGCATCATTTCCTTTCCTTTCACATTTCCTCTGTACTTCTCCACCTGCGTGTCTCTATTGCCTGCAACTCCGTTATTGACCCAGTGTGTTTGACTCCGACTCGGGATCCTTCTCATTTCTTCAGCTTTTCATTAGTTCTTATGATTTATTACGGCTCCAATCTGTAGCTATCAGTGTTCCCAATAAGCTCATGATTGAGAGAGGGCAGCGCAGGGCAGGAAAGGACAATATCTCCAACGAAAATCTTGCTTCGATGCTATTATCTTTCAGAAAAGACTGGAAATCTGAATATCAATAATATTTTTCCCCCCTCCGAAGATTCAAAACTTCAAAAGCGTAAAATTTTTCACCCACGCACATTTTGTGTCAAAAGCGGTCTCTTTCATGTTGCTGTATTTTATGTTATATAAGCTTGCATATATTGTGCACCTCTCCGAAATGAAAGGCAGGGATGGATGAGTGCTGAATAGCCCGATCCCTTTGAACTGCCCTCCAAGTCTGCTGGGCTATGGAGGCAGTGGTCAATAGCCTCCACTTCGGCACACAATATGAAGCATCAAATTAGTGGGCCTGTGGAGGCGACCTTTGGCTTTGTCCAGTGGGGCCCGACTTGGAAAAGAGCGTGGCATTAAGTCCAGTAGGGTTGAGCATTTTGTCCTGCCTGGAATGTGCTGTCTCTTCTTTTTCCTCGTGGACAACTTTTTAAACCACTCTGCAGGCTTTTGAAAAGGTCATAATTTTCAAGAAATATTGTTAAAGCGCTGCAGATGGATAGCTGTGCCGATGTGTAAAACAAACAGTATTTATGGAATATCATTATAGATTTTGCTTGTGGACTGCTGCTATCCATATTCATTTTTTTTTTTTGTTCTTCCCACTCCGAGCCCGAGGCAGGATTGTCCACTTCCGCTGCCTCAGAGTCTCCTCTTAAAGGTCGCCTGAGGTGATGCTCATTTTTCAAAATGACCTTATCAAAATTAGATGATGCTCCACACACCTATATTTATCACATGGACAATCGCAATATATATATATATATATATATATATATATACGTCTCTGGTTCTGGGACAGTGCGCATTGGGAATTAATGCGGCGGGCGTATTGATTCCATAGCGAGCGGGACACCTCTAACAAGCCAACATTAGACATATACAGACATTAGTTTGTAGCTCATGCACTGTGCACAAGTGACAGGCTGAACCAAGGCAGTCAGTCAATGCTATTGGATTTATGTGAGACATTAAGCAAAGTTTGAAGTTCCATTTCGTGTTAACAGGCCCATGTCAGAGGACGAGAGAGCGATGCAGCTTTGTCTCCCGAGGAACAAGAAGAGGTGTTTAAAAGCCGGTGCTTTGCACGCTTATCAGTAGAGCCCATAAAGAAGTCATTTAGGCGACTGGGTCTGACATTTGTCGTGGCGTGGTGTGAACATCCTCTCGTGTCACAACTTTTTCAGATATCGAAATGCAACATTTTGCATTTATTTTTGCTTTTATTTTGGCTCGGGTCCAATTTACTGTAAGTTACAAGCCGAGCGGTAACGGTACAATGCTCTATTGTAAGCACACTATGCGAACGACAGCTGACCTCAGAAGACCTCTGCCCTCCACAAAACAGATATGAAAAGCATGGAGTTGCATTCGAGCTCGAGGTTGAACAACTGTTAACCCCGACCAACTCTCTGTTCATTTACAATGTCTTCAGAATGTCTTTGCATCAGCTGAGAGCATAGTCTTCTTCAGCATAGGTTTTGTTTGTTACAGGCTAATTTCCACCACAGATGTGTGTTGTGTCCTGTGTGTAGTTATTCCTTTTTTAAAAGTATTTGTTGTCTCCGACAGAAAATTGTGTTCTGATACTTTTATACTAAAAGCATGTGTCAGCACAATAATACAAAATAAATAAAAATGTGTATTCCACTTTGGGCTGCATGATATGGTTGAAATATTAATGAGATTTCCCAAAATGATATGCAAAAAACTACTCGGTAATACTAATGAATACTCTTTTGGGTCTGTCATGTGTTGACTGTATGTAGTCTGTGTGTAACTGTATTCTAAAATAGATGATGATGAAATGTTCTTTTGTGAGTGACAGATTGTAACTCCATCTCTCTCTCTTCTCCGTTCTCTGTATCTTCCGTCCTGTCCTTCACTCTCCAGCTTGAAGAAGGCTAACATTGGCTTTGAGCATATGTTCGAAGAGGTGCCCATCCTCATCAAGAACTCCCACCTCATCAACGCACTGATGTGGGATCTGGAGGACAAGTCCACGGTCGCCGACAAGCATGAACTGCTCAACCTCTCAAGCAGGTCAGACGTGAGCTCATGCAGACATTTACCAAGAAGGCCTGAGGCCAGACACCTTGATTGTAAAAACGTTGTAAAAGAGCTAATGCAGGTACATTTGCGATCTAAATCAACTATTTCCAACATGTTTTTCTCTGGACACCCAACATTTACAAGATGTTTCTGCGTGGTCTTGTGGGTTTATCAACATCTGCCCTCCATAAAACAGCACGGCCGTCGATCTTGCTGTCAGTTTTGTGGGGAACATGTCGGTGATCTCGCGGATTTAACTGCTGTAGATACTCTTGAGTGATTTTAGTTTCTCCCTCAATTATAATTCCCAAATTCTCTTTGTTTAGTTTATTTGTTTCGAGGCTCCTGTTTACAG
Organism: Leptoclinus maculatus; assembly: GCA_032191485.1. Classification (NCBI taxonomy): domain Eukaryota; kingdom Metazoa; phylum Chordata; class Actinopteri; order Perciformes; family Stichaeidae; genus Leptoclinus; species Leptoclinus maculatus. Next base: position 16,111,552 of record JAVDOI010000008.1, read on the forward strand.
AACATGCAAATGAATAATCTTATATTGCACTCGGAGAGACCCGTTTGAGATCATAATGGTAGGAAGCTTGTCAATCTTGGGACCTAAGAGTCCAATTTCTCGTTCATGTTTCATGCCGTATGAATGCATTAGAATATCTTCTATTTATATGACGCTGCCTGCATCAAGGTGTTTTGTAAGCCCATGAGCAATTTAGGGAAAATACTGTCCTACGGTTCATCAACAGACCTCAGTGCGTCTCATCGGCCTCAGGAAAACGGCTTATTTATGGAAATTCCATCTCCCCAAACCATCAAACACGATGCAAAGTGTCACTTAAATCTAATTAATTTGCACATGGTTCCCTTAGAACTGGGCATACGTAGAACTATTAAAGAATAATGTCTTCCTAGAAACATCTTAAAAGCTTTACAACCATGGCGTGGTATCTCTTTAAATCGGCATGCCTTCACAGACATGAGTTAAAGCTACTTCTAAATTAAAATTGATTTGACATTAGGGAACGCCTGGGCATTAGTCTGCGTCTCCTGCACTGTTCTAAAGTGTACCACGTTGGTGGAAGGAATACAAAGTCTATTGATGCGTTTGGCTTATTCTTATCCACCGTGGTTTCATTGCTGTTTTCACGCACTTCTAAGGAGGGCTAGTTTAAATTTGTATCTTTTTATTAATATCACAAACGTCCCATGAAAAGACCAAATCTCACAATGCATTCATCTTACTAAAGAGGAATAGATTGTGTAGCCAAAGCTGACGTTTCTGTGCCACTGTCTTCCAAAACCTATTAAAAATGCATAAAAGAGCCATATTATTATTATTATTATTGCATCGGGTTGACGTATTCCTTCATTACAATAAACACGGCCAGTGTAGTTCATTGTGAAACAACCCCGTAATGATGACCGCAGCTGCACTTCTGATCTCTGGAAAGCAAATACTCGCACACGCTTTGTTAGTTTGCTTTACCATTAGTCATTAGCGTCATAGCTTTTCATTAGAGATGTACAATGTGTGGGTCGGATTCGGATCATTTTCACACAGCTGACAACACTAATGAAGAACGGGTCAGGTTTGGTGGACCTGCGATGTCATAAACGAGCTGAATAACACAAACTACACTGGTGTTTGCTGTACTGAAGGAATACGTCACTCGGTGCAAAGCTACGGCTCCTTTGTGTGGTTTTAATGTTTTTTAGGGAATAATGGGCTTCTATGGCTCGTAGACGTAAACTGCATGTGGCTTCGCAGACGCTCCTTGTTAGTGGGAATAACTCTTGATTGGCTTTGTTGATGATAATGAAAAGATTAAAGATAACACCAGCCTAATCCTTTTTAAATGTTAACCTGCTTGGACTACAGTACCAGATGGGTGAGGCATGCAGCAGCATGACATCTCAAAATGTGTTAGTTGCCGGTCATGGAAATGTTTTACTTCCACAGTCGGAACAATTCAGTTTGTATTGTGCATCTTAGCGGTATGAAACAACCCCCCCCAACATGTATTTGTTGTTTGGATCACATCTGTAACACATCACGCCAACATTGCAGTTCACATTCTGGTTCTTAAACATGCTTGACCACTTATCTTATTTCAGGAACTTATTGGTGCACCCTTGGGTTAGCATCAGACATTTGATTGCATTATCCGGTCCAAAACTAGGTACAGTAAATGCCACGTCTAAATGTCAAATATATATTTATTCAGATTTGGCTCCAAAAACAGGAACCTGCCATCAAACTTTGTCTTCCATCACTAATGAGCACAATGTGACCGAATATCACCCCACCATATCAACTCACAGACTGGCACTTAAAAGGCTCGCATTCAGATCTCGGAGGCTCTCAGCATCAGTCTCGGGAGAATTCATCAGCAATCATTTATGGAGATAAACCGCTGCAATTGGAGCAACAGCTGTGAAGCTTCCCGGGGGCAGGTGTGACAAATTAGCACAATAATGACTCAAAGTGCTGATTTACACTCTGTTAGCTCGCAGAGCACTCTGCGCTTACTTATACACCGCAGTGTAGCGCATCAGGAGCCGTTGTGATTCTTCTCATCTGTGTCCTGTAACACAAAAATCCGTCCTGAATTAAATGAACATTCCTATGTACAGAGCTCCGTAGGATGCATGTGCCCGGCCAACTTAAGTGCGGCACCAGCACAAGTCATTTGACAGAATTGTCAAATAGACGGAGGGAGAATACATCACTTTCCTTTGCATATTGTTCCAATTTTTCTCAACGACGACTATGAAGTTGAAGCGTAGCGTTTGATACGACCCGAAATGGGGCAGACGCAGCCTGGCTCTCCCCATGGGTTTCCCGGCATGACTGCCGATGGGATGTCTGGCAAGATGAAATTGTTTCCTGAAGTTGTCAGATTGCTGCGCAGCTCCGTCCTTGTATTGGATTGCGGCGTCCGTCTCTCTACATCTTCCGCTGACAGCCCCGCCCTTTTCTCCTCATTTCCACCCCTTCAAAAAGGACAACGATAATGGGTTTTATTTAATGTTTTTCCTTTTTGTCTCATTTTCCAATCTGCAGACCCATTTGTCAATGTCATCTACGTCTAAGGCTGAGTGAATGCAGTTTCACTCCAGCACACAGGGTTGTTCTTACCACAGATGATGATGTTGATCGTGATGATGGATTGCATGAATGTAAATTCATTTATGTAGCCATTTTCACCCCCAAAACAGCCTTGAAGTGCCTCCAGTATTTGCAATGTTACAAAGCAGCCTATATTCATGTCGGGCTAAGCTTTTCGCGTGTTGGCCGTTTAACATGGTCTTCACCCGTATTAAAGTTTGCCGACTGTGTAGTGACAGACGTTGATTCTAAGTCATCCTTTACATCCCATATTTGCTTTTTGTTCGGTGTGAACGAGCAACTACTCAGTCCATTACCTCCCGTCTACTTGGTGTAATTGGCCTTCCGCACAGAAATCCTGGACAATGGTAGCATAGGTAAACATAGCTTTCTGCTCTACAGTACTGCCCTGATGATATGTATTCAGTAAGGGAAAGGGTGTTGTTGAGTGCAGGGAGAAAAGACGAGAAATGTAAGGCATTAAGAGCTGCAGCTGTAAGAGGAATATGGAAATGTGAAGAGGCATAACTCGAAGTCTGGCCACAAAGACAGAAATATTGCCTTGAAGGAAATGCGCTGTGGAAAAATTGTCCTTGTCAGACAGACTTCATCCATTGAGATGGACTGTGAGCACATATAGTTGTTATGCTCATACAGTTCTGTGTCTTTGTTGCAATGAGAGAATGATAATGGGCAATAAGCATGATGCATTTGTGTCAAACCCACTATAAATATTAGTTTCATACGTACTTTTTATCCTACATTTTCAGCGAGGTAATACTATAAACTTATGTTAGATCGAGGCTCTCTCATGTCCTCTTTAAAACCCAATTATTCTGCTCCAGGAGCAAACCGGAGATCCATATTGTGCCTCAGTCCATCAGTTAAAAAGGCTCCATCAGAGTAAAACACTCCTTCTAAAAATGGAAGTCACTTCCTTGGCAGCTTTGTTAAAGAACTCCCATCTGAACTTTCAATTTACTGAATGTCAGCTCATTTTTGCTCGTACATCAATACAGCTTTAGAATTTGTCCTCTATTGTCCTGTGCGACTATGAGCATGTAGGCCGGAGCACACGCGCAGCACACTGCATGGGCTGCCATTGAACCTGACCTTAAAACGGAATCGGTGATGATAGGCAGTCCCTCTGTAGACTTTGATTTCTAATTCAGGATTGATCGGCGGGCTCGCTGACCTGTCTGAATAATTCAACCCTTTCGGAGCCTATGGCATCGTGTAGTGTAGTGTAGAATGCATTATCCGCCGTGCAGTTTCTCCATCCACATGTAACTGTGTTTCTGAGTGTTTTTCAAATGCCAATCATTTTGTGCACAGTTATGAGCAGTAGTGTGTATTCAGGCTTTTATAAACCTACAGTAACAACTGAGCATGCTCAAAGGAAACGGTAAAGAACAGAGCAAACTCGATGCAATTGAAAGTAGCAGTAGTAGTAGCAGCAACCCCTAATCGCCAAGCATGTGTCAAGGACACAGAAAGATGCTCCGAAATTCTGAAATAAACTGGTAAACAAAATCCAGTACACTGAATCTCACACACGCACACAGACGCACATTTCTGTCCAGCTCAAACACTTGACGCATGCATAAACGACAGATGTTTTGAAGGATCCTGCTCCGACTAAATGTTTTCCTCTGCATATATTATGAATGCACACCACACAAATTAGCTACCATATTGCTCGATGGAATAGCTTTAAATGGGCTTTTTCGTCAGGGAGAATCAATTTTGACACAGTGAGAGGGACTCGGCGGGGAAGTGCTGGGGCGAGATTTGGTCCTGGGCCATCGGTTTTCATGTTTACAGCTGACACTGCAGTGGAGGGTTGACAAACTGATCACACAACAGCCCTCACAGCCAAATACAATGGGACAGCAGTCTAAACTAAGGGGAAGACGATCTGAGCGTCTGAAGATCACACACACACCTCATACAGGGGCCAAGCCATGATATGGTGTTACAGGTTGTCATGCATGTGACAATAACATAACGCTGTAAGTCATCAGAAGCGGTGTTCATAAAATGATCTGCATGCGTGTGGTTACATTAGTTTTATCTCTCTGTGTAAGCCAGCTTGATGGACTTCATCTGTATGTGCGTTTGCATGTAAATGTGATTAAGGTGTTATCAGCTGAAGGCGGTTGATGGCAGCCGGATGCTGAGATGATCGTGATGAGTGGCTTCAGGGTGTGCATATGTTTTGCATATGTATGGCTGCTTAAATGTATGCATATGGGTGTTCTACAATGTCCACAAACTTTATACTTCCTGACAATAATACTAAACATTGGAGTGCATTTGTACACTTTTCTTCAATGCTTGCTGTTTTTTTATAGTTACTAATAGCAAAAGGTGCAAGAGTCAAAACTACGGTACCTTTTGTAAGATTTTAATTTCGTCAGTCGGTTATGTTTGAGAATTATAGAACTCCATAACAATTCCCTTTTTTAATTCACTTCTTATCACCTTTATAGCACCGAGAACACTACATTTGTAGCCGGTGAAATTAATGTCATGAATGTCATTCATACTTTAATATTGTGGGCCCCCTAAGGCCCTTGTAAAGGTGTTCATACATTGTTTCAAATGACACATGAGGACCTTCAGTTGAGTTCTGCCTGCAGCAGCATAGTCACAAAATTAAAAAACTATGACGGTACGCGTCTCGCTACGCCTCCCCTCAAACAGCAAGAGCCTCACATTTTAAATGGTAAAGAACAAAGTTGGCTCAAATGAAAAAGGCGGATGTGTTTTGATCAGGTTAATTCTGGTTACATTGGAGCTTGTTTTTCAGTGGCGCAGATGGTTCGTGGCAATTAATTTTAAGTTCAAGACTTTGCACAGTCTAAGAAATTGAAGGTTGGTAAATGATGTCCTGATGAGATGATTTTTGCAACAAACAAGTGTGAGGAGCCAAGAGAGGGAGAGAGAGAGAGGGATATTGATTAATACATTTGGTCATTGAAAAATCTTGCAGCAACTAAAATCACCCAAAACACTTTCCACTCGTCCGCCACATATTCACAGAAAACGACACAAAACGGTTACATCAGCTGCAGTGTACACACAGCCAAAATATACACAGTGCTGGCAGTCCTTGCGGGTACAATTGCCATTTAAATAAACATTCAGAATCTGTTTTCCTACAGTACTTGCTGCATTATGTAGCACCCAAACATTCATACAAAACAATATCATTCCAGAGGAAAGTAAGGGGCAGGGTGGGTGGGTGGGTGGCTGAGAGCACTGCAGCCTTGTCAAGGTTGAACTTAAGGCAGTCGTGACACATTGTGTTAAAAACGTGGCTCATGGGAGGACAGAGAAGGGGAATGCTGCGGTAGAGTTGAGAGTTGTCAGCAGGGCAGCGTTGGGGCGGGGGGGGGGGGGAGATGAAGGTTGTGATACCAGAGCAGAGAGATGAAGCCCAGGGACGAGAGGAAGGCTCCTCCAGGTCTGAGCACTCTAAAACCCCGGAGAGGATTCATGTCCAAGGATCTGTCTGGGCTCTTAAAAGTTTCCCTTCTCACTGGAATGGTCCGTTTGTGGCTCTCGCCAGATAAACTGGAGATAAAAGATGAAGCGGGTGGGACACCTCCAACTTGTGTGCTGTACAGGAAGAAGGTGGTCGAACTGTACAGATTTACACCTGGCTAAAGATTTGCATCACGGTACAAGCCAGACCACCTGCAGACGTAATAACTTAGGCTAAGGGTTGAACGAACGTCACGAGCGCTGACGGCAGCACAAAACCGTGTGATTGACTTTCTGCCGTTTCTCTTCCAGCAACCATCTGGAGAAGAGTCTTCAGCTTCTGATGGACAGGGTGGATGACATGAGCCAAGACATTGTCAAGTACAACACCTACAGCCGCAACCTGAGCAAGCAACAGCAGCAGAAGCACCAGGTAACTCTCCAAGCACGTACACACGAGCTCCCGTCAACTGAAGCGCACACACCACCTACAGACACAATGAGCAAGCAGCAGCAGAAACATCAGCTTACCAGCATGTGTACAAGGGGAAAAGGCACACACCCCCACACATATACACACACTGGGGTGTTCACACACAGATGCACCTGCAGACACACAGTCAGCAGGAAAACAGCAGGTATATTTCTCTCAGCTATGGACACCACCAATTGTAGCTATAATCACAGCAGGTAAGCAGCAAGCTCTGGGTAACACACACACACACACACACACACACACACACACACACACACACACACACACACACACACACACACACACACACACACACACACATATATTCTCCCTCTCTCTCTCACACACAGAGAGAGAGAAATATGGTACTTCAGGCCAACACATAAATGTACATGCACCTACTGAGGACCACCCAAAGTAACTACAGTAAGCAGCAACAGTTACAAATATCTAAACATCTGTAACTATACCCACATTAATACACAGGCATGCTACTCAGCAAGTAACGCTGTCTTCATACATATTCAAAGTAGCAGGCAGTCTCTGGCCTCTTACTACGTACGACATGAGCACATTCGGCTCTCCACCGGTTGTCGCTTGCTTTTGCGATTTAGTTTTCTCAACTCTTCCCCCAGTGGTGGCTCTGAGCACCTTTTTTTTTTTTTAAATATCTGTAGTTCAGCAGGCGGCTCTGGTCCCGTCCGAAGAGCAGCCTCTATATCGCTGACCCAGCGTTTGTGTCTGCATCTTGTGTAATAGGCTCGCAAGAAGCATCTAAAGAAAAACATAACATTAGCCATAAGGACAGATATGTGTCTTTTAAGAAACATCAGCAGTGTAAAAAAAATCATCAAACACACATTATTATCGTTTTTTAACCATCTGATAAGGCTCATGATAGTGATTTGAATGGTTTGAAGTATTTTTGGACATGTATTACTTTGCGTTTTTTGGCTCCGGCGGGTTTTCCGTGGGTCTGTTTTGGATCCAGACGACTCACAAGATCACTTGCTTAGTTAATATATATACTGTCAAAAAGAACATGGACTACAAAATGACTGCTTTGATTAAAAATAGAAGCTATGTTAACTTCAAAATAAAAATTAGTGGGCAACAAGCAAATCAACACCACCATCGGTACTAGTAGCTTGAAGCACAGACACCGGTTCAAAGGTACTTGTTGTTTTGAGCTAACGCTAATGGGATAAGCTTGACTAATGCTAACCCTCAAATATCTGTCATATTGTTCATCCCTCACCTCACTGCACGTGCTGGCATGTACCCACTGAATATCAGCATCAGACACATTTCTCCTTCATCTGCTGCTTTATTTCTTCTTCTTAATGAAATGGTCGTTTTCATCACTACAAGGGCTACTTCTGTGATACAGTAATTTATTTATCCTTATGTGAAGAAGACTAGGTTCGGGAGGTTAAATACCTTTGAGTCACGCTCAGATGCTACCGATCTTCAAATACCAGCCAGGGAGAGCTGTTCCATATGAACTAAAAGCTATTATTAATAAACATTTTAATGAGTAAGTGAAAGTCCTCTGTTTTTATTCTTTTGGGGTACCAGCGAGACACATCACAAACTCCAACTTCATTTAAAAGCAGCAGCAGTAGCACTTTGTGAAACACAAACACAGTCACACACATACTCTGTTCACAAGGACTCTCAACACACACACACACACACACACACACACACCACCTACACACAAACTGGCCAGAAGCACCGAAAACACCAGAACAATCGTACACACGGAGGAAGTCAGCCACATACCATCTGCAACTGTAACCTCAGCCAGATGCATCATAAACATTTGGCAACACACGCAAACACACATCACTCAGGAACATGGAAGCGTTGAGGCGCAAGGTTCACTCACTGATCTTCGTGCGCGCACACACACACACACACACACACACGTACACCTACGTTCAAACAACTACATTATTCGAACGTCACTCTCTGCGAGAGGAAATGAGTCTGAAGTGATAATCCGGGCTGACTCACCGCAGCCTCTGCTGACAACAAGTGATCTGTGATCACAAGTAGTCTGCCGCATGCACACAAGGCTTTCACGACTCGGGCCACGGAAAAAAAGCCAACACCTACGTAGACACACAACCCGGGGCCAAAATCACCCACACGCCAGCCATTATGATCCATCATCCTCTCCTACCGACCTTCTCATCAGCACAGCCCGCAAGCCTTACCCCCCCCCCCCCTCCCCCACACACACACGCGCACACACGCACGCACATGCACACTTTAATGGTGTCTACCGTTTCCATGTTTCACCTTATTCCCTCCAATGAACAGCGCACACAGAGACAAAGAACGTGAGCCTCTATTACACCGTTCAGACATCTCCAGTACTCCATGTAATCTTCTGTTATTGACCCAGCTGCTTCCCGGACAAATGGAACCTTATTAATCATCATAGAAAAGTTGCAAAAAGGCGGCGTGTTCAGAGGGCTCCATTTTTCATTTATAGCTCTCTAAATTTGGTAAATAGCAGGTTCCCAGGCACAATCTGTGGCCAAGTTAGTCTTTGTACCACGGAATTTATGTCTCACTCCTCGTGATTTATTAATTTTTCAATTTTCTTTTTCTTATCTTTTCCCATCGATGGAAACGGGCAACACTTTGCAGAAGATTAGATATGGAGCAATGTGGTAATCCTACGAACCGAGGAGACATGATTCACGGTTAATGATGCAATTCAGCTACTATTGGATGACTCTGCAATATTTTGCCACGTCTTTTTTTTTTTTCTGGGCCACATCATTATTTTAATGTATAAACTTAAAATATAAATGCGAAAAGGCCGGACAAGTAATGGCTGAGAGTGCATTTGGTTATAGTAGGCGCTAAATGGACACAAGACGTCGATGGCAACTCAGAAAAAGGTTCAAGCTTCATTGCTTTTCAAGCAAACTGTGTAACGGTTCAGTGGTCTGATGTGGAGTCCAGTGGAATTGCTACCTGAAGCGGACATGCATAAAGTGTTTAAAAGAGACCTGCTCCGAAGATGGCCTGAGGATTATCAGACCAGATCGCTGGACCAAAAGTCTAAAAAAGCCACCGTATAATGATAATCATCATGATAATAATATACAGCCCCAGACATAAAATAATACTTGTCCAACTATAATGTATGTCATTCAATAGAATACTTAAGAATAGAATAGAATTAGAATACTGATTTCCTAAATATATTTACTCCCATGTACCTCATGACCAGAGCTGCTCTGTATTATTCTCTGATTTAGACCAGGGCTCAACAGTAAGTGTTGCCAGTTTGCTATTGGCAACCACTTTAAGAAATTGGCAAATAGTTATTGACTTTTTGTCAGTGGCAACCTGTTTTGAACGTACAAGAAAAGTAAGGGCGGCAAACCGATGCATTGTGATGCTACATAGCGTGTCGTCGGCTCTCTTCAGCCGTCTGCGCAGAATCAAGACAGATTAGAGGTCATCTCTGAAAGTAGAGATGGATGATGGACACGCTGATGAGGTGTCACTAAAGAGAGGGACACAAATCAAGACTTCAATGCTTAAAGGGCCAGTGGATCTGTGGTGAGAGTCGGCACCGAGGTCCAGAAAACCAAAATTTGAAAGGGAGAGAACTGATGAAGAAGCGACCAGTGACTTGCTGGATTTATTTCTGTAAAGAACACTAAACTACAAATAATTCTGTATGGTTATTATAATAAAGCTTTCATTCTTTTATGTCACAATTTCATTATTAAAAATGACTTAACTGCATTCAAAATATAAGCTGACTAGAAATGACCACCATATTTTCAGTTTCGGCAACCGAAAGCTGATGTCTGGTTGCACATCTGGCCCTTTTTTGGCCCTCTGTCGACTAAGTGCAGTCCGACGCTGGTCCCAACAAAGTCCTCAGAACGAAGTGGCCCTCTAGTCCCGATGCCAAAATGTATACTTTTTACCGTCGTACTAAAGCCAAACACGGCACCCATTGCCAAGAAACACACCATCCCCAGCAGGAGTCGTGGTGTTTCCAGCAGCGCGCTGTGGGGATGCTTCTCTGCAGCAGCCACCTGGAAGGCTGGTGGAGGTGGAGGGTAAAATAAATACGGAGAAATCTTGCTGCAGTCTGTAAAAGAACTGTGACGTCGGGACCGGATTATGTTCCACCAAGACAACGTCCTCAAACATAAAGCCAAAGCTTACATAGGAGTCCAGACCTCAAGCCAATTCAGACTTTGCAGCAGGACTTGAAGACTCTCAGTCCCCACGCAGCTCGACAGAGCCCGAGCAGTCTGTAAAGAACAATTGGGGGAAATAACAGCGAAAGGTGCCTCGACTTAATGCTGACTTGAAAGAGTTTTTTTTTATTTGCATTAATTTCGATCCATTTACATTTTTTTGTTTACTTTGACTTCTAATGAAGAAAGGTAAATATGTTTTAGGCATTGTGTCTATATTTATTTGTGGAAGGTGGAAGTGCAAAACTGTTTTGTTTGCTTGCTTCTAAAATTTGCATACATTAGCTTTTTGATTATGCGCAGTCACGCTGAGACATGTTGGCAGGCAAAAAAAAACAAAAAACACTGGAGGAGTAACATTTCATTTGAACAAATAGTGGTATCTTTTATTTATCGCTTATCTTTAGACACCCGTACAGGTGCGTTGTGGGACGCGTGGTTGAAAGTACTAAAGTTGCTCCCACGTTCGCTTTTTCCTCATCTGCCGCAACCTCCTCTTCCACTGGCCTGTGTCAGTCTCTCCTCCATCTTGCCAAATTAACAAGGCTTTTAGGATCTCCAGAGACCCGGCACCTCGCTGATTTACCGACTGTCAGCCCTCTACAAATCACTCCATCCCTGTCAGCACTTATAACTCTTCACTCTCCGTCTGTCTCCCCTCTCTCTCCTTTCATCGCCACGCTTCTTTACAGCTCACTTCTTTCCTGTTAATGTTTCCATTGTCTTGTCTTTCTTCTTCTTTGTTCTCCTCGCTATCTGCGTTGTGCTCTATGCATCTCTCTTACTATATTTCTCTACCTGATGTTCCTCACTTTCTTAATACCTTTTTTTTTTTTCTCACTTTCTCTTTACTCCCAACGTAAATGTTTCACTCTTTCTCTTCTCCTCATATTCTCACCCTGTCCTTGCTCGCCTCACCCGTCTCCGTCCATTTTTTTCGTCTATCTGTCGATTCCATTTTACATTTCTCTCTCTCAATGTGCTGTTTAGTTTTGTTTTTCTTTCCTTTCTCCTCCTCCCCCTCCCTCTTCTAATGCCCCCCATCTTTGTCTCTGTGTCCCGCCCTCCAGTACCTGCAGAGACGTACGCAGGAGAACACCCAGCGACAGAGCAGATCCGAGCCCCCGCTGCCTGAGGAGGACATCACCAAAATGTTCAAGCCCCCTCAGCCTCCACCGCGCATGGAAACGCTGCTTATTGCAGGTACACACGCACGCTCACACACAAACACACACACACACACACGATGCAAACACACAACCTCTACGCACGACCAACTCTCGTCGTCTCATAGACCTCCCTCTCTCCAAACTCCATCAGCCGCCTCTGCTCCCCTCACAGGAGCTCAGGTTCTGTTTTGTAATTATCTCCGCCATTATCTTGAAATTACATTAATTTAAAGTTTATTGACTCGATCTCCAACTCGACGGCCCCTTTCCCTGCTGTTTCACGCTGTTCAGCTCTCCCCCGCCGCCTGACAACATTCTGATCCTTCCGTTTACTCTGTTCCCCACTAATTTGATGTTTTGCTGTGCTGCTCTCTCTCTCCCCCCTCTCTCTCTCTCTCTCCCCTCCTCCGTCTGTTTGTGTGTATGTCTGTGTACAAATGTATGTATGTATATTTCTGTGGGTGTGTTTTTGTGTGGGGGCGTGTGGATGCATGTGGCTACCATCCAACAGGGCAAATTAACAACTACTGCCAGAATGTGAAGGAATTCACCTCGCAGAACCTCGGGAAGCTGTTCATGGCGGAGGCTCTCCAAGGCCACAACTAGAGGGGAGAAACGAAGGAGGAAAGGCATGCGCAGAGGGGGGGGGCATAGAGATGCAAAAACACCTTGGAAGATGACTGGAGGACCGCAGCGCCTTTTATTTGTTTTCTAAGAATGTATTCATTGTTTTTTATGCCCAGCTCCGTCTTGAAAACAAAATTGTCTTTGAAGAACATTTGATTTTGATTTGAATAAAAGTCTGGCATCTCTACATCTCGCCTGTGTCTGTATGTTTTCACAGTTGAACTGTATTCAGATCTTGATGGTAATTGCAGCATATTTTAATTTTGTTTGTGGACTTGGGCGTCATTTTGTGTTTTTTGCTGTAGAAAAATGGTTAGTTTTTGTGCACAATGTTAATGTTAAAACGGGGGCTTGTGCACCCAATTCTAAATAATTACACAATACGATGGTACTTTATTGCTACATGCTTTTCATCTTGCAGTTCAAACATCAAGCAGGTGGAACCAATTACTCGTGAATTTGCCGAAGTGTCGGTTTGCATAGTGGGAACAATATCCTCCTTGTGAGCGGAACTGCAGCAGAAGTATCAGTGAGAGCTGAGCGTCAAATGAAATGCCAGTTACATGACTCAGCTCCCACTGTCTCACTGCACCAAATAGTCAGGTTTTTTTCTCTCTTTTTTCCTGGAATGAAATTACACGATGCATCAGAATCTGCCTTTCTTCTACAAAGATAGCAATTAGCACCTGTTCATTTCTAGGATGTAAAAATAATGTCCCAACGTTTAAATTTGGCTTGAAACAAAGATTTTTCATTTTTGAGCTGTGAAGACATTTGAAAAAGGAACTGGAGGTGAACCAAATGACAGACTGATGGAATTTGTCATCTGCTCTCGGTGGCATTCCTTTATTTTTATTGTTTCATTTGTAAATGCCAATAAACGAGGAAGTGTTTTACACAATGATAACCGGGGAGCCAATTAAGTGTTTTTGAAGTTTATTCATAAAAACACACGGACAGAAAGATTTTAGAGAAATGTGAGCAACGGTTAAAGACGAACGTCACAGAGAGCGTTCTACATGATGAGAGTTGTTGTTGTGGTGGTGCGTCCAGCTGAAGTGGGATGTAAGGAGAGATGATTCATGCGCGGTCATCACGGAGTTCCCCTTCTTCAAAACTTTACCGTTTTTCAGTCAGTTACTCTTGCATTTATCAATCGTTTGATAATTCACCTTTTAATTGTATTTGCTGGCTTATCAGAGAAGGCCATGCACAGCCTGAGCAGTGTTATGAGCCGTTCAATAATTATGGAAGTCAGACGGAGGGATTTGTCTTCTTGTGACAAATCGTCAATGTTGAACTTACTGGACCTCGTAGGAAGGAAATTGTCATTGTTTCATTCAGGATGTTGCTATGCGCTCTACCTGCCTGTAAAAGGAATCTTTGTCCTCCGTCTGCTATCCAACTTCTCAAGGCTTCGCAGTTCATTTTCATGCTTTTGTACGAACTTCATTTCAACCAGAATAACCCACTCAGTGTCAATACTGCTTTCCAGAGAGTCCTGGGTACGTGTATAAACAAGACTTCAATCTGCAGCCCTGCTAGTGGCTCTGTGAGGCTGTACCAGGAATGGATGTATGATAAGTGGATACCAGACCTCAAGGTGGCGCCCAACAGTCCAGTGGGAATTGCCTGCCTGGCGTATACGAATAGGTCTATCTGTGTGTCCTGTATTTCTGTGGACACACAGATAGACTTATTTGTATACAGATTTGTATATAGACCTCAGTTGCTGTTGAGGTTTCCTCTCAACAGTTTTGCAGATGTCTTTTGTACAATGTTGGTCTATGGGGAAAATGCTTTTTGTGAATCTTTTGGGATTGTTTGATGCCATACCACAGGTGGCCATTGAAAAGAATTGGAAGCAAGGCTGAGTGGCAGCGCCGGATTCAGTTCTTATGCATCCATGGACTGTTTTGCAACAGTGCTTTGTCGCAAATGCTAATGTCAGCATGCTAGCATACAGTGAAGTCACTAATGTGTAGCAGGGCTATTGTTTACTATGTTCATTTTAGCTTAGTGTTAGCATGCTAGCGTTACCCTCCATAGAGCCCTGCCGCTATTATAGCTAAAATGAAAGATTAAGTCCGCTAATTTCCATTTGTAAGACTGTATATTCTGCATACACTAGTGGCAACATAATACTGCAGGCTGCTCTTGAACGCATCATTTTTCTTTAAACGCAGGGATTTCCAGGTGCGTTTAAAGCTTTTGCTGCTGACCTTGAGCATGAGGACCACGAGGGGCCCGGCGGTGAAGTCCACCTCAACAGTTCTGTCTGTCTATACTATCAATAGGAGCCAACACTTGTGTTTTTATCAGATATTTGTGTTTATGTATCTGTTACCAGAACTCACAAGTCGTTATTAAGCTCATAGCCTTTGATTGATTTTGTTATTAAGTATGTTTGTCGACCTGAGAAGGCGGACTGAGGTACAATTGCCCTTAAAGAATAAAGTCCCTGCTTATTCTTGCAATAAGATGCTTCACCTTACCTAAATAGTAAAATAATCACGCCAGCGCTATAAACCAATGCTGCAACCGAAGTGAAATTACAATAACAAATAACCTTTCTACTTTTTATGGTACAATAACATTATATTAAGCCCAAAGGGGGAATTCTGGTCGCCCTGTACCCATCACACATTAAGAGAGTGTCATCCTAAAACAAACTTCTGCTGACACTTGACTAAAACATAACCTTGCAGCTTGATGCAGCATCTGACGTGTCCGTCAGTAACACGTCCTGTAAAGTGTCTTTGCACCAGCATCAGCATCCGCTAAATACCGCGGATGTATCTGTAAACTGTTTTTTTGTGACGATCCTCCTCAAGTCATAAAAGCACAGCTCATTTAGTGGCGCTTGTCACCAGTGTCCACTTCATCCAACAACAGGAAGCTGAGCGATGGCTCTTCCCGCTCCATTTAATAAAGAAGCTGCCAGTGTGCAGTTAATTGCAGAATAATTACACTGCGGCTCTATCTTGTCGCGTGCTCCGTTGTTCTTCCTCGACCTGTGGTTAAACAGCATTATCTTATTCAGCGGATGATGTTATTTAACTTGTCATCAGCATCGCCTAGTCGAGTAATAACTTGTAGTGCTCCTGCTTGTCATCAGCACAATGTCATTAACAATAATTACAAGTCAACCAACATGATGAACGCTTATTGGAACGGCGACACTCGAGCCGGAAATGATTTCTTCCCCAAATCATAAACACGTGTCCTCTGACAGGCGGGGAGGATGGGGCATTTTCATTCGCAACAGAGGGGCTCCGTTGATATTCATTAATTAAGGTATTTGCTTCGTTTGACAGGTGCACACCTGTGCTCGTGATCGATGTGTTGTATGATGTGAGGCATTACTCCCTTGCAGGTATTGATTGGTGGCTTCTGCTCGAGCTGTATCTGTGTTGCTTGTAATTCTGAAGCAGCACTGTATGGGGGTGACGTTGCCCTTGAGGGGTGACTGGGGCACCGCCTCCATTGTCCCTAATCCCGAGGTGTGTGAGGAATTAGTAATCCTGAAATGCCCTCAACAGATCCACAAGCGTTGTGTGAAGCCGCTCGCCCCTGCAGAGTGCAAACACAGTGACAGCGGGTTCAGCTTGTATTTAAAGTGACAGTAGTTTTGTTTGGAGTGGAAAGCGGTTTGGACTGAATCATGCAGTTACGACGGGGCTCAAGGGCAATAGAGTGGAGGTGCATGGGAGTCCAACTGGTGCACAATACTCCTCAGTCATATAAATTGTGACATTAACTGTTTATTGTGGTGGTTTGAGCAAAGATAGATGGATATATAAATGTGTTCGCTACAGCAGCAACAAATATACTAAGCAATCAAAGTGACAGAGTAAAACAAGTATAAAAAATGCACAATATATACAATAAAATAACCGAGTAGAACATATTAAGTAAAATAAAAAATGCACAATATATACAATAAAATAACCAAGTAGAACATATTAAGTAAAATAAAAAATGCACAATATATACAAGAAAATAGAATAGTATTAATTTAACTAACAGTAAACTAAACAGTAGTGCAAATGTGTAGCGATGTTGTAGTCAAGTGAATGATGATTTGGGCAGAGATGATTTATTATAAAGTGTTATTGCAGAGGGCAGGAATGTTCTCCTGTATCTGTCCTTGTGACAGCGGAGCTGGATGAGTCTGTTGGAGAAAGTGCTCCTCTGTCCCTGCAGTAGGTGGTGGAGAGGGTGGTCCTGGTTATCCAATATGAATAATAGTTTCTTCAGTGTCCTCCTCTCCACCACCGTTTCCAGACGGTCCAGTTTGCAGCCAATGATGGAGCCGGCCTTCTTAATCAGTTCATTAAGTCTGTTGGTGTCTCCGGCTCCAATGCTGCTCCCCCAGCAGACTACGGAGAAGTACAGTGCACTGACCACAACAGACTGGTAGAACATCTCCAACATCTTGCTGCACACGTTGAAGGATCGAAGTTCCCTCAAGAAAAAGAGTCGACTCATCCCCTTCTTGTACACAGCGTTGATGTTGGCCTTCCAGTTCAGTCTGTTGTCGATGGAGACACCCAGGAACTTGTACTCCTCCACCATGTCCACATCCTCTCCCAGAACTCTCAGCGGTTGTGGAGCCGTCGTCTTCCTCCTGAAGTCGACCACCATCTCTCTGGTCTTGGCCACGTTCAGCAGCAGGTGATTTCTACCGGCCCACTCCACAAAGTCATCCACTACTGCCCTGTCCTCCTCCTCCCGTCCGTCCCTTATACACCCGACCACTGCAGAGTCATCAGAGAACTTCTGCAGATGGCATGACCCGGAGTTGTACTGGAAGTCAGTGGTGTACAAAGATGAGAGATGATAGATTATTTACGAGTTAAACCCGGAAATCACAGGCAAGTGAGAAGCCAACTGATGTGTGCGCTTTAAATTAAGAGGCATTTTCATGGCGTTAATAACATAACATATAAATATTTTTTTTTTAACACATGCAGTCTCAAACAAGGCCGTTTTATAACTTCTACTTTGAAGCATTCACAATTGATGAATAGACATTTGAATGAATGATAAATAACAGTACAACAAAGCTATAATCATAATAAATGACATGAATACAGGAAAGCTCCTCAGTCATGCAAATCATTCACAGGCAAGGTGAAATGTTTTAATTAGTTCAAATGACATCTTAATAAAAACGTCACAATCGATGAATATCTGAATGTTTTTTAGTTCCAACTGCCGGATACGAGATGTCTCCTACCCGCTCCCACTATACTGTGCTTCGTGTTTCACCATCACTCTTATGTGTGCTGCATATTGGACCTCGATTGGTTAATTGATCATGATCACAAAATCCTGTTTATGATGTGATTATCTTATAACTACTTATAATTTATATTGTTTATAAATCCTAAAGAGGGGATTAAAGAAAAGTCTTAGCCTAACTACTTTTTTTTACAAGTAGTTGTTATTCATGTTAGTTGCCCATTGAACAGAATTTAATGAGATACCCTCTGAAGTACATCCATTACTCCACCCCGAGTGCATGCTTTTTAAATGCAATAGAGGGATTGTGTTGAAACACACTTATACGGTGTGTCCCTCCACATCCACCTTTTGTTCCCCGCTCGAGGTATTGATGTGGATTTAGAAGTGCTGTGTGTATTTGCTTCATTGTGCTACTTGTTTTGAAATGTTAAACTGCTCGGAAGAAAAAAAAAGCTCACAGAAACCAGCAGCTTGCATCTGCAATTGCTCTCCCACACTATCCTGCTCAATTGACCGTGAGACTGCTGTGAGTCGGGGAAAATGAGAATCCTCAAATACCAGGCAAAAATGTTTCACCCACGGCTCAGAAGCTTAGTCTGTGGCCTGCTGACGCAATACTTACGATTAAACTTTCCACCGCTTCCTCCAAAGTGATTTTACTTGCTCTCCCAATTATTATTATTTATTTAATTTGATCACTTTCTGTGATGTCACTTTCCTCTTTAGCGTTCGCAGAGATTACTCTGGACGATATGTTTGAACTGAGCATGGGAACGGAATGAGGGCTGTAGCTGTGTAAACAGCCAGGCGTTTTGTACGCCGCAATAGGAGGAAATACTTAATTAGGATTATGGGATTTGTCTCTGCACCTTCAGATTCATGAGAAGGATGCTGGGAGATGTCAGAGGGATATAAGTTTGGTCTCATTTAATCAGGGAGTGCGGCCTGCACAGCCCTGACCCCAGCAGTCATTTATTACTGCTCAAACGCAAACAGAAGCTCTTTCACCGCGCCTGCCGTCGCCCTTTTTCATTGGTGATAGAGACAATCAGCTGGCTGAATATAATGAAACCAGTTATTTCCCTGTCAACTCTGAATACTTTTCCCTTTTCTCCCTCTCTCCCTCTCTCTTTTCTGCCACAGATATTGCCATGGCAACTGTGGGATCCTGTATGGACTAGCTGTTGATGATGTAAAGTAGTTCCCGTGGAAAAAATAATCTTGCAAATCCCCGAAACAAGGGCAGTAAAGGAAGGCAGATGTGGGTATGGTTGGGGAATTTAGCATTTATGGGATTATCCATGCAAGTCCGGGCAACCGACGTGTGAATACATTTCTCCACATAACAACGCTCTTACCTGCCACTGAAGCAGCGCTATATTTTCCTCATCTCTCTCTTTTTTCTTCTTCTCCGTGGTCAATAGATCTGCACCGTGATTGGCAACTGTATAGATTGAGCGCTGTGTTCTAGTTGCAGTTCGTCTCTTGCCTGCCACCCAATTCGACGGCTGTCACCCGGCAGTGGCACAAATCCCACAGGCCATTATGAGGCTGGTTTAATCCCCACAACAGCAGCAACAGAAGCCTTTCAAGAAGGGTTTCGGAGCATGATACCCTGTCTGTCACATGCACCCGTGGGCTTCAGGCAAGGCTACGGTGCATTGTTGTCATCCCACTCCATCACTTATGTCTCGTCTTATCCCCAAGCCACTGAGACAAATGTACTGGATGCCCTCCTGCTGAAGATCAATCACATGTTGCATGTAATCTTCTGCTGGGCTTTGTCTCTCTGCTATTGATACTCAGATTTGGCCTTGGCCGTTGCACACAGCAAATCGTGTTTTTATTGATGTCTTGATTTTGCAGGTCAAGATTGATTTGTAAAATAATGCCTCTTGGTCCATTTGTTCAGCGCGTTAGTTATTTGTTTGCTGGTATAAGTACCCTGATCTTTTTATGCATATTTGCTTCTTTTAAACTCTCCTTAACTGTTCCTGGACCACGCCTAGTGTTGCATACTTGTATTCTATTTCAAAAGAATAGTAAAACATTTTGAGAAATGCAGAGTTAGATGAGAAGATACCACTCTTATGTCTGTTTGATAAATATGGAGTTTCAGCCTGTAGTCAATTAGCTTAGCTTAGCATAAAGACTGGAGGCAGGTGGAAACAGCTAGCCTTGTGCTTGCCAGTTCAATAATACTCCTTCCAGCCCCTCTAGAGCTCACAAATTAACACATTGTACCGAGGTTGTTTTATTCGACAATTGATATGAAGATAATACTTCAGGAAGTCACTGTGCTCGCACACTGGTACCCAGTTATTCCTGTGTGTTTATTTTTTGTTTGTGTATGGATTAAACAAACAAAACAATCTACATCAGTTTAAAAAATGAGCTTTAACGTTACTGCTAGGCGTTATTGATGAACTGTCTTTATGCTAAGCTAAGCTAATCAACTGCTGGGTCGAGCTCCAGTATTAGCATGCAGCTACAATAATCACCCGACGCTGCCCCTCTCCTTAGCTCCACAGAGCCCTTTAGCACTTTTTTCAGCTCATTGTTTGGGTTTTCTGGCCCCCAACTTTACTTTTCTGGTTCACTGTCAACAGCATTGTTTCCACCAGAGTTGATGGAGACAAAAAAAACGTGGTAAAAGGAGAGTGAATATTGGACTGTGGAAAGAAGCACGACTACAGTGTGAATGCTAATAGTGCTCTGTTCCTGCAAGGCATGACAAGTTCACCATGTCCAACTTCCAAGGTGACGATATGTCAATGATGTATCCACAGCTTGATTCCACCCCCATGTGGATTAAAACATCATTTAATCCTGGTTTAAAAGTGCAGATGTAGCCCCAGTTGTGTGAGATTTTTTATTTCGAATGATCTGGATCAAACAGATATCTATGTGGTAGTCTGCAGAAGTCTGTGACCTCCCCTAGATATGAGTGGATCTCATACGGATTCAGTACCCCAGGGTTTCAGAGACTTACTGCGTCGACCTGCAGTTGAACCCTTCAGTTGTACGTCATTCTCCAGCTGTGTAACAGTAAGACTTCAGACAAATGTACTGTTTCTGGAGCTCACATGCTGTTTGTGACCTCCAGTCTATCCTAATGCTGTTTTTACGTAAGCTTTGTGATTGATCATCTTTGTTGAAACCACGAATCTTATACTCATACTTTTGTATTTGCTGGCTTAGCATATTAATTATAATTCATGATCGGCTTCCCTCTGTTCCTTTAAATCTGGAGGTGCCAGGTTACCGCGGCCACAGTGATTGATGAGATGCTTGTGACCTGCAATAGACAGAGCCACAATTAAAGAGCACCTTGTATAGCTGTGAATCTTAAAGATAAATGCTGATGATGGCACCCTCCCCTTTGATGTTCAATCATGCACTCCACGCCGTGGTCTCAGCTTGTGTCCTAAGAATGAGTGATGTGCATTTGAATATTTCTCTGGCACAGGTAAACATTAACATTCTGTTCACCTATTCCTTCACTCCTCCTCGCTCTAGCTTTAATGTAGCCTGCCTGTTGCACACAGACATTCTCAGGGAGAACCAGCACCTAATTTAAGCTTTTATTTTCATGCTTTGCAACAATAGGACTAATGTACTGAACATCCTTTTACTTTGGAGTTATTAATCGCATCACCTGCATCTCCTTTTTCCTTGGCTCTGTCCCTTATAGCTTGTCTTGGACTTTAAAACTATTTTTCCTCTATCTCCAGGGGGACATACACCTTTTGACCACTGTCTGCTTTTTGCTCTGGTCCTGGGATACATGTTGGGCCTCAACCCATAAAAGATAAAAGATTAATCTCTGCCGGCTCAGTTGCACCAGATTTTCTTCCAGTAGGTTTCCTTTTTCCCGGGTGGAGTCGAACCCGAATCGACTCTGGGGCATTCTGAGTTCACTTGACTCTTCCACGTCTGTCTGAAAATGTATTTCGCACAATCCAGTCGATGGTTATTTGGAGTTTGAAGGGGAGAAGGCAGCATTGTTCCTATTCTTGATTCCACTGAAGTCCAATCAAAGAGGGAACTGTCAATGATGCTACTTCATTCAAAGAGGTAATCAAACAGCTACATCAGTGTCACAGTGTAATTCCCTATAGTGTTGCCATGCACAGTGTGAAAGGCTTTCATGGGCTCCATGCTAGCACTAATCAATTATATATTGTACATACTGTGAACATTTTATCAATGCTTCCTCTTTCATTCTTGATTACTTTTTGTTTCTCCCTCAGTTAATTATCTGTTTTTACTCTCATCACATCACAAGTTGGAGCACATACGAGCTGCCCCGTCTGCAGTCGCTCAGCGGACGTCTCTCATCTGTCTGAAGCAAAAATAACGACGCCATTCTTTGCATTCTGAACAGTTTTTAAATGCGTGTTTCACGTTGTTTATATAAACTGTCAGAGAGGCACACAGAGCAGCTGTCACTGACCTTTTTTTAGCAGTATGAACTACCACATCGTCCCCCAGATGACAACAAATTAAAAAAATAATTGGAAACTCTTATTTTTGTTTGTTTTTTGTTGCAGTTTTCACCTTCAGCTTTATGTTTCCTTTCCACAAGCATTTTGACGATCACAAATGTTGATTACTGGGCCCTGAACCTTGTCATTTGGTGTCCATTTATTTCCTTTTGAGGGAAGCAGCAAGCCCACTGACATTCAATCACATTATTGTGGCTCAACGATTCGCTGCCTCCACCTGTGACCTGAACCACACATAACACAGTGCATGACAAGTGCCGTGTAAATCAAACCAGCAGGACACATATACACAGATTCCTAACTGAATCTCATGGTGAGACGCTGCCCAGCCGCAGAGATGATCACATGCGCATCAATAGAAAAAGCAGCCGGTTTTCTACAATACTTTAATTCAATTTCTCCCAAGCCATCTGCGGGGTGATGCTACACCTATTGGACGCAACTGCCGACGTGTTATTGCGGGAGTGCGCCGGAGAGTAAGCTTATGGCAGCCATAACAGGGTAAGGGCATGATTGCCTTGCAGGTAAGTGATTTAGAGAAAATCAGGTTGATGCTCTCCCAACCCTCTGCCAGGGAAGCACGGGCCAAGGCCAAGCAGTTGTAAATTCTCCTAAAGTGTCAGCATTTTCCATATCACAGACCTTGGGGCTTGGCTGGAATAAATTCTCGCACAATTTTCAGAGCTGAAATTGGTCATTCCTCGCGCATTGTTTTACTCCAGGACCCCTCAAAATTGTCTGAGGCCTGCCGTTCGGAGGCTTGTCTCACTGTATTTGGCGTGGCACCTGATTCATATACTATAGTAAAGAGAAATTTCTGAATCCTTCACCCAGTTTAGAGGGAATTGGTTTTGCTGCACATGGCTGATTTGACATGGTCTGTGCACAAAAAGGGACCATATCTGATGTGTCAGGCTCACTGCAACTGGACACCTAGCCTAGCTATATAAACAGATACCACTGTACACTGGAGGTCAGTGTAACATCTCCACATGCTGTTCACATCCTGTATAAGCAGTATAGCAAATTATCCCCAGTGCACCATTATTCACATCCTTATTTGCCGTTGCATAACGTGGGATCATTTAAATGACAGATTATGACCTTGTTGAGACCCACACACAGATAACCGGCACAGTGACTGATGAAGGAGATCTGTTAAAAGCTTGTAGGTATTATATCTAACATGAACTGTCAAATACACTCCTTATAGAAATAGGGAAGATATAGGTGTAGAGAAATGTACACTGAATTAATGAGTGAAATACTGCAGGCCTATTATTGAAAAGGATGTCTTTTGTACTGTAAGTTTGACAGAATTTTCAGAGAAATTGTGTTATGCAGGACGAATTTGATTTCCAAGTATAAGGTATGAGCTGAATGACAACTGAGTTTAATAGCTTGGAAAAAAAATACTGGAGGATATATATATATATATATATATATATATATGGAGGCTTTTATATATTGCCTCAAAAGCACAATTTGCCTTTTAAAACGAGGTCGTTGTGGCCCCCCTGTGTCTCCAATTAGTTCCGATTTGAAAAGGGAAAATTGATATTTCTATGCACCGAAAGAGACCCTGCAGAGAGCATGAGAGGTTAGATGCGGGGCCGAGAATTCGCTGCTCTGCGGTTTGTCACATTTTGACGCGTGTCCTTCAACAGTTGCACCAACACCGGCCCTGACACGAAGGCCAGTGATCTCACACTTTAAATCACTCTTAACGCGAATCAGAAGGGAAAAGATCTTAGTCTCAATAAAGACTGACAAGATTGACTGTCCTGGTTTATCGGTACAGTCCAACATAATCAAAATGTCTAAAATGGACCAGCTAAAGAGTCCAAGAGTTGCCAGGGACGTGACTCCAAATGAATGATAATGTTGCTCTGTAACTGCTGGGTGTATATAAATGAGCCACCATACTAACACGTTTGTGAGATTATTATATGCAGTATTTGCACATGAATGCAGATTTTGGCATCGGAAACCTATTGCTTTGTAGTTGTGTTGTATTGACCTCTTAAAGTTTTGTGTGTTATCTTCTCACTTTTCTCACCAAGCTGAAGGATGACAACCAATGACAGATCTTCCATGTTGTTTACGAAATGATCCTCCACCCCTGTTGTTTACGCAATGTAAATACCTGCTATAATGATGTCTTTCTTAGTTAATGCATTAGATGCAGGCTTAGGCAGCTGCAATGGTCAGCACAATTGTGTATGATTATCAGATTTCATTTTTCCCAGTCTTTCACAAACCTGATTTCTTGTTTTGTTTTTGCCTCTTTGACAATATCATGGAATCTGACACCTGGCTGAGAGCTGTCATCTGGCACCATGGTAGGTTATGATTTGTTTTTTTCCTTTGTTTACCTGCTTGCCAACAGTCAACACAACCCCCCCCCCCCCCCCCCCCCATCTTGAGCCAAGCAATTCAAGGTCCCTTTACTGTGCAGGAGAACATTTTATGGTGCAGGTGCAGGTGAAAACCCATAGTGTTTATCGACTGATATGAGTGATACTGATCTGAAAGCAGTTATTTCCTCTCCACCAGGCTGTCATTTGGCTGGTTGAGTGAATCCAGCTCGGGCTTTAGCCTATTCTTTTACTGCCAGACGGCTGTATGATTAGTGCCGTGGCAGTCTGCAGTCGGCAAGCTCAGTGCTGTTGCCTGATAAAGGGGTCAGGCTCAGCCACACACCCACTGCCAACCTACCCCGCCACTTAATAGTCAGTTTCCTGTCGGCCTGCTTGCAGTGAACAACACCAGGCTGCCTGTCCCACCTTCCTGCCACGTCACCTCTTCTCGCAAAGCCTGACTCTCACAGCTCCTGTTTGAAACCGGTGCAAGGAAATCCTCTGATTAATCTTAGTCAGCGTCAGCGCTAGAAAGCCAACAATGCAGACCGCCTGTGGCCAGATTCTCTTCATTGATTGCACAGGAATAGGACCAACCCACCTACACAGAAAGAGAAAGAGAGAGAGCAAGAGTTAGTTAATTGGATATTATATTGAACAGAAGTGGTTTAGAGCTGAAGGAGAAAATAACTTTTGTTGGTAACGGTGCAATTGCAGCAGCATGGGGAGATAAAATGGATGTGATTCTCCCATCAAAGAGCGGGTTTATTGTGTCTAGAATTGTCTTCTAAAGAGGATTGAGATTGGAAAAAGAGATGGGGTGTTCATCTTTTCACAAGATGATTTACTGCACTGATATAGTTTCTAATAAGATCTCACTGGTGTTTTAGAAGCTTTTTAACGTCAAATCTCTAAATAAATCCAGCTTAAAGTAAAATTCACCGGCAGATGTAGCTAAGTCCCAGCATTAATAGCCCCGCTGCCTTGAAAATTCACTATTGTTTGATCCCGGTAGGATTCTTGTGTGGGAAATGCTTTTTTGAGCAGTTCAGTAAAAAATCTCTTTGCTCGTTTCTTTGTATTTTATAACCCAAAAACAGTATCCTCAAAGCTTTGAACAGTCCTAAAGGCAACTTCTTTAATCTGTCACTACATGCAGCAACACAGCATGGAAACATTTAGAAAATGAGCAATTATAGCA
Organism: Leptoclinus maculatus; assembly: GCA_032191485.1. Classification (NCBI taxonomy): domain Eukaryota; kingdom Metazoa; phylum Chordata; class Actinopteri; order Perciformes; family Stichaeidae; genus Leptoclinus; species Leptoclinus maculatus. Next base: position 16,137,464 of record JAVDOI010000008.1, read on the forward strand.
TCCACAGAGAATGTGCAGAAGTCATTGCAGCTCACCTTGGAGGCTCCTGGAGGGTCAGCGGTAGAACACTTTTAATCTGTTGGTCCTCATATCCTCGTCGCCACGACCTTGCAGACAGACCATGGATTTCATTACATGCTTCTTACCTTTGACACGACAATGACAGTTGCCGTTGGCTCCCTGAAAAAAATATTCTCCGCTCACAAGCCGGGAAATCCATCAAGTTACAGGAACCATTTAGCAAAAAGAAAAATATTACCTTCAGTTCTGCTTCAGTCAGATGTAACTCTTTTCAGAACTCATTTTATTGTTTCATTTTGTAATCACACACACACACACACACACACACACACACATACACACCAGTTCAGTTCCATTAGTTTGGCTGACTTTTCAGAGTGCATTGCTAAGCATTATCTGAGACTGCCTCATGGTCCCTGCTAATTGATGCTGCAGTGAGTTCATTATTTCAGTCTCCCATGGCTGCTCAGATATCTGATTCATGCATACACCCTGCATTTAATCACTGTGATCGCACAGCCATCCAGGGCCGTTTCTAGCTCCTGGGGGGCCCTATGCAAAATGTTGTTTGCGGCCCCTTTTTTTGTGAAACTATGGTGGTGGGATGGATTCAAAATCCCCTGGCTGCCATTTAACATTTAAATTCATCAATTTGGTGCACTTTAAAAGGAAAAGAGGTTAGATCCGTGAATGACTATTAAAATATGTTTCCTCTCAAATTCAAATCAAACATTTCAAGTTGACCCCACCAATTTAAACCTACAAGGAACTCCTGAAAATGTACAGGATCAACCTAATCTTCTTATAATCTCACATATATATACAGTTTGAGAATCAGATGTGACAAACGTCTGATTGAGCCACATTTGATCTGGAGCTCTTTAAATCAACGTGCCGATCAGGGCCAGTATATTGTAGGATGCCATTGCCACTGTTCACACATGGTTTGTACTGCTCGCTCATGAGGCTACATCACTACGCACGCTCTCCTCAAATATCAGATATTATCCCATTTGAGCTTTTACTAGCCAACGTTAAAATGGAGTACCAAGGTTATTAATTGGAATTATGATTCTAGTGGTGATAAACATTGGTCTTGCCCACTAGACAGGAGCAGTGGATGCCAGAAACAGTTGCCATCACAGAGCTATAAATGAGGGAAATCCCTCAGCTGGTGGGATCACACCAAGCATATCCAAAACAACCATTATTAAGTCCTTGTCTTGATAGTTGACTCAGAACATCTATCAGCTATCAAAGGGACATCTAGAATTACCTTTCAATGACAGGCCGACTGAATTGACCTTATTTAAACACATTATTATGTGCATAGCTTTAACAAATGATGCATTAAAATGCCATGATCAACAAGTAATACGACCTTACGCCACTGGCAGAAATTCATTCAAGCGACAGAGACTGTATCCCTCTGATAAAAAGCAGACAAAAAGAAAGACAATTAGGATGTGAAAAAGAAATTACCAACCTCATTGATGGGCCTGAATGCGTCCCAGAGGAGGAAGAGGTAAAATGTAACGCTTCAACAAAAGGACATTAACGCAGATCCCTTCATTACTTTGAGTATAATGACCCTCCCTCTCCCCCACCCACACTCCATCCATACGACCCAGCAAGAAAAATAGTTTGCAGTGGTTTAGCGGCAGGACATGTCCGTCAAATACATCTCTGCTCCATCCAGACCTCGTCAGATGAAGAAGAGGCATTGTTGTTAATTAATCCTTTGACATTTTGGGAGTTTTTCGGTTCCTGGAGCCGGTCGCACCTTTCTTTTGATAAGTTCAGACCCAGCCTGGTTATAATATGCCTAAGTGTTTACTGAGTGCAGATCTACCTACCATTACAATGGGTTACACCACACAAAGTAGTTCCCACATAGAGATGAATTCTTACCAAATATAATTCACTGCCAAGGGATAACTGTTTGCGTGGATCTGACAAAACTATTGTTAGCATGCTGATATATGAACTGTTAAGACTGAAGATTAAAAGATGTAATATGGAATATTGACCTCACCTGAAATTTGATCAAAATGAATTCTGCTAATGATCCACAATACAACTCAATATCCCTGAAATTACAAAGTGTTATGCTAATAACACCAGACTACACAAGACAACAGACTAACTCCAAAAGACAAATCACCCCATGTACAATATGCATCAAAAAATTAAACCATTTACAAATGCGTGTTAAGATTAATTTGTTGTTTATTCGTTTTTTGGCAGTTTTGTCACAGCTCATGATGCTTCAGTGACTTTCTGTTTACATAGTTGATTGCTTTCGATTGCTATGACATTTCTTAAATGTTAATGATGCAACCCGATTAGGTATATCACTAGTTTGATATTAGCTAGTGGTTAATAACTTAGAGATGACGTTACATCAGTGGCGGGCCGTGCATTTTATACCTGGGCCTTCACTGCTGTCCTGCAGCTGAAACACAGCTACGGTTATTATTTGTTTTGTGTAAAAATGAAGCAAACACCTATATAGATACACTAACTGCAGATAATACGCCGAGAATGCGTCTCCTCTCCTCTCTGACTGCAGCTGGGAATGCTGCGCGAGGCTTCTGTGAGAGTACCCGCCTGTGTGTGCTTTTGGGCGGCGGAGGGGTTCACGGCAGCACCCGCTGCTCGTTCACGACAGTAACTGTAGAACGTACGTGCTTTAACGTTATCGAATCAAAACACCAGAAAAGTCTCTAATAACACCAGAAAAAGTCGCTAGATTTGTCGCTAGTAGCTTTTGACAAAAAAAGTCGCCATGAGGGTTTGGAAAGTCGCCAGATTTAGCGAGAAAGTCGGCAAGTTGCCAACACTGGCACCGGCTAAATATGTCCCCAGAGCAACATAAGACGTAACAATAGTTCCTATCACATATTAAACCAAACAAAAATCCATCTTCATAAAAACAAGTTGTACAAATAATAATATACAAACAAGCATATTAAAGCTACTGCAGATGTAAAAACAAACGCATTTAACTTACCAGAGCTGCTGTTCACTATTTAAAAACAAAGTCCATCCTTCTTTCTTTGTTAATAAAGAGTTTAATCTCACGGTTGTTCAGTACATCCGTGCGCTTTAGTTCCAGTAAGAAGTCCTTCTCGATTCATGGACGCCAGTGAAGACAGTCGAGCCTCCCCAGTTGTATTTCCTGAATACGTTTTAATGCGTTTGAGGGCTGAAAATGTTCGCTCGACAGAGGCAGCAGATATTGGGATTGTCACCGCCCAACATGTCACGCTAGCCCACTGACTAATCACGTATGGCTAGGCCAGCTAGCAGGCTCTGGCACGTCAAAGAATACGCCCAACATGTCAAACTAAAGATCTGATTGGTTGAACACTATGACAATCAACAATATCGTCCCCATTCACTTAAACTGCAAAGGGATTCACTTGTGAGTCTGCAGGCCTCGGGCCTCTCTTCTTACCTAGAGACACAGAGGTGAAATCTGATTGGATAAAAGCTCTACTTAAAACAAGCTGCACTGGAAGCAGAGCAACTGAGGAAGACAGTAGCTGTGCAATGAGAAAATAAGATAATGGGAAAAATATGTTTATAAATTATAATACATGTAGTGTATTTAAATGATAAAATAGCTATAACTTTGTGATTCTGTTTAGGCCAGCAGAGAAGGCCTTGAAGGCCCTGACGGCCCACCACTGCGTTACATACATACTTAATATGGATTTATGAATAGCTAGTGCAAACAATCCTGGGCTGATTGACCTCGGTGCCCAACCAATAAATCTACAATCAGCCTTTTATCCAAAGGTAAAGATGGAATCCCAATAAGCACCTTAAAATTATTTTACAGTCCTACTTCTTCAATTTAATAAAGCACTGGAATAATTCAAGTTCAAGTCCATAATTAGCTTTTGGCTGCCTAGGCCCTTCAATATGAAATGAAACCACCAGGGTTTACTTTTTGCAAACACAACCAGTATGATATTGATCACCTTGAAGGCAAATATTAGGGAGACATGAAGCAACGTTTCTCATTACAGGGCCTCGGTTCGTAGAATGTAATTACCCTTGAAAAAATGTAATCACACTTGAAGTTAGTCAGCAATTAAGCCAAGTTACATAATGTGAGCTCAATTATCACACAGCAAGAATAGGTATCCATGTAGAGAAACAGTGATATCTGTTCTTAACATTGGTCACGTTCAGAACAAGCCCTGCCGGTGAGTAATTACTGAATGAGTGAGCTTAATGAGCAGAGGTGAGCACTTTAAATGTGAGTCATGTCTTCACATACTAATGATGTGGGAGTTCATTTCAATAATAATTTTCTGATTTCTTGAATCATGCTCCAGTTACGGAGGAGGAGATTTGAAATTTGAATAGAAAGCTGAGACGGGACACTTTTCAAGCCAATCTAATATTTGCACTCGTTATATGAATATTTGATCTGTAGAAGTAGAAGTGAGTGATGTGCGGGTGGAAAGGCAGGCAAGATTTCTATTACATTCTTTGTTTCATTTCTTTTCACAGTTTATGCACTGTCACAGAAATCAAGGTACAAAGAAACTGTCATTGATTTCATGATGAAGCATACCTTCTTATACAACTAAAAGAGAAATAAACTAAGAAAATACATTTTGAGAATATCTTGCCTTTTAACAAGTTAACTTGAGTTTATCTGAGGATAATTTTAAAGCGGGGCCCTTCTTTTGTGATAAGCCGGCCAACATATCAGGCTGCAGTGCGGCTGTGTCATAATCCTCTCGTACTAACCTTTTTCTCTCTTGCCGAGTCAGCCAAAGCTCAAAATCTCCGCTGATAACCAGTTATAGCCTGGCCCAAAGTGCTGCAGAGCTGGATAGTTACCTGCACAATGGCACTTTGATGATGCTTTGAAATTTAAGTGACACCCAAAAAAAGAGACTTTGAGGTTCTTGAGGACATTCTTGTTCTTGTCAATAACTGCTTCTCTTATGGAGTTAGTTCACATGCACAGCATTGTGTGTACGCATGATAATACCATGATAAGAAATTAGATTTCGGCTTTTGCAAGTCTCTCTTGAGTTCAAATACTTCCCTAATAATCTACTCAGAGACCGAGCTCATCTTTATTTAGGCTCGACTCTAATGATGGAGGCAGGATGTGGAGAAAGAGAGAGCGATGGAGAGGGAGCAAGGCAGAGGACTGGAGTGCCCTCGTGGTCCCAGACACAGATGGACGAGATGAGAGGTGAACACAAGCACAGCTGAGGCCTTGCAGCATGGGGTATTATAAGACCAGGAATCAGTGAGCCCGGCTCTGCACTGATGACACTGGCTCTACTGCCACTCAGTCATTCACCGCTCTCACCAGGAACCCCAGGGACGAGACTCGTCGAGCACAGTTGCATCAAGATTAAAGGCACTTTTCCCCTCTAAGATCAAAAGTTTGCGAGGCTATATGCCAAAAGGGTCTCCAGTGGAGTTATGATGGTACAAAAAAAAAGAAATACACAAATGCCTAAAGCCATTAGCTACGGGGAGTGGAACTCAACTCAAAGCATCTGAAAATGATGTGCATTTTCTGATTTGAACTATTGACCTAAGACATTTGCATAAAAATCATGTATGTCCGAACCTTGGACAGGGACAATTAATCTAATCCTTTAAAGGTATAATAAGCAATACTTACTCCTAAAACAACAATGCATAGACTGTTACAAAAGTAATCCCCTCTCAATCATCACTGATGACCCACTAAGTGTGGTGGTGTGTGTATCTGCAGACACCCTGCCCTCTGCCTGTATTCTCTCTTTTCTTATTATTTTTGCTGTGTTTGGGATGTTCATGGGCATCAGCAAAGAGCATTTGTTACCCCCAGCTAATAAACAGGATGTGCAGCCCATTTTCATACCCAGGTCAAACACCGCATCTTCGGCACGCCCCCGCGGTGTACCGAGGATCAAGGACTAAACAGGCCGGACACAGCCAGAGAGAGACAGACAGGACAGCAGCATGAAGCGTGCCTTTTGAACGTAACCGGCGTGAAACAATCAGAAACTAACGTTTCATTTATCTGATTCACGGCTTCGTTCTTACGGTCCCTCTCTTTATTCACTCTAGCTCGCTCAACCACTGCTGCGTTCTCTCTCTCTCTCTCTCTCTCTCTCTCTCTCTCTCTCTCTCTCTCTCTCTCTCCCATTCCCTCCTCTCTATCCCTCTATACTTGTATCCATTTGTCAACTCTTGTTTGTCCGACTTGCATTCTCCAGTTATATGCTGTGTTGGAGGTGTGTAACTAAATGCCCACAGTGGAAAATGTAGAAATTGTCAAAAGTTATCTCAGGGGCTTCCCACTCTGTAAGATGAAGCACAAAGCATACTCTACCTGAACTCTGCAGAGTACAGAAAGGCTAGTAATCTTCCACTGGGGCTTCAGAGGGGAGGAAAAGAAAGCACACAATAGCATCATCCACTTCTGATCCATTTTGTGGAGGGAGAAGAATGAGAAAAGAAAATTAATACATAGCCTGAACCTCGGCCTCAACAATTGCAGGGAATGGAAAAGGAAGGGGAGAAACAACAGTGACATTCAGTGAAGTCCACTGCTGTAGGTTCCTGTGAAACTTTATGCATGTAATGCTAACAGTAGGTGAACTAGGAAGTTGATAATATGCTGAAAAAGATGAGATTTGTTTGAGGATTCATTTACATCATTTGAGCATGCAGTGCTAGAGAATCGTTTTTTCCAAAAAAAAGTCTGTCAAATAGAAAGAAGTCTGAAGAAGAATCCGGAAAGAAAAGCCAGAATTGATGTAAAAAGTCCTTTCCACCTTCACTTCATCAGCCTCCTCTCCTGTCATAGAGGGAACTTCCAGGTGGTAACACAGAACAGTGTGTTTCCACAGTCCAGAACTGGTTTCCAAGGTAACAGCGAGCCGGCCCCCTTTGGATCGAATGGCTAATTTCCACACCTGTACCCTCACCACCTGTACCCGCAGAGCTATGTATATTGCAACATGCTTTATGACTGCTTGCCCGAAGCGATCGACGGCGACAGAGGTGACCACGACGTAGAAGGCTGAAACACCAGAGCCACCTCATTACTGCTATCACACCGACGCCGGGTTTTTCTTTCTCTGGCTCCGTCATCACTGCCATCTCTCTGTGTATTATGTCACCCTGCTCTTGTTCTTCCTGTCCCCTTTTCACCATACTCCTCAGTGTGACTGTTTTATTTTGTGTGTGTGTGTGTGTGTGTTCCTCACCTCCTCCCTCGTTCACCCCATCTCCCATTGCGATCTGAGATTTAAACTGTCTTCAGGTGTCTCTTTTCATCCCCATCAGTCTGTCAGTTTGTCAAGCCTGAGTGCCCTCCCAATCTCCCTGTATATAATTATTATACTGTCCTGCAGGAGTTATCTGACACCAGCTGTTTTCAATTTAAAAGTTTGCCAAATTTAAGATGGTGATCTAATTTATTTAATTGGCCACCATCAGAATTTGAATTTTCCTATTTCTTTTTAAGCCACTGTAGACTTAAGTATTTCTTTATTATAATAAATAGCCATGATTACAAAGCAACAATTAAAGTGAAAGGTATTATTTATTAAGAGTTATTTCAGCGTCATCATATGTGGATGTGGTTTGATCAGATTTGAGTGCCAATGGCCTGCAGAGTAACATAAGCAAACAAGCCCACAACTATTTTCTTTTGTACTAGTCAAATGACCACGGAACACAGTTCAATGTTTGTTCAACTCCTATTCTATTTCTATGGTGGTATTAGTACTTTTATGCAGTAGTAGTAGTAGTGATAAAGGATCTGAATCCTTCCTCCACCACTGATCACAAAACACTGATTGAGAAAATACCTTTTTAGGGCCTTTCATTTTTAAATAGTTTAGTCAGAAGTGCTGGCATTTCAAGACCTTTTAAAATGAACATTGTGGAGCGTTTTTTGTTTAACTTTCCTCAGGTTGAGTCTCTTTTCTCCGAGGGCCAGTCGACAAACAGTCCAATGGCATCGCAGACATTATAATTTGTGAGCGTCCTGATGACTGTTGCCCCGAGCTATTTGCAGTGTCCCAGAAAGCCCCGTGAAGGTCAGCATGGTATCACAGCAGACGATAAAGACAGACTCAATTGCTTGGGCCAATTGAGAGTTGACACACACACACACACACACACACACACACACACACACACACACACACACACACACACACACACACACACACACACACACACACACACACACACACACACACACACACACACCAATCCGTAGCTCACACAGAAACACACAGACAATCAAAGCTGCACTGCATACACTGTCTGTATACAGCATCTCTCCCATAAAGCTCTCCTCTCATCACATTGACACTGAGCAGAGCACATCAGTGGGGATTTTCCTCAGGCATCTGAAATGTATTTTCTGTATCAGAAGGTATTTAAGGGTTGTTTTCTTTTTCTCTGTTACGTTGGTAACAAGCTTGTGTGAAGCATATTTGTTATCTTGTTGGCTGTATTCTTGAGACAGCGTTCTTGAGACAGCATTCTTGAGACGCTGTGAATTGGCTTTTATCGCCCTGAATATAGAGAGTCAGTGATGAAGTGATGAAACATTCAGATAAATCACTGTACCCCACATCCTTATGTGTAAACAGTTACGTCTGAGTGCAATGATGGTGGCCTTCAAAAACAAGGCCGCTAACACTTTTCATCACTTATTAATCTTTACGTAGTTTAGAAAACATTTCCTGACATTTCTCTGTTATGATTTACACCAAAGAGATCCACACTTTACTCATTGCACATGGCTAGAAGCTCCTTAATCAAGAGGTACATCTTGGAATTTGGTATGGAGGTGCTTGGGTCAAAACTAATCTCATTTGGTATTTTTTTTCTTTTTATTCAAGCAGGCTAATTTAGATTAAGGACATAAAGACCAAATTAAGAACACAGAGGCCAAAGTCACAGATGGAAAATTAGCACAGTCATAATGATGAAACTTTTCCAGTTTAATTAACTGTGGCGTAATCTTCATATTCTGCATGCACACCGTGTCCTCTGGATCAAAACAGACACACACTTGTCTTAGTCTTCATTCAATTCAAACTTCTATTACTGTATTTTTCTATGTCCACAGTAAGACAGTATTTGTTCATTCTGTATAACACAATTTTGTAATAATTTTGTAACCTTTATATGACATTTGTAAACCCATTTCAGTAAATTTGATGCCTTTCCTAAACATTTCAAACTCTTTTGCAAGTTGAGTAAAAATCCATGCTGCTCGCCACGGTGCAGCTTGTCAAGCATTCTGTGGACGGGTTCTGTTCGGCACGCGGACGCATTACAAGCAGCTGCTTGCTGTGAAAGGTTTTGATGAATCCGACAATCAACTGGCTTTCATGTTAAACACCTTTTCAACCACTGTGAGATTAGAATTCTTCTCAGCCCCCTTCAATTATTCATTGAATGGTTGGATCTGAAAGGCATTGAGCATGGAATAAGGGCTGTTTTTAACATTGCGATATTCATCTCACCTGTTAAAATACCGTCACCCATTGTTCTATTTCAAAGGTTTTTTTATAGCAAAATGATCTCACAATATATGATTGTGACATAAATCCTCACCAACCCCTGGTGCTGCTTTACAGATATACATGGCGGGTGGTATTGTAGTCAGAAGAATGGACAAGCTCTGTGGTTTTCTAACTGTAGCAACACATGAATTAAATATGTTTCTCTTACAAGAATGCTTTTTTTTTGGGGGGGATTTGTAAAGAATTTGTAAAGTCTTTGTAAAGACCTTTCATACCTCACAAGCACCTTAACACCTGTCAGTTCAGACTCAATAGAGTAAACTTAAAACTACACGTTGCTGTCAGCGTAAAAATGGCAATATTTCAAAATAAAGTAACATTGTAATTCGGTGTATCTGGTAAAACAAACATGCGTGACATTAGGTGACTCTTGCTTGCATTGTAATTCAGGATGACTTGTAGATGGTTCCACATCTGCCCTGAATAGTTTCAAAGCGAAGCGCAGCACACCATTATAAAGAGTCTTTACAAGATGACAAAATCTGTAACACATGGGCACACAGATGTTGACCAGGAGGTCTTGCTATCTTTTAATGTGCACTCTCCGTTCACACAGCAATTCAACAACTCAGGTCAGGAAATGGTTGCTTTCACATTAAAAAAAACTGTTCGTGGGTAGTGAAACCACATGGAATAAAACCTTTGCTAAAGGTGTGGATATGATACAGGGTGTTGATCAGACATGCCTGTGCACCAGGTACATTTACTTATGCAGGGATTGTAATTGCAATGGGTTTTGGAGACAGGGTAGAGAATACAGCAATCTATGCAGGTGAATTGGCAGCTTTGCCATGGCTGTGCTGAGCAGACTGCTAAATAAGGTTTTCTGTTGTCCAGAGAAAGAGCTAGTACCGTGGCAAGGGGGGAGAGACAGAGAGAGATGGAGAGAGAGAGACACAGGACAAGGGATACTGAGGAGGAGCAAGGGCAACAGAGGGAGGGAGAGAATGAGTGAGACAGCTAGAGAGACGCCGAGTAGGGAGGGAGAGAGACAGAGGGAAGATAGACGGAGAGCATGGAGGAGTGAGGACAATGGCGGGGTAGGGTAAGGGAGGGTGAGAGTGTGAGACGAGCACCTTAGAAAATCAAGCAGCCAGTCTATTCCCCGGAGAGGCAACAAGGCTTGCTGTGGCTGACTGATCCAGTGCTGTGCTGCACTGTGTGAAAGGGGCCAATAACAGGCTGAGTAATGGGATTGTGCCACTGCAGATTGTGTGTGAACAGGTTGGGTCCTTGGGTGTTCCCACACGTCAGGTTAGCACTGGCCTGAATAAGACCGGACTGAACAAGAGCCAAGCCTGCTTGTTGTGCTCAACATCTATAGGCTCACCATGTTAGTTTTAAAGGGTGAAGGTGGGGGTATTCTACATTTTTCTTGATGTTAACAAACCCTCATGAAAAGATCTAAACCAGCAATAAACGGATCCGTCTAACAAGTATTACCTGAGAAGCCAAAGCCTCGTGTAGCTTATTCCTAAGTGCCAAAGAGCTCCATTCTTGTCAAAATAAAAACAATGAAAAACCCATCAATGCAAACACAGGATTTGAAGGCCAGGAGACCGCCGTTTGTTTCCCAATGCGAAAGTCAATGTCAACGTTGACATTTTGTCACATCAGTCATTAATCACGTGAGTCGTTAGTGTCATTAATCACATGTCTCAAGTGAGTTGCTAGTCACGTAACTCGGTAGTCACATGAGTCATTAGTCATTGGTCAGTCACATTAGCATCAACGAAGCTCTTTTCCTAAACCCAAGTAAGAGGCTTTGTTGCCTGAACCTAAACTTCCTCTTGAAAATTACAGACCTTTTTTCCCCTGATGTGACACGCCCATTAAATGGTTATTGCGGTGACAAAATATGAAAATCTCGGGTCCTGTCTGTCTCTGTGTATGTCAGCCTGCCTTAAGGGATAAGTTCATCTTCTGAAGTGAGTCAATGGCCTCCATGTTGATGTGTGGTTAAGTTACTGTAGTTCACACAATGTCAGTCTGGATTAGAGCCACCACTGCTCAATGCTCCACACACTGCTTTGAAGCCCTCTTGCTCCACATCCTGCCGGTGCTTTAGCTCACATTTAGCACGTCCCATTGCATTAGTCTCACTCTATCCCTTACCTTGTGGCTCAGCTCGAGCTGCTGCTGCTGCCCAGCCATTTCCATTTCCTCGTTGCTTCTTTGATGTTTGTCTACCACATCGGCCGCTCACCGCTTGTGTGCGGGCATGTGTGCAAATGCGTGAGTCTGTGTCAGAGTGCAGGAGTTAATTGTGCCGACGTGATTTAGCAATGCAAACCGCCGTGAACTGTGAATTGGTTTAGTGGCTAAAGGTGTTGCTAATGCTTGGCTTAGCAAAGATGAAGATGGTGGCATAGAAACATCCTAACAAGATGAGTGTGTTGCCAAATGTATAGCTGTGTGCCATTTCTGCACCAACACAAAATGTATTCACGGGTCCAGATGAGTCAGAGGCGATAGAAAATAAGGATTGTTTTATTTTTTTGGGGGGGGGGATGTTAAGTGTTGATGTGGGATTATTCAAATGAATTTCCCACTTGCACGTTGAAAGGAGAATAGAATTGACTTACAAGTCACCAATGACATGATTACTGCTTGTGTTTTGCTTTCATACTGGTTTAACACATCTTTAATAGTCCCTGTCTCTTTCTGTTAGTAACTGCAGAGAGCACTGTAACTCCTTTATAACGCCACCATTTTCCATTAAATTCCAAGCCTCTGACATCTCATTACTTTGGATTAACTATAGTCACAGGTGCCACCTCTGACAGCACTGAGGGGGCTACAGATAAGTGTTTGTTCGTACCCTGTGGCACTATGCCATCCTACCCTGCCAAGGTGCTGAGGGAGTGAGTGAACACAAGAGTTTAACAGGCTCCAACTCAAACCAGATTTTAACTTGAGCTTGAGCTTCTTGTTTGGAATAAATGTGCTTTGTAATAAATTTCCCTTTGATTTCTTTATTTTTTCTGTTTGTGTTTAATGGCAGTCATTCATACAGATGTTGCTTTCTCTGTGTTTAACATTTCATTCGACCAAAAAAATGTAGTTTGTGCAAGCATGAGTGGACTGAATTACTGTAAGGGCAACATTGTATCTTCAGTTGTGATCTGCTGCTTCACTCCACTCACAGTGAATTATCTCCTACTGGCCTTTAGTGCAACCAGCTTTCTGTTTTAGTTCACTCTCACTGCTATCACTATCCGCATCACTGCAGACGCAGCAGGCAGCTGTTTTCAGTGATAACGCTCTGATAAACCCAGTTCATGCTACCTGCCAGACCGACGCAGTTAGCAGGTGAAGCTAGCGGAGCATTTAGCGGCTTAAAAGACACATATTTCTCCTGAGGAGTTGGTGGAGACCAAAACAGAGCTAAAAGGAGAGCGAGTCTTGGACTTAAATGTGCCAGGTGTCTGTATACAGACACCTGCTGGTGTATGTATATAGTTGTGCTTACAGCCTGTTTTGCTGCCTCCATGTGGCCAACAAATGAAACCAATGCAGGTTTAAATGGGGCTCTCTCCCACTTCTACACATCAAAGTCAATTTACTGGACATGGGAAGTACTACACAGCCTGTGGAAATGTCTGTGTAGCGGAGGAGTTTTGTCAAGTCTGAGAAAATGACTCAAGTGACATTACAATTTCAGCTTGTGTCTTTTTTTTAAAAATGGAAAGCCTTTTTTACGAACTGCGTTTGAGTTTGTTTATTTTGAAGACATGGGTTTAGCCACTCACAGAAGGTCTAATGAAAGATACTATTTATTTTCATTTCGGGAAGTGTACTAGGGGCACACAGAGACTAAACTATTCTTTTTTAAATCTGTCACACAACTAAATGGGAGTGCAATACTACTGTAAGTTTTAATTAGAAGCATCACTTTACAATTACAATCAAGGCTGAACGAATAGATCGTATGTATTGTAGTAAAATGACAAATGTACACATGTTGGGACAGAATTGAGACATGATCCACACTACGGTGGACTGCTACTGTATGACAGGAAGTGTGACTCCACAGCCGGAGTCAGTGGTAATTAGGCTGCTAGGTGGATGCATTTCATTATGCCCAGAGAAAGACGTAGTTAAGCCCTGTGTTCCCTTGTAATCCTTCCACTGCGCTGCCCATTATGACTCAGCCCCAATCCGTTATACTGAAAGTCATCGCTTTTCTCAAGCCACAGTGGGCCAGACAGGCCGGGCGCCCCAGGCTCAGTGACACCAGCCCCGTCTCTGGTGAATGAAGTCGCCTCAGCACAGAGCTGAGGTTTCCTCCTCTCAGGTTGAATAGGGCTGGAGGGAGCGCCATTTAGTTCCCCTTGTTTAAAGATAAGATAAGGCTAACGACTGTAATAGCTCCTCAGGGAAATAGATACTCAGGATAATAGAGATCCACTGTTCTTATCAGTCCAGGTATATTGGACAGAGCAGAGGTTTTGGGCTGTGGGGAAAAGCACTGATGAGCTGCGCTTTGCATTACAATTCAGGCTAATGACTGTGATATATCAGCACTTATCCAATAAGCAATGAAATATCACTCCCATAGTCTTTTGATTTTTGTTTCTTACCATCAGTCATCACTCTTTGTTCATTTAAGTTTAGCTTGTTGAAGGAAGAAATGTAAAAACTAAAATCCAAGACAAATGATGAAACCACTGAGTGGTTTTGAGGGTGTGTGTGTGTGTGTGTGTTTTCTTTTTTTCAGTCCACTCTTACCAAACTCTTACCAACAATTTTGTGCAGACTCTCAGGGATACAAGTAGAAAACCCCAAAACGAAATGCCACCAAATGCCAAAGGGCTGGGAGAGCAACCTGACCCTGGGAGAGATGTTAAAAAAGTTAATTTAAAACACTTGTTTCAGGTGACTTTTGACTGAAAATCAGTGACTGTCAGCTTCCTTCCCTCATCACAGTTTAGAGGCACCACAAGACTCTAGTTGAGTCAGATAAGGCCTTTGGGGTCAGGTTTTTGATTATTATTGATAAAAATAGGACTGCTAAATAGCATCAAATAACGACATTAGAAATCATCACTCACACGCTGCTTGTTATGTTATTCTAAAGGGCAACCACACCAAAGGCAATACCCACTCAGAATAATGTTTTCCACACTATTGTAGTAAATGGTGCAAAAGAAGACAGAGAAGTATGGAAAATGACCATCAAGTGAGAGGACTATAATAACAATTTGATGTTTCCTTTCAATTATGAAATGCACAAATCACCAGTGATCTGAACTTGATTTCAATCATTTTCATGTGGTCACATCTGTAAACAGCAGCAGTCCAGTTTTAGCATTAGAGGGAAATTATAGCGTAGTAGTGTTTAAAAGAAAATTTTAATATTTATGAGGGTCCTTGTCTGTCTTTTGTTTTAGATAACTGGGTGTCTTTTTTCAAAATGTTAGCTGTGGGCAGGAGCAATTCTCCCTTCTGCCCACACCTTTTACTTTGTGTAGTTGAAGCCTGTGTGGTACCCAGAAGCTTTAGTGTGCCACCAACCAATTAAGATTTTGGCAGTAAGATAATTCGTTCTGGGTTTGGACCACAAAAGACCATTGTTGCACACTGACTTTGACCTTTTTAGAGGCCAAATTATTAAGAAAATGAGATATTATTTTTGCATTCATTTGATGTCACAGCTGCAGTCTTACATGTACTTGTACAAGCAATAGGCATTTAATTATGTCTATCAATCTATCTTTCTTTGATCTGTCTGTCTGTCTATCTACATCTATCTATCTATCTACAGCACATTCAGAGCGCACACAGCAGGAAACACCTGCTGACATTGTTTGGCTGTTAAATTTAGAGCATCTCTCTCTGCTGCCTTTGCTTGCTGTCTTATTGTCTCTCCATCATCTCTGGAGAATTGTTGTGTTATTCTTTGAGTCTCTGTCTGATTTTGAGATGAAGCAGTTTACCTTCTGACTTTCTACTGAATCCAGGAAGATCTCAAACTCTCAAACTCTCATCCTCCTTCTGCTACTGTATCTCTCTTCTATATATATAATATATATATAATATACTGTATATATATATTTACTTTGCATGGTGCTTTCTGTAGAAAGTAGTGTTTTGGAGCTTCTGCTAAAAAGAAGTAGCCTTTCAGAGTGTCGCACCAGAAGCAACAAGTCACGTCATGGGACACCATGTGTGCCATTTTCCCTGAATGCTTTAGTACATCCACCCATCCATCATGATCTCATGAGGGCGTGCTGTGAGATTTTTGGATTCTCTGCTTCACTACCTTTGCTTCTGCACAAATTGCAAAGCCTCTCTCAACAGAAGGGTGGACCAAGTGAAAAGAGCAGGAGTGGTGCCTCTCTCCCCCGTTGGATAAACACTCCACATTATCCTCCACTTTCCTTTTTAAATATTTCATTCAAATTTTGCATAATATAAAAGGTTAGAATAGGTCTAACTAGTAGCGAAACTTTGATGAAAGTGCTGTGCATATGTGCGCGTGTGTGTGTGCATGTGTGAATGATTAAGCATGTTGTAAGTTTGTGTGCGTGTGTTCCAAACAACAAATTTGGGTTACTGTGCTCCTAATCTGTGTATTTAGGCTGCTCACTATGGAGTGAATGTCAGCACTCTGGGTAGCTCTATATCTGTCATTTTGTGTCCGCAATTACGTAATTTCCTGGCATACAATGTCCCTGTAAAATGTCCTCAATCACTGCTATGCAACCACAAACAAATATGATGAATACACTTGAAAAAACTGGGCTGACGTTCTTAAATATGACACCCAGCTCCCCCCCCCCTGAAGAAGTCACTTAGCTTGCACTTGGACAGAAAAAGAGTAACTCTTGGTGAAGCATGCCTCTGTTTGGTTACTCTCCTTTCTTCCTCCCTTCAAATTGTCTTTGGCACCGTGTAGCACTGCACCACCAGGGACACTGCAATACAGGACTGGGACGGGCAAATAACAGCATGAACTTAAGGCTGAGGACAATTTCAAGACAAATAGGTAGCAACATAAAGGCCAAGGTATGGAAGTGTGGTCCATGACTTGTAATTATGTGTCGCTGTCTCTTTCCCCCTCCAAATCAATAACCCTGACACGTCCTCGGCCCTTTTATTTTAGAAATCCCCTCATCGTTCTCCGGTGAACACAAATCTTTACTGTGTAATACTTGAACCGTGATGAAGCATTGCCATAGTAACTTTGAGTCATAATTATAATTTCCATAAACAAACACATGACCATAACTGAGAAGATGAGCCGGCTCTGTTGATGGCTCAAAGCACTGCATGCTCAATCGTTCCTTTGACTTCCGTCACTGTTCCAACACTGAATAATCTCACTCCACATGCTGCACAATGGTGATTTCCTGTGTGAAAATGCAGAAACGCTGCCATAGGAAGGTGAGATACTGGTTACCACTATTCTGATTACAACTTCCACCTGTTGCCTGTTATCAAGTTCTTTCAGCAGTAGACTTAACCTCGTTGGCTCGTAGTCATTTACACAAAAAAAATCATTTTGAATTTCTTTCCTTTTGTAAACCACATCCATTCTGCAAAACTCTACACTGTAACCTGCTCTTACAACACATAGAAACAGGTACTTCACTTTTCTCCCTTCCACTTCAGTGTGCCCGGCCTGACGAGAGTGAGTAACAAATATCTGTAGAAATGGTCGAATTCATCCAAATTGCAGCTTCAACACATTCTACCACCTACAGCTGCTTTTCCAAAAAATGTGCCCCGACTGTGGTCCATGTGACATTCTCTAGTTGAAGCTTGTTTGGTTCCACTTATTCACACTCACTTTTATTGGCTGCATGATATCAGATTTTTTTCCCCGTTGTCTATCATTTTCACGTTGTGATCATAATTGTCTTTTCTTTTGTTATTCTAGTCCAGCCTGTCCACTGCTGTTACTATCCAATGCTAATCCTCAGTTTTGTGTCTGGTCCTCTATGGCAGCCGAGGCTACCCCAATTACCCCAATCTTACTGGCAGGTACTATCTATAAAATATTGTAATGTCATTCTGAGTGACACCATTATTTCAAACTGGTCCCACTATTGCCTGTGACTAGCTCGGTTAGATCTCAATTGTAATGACTAACATGTCTTTGGAGCTCCTGCTAATCGCTTTTCCCTAATGTGGAGCAATGTAGAAAAATGGCTCTTCATCATTATAATGCTTCCTGTAATGCACATGACATTACTGAACCTCAGAGCAAAATGAGCCACAGGACAAATCTCTACTTTCTCTCATTTAATTCTAAAACGAAGACTACACAAGAAAAGAGAAACTTTTCTCCACCATTCATCAGAGTCAGCCCGGACCTGGGTGCACAGACATTTGTCCCATAAAATGCTTGATGAAAGGCTCTTAGTGGGCCTGGCTTGGACTGATTGCATATGCACGGCCAGTAATGGTGAATTTACTTGGCCCACAGGGGAGCGTCGCTCCTTGTCTGTGCAAGGCTTTGATCACCACAAGACACCAGCAGCACTGGGCATATTCCCTACCTTTTACTCACCCTATGCCACAGGAATATATTAGCATATCGTGCTTTAAAAGAGCTGTCGACTGTGATTGCATGGCTCTAGGTTAACAATGTCTTTAAACAAGTTTGGCTTTCTTTGGTGCAGTGTTGGATGAAACATTTGTCAGCTGGCATTGTTGCTCTTAATACTGTAGCAGCTTACTGTCATCCGAGTATTGCCGCGATAGCACGCAGCACGCAGGAGCTTGGTGAATGATAAACAGACCTTTTTGTTCCTTTTCATACAACTTCTCGCAGGGCTGTAATTTACACGTGAAAGGTTGCAGTGCACAAGCACTTGAACTCATACCCACCGACTTGACATCCACGACGGGGGCACTGACATTGGCAGGAAACGTGATTTTCAATAATTCACATACTGTGTGTAGGAATACATCCTTCCCAATGTTATTTTATGCTCATAGATATGTGAGTTTTGGAGCATGAAATCTTCCTCTGAAAGCACCGCCTAAAGCAATGCCAAGCTCGATAAGCTTTGTTTTAAGTGTAGAGGTGTTAGGTCGGCACACAGTGACCAGAAGTTAACTTAATATTCCTCTGGTCTTGTTGTTGTTGTTGTTGTTGTGTTTGAGATATTTGTGAGTTCTAAAAAAAAACTGTAGAGTTGTGCCCACGTTGTGGGTGCAGCACACAGCAGTTGAGAGTTTCTTGAATAGCATTAATAAGTCCCTTTGCAAGAGAAAATATGTCCAAATGTCAACAACATCAGTCACGAGATGTAGCCTTAAACACTTAAAGGATATTGACCTGATGGCATTTTCATGCATATGCTTGGAAATGCTGGCCTGTGATGATGTGATAGATTTCACAGGATTTCATCACAAGTTGCACGCTTTTGTGTATTTTTCAAATATATTATATTTCACAATGTTTCTCATCCCTACCACTCAGCCAGAAGCATTTTATACTTAGATACCCCGATGTTGTTTGCTAGTCAATATTTCAAGTGCTTTAAGTGAGTGGAGTCAATAGCAAATTGGACATACTCTGGGTTTAATCAAATGCTTTAGTTCGGTGATGACACCATCCCGCTGTGAGACCATCATGCTCGCACCAAGGGGACCACGAAAATATTCATTGCCACACAGCTCACTGCTTTTGCTCTTGAGGACATTGCTGAATCATGCAATTATGTTTTGGAGGAGGAAAGTCGATAACTGCCTCATACTTGGGAAGAGATTGCTAAGGTCACACCTGTAATCATGTGGGAGCAGCACAGTCCATTGACACAATGATGAGACTCCACAGACAGTCGGACAGGATTGAGATAGGGGCTGATTGCACCTTATTGGAAGATGGAGTCGGCTTGTCATGAATGGTGCTGTCTCAAAGATGGAGATATGCACCAGTAGTCACATGTTTGCTCAGGTCATGGCCTGACGCCCTGCCAGCAGGGCTTGTTTTGGTGGGTCAGATGTTTAAGGGCCATCAGTTTGAGGCAGTGCACCGACTGAGCAGTGCCTTTCTTGGATATAGTGGGAATAACTGGTAAAGATCGGTATGAAGACAGTATTTTATTAATGGTAAATTCATATTTAGTTAAGATGTATAAATAAGTTACAGTCCATTAATATAAACAATACTTGGGTTGCCAGATTTGGCCGATTTTGACTGACTGGACCATTTGAACGCTTTGTTCTTAATATTGCTTTGTAACTGATCTATTTATAATTAGATCCACGGGTTATTACTTACTGTATAAACCATTATAAAGGGTACCTTATTAAAACGCGGTAGCTGTATTTCAAGGAAATATACAACATCTCTTTACTGTGCTGAAAGATAGCAGATCTTCTTTGGATGTAGAGGCCTGGTCACACCAGCATTGAAAACGGCAAACGTTCATTTTCGTATTGACAGTGTTGACCTTTTGAGGAAATGGAGAACTAGAGAGCCCAAAATGGAGGAAGCTATCGTCACTCATAAGTTATGATGCACCATCACCACTTTTATTTTACCCTCCTCTGCATCGTGCGATGAGATCAACCCAACGTACTTCACACTCAGAAGAAGCCAGCGGAAAATTCACATCAGTGAGTTATATATGAGCAGGTACTTTGCAGCCTCTCAAGTAGATGATTCATTAGATGGCGCCCAGGTTTTCACAACTCTTCTCTGTCCACTTCATTCCAATTATTGTTAATGAGTGCTCACTCGGAGGTCATCATTATGCCCCCCCCCCCCACACACACACACTCTTTGTCATTTCACGGCAGAGTGGTGGCACATCATGTGCTTGCCTTCCTATAGCTTAGTCACATTTAGATCACATTACTTACTCTTCTGCTAATAACCCAAGCTCCATTCTTCCATAGTGTTATTGTGTTTGCTTCTATAAATCATCAACTATTACGATGTTGTTAAATCTCAGTCTTCTATACCCTGAAGCTGAGAGAGACGGGTGGTTATCTGCCAAAATCATCCAGTGTTTGGCTTCTTCAGTTGGGCTGCGGAGGCAGACAGTACAGGAATCCAGAATCTCGCTGCAATGTAAATGAGAGCCATTACAGCAATGAAAAGACATTTGGCTGCATTATTCAAATTAGATTGTCAGATGAGTTCCATAATGTATTTTTAAAAATTGCAAATGATTTGTTTTTGCATATAAACTGTAGCCTATATTATTAAGTCAGTGAAAACACGATTGTTTACCTTTTCTCTTGGGTTGCAGGCAGTGCAGAGCATCATTAATTCAGAACTTCAGCATATTTGTCTTAAAACTAAAATAGGTGCAATAAGAGAGGAACTCATCAGAATATCGTTAGTAGAATGGGACTCAGTAATGGTGGATTGGTTCAGCTTATTAACTTTTTAGTGTGTTTGTGTGTCTGTCTGTGTGTGTGTTTGTTTGTTTGTGGGTGTAGGTGTGTGTTTGTGTGTGTGTGTGTGTGTGTGTGTGTTGCCTCAACAGTTTAAAAATCAAAGTCCCACAGCCACTGCCATGCAGGCGACAGAAATTGCAGGCATGATGTGTTTTGTCGTACGAGCTAGCTTGCTATGTGAGCACTGGCAGAGGAATAAAATAGAGGATTGCCAGAAGCGTGTTCTCTCTCTCATAATGATCCCTCTCAAAATCACTGCAGCAGTTATTTCAGAAAAAGAATCACTTTGTTTATGCCTACTCAAATCAAAGTGATCCATCACTAAACCACGGCAGGTGTTAGAAGCTTCCAACAACCTAATTGTATTTCTTTTTAATTGGCCCTTATTTATTTCACAGTTGTAGTAGCGTAGTTTGTCAGCCCATCATGATACTTTACAGCTTGACAACAGTCAAACTAAATAACTTAAATTGACATCAAGTACAGCTTTCTTGTTTGTCATTTTTCTTTATCAA
The DNA here is from genome assembly GCA_032191485.1 of Leptoclinus maculatus. Classification (NCBI taxonomy): domain Eukaryota; kingdom Metazoa; phylum Chordata; class Actinopteri; order Perciformes; family Stichaeidae; genus Leptoclinus; species Leptoclinus maculatus. The sequence continues at coordinate 16,158,954 of JAVDOI010000008.1, forward strand.
AAGGCCGCCATGTTCTGTGTTTGTTCAGCGCCTATGCAAAGCCTTTATCTATCGTTCTAAGCTATACTGTGCAAATGCTACGTTCGGTTTAACTGCCTGAGACTAACGAGCATATTTGAGGTGCTGTTGTTTCACTCGCAAGACGGTCCTCTTTTGATCTGAGCAATAATCTGTCTCTCAGAGTCTGGGAGCTATTTACAGAGGAGATTTATTTCACTGATTCTCTGTGTACAATGAGGCATCTGCTCCTGCCAGCTCAGGTATAGAGGGGCTGTTTTAGACAGCGGCTCACCGAATATGTGCTAGTTCCTCTCGAACACAAAGAGCAGAAATAACTATTAATAGTTTGCTGAGTGTTGTCTGCGTGCTGGTAGGTGTGTGTAATGCTTCTTTCAACGAGTTAAAGTGGGAGGAAAATGTCCATTTACGAGCATATCCCTCCTTCTTGTCAGCGCTGCAGTAAAAATACCACAGGAGGAAACGTTTGTCCATTTTCGATCAACAGTGGACGCGACTGTGTTTTCATCTGCTCCACTGTGACTACAAATAAAATAAAAAACCAACAAGTGGAATTTTCCATTGGCTTTGTCTTTGCTTTTTATCTCCCAGTTCCAAAGTGAATTACAACTGCCCTGAACAGTGTCTGGCAGGCCTTGAGCTATTCCCAGGCAAGAACAGTAGAGGTCAAGGTGTGAGAGCAATGCTATAAGCACGACTTGAAATTCTGCCGGTGCTTCTTCTCCCACAGGCTTGCTCTCACTTCTCCACTTTCTATCGTTCTCTCTCTGCCTCTCTCTCTCTCTCTCTCTCTCTCTCTCTCTCTCTCTCTCTCTCTCTCTGGTGCACTCTTTCTCTTCTTTGCACATTCCCTCTCTGTCCCTCTTTCTCTCACTCTCACTCCCATTTCTTTTTCACACCTCTTTCAACTTCTTTTCCCCCGGTGTTCTCCTCAGCTCTCCTCGGGTGTCGGTACAGTATATGGTTCTTGTCAAACTAATTCATTCATTCATTCGTTTCCCTTTAATCATTTAGCATGTTAGTAACAGGGTTGTAGCCAGGGTTTTAGAAATACTCAGGTAATGAGTCCAGATTCAGTGTATTGTATTCATTGTTCATATTTTACATGACTTTGGTTATTCACTCAAATAACCTGCCAAATAATATCAATTCATTTTTTGATCCAACATCCTGATTTAGGAAACTATAATGGCACCATTTTCATTAAGTTTAAAATAGTGGTACTTCTAAAGAATAAATCAGGACAACATTAAATAATTACAAAAGATCACATTGAAAAATTAAATATTTTGTGTGGATGACACACAGGTGAGTGTGTTTCCTTGTGGTTGTGTGAATGCCAGTCCGGGTTAATCCGAACCAGGCTTAATGTTTATCGTCCTTCTCCGGGTATCACATTCAGTAAGACAGGAAAAGTGCTGCTGCTGGACAAATTCCTCCCATATATAATGAGGATCACTGAGTGCATGGACAGCATGGACTTAACAATTTTGCAGTTTGAAGGTCTCCATCAAACCTATTCTACCAGCATCCAGTAGCGTAGCGACTGTAGAGTAGAGCCTTGACAAGGGATTAAGGGAAGTCAATATCAATTTCTTATAGCGATGGTCAAGATAAACAGATTACTGTATTTTCTGATGCTTCTAACAGGACATTATATACTAATCTAAAGGTATTGAAATAGACCGTGTAATCATTTTTTAAAAAGTATGTTATATATTGAAGTATCATTTCACCGTTGTTATTGTGGACGTTAATGTCAATTTTGTTGCCTGCAGTGAAATTGCAAAGATTTATCAGACATGCACAGTCTGGTTCAGCTTTAGCTCCATTTTAGACTTATTCAACCTTTCCTATAGCACAACATCCAAAATATCACTGTGAACTAACAAATCTGTCCTGAATATGCAAAGCATGTACGTGTTAGTTACTATTGAAGAAATGTATTGTATTTAGTTCAATATTATTTAGGTATAATTATCTAAATTGAATTACAAGCATTGTATTGTTCAATCCAATGAAGCCAATTTAAAATCTGCATCAAGATATGCAGACAGCTGGTCTGCACAGAGACAGTGAATGTGATCTTATAGGTACTCATGACAGCAAGTGATTTTTTCAGTGTATGCTGGGTGAGCAGCTCTACTGTAATTGAAATAAATTGGGCCTACCTGTTTGGATTCACCTTCCATGTCTTCCATTCATCACCCATGGGTGTGGAGATTAATTTTGTCCCTGCAAATCTCATTCCAAACCATAACAGTAGAGTAGCAACACAAATATGCTCCCTCACTGGCTTCACACCTGGCAACAAAAGTTGTGTTCAATGGTGTTTTTTGGAAATTTCTAATTTCCTTGGCACATTACCATAACAACATTTCTGTTGAACAGTGACATTATAACCATTTACTGTATGAAAACATCAGTCCTATCTGACATGCTATAGCCTTTTAAGTTTGTAAGTTGCATTGCATTATTTGGCGCCACAGTCTGCCAAATAACTGTGCCATAAGATACAGACTGTGATGAATTATATTCGGGGTTTCGGCAGCAAGAGACCTCTGTGCATGTGGGCCTTTGTAATGCTAATGAAAATGTTGCTGAATGTGCTTCAGGCCACCCAGAGCCTCGTGGGTGAAGGAAATGTGTGTGTGTGGGCAAACACCAGGCAGTATGGTAGATCCTGTTTGTGGATGAGAACCTCACTGCAGCCTTCAGCACTCACTTTCACATGCCAGTTGACAGCTTTTTGTCTTTTGTATATCAGATTGTGTGTTTGATATTAGATCGTATAGCATCACTTTGCTATTCAAATCTTTATTTTATACTTATCACGGTGGCCATATTAAAATGACAGCCAGCACGAGACACATGTCCCAAAAAATTACGCAAATGCTACAATTTGAAGAATAATGCAAGAGTAGCTAAAAGCAGTATGTTAACAACAATGACTATATTTAGGTGTACACAGAACTGCCTGCAGTTGGCTTAACACAGGAACGACCCGATTAAATAGTCTGAGCTCAGAGTCTGATTCTGAGAAGCACAGGCACAGAGCGCTACTAAATGTAAATCTTGTGCTTTTGGATTTTGCCATCTGTGCAAACCCTAAGATCCAACATGGTTCTGTTTATATTTTGATATCAACAAAAAAAAACTAAGTTGCTTTTGTTCTTAGTATTTGTATAAGAATCTGTATAAGAATGAATGTCAGTGAAATAACAAAGAAAGTATTTATCTTTGACAGTCACCACCATTGAACATTAATATTCTAGAACTGGTTTATTCATGACAAGAGGGACAGTTTATCAAAGGTGCAGGTGCACAGCTTAACCTGAACAAGATGTCAACCAGAATCTGGCTGATAACTGTGTTGCTCCATGCATGTAAATGTAGCCACAGGAAGCGTTATGGGTTCAAGTCTAAATTTTACATATTCTTACACTTGACATTCTCCAGGGCACTTTGGAGAAAATACTCCGTCAAAGAGTGAATGGTGCGCCAAGGGAGAGGAAAGTTTATTTCTATGGTTTTGTAGAGAGTAGGCAAAGATTAAATGTTTAAAAAAAAAAAATCACCGTGAAGACAAAACACTAATGGGGACTGGGGAGCCATCAAAGTTATTGACCAGGAGTCATTGGACAGCCAGAGAGAGATCAACATCTGACACCAGAGGCCACCAGAGATCTTTGAGCAGACTTTTTAAATTGAATACTTAGGTCACGTGGTAACAACTGAACATACAAATCACATCTTTTTCTGAAGGCAATGATATGCGGCTGAAGACATACATCTTTTACTTAGAGGATCTTGTGCCAAGATTTTTTGTCAAAACATGTTAAAAAGATGTTATCTTCTCATTCATTTTGGCTCAATTCTCGAATGGGAATCATTTTTTTTTTTTCCTCAACCAAAACAAACAAAGTTGTTTTGTCATTGTTTGAGCAATACTGGTCGAACTGTTCATCCCTTTTCTTTTCATTGAATGGATCAGTTTGCATGTGATTGCTCAAATGATGAAAGAATTTTTGGAACTTGTGAAGAACATAACAATTTCACTGAAAATCAATTAATCAGTTTTGATCATTAAACCATGTGCAAGTGGTACTTACACTTTTGCACTCATGGGCCAAAAACACATGCAATTTGCTTGAAAGAATGATGAATTAAAATCTGTTGTGAACAACAAACTCATGGCTTTGAAAAACAAACAAATGTACCCATTAAAACATTTAGGCAAAGCGAATGAGAAAAACTGTAATAACATGAAATCTGTTACATTCAACAAGTTCACAGATGGTGAAGAAAAGGATACACATCCCCCTTTCCTTTATTGTAGGAAACCTCCTTCATCACTGTTTACATACAAAGCAGGAAGTATCATGATTTAGAACTACATTATAGAAAATGACCTACACTTGTTGTGAACAACATTAATAATTATTCTATTTGAGCCTATCTATTTAGCACGAACTTGACTGAATTATTTTGGAAAACCAAAGCCATTTAATTGTGTCCTGCATCGTTGTTCATACCACATTCTGCTCTAAGCTATTACATCCAATTTCCACCCTGATGATTATTACGTAGTAGATACTAATAGAATAATGGCAGAAGAATGGGAGAGTGCAGAGGTAATTAGGAAGCAGTGGGTCATCTCGTTTGCCCAGAGGAGGATGCAGAAGGAATTACCTGTATGGTCCACAGACAGCGGAGACAGGAAGACGGGAAGAGGAAGAAAGATAGAGTACAAAGAGAGAACTATAGATACAAATGTGGGGGAGATGAAAGAGGGGTAGAAATAGAGAGAGAGACTTGAGAACTGGAGTATGGATGGAGACTGAAAAAGAGAGAGAAAGGCGACGAGAGAGAGGAAAGAGAAAGATGAGACTTGTTTCATTTTGAAATGATGGAATGTGTTCCCGCCCCAGAGCTTTGTTCAATAAGCCGCCTTCTGTTATCGAGCTCTGAGGAGAGGAGAAGAAGGGAAAAGAGAAAGAAAGAGACAGCATGGCCATGCGTATGAATGTGTGTTTATCTGCGTGTGTGTCTATCCAACCTATATTTTCATGAAGAGCATTAGTCCGCCCCCTCTGCTGCCTTAAATGCTGTTCCCTCATTCCCCTGCATGACTGATTGTGATCAAAGAAAGATTAACGCATGGCTCTCTACATTCATACATAAAGAAGCACTATATGCCGATGGTGTTCGGTTATTCAAGCCAAGTGTTTCTGTTTTGGTGCTTATTGAATTAATAAACAACTTTTTATTTATTTTTTGACGAAAAAGCAGGACCAGAAGCCGGATATACAAGGACAGTAAATATCTAGACACTTAAATGAGCAACGTTTGCTTAGTAGAGAAGGCATAGCCTCAGGCAGCCTGACTTTAGCCTATTAGACATTATACACTGTTCTTTATACGCTCAATAGCTAACAGCAGTGGCGGCTGGTGGAAAATGTTCTTGGTAGGGCTGTGCCACATCCAATCAATTTCAGCAAACATCCCAGAATGATTTAATGCAAACAAATTAAGGTATCAAACACGCATTACTACTTTGCAGTTAAATATTTAACATTTATTCCAACACGAAAAAAAGCAGTAAATAACACTTTCACAAACACGTCAGGACATCTTATTTTAGTCACCCTCACAGGGAATTCAGTATAATATAATATATATAACATATAATAATATTCTGTATAATATAATAATATATATATATATCATATAATATTCTGTATAATATAATAATATATATATCATATAATATTCTGTATAATATAATAATATATATATATATCATATAATAATATTCACTATAATATAAAACACACACACACACACACACACACACACACACATATATATATATATATATATATATATATATATATATATATAATAATATATATATATATATATATATATATATATATATATATATATATATATATATATATATATATATATATATATAATAATATATATATATATATATAACTATATATCCATTTCTCAGACAGGTGCTTCATGTCCCTCACTCCCTAACTGTCCATGCTGGTTCTGTCCCCGTTGTTTTAAAAAGATAAATAAGTTATTCTCATGACGTCATCCAGCTAGTCAAACCTGTCTGGTGTACAGCTAGTAGAGAAGCTTCATGTGCTGCTTCTCTTTCCTGCTAGTCTGCTGTCTGATTGTGAGGTCAGGCTGATCTGGGATCAACTCTTTCAGTAGTTTCTCCTCTCAAACGGGTCTTGGAGGAGTAGTGCTCACACTGGCGCTCTCCTGTAGAGACTTCTCCTGACGAGAACGCGCAGCTTGGGGCAGGAAAAAAACTGCCCCAAGCTGAATCTATTTGAGGACGCTGATTGGCTGAATTGTATGCCACTCATTTATATCTTTACTCAGCATTGGCTAAACTGCTTTATAGACCCGCCTCTTTGGGGCAGTTTTTCCAGCGCCCCAGCAGCTGAGACGTGCACACACAGAGAGGAAGAGCAGACAGGCAGAGAGGACAAGCAGGAAAAGCATATATTTACCGCAGATATCATATTTTACACATATTACTGGGTGATTCCATGTTTCAAAAACACAAATATTGACAATTTGTATAGTTTATTTTTATTTTAAATTTTATTTTTATTTATATTTTTAATTTTATTTTTATTTTTATTTTTTGTAGCTCTAGGGGGGGCGGCGCCCTAGCGCCCTCTATGGACCAGCCGCCACTGGCTAACAGCATGATAACATTAAATCAAATCAAATTGGTAATACTTGCAGAATATTCAATGCTGGCTCACTGTCACACGCTTTCTGGGACACTAGAACAGATCCACTGATAATGAGCTTAGTGACACCTGTGCTTTTCCCACATCAGGGAAAATGTCCGCTGTGAAAAAGCATTTAGTTAGTTAGAAATGTGTCTGCATTTTAGGGAATCTGACTGTATGGTTGTTGAAGACAGAATTAGTGTTGATGTTGTGAAGTCATTGGTTACTTAACATATTTATTTTGGATTTGTAGGATGTACATGACAGCATTTTATTTTCTTAATTAAAGAAGTTTTTGACCACAAGGAGCGCTATGGAGATTGTTCAACAGGTTGGGGTGCCTGTTTGATTTATATCATGCGCACACATTGGTGACTCGTGACACAGTCCTGCCAATGGTTTCACACTATTCCACTCAAGATAGACAGGGCGAAAAAGAAGACCAGCTAAACATGGATGCAAACAATACTGAACTTAAAATCCTTAAAAAAAATCAGCTTTGTCTGTGTTTTCTGAGGAAGGAAATGTTTTCAACACATTTGTTAGAGCCCATGGGTATACACAATGTGTTTTCATGGGTAACACACCATGTCAACAGAACTTCTGTTTGCTTAAAAGAAAACTCCACTCACTCCCGGATTAACCCTGCTCATTTAGGAATCCAGACTGCCGGTCCTGCATTATATATTGTAACATCAGAAATGCACCAGTTGCTGGATCCACCACCACCACTTCAACCCTTCTCTGGGGGGCAGCTTGCCTCTGCAGGGAATCATACCTAGTTCTAACTGCACCATTTGCTCCCTCGGCCCGGGACCTACACCTATCTTTAAATCCTGTTCCCCCATCTTCAGTTCATGTCCACATGCATCAACAAATCTTTGCAGACAGAAGAGGTGCCCGCTGCCTCTAAAATAGCAGCTCTGAGTTCAATCCTGAGGGAATCTAACCTCAATCAAGTCTCTTGCACAAACTACACAGACCCATCCCCAACCTGCTGTTTCCCACACAAATATTACAGCGTGCTGCTTCAGTCACAGCTGTCCAAAAGAGAACTTAATAAAACATTTAAGTAGTTATTAGTTCACAGCAGCACACATACATATGGTTTTGAATGGAGCTTCCCCGTGGCTTCAAGTCTATTTTTCATTTTATTACAGACCACAATATTCTCCTCAATTAAAGAGTGCCCAGATGGTTTTCTCTTCTCCAAAATGTACTTATTTAGGTGTTATTTGTAGTAATATGTATTTGTGCAAATGCTTTTATTGTAGCAGTCGTAGCAAAAATATGAGTGAGTAAATTTTACAACTTATTAGATGTAGTGTGGTATTAGAGGGTGCAGTAATGAATGTGAGGTGTCCATTTTGAGTTGTGTTTCCATGAAAAAACTTGTCTTTGTTCTCCTGTTTTCCTGAAAAAAATGTATTATTTATCATCATTGTCATTATCAATAAGTCTAACACTCCTTGTTGTTGGAGAGAAAAAGCATTCAAATGCTTTTTTATGTGTCATCTTGGTTTCTTTGAAAAATAGTTTCTCACTATCATTTGATACAGTCATGATGACATTTCTGCTATGTCTTGTTTGAAGGAATGATGGGGGCGGTTCAGTTCAGTCAGGAGCAAAACCAGATAGAGACAAATTAGCATCAGCGGTCGGCAAAACAATAAATAAAGGAGAGCAAAAGAGACGAGGAGGCACGAAACAGACACCACTTCTTACTTTTTACGTGAGATTTAAGGGAATCTTGTAGGAAGTGCAACAGAATCTTAAAGCACAGAATTGAGGAAGCCGAGAGGCCAAGCTCAATTATGTCAACATTGGTTGTGTGGATGGGATCCAATGGGAGCGGAGTTCCTGAAGCTGCTTAATGGATGAATTTTCACTTGTCTACTTAAAGTTAGTTTTTTGCTCATTCCAGTTACTGGGCACCACAGGTTGGAATACAAGCCTGAAACTGTTCATCTGTGAAACCTATTCTGTGCATGCTGGTTTGTTCCTGTAAGTTAAGCAGCTCTTCATATGTAACTGTGGGAAGAAAACAGTGGAGCCTCAGTGACACTGACTGCAAGAACTCTTTCTACACCTCTCTTCTCTCCCGTGGAAGTTTCCTCTTAAACACAGACAAAGTTGAAATCCAAAACAAATACATCACGCAGCTCCGCACATGTATTTATTCATCAAACACAATGAATCTAATTAGTATTTTAAAGGGCAATCACAATGAGGTCTTGATTGCTGCAATTTGGTATTTAGGCAAAGGCAAAATGAAAATGCACACATTTCAGAGCATCAGGGTATATTGCATTAAAATGGAATTCAATCACACTCCACAATCAATGTGCACTCAATTTCAATACAACCAAAAACAATCCCAGCAGCATACCCGGTATACCCTCGATTGATTGTGATTGTGATTCTGTGCAGTCAGCTTAATCTTAGACCAGGGGGGGCAAATAATGTCCTCAGACAAAAGGTGGTTTTGCAAATTTCCCTTCCGAGGGGAAAAGAGTGATAAAGTATGTCTCCCACAGCAGGCTGAAAACTTGTCTCACCTTCCTCCCTGAATCATATCCTCTCTCCTTCACTGGCTGTAATTGCTCTCTCAAAATATCCCTTCTGTCTCTCTGTCCGGCACTTACTCTATTTCTTTTCCTTCCATTTCAAGCCAACAGTATCAGTTCATGGTCTCACGGGTATTGTAAGAACCAAAAGGGCCCAACCTTTGCACTCCCTACGTTTGGTTGCTTGCTCTTATACGGGGGTCTGGGAATGTGATCTAAATACTAACGTGTAAAATGCAAATGTAAGACATTTTAGGATTACCTAAACAATGTCTTTGAATTGCAATTTTCTATGCAGTAAACAGCACACAAACAGGTGTTTATGTTCAAAGCCATATGGGGAAAACAGGGTAAATGGATCCGCTTTTCACATTTTATGCTAGTACAGCAAAATAAATGTGCATTCACCTCAGGCAGTAATTGCTGTTTATAATTAAGGTTGCTGGGCATCCATGGGAACTAAAACACAAAAACATGGATTTAAAGCAATTTTAGAAGTGTGACCCATTTTCTTGGCACAACCTGCCCCAGGTTAGGGGTAAGTACGAGGCAACATGAATCCTATAGCGGTAAGATGTAAGACTCTCCCATACTACAGAAAAAAAAAAATAGATGCACCAATCTTTTTTCGCCTTTTGGCAATTTCACCATGTTTAGCTGCCACCTGTTGGATATCTTTGCAAAACGTCCCTGTTTTAGTTTACCTAACTACATCTACATAATCTATTGGACAACTATACACAGCTTGATTTAACAGGTTTGTGTTGTGTACCGTACGTATGTACATGTATCTGATGCTAGATCAGGGAGTCGGATCCCTCTCCTCTGATCAAATCATCACACATCTGCTTTGCGACATCTGAAAATCACACTTGAGCAAACATTTGTTATCTTAAGTTCATTTCATTAGAATATGAATATGATTACACAATATTAGAAACGGATTCACACAGCAAATCAGCTCCATAATTAGTTAATGAATTCATCTTGTATATAATACTAAAGTCTCACATGTATCTAATTCCATTCCAATGCATTTTTATGATCTTTGTCTTTCGCCAACATCTGACGCAGCAAAAATAAAAGTCTCTTTTACCTCATTCTCTATGTGCCCTCTACTATCAGAGATAGGCAAAATGGATTAATTTAGTGATGTCTTTGTGTAGATATAAGTGGTGAGTCATCTAACCCACCAGCTCAACCTACCCATGTTCAGCTCTGCTCAGCTCTTACAGTAGCCTCTGGACAATGTGGGCTTCATGTTTAATAGAAAAACTGATTTGTCCCATTTCTTTAACCCACCTTTTCAAAATACTCAATTAAATATAAATTAAAGTTGCCCTTATATTATTCATTAGAAGGAGCATTGTGCACTGCCGACGATTGTTTGTGTGCAATAGCCCCTGGAGTAAGAGGGTTCAAAGTCCTACTGTATATAGAAGAAACACTCTTGCTTCTTCCTGCACAGGCTGTGAAATAATTAATGTTTTTTTCTTTAAGATCTTTATCGTAACATTCCCAACTCGCCCCGATACTATGTTAACCTACTTGTGGACCCCTTCACCTTAATTTCATGGTGAATACATTTGTTACCCATGGATATGTTCACTTTTAATTTCATCTAATGAAAAAATATGGGAAGGAGGGTTATTCATTTTCAAAATGAGCTGATGCAGTATCGCTGTATCTTGCTGAGGGCAAATAAACATATTTTTATGGTGTAATTTAACGGAGACATTGATCATTTTCATTCCTATTTGAGAATGCACAGTAGCTGAGTCACAGTGAAGATGAGTTAGATACAGGCAATGTCATGCAGACAAGGAATGGAATAAGCTCAAGAGCAATATGGTGAGTGGGTGGCGTACAGAGCACCACCAGGATACCCCTGAACCATCACTTGAAAGAGGAAGTGGTCGGAACCTGAGCCTCAGGTAAGTAAGTCATTGACCTACATGGAATGTAGTGAGCTGCTCTGACAGACATATGTATTTCACCTTGGGAGCACCAAGTGTTAGAGGACTCGCTAAGCTGCTTAGCTGGGTACTTGATTTGCCTCAGCCTTGTGCCATGCTCTGCAAAAAGCTCTAAAAAAATAAAATAAAACCAGCAATCTGACTGGTTTTAGACAAGAACTCTGCATGCGCAAGCATGGAGCACATCGTGTTCTACATACTGTAAAATGATGGTCTAAAGTGATTGGCTTCTGTTTGGTAGTGAGACAGTGACATGTGCAAATAATGTAGCTATTCCAGTCACTTTGAAAGAAGCACGATGTAACAGAACGTAATTGTTGTGCTGAAGAAACACAGACGCTGTTTTAAGGGAATGCAAATGGGTAATTTTCTCCCCAGCAGGGATGGGAATTTTGGTAATAAGGGTAAAAAAGAAACAAATGCATGAAAACAACTCTGCTAAATGATTACAGTTGATGTATAAATTGCCAATCCGTACTGCCCCAAAAGGTTGAGTGTGTAGCGCTGTAAATATGCTTTTTAAGCATAGCAACATTTTATTCAGTGTAGGTAAGTCTGGCATTTGACAGGGTGATTAGCCTTGGCTGTCATGAATACCAGATTATGTTGTGGACTGTCAAAATACCTTTCACTCAATAACCCCAGCACATTTTTAATTCCACCAGCACATTTACAAGTCTCTCCTCCACACTTACAACCAAATACATTTTCCTCTCTCAAAAAAAGGTTGTTTTTTTTCATTTTTTCCCCTCCTCAGTAGAGTGAATCAAAAAGCTAGCGTTTGCTTATTCTCTCCTCCTCTCTCTCTCAATCAGCAATTTTTCCCTTTGATCTTTTATTTATATGATTAAGTCTGTTTATCACCAGACTGTTCATTCTACATTTCAGTATACGATGAGACCATCTTTGAAGTTGGCTCTGCTGCAGCGGAATCACTTTGGCGAACAACAGTCTTTTTTTTCACCAATTATTGTTGGAATTAAAACACTTTCCATCTGGTTTCAAATTGTCTGACCTCAAGTGTAAATGCACACGCAACAGTTTCCCGTGTTGTTTGTGGAGCATTCACTGAAATATTTTCCATCTTAAATAAAAGAAATGATGAAACACTTCCAAGCTTCCCAGCCCGTATATTCGCTTTGGCTTGTGTCCCCCAAAATCTCTTTCATAAACATATTTATTTAGTATCCAGTTATTAACTATTCATTACACTTCCCTGTTTGTTCTGGCTTCTGTGCTCCTCAAATCCATTATTTTTTTTGGCTTGGTTGTTATAATGCTTTACCCTTGCTCCTCTCCTCCGTCTGTCACTCTTCCTTTTTTTCCGCCGCCAACCACCTCCATTCATCGTCGCTCTGCCCTGCTTTTGCCTGTTTGTCCTTCCCTGTCTTTCTCTCACTCACATCTGTTTTCTATCTCCCACCATTATGTTTGCCATCACCCCTCAATCAATATCTTTAACCCTTGTTTTCTCTCAGCTCCTTGCTCTCCCCTCCCCCTTTCTCTACTCTTCTCTCTGTCACTACCATGTCAGACTTTTCCTCAGAAGACAAAAAGGTTTAACAACGTTTCCGATCAGATCAGATGTATGAACAAAGCCCAGGAGCAGACACAGTCGACAGGGATCTGATAGAAACCTATATGTAACATAATGAGCAAAAGATAGCCGAGTGCGGTGAACATGTAGTAATGAGGTAACGGTGGTGAGACTTAGGAAAGAGCAGGTGAAACAGAGTAGGTGTAAATATTCATGTGTGAGGTTAAAGGTAGCTGTAGGGTAATAGGTCATGTGGGAAGAAAAGGCTAAATATTGTGTGATTCATATTTTATAAAGCTTTTCATAGACTAAAAATGGATCGAAAATGGTTTTGATGTTTTCTATGTCACTTCTTATCCATATTTACTCAGACTGAACCATTTGCCATGACTTGTAGCTCAGTGTTGCCCTGAGCCAAAGTGCTAGCATCGCGCTGACGATGATCTTACCAGGCATGCCAGTGAAACTGTCAATGCATGTTTTTGTCAGTACGCCACCATGTAACCTGCTACACGATAAGGTGTAAAGGTGCGCTTTTGTGTAATTGTGAGATACACGTTACACCCCTGCAATTGATTCTGGATGAAGGGAAACGCACGCCTGTATTTCAAAGCCAACCTCTACATTTTTCGCTATTTCAACTATTATTCATTGATCTTCATCTCCAAGCACTGTAATGGACCGAAGATAATCCACATTAGCATGGTGCCTGAATGAATTTATTCATAATTTGTTACTTAATAGTGCTCACATGTACACACAAGCACGAAGTAAAAAACAAAACAGTAAATAGACATTTCTTTGGACTCCATCTTTTCCATGCCCCAAATACCCTTCATCACACATTAATCCATTCCCGATCCCCTCTAACGTCTTACTCACATGCACGGATATCTCCCCTCTAGTTTTTCCCCTGCACACACCTTAGCAGTGCCCCCGTGGGTGCTGTAGGTAGCAGACCCTGAGCAATGGAACAGCAGAACCCAACAGTGGATTAGCAGCGGTATGTGAGAAAAGGCCAGATCCAGACATATTCCTCTGGGGAAGTCAAGCCAGATAATCCGACCCCGGCGCTTGCTCTATCAACCCCCTGCCAGCTGCATTTTGCCCCTGGACACAAACACACAAACAAAATATAACCTAGGCGTGAAGATTTCAACTTAGATGTATGCCGAAGTGTACGGCCTCGCTGCACATGCAAACAGGCATACACACAAAGACAATATAACCCAAGCATGAAGATTTCATCTTAGATGTATGCCAAGGCGTACAGCATGCATCTGCATTAAACAGGCACACACACACACATTTTTGTGTATATCCCTGAAGGGAACACGTATTACACAAATAGCCTGACACTTTCATTCACACATGTGCATGGACCTGTCCATACCATACACATGTACAGCATGCATGCACACACATTCGCAACCCCCAACGAAGACCCCCCCCCCCCGCAGGAGACCTTCAGCCCATGTGTGACACGAAAACGTCACCAGGCGTCAGTTCTCATATATGGCCTCTGCTAATCAGAACATGCTGCCCAGATTCACAACAGTACAACAGCCTGAGTCCCTGAGGTGAAAACAGAGCTGGTGCAGTTACTGTAGCAGTAGCTGGCTGTTTAACTGGCTGTTTAGTTGGATGGCTGGTTTGTCTGACTGGTTCAGATCTTTTTGATGCAGTGGCCAACAAAGAAAAGTTCAATACACAAATTCCCTTTCAGGATAAGCTAAAGCATGCAAATGTTTGCACAAAGATACCTCCATACACAAAGAATGCTCAACCAGGCTTGCTCACATGTATGCATGCTCAATAGTATTCCTTTTGGCATGTATGAACTGTTACATAGAATGGACACACACTAACACACGTGCAGAAATGCACACCAAAACAACAGGAGGATCAGGGAAGAGGCGGTCTGATTGTTCATCAAGCGGCAACCGAGAGCTGGCGAAAGGCATCAATACGACTGGAGCTCACTCTCCAGGGCCCACCTGTCGATTACAGTGGTAAAGACAAGCTGCCTGGTGCCTCAATCCATTCCCAGCAGCGTCCACTGGGCCTGGAGACACCTGAAGAATCCTGATGCCAGGAGGGAATAAGGGACCTTCCACTTCACACTGGCAGATACACAGTGGTTTGCCTCTGCTGCATAAACCATTCAGATAAACAACTCTATAGAGAGATGGAGGAAGGATACAAATCTATCACTCATGTGGCAGCGATTCAGTTTGGAAAGATAGAATGATATAGATCACAGTAATATCAAGCTGTTCACAGAAACATGTAAAATTAGACCAAAGAGCTACAATACATTGCATTGAGCTAAACAATGCACACACAATAAATACAGAGTAAAACACAATTCACAAAGTAGGAAAAAAGTGCTTTATTTACAGCATAAAATCACAAATAAATCTCAAGGCACTACAATTACGACTGTGTGGTGAAGTCTGTTTTCTGAATATTTGGCCCAAGGACAACAATCCCATTGCCCTATAATTATAGCCGGATCAAGCTGTTTTCTCCCATTTATCCTCCCATGGGAGAGCAGGGGTGGGAGGTTTACCCTGCCGAGCCAACTAACCTTGGACACAGAGCAGAAACATGCAAAAAGATGAAAATCCAGACAGCCGATTTGCACTTTAGAGGGGAAAGTTTTTCTCTGTAGGTTTTCTTATCCAGTCAGTCAATTAACTGTTTGATATACAAGTGTTAATAAATAGTACATTATTCTGAGGCACATGATTTGTTGGTGAGGTATTGTGAAACCAGAAGTCAGTTTCCTTACAAACGTGGGCGCAATCACAAGCGGATTCTCTAGTTTAAAGTTTTAAAGGTTCTGGTTTCAGCACCATGGACAGCTCTCACAGTGTAAGTTATCGGGAGGCCTATAGCGTCTGTTAGGCTTCCCCCCCCCCCCCCCCCCCCCCCCAGACACAAGGAGAGGCTCAGGGTTCATTTATTAGCTTTCCTTATGAACTCGCCCTGCTGACTTCAAGCTAATAAATCTTACCAAATGATATGGATTTCCATGGAGGTCATTGCGGAGACAATTATTAAGTGGGTAATATTCAAACCAGAAGCCAAGCACATAATTGATTTAAACCTCACCTGATATCCAAGCTCTCTCCAAAGCTGCTGCTCTCAGAACGTAGAGACTTTAGTTTGAATTAAATAAGAACCTAGCGACCATGTTGATGAAAAGGTAAGCAAAGCCATATACGCATTGGAATCTGCAGGAAACCCTGTTACAGACTGAATGGTGTTCATTCTATGTGCAATCACGGCCTCTCAATTCACTGCCCCCCCCCCCCCCCTTCTTCTTCCTCTCCTTTTCAAAGTAGAGGTCGGTGACTCTTCCAAAGCTAGATGGCAGAAGAGCCCCACTGCAGCTGAGCCGCGCTTTGCGCCGTCATCATCCCGTCTTTGCATTGCAAATTGCCCGGTCCCCATCACTCCCAATAACAGCTCCGCTCGATCTCCAAAATGAAAATCAGAGTTATGGTGGGATTGCCTACCAGGCGAATTTCTTTCATCAGCTCGTGGGACGGGATGCTGCCTGTCTGAGAGTCACCTAACACCCCCCCCCCCCCCCCCCAACCTTCCCCCTCTCTCACACACACACACATAACACACATAAACCACATGCTGTCATTAACAGAGTTCATTTCTTCCTCGGGATTTACAGTCTTCCCATAAAGACGTGCCTCCTCCTCCCTTGACCACCCACACCTCACTGTTCCCACTTCGTGATTTGTTAGCCACACATCAACCACATCATACTTACACAGGACGATCCCTCTCCCTCTCTCTCTCTCTCTCTCTCTCTCTTCCTCGCTACACCACCACCACCACCAACCCCCTCCCCGCCACCTATTCTCCCTCACTCTGCGTGGTTCAAATGCCGATCGATAAAGGCAGCAGTCAAAGATAGGCTAGACTCCTCTCTGCCCTCAGCCGGTTAACAGGGATTAAAAAGGAAAGATGTTGAACAGCAGACGCAAGAGCGCGCCACCAGAGATGCTCACACTTGATGCCCCTCTCAGCAGAGATGGTTGAGCCCTCGTCCAGGTTGCCGTGGTCCTCTCCTAAAATTCAGTCTTGCTCACTTCTCTCCCATCAGCTGACATAGCGGCGGGCGGCTCTGCCTGTTTCTCCTCTGAGCAGGGAACGGGACTCTACTTCAACCAAACAGAAGGAAAACACAGGCTGTAGGTTACATGTGTTAGTTGTGAACATGAAGGGGATTTACAGAGACGGATACTACGACGGATCTATTGAACTACGGGACGTTTTCAACAGGAGATGCGTTAAATGTGGCCGAGGGGACTTTGTTCAAGCCAAAACGATGCGGATTAGGACGGGAATTGTTTTTTGGAATCTCATCTTTTCGCTGATGTTCACTTGTGTGAAAGGTACGAGCCACTGCAGCAAGCCTCTGTGTTTTCTGATGCGCTTGGTGTGCCAGTGTATGTGTGTGGGTGTGTGTGTGTGTGTGTGCGTGTGTGTTTGTGTGCAGGAGTGCGTGCATGCGTGCGTGCGAGAAATCAAAAACTGGAACGTTACAGACGTGCGCAAAATAGGCTACCACGGTTTACTGGATAGAGTTTTTAAGGGACGCATTTCACCAGTTTGGCGCTCAATGCAGGCTTTGACTGAGTCGCTCAATAGATATTCTTGCGGTAACCTACGCGTCTTATAATAGCCTACGTGAGCTGCTTTGCTTAGTAGGCTAACTAGTGAAATGTTTAGGCGCAAGTGCATGCACTGCAGATTGCCAATAGGATGTAAAAGAGAATCTTATTTGTTTAGGCTATAGAGCCGTCCGCCTTTTTTCCTCTTTTCTGGGTCGAGTTTTCAAGTATTTATGTGGGATTTGCGTCAGACCAATGTCTCCCCAGAAACGTTACTAGAACAGTTTCAAGGGGCCGAGGCAATTAGTAGTGTGGAACCAATTTGTCGACTCGTGTTTATCGGACTTGCCAGTGCAGGCAGGTGTAAGGTGGCCTTGTTAGTATTCTAGTGGCTCTTTCTCGGGGTCTGCCCATTTAAATAATCCTCTAGCTGGTGAGGTAACCGCTGATTCCATTTTATTTCTTATATGCATCAGCTACATTCATGCAGACCGATGACAGTTTCATCGCTCCTGAAATGTCACTTTATACAGTTTTTAAAATGACTGAAATAAAATCTGTCAAAGCAATTGTTGCTTATTTACCACTCTGCAATCACCATATGCGCATCCATTATCCACTGACATTTTAAACAGCATTTAGAAGAAATGTAATAAACAATTTGTTGCTCTCTTGCAATGCAAGTTACATGTGGATTATAAAACTATGCATAAGTGTGTGTGTCTGTGTGTGTGTGCCTGTGTGTGTGTGTGTTACTCTCTGTCTTTGCGTATCATACAAGCTCTGTAATGTTACACTCGCTGTGATAAATTCTCATTTCCAACTATAATTAAAGCCAAAGGAAAAAAGGCAAATCCAATTCCACCCGTCAAAATGTTTTTCTTCTCGATGTGTTTGTGTATTCAGGGACATTTTATATGTGAATGCATGGCAGTTTATCTGTTAAATGCATGTTTGGCTGTCTGTGGGCACTCACAGATATCAATTTACATGCAGATTGTTCACCCTGTGAGTAATTCTCGTGTCTGTCTATTGGGGGTGGATGAGATGTGCAGCATTCAGAGTAGCAGCGCCCACCAAGAATGAGCCAAGAGGAGCCGAGCAGAGTCGGGCACAGTGCTGTTTCTTCACCACCCACATTGTGGCAATGTCAAACCCCGAGGCCGCTGCCAATCCTCCTAGTTCTGTTACTTATTAGTGAGCCAGCCAGCCATAGATTGGGGAGGAGGGGGAGGAAAAGGAGGAGGATGAGGAAGAGGCCTGGGTCTCCTGTTGGAAAAGAGCAGAGGAAATAGTGACAACGACCAAGGCGAGCAGGAGGAACCATGGACCACCTGTAGTTACCCTGTTCTGACAGGTGACACAATGTTTGCAGAAGTAAAAAGATAGAGATCTGGATAATGATGCTGTAAAAAAAAAAAAAAAAGCCTCTATCGAGCAAATTTGGTACAACACAGCTTTGCTAGAGGTGCTTTTTCATGTTAGATTATTTTTGGATCCATGTGCGTGGGTGGTGCGCAGTTCACAAAGTTATCTCAGTCACCTGTCTGATTCTTGGCACTCCATATTATAAAGTGGCATTTAGTGACATTTAGCAACTTAGTTTTGTAATTAATAAAACTGCACAGTGATGTTTGACTAAAATAATGATATGTTCTCATTGGCTGGTGGCAGTCCACCACCAAACATCTGAGGACATCCACTGCAACTGTGTCACCTAATCCTCCGGGAACTTAAAAAACTGCTTGACACAGACACAAATTTAGGAGGCAAAGTTGCAGGAACAGTTTTTTTTGTTGTTGAAATAGAGCAAAAGACCTGGGTCAAATACAAATTGAATTCCTCAACACTGATACTGAGCACTTTACTGTATCTTCTCTTGGGCACAACAGCTGTGTTTGCCATTTTTTCCCATGAAGATCCCACTCCATCCATCAACTGGACGACGATCAGTCAAGTTCACAATAATGAAAGAGTCACAAAGCAGAGAGTGCCCCAGTCTTATGATACATGCTTGTGTAAGCGGAGGATAATATCATGTGAGAGAGCAGAGACGATGTTATGGCCGCAGCTTGATCTGCCCTTTGAATTGTTTATGGTCATTCGAATATTTCCCATTGAAACTGATGAATGCATGCTACTTTATCTTTGTATCCATTTCAAATGGTACTTTGCAGATCGTAATTTATTCAAATATCCAGTTTCAGTCTTTATACATGACAGTCCTAGCAGTGACCTGATAATGAAAAGCAGGAGGGGACATGCTCGTCATGGGAAGTTGGAAGGACACCACAGGAGAGGACAAACAGATCACCCAGGCACTGGCCTGTTTCCCGCGCTGACATTAGCACGACAAAGACAGCCGACGATTAATGACAGTGAACAGATTGTTAATAATTGTCACATCTGTTGTGTCCCACCACTGTTTCTTGTGATTACACTGTATTTCTCAAAAAAACTTCTATAATTTGTTAAAATGTAGGCCTATTTGTGATTTTTTTGAAAACTCTATTTAAGCCAGCCACTAATTGCTGGTAATCAGTAGGGTTCTGCACAGACAGTAATCTGGCCACTGAGCCCTTGATGAAGACTTTCTCTCAATGTGATTATGTAAATAGGCTGGAAAGGCTGCTGGGGCTAATCAGGATTACAATTTGTCTGTGTAATTATGCACTATCTACAGGGACTTTGTGGCATTATCCCACTGCCCCTCAGGTTCCTGACCTCCACAACAGTAGAAGAAATTACCTGAGTTCAACTGGAACCAGTTTCTATGAGCACATAGGCTGGCAAAACAAGCCTGTTCCACTACAGTCCTTGGTCCATCTGCAGGCCAAGCTCAAACTAAAGACCCTTATCCCTTTACATTATTTTAACTTAGAAGTGGAAGTGGTCACTGCATTTGCTTCAATTAACTAACAAACATGTGACCTTGTTGATGTGATGTCTTTTGCTACATCTATTGTTGCCGCTGTGATTTGATGTTGTTGTCCTGTTATGTGTTGGATGCTGCTATTTGACACTTTCTTGGCTAGGTTTCACTTATAAAAGAGGTTTTAATCTTAATGCGAGGGTTAATAGTTAAATAAAGGTTATATGTAACGGGAACAATATCCAATTTCCCAGGATACAGGAACTTGGAACAGTAACAATTTGACTCCTCGGATTCCTGATGCCTCTTTTAGTGCTGACATCTCACTGGATAGCCCTAGTGGTGTACCAAAGTAACACTCAGTTCACCCACGGGCCTCTCGCCCGTGGCTTTAGCTCCTGGGCCAGGCTCTGAGATGTTGCTGACAGGTTCCCGCGAAGGTCGGATATAGTTTGCTGGTTCTGATTAAGTCAGTTCTTCTCAGGTGTCAGTTTTAATATAAGCAGTACTCTTGAGGGAGAGAGATTGGCAATATCTTGTCTTCAGGAAGAAAAGTAGCTCACCGTTTGTTGAGATTAAGTGTAATAGGCTGAGGAGCGTCTGCTCCCAGAGTCAAGGCTACAGATTCAAGGTGGACTGTCTTCTGCACCTTAGTTGGAGGTTTCAAGGTATCCACGGATAATACTGTATTCATGTATTTGGCCTTATCCATGCAGTGGTTCAAATAAAAAAAAAAAACTGTCAAGTGAGACGTTTGCAAATACATTGTAGTTGAGATGTATTAATGCAACAGCACAAGTGTTAACTAATTAATTAGTAGGAGAGAAATGAAATGCAGCAAAGCATTCATTTTAAGTGAGATTTAACAAATACATCAATAACTACATGTAAAACCCCACATGTGTTCATTGAAGTCCAATAATAATTATACCGTTGGATATTTTTGTTCCATTAATGTATCCACAGTATTTCCAGCATTATTGACTGTATAACCTGTTGCTCGTGTCATTTCATGAATCTTCCCCCTGCAGTGTCCACTGCTGTTCTTGGTTGTCTCTGTGGCAATAGACTGGATTTTTGACATGTGACAGGAGAGCAGGCAGGGGCGAAGCATGGCCATGGAAACAAAGTGGGGTGATGTGAAGGTAATTGAGGAGATAGACTGCTTAGCGGAGGCTGCTGTGATTCCACAGCATATTTCACAGCAATTAAAATGGTAGGTGTGGATAGCTCAACAGATACATGTTCAGACTCTCAACTACACAACTTTGCTATCAGTGTTGAGGAGGAAGCACTGCGCATTCCATCTAGTTAGAAAATAGACCCAGACGAGTAAACCGCATGCTCTTGCCTGTGAGAGGCTCTCAGATCAGCAGCGTTGGAAATTATTGATTTCTTCACATTGCTGTGAATTTAACAATTGACTTGGCCTCTTCTGTATGGAATAAAGTAACGTTAATGGGATCCCACATGCAGCGTATTTTCAACATGTGAAAAAAACACATAGTAATCGATTGACTAGTTATTGACTAGCCTTTTAGGTTCCATGCTGTGTGAAATGGCCTTTAGCCCTGGCCTGTGGAGCTGCATTTATCAAAGCACTTATTCATCCATCTTTTTTTCCGTTTCAGTTTAAAACCAAGTCTAATTTTGTCACTGAGACGAAGAAGCTGCCAGACAATATTATTAAACTGCAGTGACAGTTTTAGACCTGCACTTCCAGTACAACCTGTGGAATCTAAAAGCGTTGACAGTAGCAGTAATAGCAACAGATGGTAAAGTAATAGCTCCTTTATTGTGCCACCTACATGCAATTAGTGTAACAAATGCGGTGTTTTTTATTTTTTGTTGTCTTTTTAATCCCAGATCTGTGTTGTATTGCAAAATGTATAAGTATATTTTCTGTTGTATTGTAGGACGAGTATAGCTCACACTGCTTGCGGGGCCCTTGTGTGTCCTCGGTCTCCCCGTTCTCTTTGGAGGGGGAAGGAAGAGGGTCTAATATACATTAATTTGAGAGGGGAAAAAAACCTAAACAAGGGGATGATGCAGAGGATGATGCTTTTGGACTTTTGGTTGACTAAAATGAGACTGATAAGACTTTTGAAGAGATCATTTTAGTAGATAAAATGATTGATGTGCAGCCAGCTAAATGGTAATGAGGCGGTTTGCAAGTTTGTGATTGAGTTTCAAGCGTGTTCCATGTGGTGCTTTGAAAAACACGTCCTCACTATGTGAGCAGGCTGTTAAGTGGGAGAAGATGTTTTCTATTTGGAAAGTGAAACAGTTGAGTATTGTTTCAGCTTCTGTTTTTGTGTATAGATAGAAATAGACAGATTCTTGTTCTGTGCCGCTTTCTCTTTCCCTTTTTCGGGGAAAGCGAAGTGTTGATGTTATTGTCTGTTTGGAAGATTGGATGCTAGAGAGACAGGCGTCCTATAATGCGTTGTTGGCTCCTAGTTTCCTGTTGTACAGCAGCTCTCTCAGTGGTAGCCTGGCATCAGGTGCAATATGGCTCAGTAGCACTTTGAGGAGGTATTGGTGTCTAGCCATAAAATACTGTATCTGCTGGGAAGTGGGTAAAGCACCAGCAGCATGCAGACACTGGGAAACAGTTATTACACTTGGCTATTCAGACGCACAACTTCTGTTATTTCCTTGTGCAACGGTGTGTGTTTGGTGTGTGTATTTGTTTTGTGCCAGCTGTGTCTCAGTGTGGCAGTGTATTTGATTTGACTATTTCTCACCTCAGTGGTTGGCAATTTAAAACCACCAAATGGAATATTTCAGAGCCCTTTTCCAAATTGCAGTGACACACTCATGAGGCAATAGTCATTCTCTAGAAAGCCCTTTTTCTGTTTCTGTTGTATGGAGCCCATTTCCCTTTCATCAAGCATGCAGACAAGCATAGTGAGGGGCTGCGATAATGCACATTCTATCAGTGTGAGTTGTGAGGGTGCAGCACAGCCATGCAGATAAAATCCTTCTCTCTGGGGACATCAATTTAAGATTTCTGTCTGCTATGGCTGCTGCCTTGAATCCTTGCAGTCATCATTGTTGTATTCCTGGTTGTGCTGATGAAAAATTATTTTCTCTCGCCTCCATATTTCATGTCTGTTGCTCGGAGTACCGCTCGTCATAGATCTAAGAAAAAAAGTGCTTGGATTTCTAAAAACCAAATTACCGCCAAATATAACACCTAAGTGCTGCAGCGGCTCTGATTTGAAACGGGGCAGACCCTGAAGATTCATGATCTGAAGGGGGATGACAGCGGACAAGTTACAAAAGGTGTCATTTTTTACTGCCTTGCACATTTCCTCTGATCAATGGTTATGTTAAAAAACTCTTTAATTCTAATTTCCTCTTTCTGGACCGTATAAATCAATACTCAAGGGAGTGTCTCTGTATAACACTACTGTTTCTCTTTCTTGTGTTTTGTAAGAGGTGTGGATACTTTGCAGCAAATGAAGCCAGGATGTTTGTTGACCTTTGCTGTGCTTGGTAAGGGCTCTATCTTTCCAGTCGGTGCGCTGTAACCAGGCATCACTGATGGATATCTCTATATTGGCTGACTCACCTTTAAGGTCAGGTGCAAATCAATGCAGGTTGTTTTTTGTACTTTAACTTTGATTGCTAGGAGTGCAGCTGTTGCCTCCCCCACTGTTTGTGATAGGCCATCATCATGAACAATGATGAAATGCCATCCGGAAGGAGAGGTGTCCTTGACTAAGCGTGCACCACAGTCAATCGCAAGGAAATGGAGTATCAAGCAGAGAGAAAATAATACATGCCAAAAATAAATCAAGAAGAGGAGCTTGAAAGCGCATTGCTCAGTAGGCTTGTGGATATTGGGCTCAGGATTTGTTTGAAGAAAGATACTGTGATGTATGAAGGGTGAAGGCAAAACACTTTTTTTTGCATGCATCAACTGGTGGTCCAAGTGTGGTTCAAAGCAAGGCTCAGTTCTTTCTAAAACTCTGAAATGATGCATTTTAGTATTGTTTAGTTATTCACTTCATCATGCATTGATTTATTGAAATTGTTGTGTTTATACACAGCATGAGTATTTGCATTGAGTCATACAGCTGACCCCTGCATCCTTATACTGTCACTATTATATTAGACATACTCTTTATTTAGAGGTATCTATATGTTCCTTATTATTTCCCTTTCTCTTGTAGGGTACATTTCAGCAACACAATGCTCAAGGTGTAAGGGCATGTTATCTATATAACACTGTTTGTCTAGATTCTGGATTCGCTATTTAGCTGGCAGGCTTTGGTTCATAAGAAGTAGTAATAATACAGTAAATAATAACTATGTATATGTATGAATTCTACCACTGTGCAGTAGGAAGCACTGAAATGTTCAGCTTTTTAAATAAAAGGAAGTGTAATTGCCCTTGAAACAGAAACATCTCATGAGTGTGTCCACCTCTACTTTCTTTGGGCTCGGTGCGTGACACAGGCTCACGTTGGCTGCAATAACACCAGGGGTGTGATTACAAAGTGATATATCGTGTCTGGCATGGCAGTAGCTCAGGTGGTAGAGCATGTTGGCGATTAGTCATAGGGCGGCTCAATCCCGGGCCCTTCTTGTCCATTTGTTGAAGTGTCCTTGAGCAAGACAACCAACCCCAAATTGTTCCAGATGTATTTGTAAAAAAAATGTAAGTCACTTGGGTCTAAAGCATCTGCCAAATGACCCAATGTGACCTAATGGAACAATTTCACGTTGCAGCATCCTTTCTCCTGACACTGTAGACCTGGGTAGTCCATTTACAGTGTCCAATAGACCTCGCCTAATGTCCTTACGTAGAGCCCTGCAGCTGATGTCCTCTCGCTGTTTTGTTTTTCTACACATTGCAATGTTTAGAAATGTTACTTGGGAAGAACCCAACAACAAACTGTCTTCAAAAAGTCTTTCATTCACAACCTTAATGCCATACTGAGAAAAATAGACATTGTTGTTCCATTAATGCATGAAGTTTACACTGACTGGTGCCAAAGGGGGGCGCTACAACATTTATTTTATTGCCAGTACATTGAACGCCATTAATCAAGGCACAAACACTTTCATTTCAATATTACTCTGATTGCTCTAAGCCACAGGGTTTTGTTAGATAAGATAAACCCTATTGTCTCGTTGAAAAAATTGTTTTGGAGATGCCGGCTGCCACATAAACTAGGGACAATAGACAGTCGATAAAAGACAAACACTGCACACAATAGACGGCAGATAAATTCAATACAGTTTAAGGACAATATAGCAAATGGAACATAAATTTGGCAAACCACGCAAGTGCTGCAGTCGTTCCTCAGAATTCAACAGTTTCACTGCCAGAGGGAAGAAAAGAGTTTGTCTACCAGTTAAATCTGCCCTGTGAGATCCTGAAGCAATTACCTGAAGGGAGCGGGTCATACTGTGAATGTTTATTTTTCCAAGCCCGTTTAATCATGCTCTGTTCAAAAAATAGTCGATTGGGATGGGCAATCTTTCATACCCATCAGCAATCATCCATTACCCAATGGGCTGTTTGTCACTCATAATAATTTGGATGGCAGTAAATGACTCCTCCTCCACTCTCTCCACTGCACATAATCATTTCTCTTTATGGCCCCAGCTACAAATCTACATTAATGTTGGATGACAACGTGTTGGCTGTTTACTTCTTTAGGGGGCACTTGTCCCTTCCGACACTTGCTCATGCACTGGAAAGCCACAATGTTGTCTCTCATGAACCTTAAATAATGTATTTAGCCTGCAACAAATGATATTATCAATATATGATGCACAATGTATTTCGTTTTCAATTTCAATCTTATTCTCCTTCTACAGAGTGTACGGCACTGTGGTTCATTACCTGGCTCACTCTGCTCAAAACCTGAGCAAGGAAGAGATAATCACATTCAGCAGTCTTGTTTCACCCTTTGCATTAGTGAAAAGCTCTGCAAGGCCAACAACACATATAAGTATGCATGTAATCACACACAAACACACAAACACGCACACATTAAATTCAAACTGACAAAGAGACAAATCCCCTCAGAAATCTCATCAGGGTGGGAGACAACTGCCTTTTAGCTGTCTGTGTTTTGCTCGGCGAGCATAACAATTGGGTACAAGCATCAAAGGTGTGGTGCGGTGAAAATGTAGTATTTGTGTGCATATATCCGAAAGGCCATGGGTAAATGTAACTATTTGAGGAACAGCTGGGACTGTTCTTGAGCTGTCTGTCAGCCAGCCTGGCTGCCTGCTGAGGCCCGTCTTTTTTCCCAGACTTGTGTATTATGATACTGATTCATATTTCTGAACCGCATTTTCCCCACTGTGCAATCACAGCATGTTGTTAATTTGGTTTCTCATCACAATTTATGGTCGGTGTTGCAAGCATGGCGCAGACACAGGGTGGGAGAAAACCCCGGGGAGTGCGTTTCACAATTAAAGCGTTGATAGAGGTCGGAACAGGCAAGGGATGACCGTGGAATTCAAAGAAGACACACTTGCACGTGTAAGTGGTAAAGGGATTTAATGCATGTCCGCCATCCTGTACAGTTCAGCACATCATATTGGTTTCCGTCAGTTTTTCTGTTGAAGATGAATGATTACAACAATCTTCTTTTTATAGATGCAGTTCTTATGGAGATGACAGTGATTCACATATTTCAAGCTCATGTGATTCACAGCATTGAAGAGGGGGGGATTGTAATCCATAATGGATGGCTTATGGAAATAAAAGGAAAAACAAGGGGGGGCAAAAGATGGGGGCGGGGGCAATTGGCTGAATAGGCATATAATAAGAAAGTTGAGTTAGATGAAGAGATGGTGATACTGAAGGATGAAAGGAATACATAGATCTTAGAAGGAGAAAGAGGGAGAAAAGTGGAAAGAGGGAAATGAATATCTCTGCAATGAGCATCTGTTCCGTCGTCTTCAGGGCATCAGAACAATCAGCCACACGAACATTGCTAAGCAGTTCACACAAACAGCATTACTCTGAACATAAGTTATCTAATGCTTGACAAACACTGACATATTTCAGGGACGAATAGAGCTCTATGGGGGCTATCCTTGCTGTTGTTCTAAAAATCCTGGCTGACACATGAGAGTGGCCAAGAGAGGGACAGAGGAAGCTGTGGCATGCCTCCTTCACATTCTCCCCCCTACGCCTGCCCCCCCCCCCCAGGCTACTATGCCAGGGTCCTGTTTAAAGATTTTTACCTCTGCCTATAATACTATCATCAATATCCGCTGGATCCACAGGTTTCTCAGTGACAGACCCCAGGCCGTCAGGGTGGGTACCACTACATCCCCCATCATTAGCGTCAACATCGGAGCTCCCCAAGAATGTGTTCTGAGTCCCTTTACACACTCTGTGACTGCCTCAGCCCCTCTTTGCATTACAGAATACTTCAAACATTCTGACGAGGAAGCCATACTCGCCGCGTGGTATACACAGAGAGTCACCTCCTCCTCAATATCACCAAGACAAAAGAGCTCATCTTTGACACCCGCAATAAACTCACCGCCTCTTTTTGCCACACAGCCAGTGGAGATGGTGGAGAGCTTTAAGTACCTCTGCATCATCCTGGACAACAAACTGAGCTTTGAATCGCCACAGCACACAGGCATCCATAAACGCTGCTAACGAAGACTCTCTGCCACCCACAAACTTAGGGCTCTCTCAATCAAAACCCACATCCTGCTTCCTCTGTACTGAAGCATCATTGAAGCCTCTCCTCCTGTAACTGTGCCACCTGCTACTTCACCATGCTCACCCTCACCAATTGAAACAAGCTCCTGAAAATCGCCAACTTATCTTCTGAAATAATTGGCCTCTCCACTCCCAATCTGCCAGCTCTCGTTGACACTGCCACCACTCGCAGACCACTGACCACACGTCCTCTGCCTCCCGCTCAGCTCAAGCTTCGCCCTCCTCCCCTCTGGCTGCAGATACAGGCAACCAATCTGTGGAAAGCTTTAGGAGCAGTTTTGTGCCATCAGTCATAACTGCTTCAAATGGCTTCGGCACACTAATAGACTTGGGTTGTTGTTGTTTTGTTTATACCTTTCTTTAAATACCATTTCTGTGTGCAGGCGATGGTTACTCATTTCCTCTACAGGGGACACAAAAGGATGAATCTGAAACAAGAGTGTGTGGCTGCTTCTGAGCCCCACACAAGGTGGAGAGTCTTCTCTCTGTGCTCCGTCGATATCCTCATCCAGGCTTGCCCCAGGTTTAAGTTGTTCTGTGGTAACCTCTTCACAACTCACATCTAGTTTATTTGACTTGCGCTTAAATCAAGAAAAGCGTTGGTAGTAATCATTCTATTGCAGCATTTGAAGGGTTATTCCAGCAATTTAGTATCACAATTTTCATAAAATAAGGGGACTCAAAATCAAAGAGAAAGAGATCTCCTGATTTATAGTCGCCTGTCTGGATTAAGTTCTCAGTTTACTTCTCAGAATGCATCTGAATAGCATCTTTCATTAGACCCTACCTGCCTCCTAAATGCACACTTACAGTTAGACTGTAAAGCCCAAACCGAGATAACCCTGACGACATTATGATGGTTTTCTTAGAAAGCTCCCTCCAGAGAGATAGAAGACGTTATACAACTGTTTCCTGCCGAGTAGCACTCCTTGTAAAAGTTCACTGAATACGTCTTTGTTGCTGCCAGCGTTACTGATATGTAGCGCAATTGCATAATCCTATGGCCATGGCCATGATATAAAATGTAGCTTTTAAAAAATATTTTCATGATCATGCTCATAAAAAACGGAAGAGGTGACTTTCCAAGATAAACAATAGACTGAAGCTGTACATCAGTCATCAAATAGTGTGTTGTTGTGCATTTCTGTCCTCATACTGATTGGATCCTTCTGCTTTTATTGAAGTGAATTAAGTCTAAACTGCATATCTACAGCAGCAACTGCAGGTGGGCTCTTTTTCAGTAATGGACATATTTTCGTCAAACTTCTTTTTCACGGCCATTTTTAATAGTCGGTGTGGGCGTGGATCTTGTCTTCTAGTGCTCTTCATTAGCTCCGACTTCTCTTTTAATCTGTCTAACACATACACCCTGTCAAACTGCTTTTAGTTGGAAACACAAGCAACAGCTGCCACAAAAATATGTTGGTGGCTCTTTTCGTTTTGTAAAAATGAAGGCAACGTGGGCCATACACAACAGGTGGGCTCTATTTATGATACTTATGATAAATGATCATTGAAAATAGAAACATGCGAGAACACCCGTATGTACAACCACTAAGCAATAACTAATATCACAGTAGCTGTTGGTCAAACTGCAATTACACATCCACACTTTTACAGTCATATGGACAACTTTGTTCGATCAGTGACGAGGGCTTTCCTGGTAAATCCGATATTCCTGAGAGCACTTGAAAGCAGCAATCATGCACCATGTCACAGGTTGGATCATGTTGCCGCTGTAGGCAGCGTATCAATTCTGCACATTTGATAATGATTACCCTGATGGTTGAATGGTAAGAATATTTGCAACTTCGACATGCAACAAACCATGGCAACATTTTCCCCCCACTGAATGTAGGGCAGCAGCTTATCACCAGGTGAAACATAATAAACCTTTATGGGCATGAGATATACCGTATCCATAACTGGATCTATAAGAAGGGCAGGCCACTCGATCACTGGATATAGGTCTCAGGGGCAGGTCAGTTATCTGGACAATAGGTGGAGATATACTGTACTGTCAGGGACTCTGGGTCAGGAACCCTGTGAGGATAATATCCTGAAGGTATTGCAAGATTGTGGAAAAATGTTCCACTGAATTATCATATTTGTGATAACAGAGTTGTTTTTTTGTGAAATATAAACAGCTGGGAGGCTTTGTCCAAAACTAATGAAACAGCTTGACAAGAGGGAAATGAATTGTCAGTTTGTCTCAGAGTTAAACATGTTGTTTGCTGACATCAGTTTACAAGAAGGCGTGCATATCATCAGGAAGAATTACCACTGTTTTTGTAGTTCGAAGCCATTTCAGGTGCATAGCTGCGGAGTGATCTTTGTGTTTTGCTTGTTTCCACATACTGCAGTGCGTATGTATTGCCAACGCTATGCAAAACATCCTTTACCTACGGAGTGTGAAAAGCTAATTACACTAGGAGTAAATTGTGTGTGGGGGGTAAACCATGCATCTTAATTAAGTTTGCATTTCATTAGACAACGTGCAAGATAACCTCATATAAAAAGTCCCTTCTGTTTTTGTTTTGTGGAGTGTGACACCGTGTATGGGAGCGAGTTCATACACTGTTTTTAAACGTGGGAGGGCGTATTGCTGGATGTGGAGATGTGAAAGAATAGCTGTGATTGTGTGAGAAAAGGTGTATTGTAAAGGTCTGTGCGTGAGTGAGACAGATTATGCTTGTATATGTGTTTGAGTTACAGTTACTTAGCTGTGGCCCATCTGCTCATTTACATTAACACCAACAAAAGGTTAGCCAAGCAATCAGATTATTGCAGTTTGAGAATGATAGTATAATGCTTAACCTAATATGTCAAGGGTATTGATTTTCAGCAAACCAGTGCACAGCAAGGTGTAAAGATATATGTTGTGTGGGCAGTGAAAGTGAGTGTTAAGTGCTAGTGGCACAAAATTGAAAGACCTTGCTTGTTGCTCGTCTCTGGCGGCTTTCTGACCCACTTGGGCAGTAATCAATAGCTTTTTGTTTGATATACTATTGCAAAAACATCACTGTAGCCCTCAGTTATGCATTCTCTTCCATAATGACAGCAGTATTTGTTACAGCCTATTCTTTTTTTATTAGAATGGGAACTAAAAAAGTAAATGGAAACGCAAAACGTGACTCTGCAGCTTGTTGCCAGATTTCCCTCTTAGCTTCTGCCAGATGAGAACAATGTGGATTTTACAAGCAATTTGTTCTCAGATGAAGAAATATTGCACCTGGATTTTACAGGGTGCACACAGTTGTTACAATACAATTGTTACTTTGAATAGCATCTGTACAGGCCTATTTAAAAGTTTTAGAGCCATTCTGTTTATTTATTGCTGCTTGGATGTGTGCACCAGGCAAAGTATAATACATTTTCCTGCAAGGATCTCTACAATTTACTCATTTCCTTCCATGTATTGAAGAGCATTTTATTGTTTCTGTCTCCTCAATGGAGTCATACACGCTGTGCGTTTGATAATGACTGTGTGTTTTCCTTTCTTTCCAGGTTTTATCCATACTTGCGGAGGCACTTTAAAAGGGAGGAATGGGACGATAGAAAGCCCCGGGTTTCCATATGGATATCCAAATGGAGCGAACTGTACCTGGGTGATTGTTGCCGAGGAGGGGAGCAGGATTCATATAGTTTTTCAATCTTTCGCTGTGGAGGAGGAATACGACTTTTTATCTTTGTATGACGGGCATCCACACCCGGCTAACTTCAGAACGAGGTAAGGAAGCGGCCCTGAAGCCATGCACCTTCAAGGCTGTGTTTGAAGGCTGGGGGCAGGAAGTAAGAGGGAGGGAGGCCTTTAATGGAAGGTTCATCTTTGATGCACAAGACTGCTTTCTCTTGTCACGCAAGTTGCCAGTGGACTGTACTGTGTCCACTCTTTTCTGACATGTATCAGATATATTTCTATGTGTGTGTGCAATATTTGATAATCTGGACAGTCATATAAATGGATTTCTTTCAGCAATAAAAGGGAGAAAAATGTACATGATTCTGTTCAAAAACTGTTTCCTCCACGAAACACACTTCAAATAGTCATGTGTTTCCATGGCAAAGATCAAACCGTGAGCTTTGGTAAGAATCACAAGGATTTATTCATGAATAGCTTTGTTGGCTTCAGTTATGCATGGGTCAGCTCAGTAGCCACAATCCTTTATAGGAGACAGATCTCGAGAAAACATGAAAATCAGACACAAAGATATCTCCTTGTTTAGTCGCTGAACTGTTTACTTAGTTTGTTTTCTGCATTCTCACGAAAGCCTCACATTCAAGTGATGTGGGAAGATTCTTTCATGTTTCTTTTTTATATTTTATCCCTCTTCTCAGTATCTGTCTCTAACAGAATTATTTGGCTCTCGCTGTGTTTGATTTTACGGGATGGTAAATTCTCACTATGCATGAGTAGTGTTCGATAATTTCATTTAATAAAGAAAAATTGATACCCAGTGTGAGACGACTATAGGCAGTGCATGCATAGATAGAGAAATACAATATTGAAGGCTCAGTTTAGACAGACATTTTCTCAGAGTACACCCTTTACACCCTTCTTGAAGAATCTTGGAGTTTTTTTGGGGAGTTTTAAACACACTTAAATCATCACAATGAGATTGACTTGCCGAGTGAAAACAAATCCTTAATATTTGGTTGTTTGCCCATAAAAAAGAGGAAATATTATATGTCTGTTTCAGAAAGAATCTGAACTGCAGCATTCTTCAGGATGTTCTATTTCCTACTTTCCAAAATGACTCTTTACTGTTTTAAAGAATCATTTTGTGTTTGGATTTCAAAGTAAAACGCCACAAAGGTTTCACATTTTTCTTGTCAAATCAAATTGCTCAAAATAAACCCACTCTTTATAGATAAGTGTGCCGTGTACTATTAGAAGATTATCTCTCGTCCGAGCAGATAGACACATAAACTTTTAAAACTGTCAAAAGCTTTTTGATTATCCACTTGTATTCAAAAGCATTCTCCATCAGAAGTGAGTGTGGGGTCCAGCATTTCTCTGTAAAAAAAACTCTAAAAGACAGTGCCAAAATGATTTCCCTGAGGTCACATGTGGTGCATAGCAAAGAGTGGGAATGAAGGGGAATAATTCAAGAGCTGAATCATTGTTGATACTTTAGCAGCTGAATCACTTTAGATACTTAAAAGATTATGTCGCATAATGCTGTTTTCAAGGTCAGGCTTATGAAAGGTTTGTCACCATGCTGGTTGACTTCACATCACTTAATGATCTCACATATATTACTCTTGCTGCACATTTAGTTTAAAAGCCTCGAAATATAATGCCTTGTGTCTAGGTCTCTGAGCAATTATAGAACAATTGCTGACGTTGCTATGACTTTGCATCCATATTGTTCTCTCCAGAAGCATGGTAAAGTATTGCCATACTTAGATTTTTCTTGCACAAGTGTATCTTAAATTAAGCCAAACCACAATATACAGCTTACCACAACACATTGTGGCTCAAACCTGTGTGTAATAAACAGAGGGAATTTTAATGCCAGTAATTTGAGTTTAATGGCAGCAAAATGGCACAACATCAACAAGTTATGTGTTCAGCGATCACACATGCTGTTGACGTTGCTGCTTCATATGCTTAGATAAATTCATTGGCTGTCAAGTATAACTAGTGTTGTCACAGCGCCAGGAGTTTTACTCCATTGCCAATAATAACTTTCAAATTAAATGACACTGTCAAACCTCGGTGCGATTTCGATAAATCAGCTCATCTTTAATCTGTGAAACTGTATTTATACTGCAGGTGTTTCTAAATCACAATTAGTATCAGATCTCAGTTCTTCTTCCACTACTGCCCCTCAGTCAAGATGTAGACATTCAGACTGTGAATTCCCTATTGTACACTAAAAGATGTATGCCAAATTTCCCAGTATTCCTGAATGCAGCACAAGTCTCCCACACTCCAGCGAACACGTAAAATCAAACTGTCATTAGAGTCGACAGACAGCCAGGCACCTGCAAGTTAAGGAAGATGGGTGCAGAGGAAGCTTCAGTTTGACACGTGCTCGTAACTTTAGTAAGTGGCTTGTTTCACTTTATTCTGCAGTTTTTACATAATTAAATAATTTCCTCACAGCAATGTTACTTGAAGGTAAAGTTTGCTAGCTCTAGTTACATGACGACTATGCTTAAATGTAAAAAGCTGAGCGTTAAGTCTTCGTATAACGCTAAATGTCGGACACAAGTATTGAAAATATTGACTGGTGACATGAATACTAACATGACGGAAAGATCAGCATCATCGCGGCGTCTGCACACTTCAGATGGCATGCTAAATGTCAGTATGATGGCCGTAATGTCACGCTCAAACACGCGTAAACTATCCCAAAAGCACACGTGTAACGTGAGCTAATGGGTAGGCCTATTCTGAATTCTGCCTAACTGTCATGACGTAGTGGGGTACCTAAATCGACCAAAGCCATAATTAATGTTTTAGTGCACCTGTGCTTTTCTTGGCTTGACAAACAAAAAAAGCAATGCTTTAATTTGATTTGTACGGTATTCTTATTATTTACATGTTGTGTGTATAGACGTGGCTACATAACAGGAACACCTTATAATATAGAGCAAAACAACGCATATTAAACACTAAAAGCGGCTTCATGGATTCATATTCAACTTTATTTCCAGACCCATGAGTCCATATAAAAGCAAATACAACAACAACAAAAAATAAATAAATACAATGCGAGGACACCAAGACGCAGGTATAATCATTGCAGTTCAAAGGTCATTTTAGTTCATTGCAGGACAACTTTATTTGGGTTTCAGTACATTTTTAAATAATTAAGAATATTGTGTGAACGCACTATTTGTTGCCCTTTTTATACACCAGGTTGTGCATACCATCAGTACTTGAGTACAAGTGTGTTGTTGAAGTATTTATCTCAGTTGAGCTGCATAAGTTCACTTTTTGTGGTTGAAATTATTATTTGATGTTCAGTTGAAGTTTCAGGCCCATTCAGGGACTGCCGTTATAGTGGAATAAATCAGTACTGCTGACATGCTTCCTCATCCAGTCATCTTTCAGATTACTTTTTATCTTGTCCTTTTTAATATTAAATCATATTTCTTTAAGTCTCACGTCTTTATGTGTTTCACCATAATTTGAGATATGACAATCAAGAACTTAATTCTAGTTTAATTTAGTTTTTGTTGTGTGCAGTGGTGGTGGTACTGCATATGAATGGGAGGTTTGGGAGTAGGGCTGCACGATAGGAGGAAAATATGTGATAACAATATTATAACTTTGGATAGATAGACATTAAAGTGTAATCACTTTTGCCTTTCTGCTGCTTTCAGTATAGGCTACTGCTGAAATACACCCAAGTGGCTTGTTGAATAAAAAAATAAAAGATTGTATTTCCAACATTCTTTAATTGAACATTAACCTGAACACAAAAAATGCACAAATAAAAATAACTATAATCAAATAAAAGCAAATACAGACCATGTTAACTATAGAAGCACAGTGCTCTTAAACCCACGTTCCCTCCCTCTGCTTAGTCCCCGTGATGCCTGTGGTCAGAAATAAAACATGGTAGGGAAGTGTGCAATGTTGTAGAAGGGCTGTTGCAAAATCTGCAATACTACAATATAGTGACTTTGCTGTTATATCTATAAATTCTAATCCTGTTCTGAATGTATTTGTTTTTTAAAATGATATTTATGTTTGTATAAGAGTAGCTCACAGTTGTAATACAATGCTAAAGATAACTCTCCCAACCTGAAGGCCACAGTGGTTCTCCGACACGCTTGGAAAGGGAGGGGTGAGCACGGGGGTATTGAGTTGGTTGCAATCTGCAGCACACCAGTAGATGCCACTAAATCTCACACACTGTTCCTTTAAGAATACACTCAGTGGCCCCTGAGTTAGGCTTGGCCTGTTTTGGTGACAATATTGGAAAGTGTAAATTGAATTGTTTATTATTGATGTCATAGTTAAAGGTGATGTTGTATTTGACTACATATTGAGTGGTGTTTCTATTTTGGTCAATTCCATAGAAGGGTAGAATATTCGAAATGCCTCTCAATATATTGCAGTCCAGTAGAGCACCTTCACTTACCGTGACTTAAATGCTGAAATATGTAGTGTAATTAATACCTGCTCGGACAAAGTCAACATCATAGGCAATCATGATAGTAGACTGTCTGGGAGGACAGTTGTATTGGATTAAATTAGATGGCACCGAATAAAGTGGACACTGAGTGTAGGTTTCTTGTCAAGAAGCTTTTAAGAGCCATTGCTGATTAGCTGTGTCACATATAGGGTTAACAATTTGCAAAACAAGGAACCAGAGATGATATTTTGATGAGACTTTTTAAATTCACATGGAACTAATCCTGCCATTCAGAGAGGAGGAGGAAAAGCACAAATAATTCTTGCAACGAGACAAAAGCCGATGGCTCAAATTGTGATGGGTTTTTGCTTATCCGGCCCAAACCTCTAAATAGCAACGTTGTTCTTTGTGTTTTAGTCACACTTTTGTTTTTTTCCAAATGGTGGATTTCCTCACAATGTGGGACTATGTTGTGAGGAGCCAGAAGATGTTAATTCCATGACGCAGTCTTTGCTGTGCCTCTGGGGCCCAAAATGTACGCTAGTAGAACGCCTGGTCGTACACAATTAATTCACTGCAAAACAAAAATCACTCAGAAGAAGGGGAAAAAAAACAAGCTTCCTTATGTTGTGTTTTCAAATCTTTTGTATAACTTTGTCAAAAAAGATGCAGCACAAACTTTCCCAATCTGTTTTTCCAGCAACTTGTTCTGAAAGATGCACATTTCCATATGGCAACCCAGTTTTTCTTCCCGTTTTCCCTTCCCCTGCTTTGAATGTATGTTGATGTGTTGTTGGCTCAGGTGTATCTTCAGCTGGAATGAGTAAGAAGGTGAACACAATGACAGGCAACCCTTCATGCTTTTCTTTTCCCCTTCCAGGGTAATTATAAATACAAATCTTGATGGAGATTAAAGACGGCTTTTTAATTTATTAATGCTTTTAATTAATTAAGGCATTCAGAAGGGAACACGACAAAAGCGACAATGAATTTTTAACATGAAAAAGAATCGACATCACCGTGATGGACCTGATTAGTGTGTCTCCCCATTGATCTATGTATTCTCTTTGCTCTGTGAAGTTTTTTCCCCATCCCTCTCACTCGGTTACTGTACTGTTATGTACAATCCCTCGTGCCTGAGAATGGCTGGTTGAAGCACTCATTATTGTGCTGAAATTATATATTAAGGATGGAAGAGGAAAGGAGGTGAGTTAGTGTGTTAAAGCCTTTTATTGCAGTGTTTCCCTGCACAAAAAAATTGACCTCATTAAGGAGATTGTTTTTGCTGCTGTCATTATACAATTACTATGACTAGTGCACATTGAATGCTTTTTTTCCTCTGCCTAATTTCGATCAATTCAAATATAAAACATCACAATTTTATTCATTTTTTACCACTCATGTAGGCTACATGTCGTACTTT
Source organism: Leptoclinus maculatus (assembly GCA_032191485.1). Classification (NCBI taxonomy): domain Eukaryota; kingdom Metazoa; phylum Chordata; class Actinopteri; order Perciformes; family Stichaeidae; genus Leptoclinus; species Leptoclinus maculatus. The sequence continues at coordinate 16,196,570 of JAVDOI010000008.1, forward strand.
TTGGAACCATTTCATATTTTTATGAGCATTTTGAAGTAGTTTTTTTCTTTCTCCCATTTTTCGAAAAAGATTTTGTACATTTTAAAGTTAAATGCATCAATCTGGTGCACTGTTAGAGCAAAATGTAGAGGCTTGATCTATAAACTGCGCTCTTGAAAACAAGTTTTGCTCTTGTTCTAGCAGTGGTGGAATGTAACAAAGTACATCTAAGCTACTCAAGTACTGCACTTGAGAACAGTACAGTTACTAGGTACTTGTAGTCTGATTTACTCGAGTATTTCCATTTTGTGTCCCTTTATACTTCTCGTCCACTACATCTCAGAGGTAACTATTGTACAATAGTAGTTACTACTTAAGCTACTTTGCAGATTCAAATTCTCAATACAAATGATAAATCAACTAATAAACTATGCTCTATTAAGTTGTATTTAGCCAAATTAAAGTAGTTAAAATTAGCTCCACCTTTACCAGCTGCCACATTAAAGAAGTGACCACACATTAATGCATCAATAGTTATAATCAGATGATGTAGGCCTACCGTAGCTATATTATTGGAATTAGGCCATTCTGGCTTCGCCCCGGCCAGTAAATAAAAATCACATCAAAATCTAACTGTAATTTGTTCCAGTAATACTATTGTAATGCCCTCGTTTTACGATGTCTATTTTAACAGTGCAGAAAGTACTTTGGAACAATTATGCAGCAGGCTAGTGTTAAATGAGTCTCTGAAGAAAGCAGCTGGTCGCCATGCAGTGCACAGAATTGGCCACAGCCAATCCACGTAGACTGGTTGGTTGCGGTGGGACGATGCAGAATATAAATGAAACTCTACAAAATTGCATGCATGTAAAATGAATAATGCGACTTGTAAGCCGCTTTGACACCATATTTATCTTCAGTCTCAAACTAATCATCAGTCGTGATGGGTGAAGTAACTTTGTGACTCATTACGACTTGATGAAAATCTCCTTCCAAATAACCCAAAGTAGCCTGAGGTTTTCACCAAGTAAAAGCAGGATTAATGGCTTCGTTATGTATCTGCTGTTGCTTTGTCACCTCCAACCAGGATAACCTAAATCAAATCTACGCTTGGTCTTGTCTTCACACAAATACACCAGAACCACAATGCAGATGGCAGGCATGGGGAAGAGGATTAATTACCCTTTTGTCTGCACACCCGTGAACTAATTAGTTTTTCTGAAACGATAGCTCATATTTATCCCAGTTTTGTTTTTGCATTTGACACCCTGCCTATTTACATCTGGAGAATTACTTACAGTTGCAAACTGTAGAACAGCAAATCAGATTCTGCGCTCCACAAGTCGCATGGCGTACTAGACACAGAGAGACGAATATAAACTTTTCTGACCATTCCCCCGGCAATTCAACCATATTAGATTCACCTTTTGCAATTCAAGAAATTACATTTTTTGTTACATTCCACACACTTATTAGACAAGAGCCCAGGATGAATTAATTGATGGCATGATTTGACCTTTATTACTGCAGTTATTAAACCGAAATGTCAGTGTCTAGGGCTGCTGTAATGAGTTAGGACATGTCGGTGCAAAATAAGTCTATTAATCATCTCCAGCAGTTGTTTTGTGTTTTGAGGAGGCAGCTAACAGGCCATTATTCACTTTATTAAGTAACATGCCATATTTTGCTCCATTTCTTATAATAAACTAAAGGCACTTTAATTGTTGGTGACTAGGTGAGATCAATCAGAGCACTTAAGGGCTCTTCCACCCTCCTGTCCGCGTTTTGCTCTTCTTCTTTTCCCAGGGGACACGGGTTCAGAGCGGTGTAGCGGGTGGGCAGAGGCAATCAAAGATACAAAGAGGCAAAGCGACACAAACGTTGAATCAGCAAAACAGGAAAAGGAAGAGCAACAGTGAACACGAGCAGCCCCGTGCAACGGGAAACCGAGAAACCTAGTGTGACAGAAAGAGCTAGTGCAACACAGAGGGAAGTACAGATGGAGGTCGAGAGACAGTGAGTCAGACAAATAGAGGTACGGCTCTCTCTTCCCTCTTCGGCACGTCACTACCGTGACACACTAATCAGATGGCGGGAATGTCTGACAGCTACCTTCAGGGCTGATGTAGTGCGTTCAGGTGGAAGGGAAGGCTGCATCTGTCCAGGCAATCATCGGCACCCTGTTCCCAGGCACATACAGTCATGCTGCTGCCGTTGGTGTTGCTTTGATCCATAAATGGGTGGCGCCATAGCTGTTCAGACACCTGGCGTCTCTAGAGCCACAGTGTCATTTTCCGTTGACCCGGTGGAGTCCAATACAGATGCATTAGAACCAGTTTTTATTTGACTCCCACTTGTAGCACTTGTGAAGTTTTGATTCGATGAGCTGTACAAAGTTTAACATAGATATATATATATATAGCAAATACATTGCTCCCGACTTTGTTTGACCTAATGCACCAGCTTCCATCAAAAGGTCACAACTAAAGTTTCTGATTGGCTGCGCTGCATTATCTACTGTACATTGTATGACCTTCTTTGCTCTGGAATTGGAATCTCTTCGTCACAAAAGTATTGTGTATTTCAATCCTTTCCTTTACTCATTGGATATAATATAGTACTTAACTCTTTTCCTGATGTGCAAATTCTCTACAAGCTTTTAAAAAGAAAGTCGACAATAGCAGGTCTATGAATGGTGTGGTTAAACTTTTCCTTTCTCGCCTGTTCACACGGTATTCCAGGAAACCAGCAAGGGCTTTCGCAGTGAGCTGGAATAAACTGTCGATTAAATGTGAGATGTTATAGTTGCTAAGGCAAATTTGAACAAATTTATGACAAACATTAATGTCTGTTCTTGTACTTAACTTTTACTTCTTCTTGATAAATGTTCATCTTTACTGTGATAACATAAAAACTGTTGTACTTTTACCATCGCAAATGGAAATTCCCTGGTGAGTCTAGCCTACTATCCAAAGTCAGATTAGGGACTTCTTTGTCGAATTTCAAATGGGAGTGTTATTTAGTAGCAGACATGTATCTGATAGCTCAATCCCAAGCTCCTTGTCACAGGAGACAACAAGCCCCATGGTGTTTATTTGTTAATGACATTTTCCAACCGTTCTCCCGATGCTGCCGTTGCCAAAGCAACAAGTGGCAGTGAATGCCACGTGATGGAGTTCTCTTTGTCTGCCTTTTTGTTAAAGACCTACTTAGGCCACAATGTGCTTCTTTGGTTTGAACAAACCATCACATAAAATAATCTGACGATACACTGAAGACTCCTTGAGGAAAATGTGTCAAAATGTCGTCTGCTCTCCTTTGGTTTAATGAGGAATGAGTGTTTTCTTTGGCAGTCGCCCGCTTTCATGCCCATAGTTTGGGCAAGATGTTGCTTGTTCAGGTTTTTTTTTTTTTAGGTTTAAATCATTCCTGCTTTATCTTGACCCATCTGACTTGAGACATGACCTGACTGAATCCGAAATAAGTCTTTCGCCAACTCCACCGAGACTGTCACCCCCTAATCCTTCTCACTGACGGCCTCAGAAAAGATGTCTTCCCCTCGTGTACACTAACCCCATGACATCCTCATCCCCTTGCTTTCTGTGCAATCTACGAAAGGGTTTAGCCTGCTGAGACTTTGGAGCGCGAGTCTGAGTTTCAGTTTGGCATGTCGGCTAAGCTTTTTCTTTGGCATTTCATTCACCTTGCTTGTGGTCATGAGGAAATGCATTTTCTTTGTCTCAGATATCCAGTTGTTTTTAGGAGACATCAGGACTACTTTACAGTACCCTGTATATGTCCCCTTTTTGTCTCTCTGTATCACATGTTGCCATAGCAGCACATCTTTTTCCTATCGTCTGTACACTCTGCCCTCACAGTCAATGCTTGCAACACCAAGTCAAGATTTTGCTCAGCGTTTTGATTAATGGACAAACATCAGTTTTCATTTGTCCCAATCATTCAGAAATCCTTGTAGGTCAAGACTTTTTGGAGTCATTGTGTAACTGCATTGCACCCGTCTTGGTGGGTGACAGTGACCTTTGCGCGAGCATGTATTCTGCAGCCACTGATTGTTCTGTGGTTTCTGTTCTGCTCAGCCAATAATTACCCCCCCCCCCCCATGGATCCCCCTCCCCGGACTTTAGGTAAAGAGGGCCTAATTTGAAAGACTATCCCAGCTTGATATCAAACTGTGTTTCATTAAAAAGAGGGGAACGATTGAGGGCTTGTTAGTTACATGCCGCCACAGCACTTAACGTTGGGGCCAGAGAGAGAGGCAAGGGTCACACGCTTCTCTTTTCAATGAGGCTTTCGTGAGCAGAAGCACAGAACTGTAGGCAGATCAATCTCATGTGTCCACACTTGACATTTTCATGTGACCTCTGACTGGAGCCATATTTCTAATGATCCTGCGATATTGAAGGCACTGCCATTTCTTTGAGTGATTTCCTTGATAATATTCTTTCACATCTGTAGATATTCGTGTCCTATAGCATAGCTCTGCACTATGATGCACACGGGCCTGCAAAATACATATTGCCTTTTGATATGTAGATTGTAGCCAGCTTGAATATTGCCTAAACAAACGACATTGAAACAATAAGTAAAACCATGAAAAGTGAATTATTTTAATGTACTTCCTTTCTCCTGTGCTTTTAATTGATCCATGATAGCATGCACATTTACTACAGTTCTCTTGTGAATGATTAGGCTTCTAACAATGTTACATTTTCAGTTCTGTTTCCTCCATAAATGTATTCAAAATTGCCTCATGTAGCAATTGACTTTTAGCAGTATCTTGGCATGCTGTGCAGTACCTGCGACAAAGGGTAATTATTTAGTGCAAGGACCATCACAGTTCACACTGCTGTAATTGGAAACTCCATTGAAGCTGTAAATACAGCACCCTCTTCTTTGATGTCACAAGGGGAAGTTCTGTTTTTTCACACTTGGCCCAGTACAGACATTATTCACCTGGCTTATTGTCAAGTAGAGGTTCAGACACACAAACGACCCCAAAACTAGCAATAGAAAATAACAAGAAGAGGAAACTATAGAGAAGGAGACATTTTGTTTCATGCACAAGTTATATCCATGCTACACAGCCTGACTTACAGCAGGGGAAGGTCGATAGAACATCAGCAACTGCCGCTGAGGAATGGTCAGCAACACATCTTGTTTACGACGCCGTGAAAGTAAATGGATTTGTTTGGATCTGCACCTAATTTGAAATGCAGTAATGAAGCAGTCTGTTACAATGCAGCTGCCAGCCATCAAACACCGTTCACCAGTAGGGAATGTTCTCGCTTGGGTTTTGATTGTATTGTACCCGGTATGTTATTGGTGGACAAATTGCGTCACGATTCTCAGAGCGGTCATGCTTCAGTACACACAAAAAGTTACAGAGCACAAACTCACCAGCGGTGTGAGGTCATTATTTTTTTACGTGATGGTTACTGTGGTGTGCAGGTTTTCTGTATTGTTGCACTTTAGTGCACACACCTCTCTCAACAGGACTTTATACATTCACCTGACGGCTTATCTAATTAACATACAAAAATACCAGATGTTGAACTCACCCAGGTGGGGTTTTGGTTTCAGCCTCACAACTTTTCAACAGCGTTGTTTTTTTTTTAATCATTACAATTTGGGGGAAAAGCCTACATGGTAGTAGATGTCACTCAGAATCCGTTGCTGGGCGTTGATTGTTCTTGAACAGGTTTTAGCATGTGAAAGCTGACAAATGCAAATGTTTTACCACAGTAATAATTCTTTCAATTTATGCTGGTTATGTTGGACTGTCATCACATAGATTTAATGAAAACATTTGTCTTGCATTTTTAATTAGGCTCAAGTTACAACTGCACAATACATTTTTATTGTCATAAGCATATTTATGTAATTCATATGAATGAAATCATACATTCAGTACTGCGGTTTCTCTCTCTCTTATCTGCAGGTTAACAGGATTTACCATCCCTCCGCCTGTTACCAGTTCTGGCTCCATTTTTTCACTGAGGCTTACCAGTGACTTTGCAGTAAGCGCCCATGGATTTAAGGTAGCTTATGAAGGTAAGAAAACCATCACTTTTCTGCACTTTGACTTTCATTGTCATTAGAAATGGCCGTTTAAATTGAAAAATGAAAGATATGTGAAATTGGAATCAGAGACTACGATCAGGACAGCTCTTCATAAACTGGGCATAAACTGGGCATCGGCCAGGAGAAGTGGACGCCATTTATTCTTAAGAGAGGGACATGAGATCACTCTTACCTCACCTGATTTCCAGTAGGACTTCCACTTTTGAGTTATGGAAACATTAGGAACCTCAAATTAAGCAAATTAATCTCATATTTTCCAAATCCCCCCCCCCCCCCCCCCCCCAAACTCCCGAACCTTTTCTGCAACTCCAGAGGTGCATCTGAAATTGCATGGCAGATGGCGATGGGAATTAGTTGAACTAATGGATGTACAGAGTTATCTGTGTTGAAGCAGAGCCGAGTGCAGTGGGGAGCTGTCTAAATATGAACTATCCTTCTGTGACCATCTCGCTCACCCCTACTTTATTCCTCCCTCTGTTCTTTCATGTGAAAGCTCATCGCTCATCCATCTCTATTTCTCTTTCTCCATTCCTTTATTATGATATTACAAGTGATTTATTTCCTCTTAAGCGCTCATTTATTTTCCTCCACGTTTCATCATCCTATCTTCTTTCCTACCTTTGGCTTTAGGACTGCCTTTCCTTCTTCCTCCTGCCCATGTGTCTCTATGGATTGTCTGCTCTTATTTTCCTTCTACTCCCAATATCCTTCAGCTGTTTCATTACTTTCTGTCTTATTCCCTTACCTTCTCCTGCACAAACAGGCTGACCCCGTCCTGTTGCCTCACTCCCTCTCCCTTCCACGATGTCCCGTTTTGTCCCCCTGTACCGCCTCCTCATCTCCCCTCCTGCCCCAGACCTGACCAGTCGAGCACCTCTCCCCTCTCCATCTACCCATTTTTGCTTTCCATCTCCTGCTCTGCGTTTCTCTTTTCATCTCTGTCTCCAGGGATAGGCTTGGTTGAATTAGATCTTGTTGTTCTGCCTCTACCTTTTGCATGTGTAATCTTCAACAGAATTTCATGCTGATTCGGATGTCAATCACATTTTGTTACGCACGAGGCACATGTATTATATATTTCCCCTGACTCAATACTGAAGAGTAATGAGGACAGTGGAGAACAAGGCTGGGTGATATGATGGTATATGCCATGTGACAGTAGAAATTTAATTATTCCACTGGTGGGGATTTAAAAAAGACGTTTCCACCGCCATATGTATTCTTGTGTGATCTTGTGATTCTTGCGTGATATCGCAAATCCAGCTGCAGCTGGCAAGGTAACGTGATTTGTGCCGACATGGAAGAGGAGAGTGAAGTAGAGCCGAAGGAGGCATTATGAAGAACAACTCTGGTTACATTTTCACACGTTTTCTTTTTGGCAGGTCTAAAGTACACATTTGTGGGATTTTTATATTGTACAGACTAAAGTCAGTGTGGTATTTATAGAGCCTTTTACAGCCGACGTCACCAAAAACATGCGTGCATGTGTCGAAAACAGAGGTGGCGTTTTGCCCCAGCCATCCAGACATGTTAGCAAGCTTTAAACATTGAATTAAAACTCTTAACAGCATCAAAATGTCTGGCTGTTGCATGTTCTGTTGTCAGAATCCAAGTTCCAACAGCCGACTCAAGTTCTACAGAATTCTGACAGGATCGCGACTGTTTCAGAGCAACAGGTGTTTGAGTTTAATGAGTGATTGCCTTAACTGGCGACTCTCTGCCAAATGCATCCGTGGTTGCTTGTTGTAACTTGCGTAAATGGTTGGCCTAAATAATAAACACAGATGAGTGTGTACTAAAAATTGACAGCAGGCTTTTACAGGACACCTACATGTTCTGTTGTTTTTTTCAACAGCTGCCGTAAATACGAGCAACCAGAGACGCATTTGGCTGAGAGTCAGTAGTTGAACCGAAACACCGGCGGCATCTATGGCTGCAAGCTATTAAATGTCTTGACTACCACTGGACTGATAAAAATGCTTGTAGTGCCCATTTTAAAACTCTGTCTTTGTCATGGTATTTGACATTCTGCAAAAGACTAGAAATAACGCATTTCCAAGCATCTTAGTCATCATTGTTTAACTGTAAAAAGGTCTACTTGCACCTGTTAACCTGTTGCACTGGATTGGTTTTGAGATATGACCTTAAAATGTATACTACGGTATTGTAAAATTAAAAGTGATACTCCATTCAAAACATGATTATACCATTTTTTGCTCTATTGCCAATGTAAGGTAACATAAATTAATGACACCTACATGTGTTCTGGGAGGAGGAGCCTGCCCCATAATGTAAATGTAAGAGAGTCATTCAGTTAGTTTACAGCTTTGAAGAAAACCAAAATCTGACATAACTTTTTAAAATCTTAACCCACATGAAGAGTTTCAAAGAAACGCAGTGTAGACACTGTTTGAACAGCACCGTACAAAAGACAAATGGACTGTGAGCAGCGTGGCTCCGCTGCGGGAAGCTCATCTAGAGATTCGGCGTGTCTCGCCTGTTTTTTCTCAGCAAAAATAGACGGTAAAAATGATCTGTTGGCAGTCTGTGTGGACACCACATGCATACGAGCCTCAGCAGACACGCTGTGTGGCTGCTCTAACTTGTTAAGATGGGCCCCAAAATGTAAAGCAAGAGGTTACGCAACGAAAGCCTGTATGCAACCATTGACGGTATTAATTGACGTACCTCATCGGGAGTTTTATCTTCCTTGCCCTCGTGTGTGTGCTAAAACCAAAGTGTGTGTGTGTGTGTGTGTTTATCACGGTAAAGACGGTATTGCAAAATCCATGTAATAGCCGAATGTGACACCGGTGATAAAACTGGTTTACCACCCAACCCTAAGTCGGCTATAGTTATTTTAAATATTTCTCAATTGAATTTAAAGAACAATTGCTGTATTGTGATATTTACGGTAATATGAAATTACGTATACTGTTATAAAAGTGTTGTGTAGGAGTCGTATGGATAAAGGATTGTAGCCAAAGCTGTGGGCCGGTAAAATGTAGACCTAGGGCTGGGTTTAAAGAACACATTTTTTGATTCTAATCGATCTTCATCTGAATTATCTATCGATTAATAAAATCCAGAGATTGACATTTTAATATATGCCTTTTCCCGTGGATGCGTGGAGCTTTAAACCGAGTTGCTCCACTTATTGCACCACCAAGCAGCGGCTCCGGATTCTCTTAGAAGTAGAGGGGTCAAAAAAATGTACGATTGACATTTTACATTTAATAACACAAGACAACTTCATACATTTTATTTTTTTCTCTGCTTAAATTGTTTACAGCTGATCTGCTCTGGACACATCACCGTCTCTCTCAAACACCCACTCGTATTATGTAAACATGTGGCTTGCACTTAAACCCGACCTTGGCCATTTTCACACGGTGGTTCCTATTGATCATCTCAGCTTGCGCCGTGGCATTTTGCAAGTTGTTGTCTTCATCTACACATGTTCGCAGTGTGCGAACAGGGTCGCAAAGTGGCGCCCTTGCCGCCAAGCCTAAAGGCAAGTGTCTGGTTGCATTTCAGAATAGACCAGGAATAGACCAGGTTAGAGGGTTTCTTGTACAATTTACAGCATTAGTTCAATGAGAATATCTTTCATATCTTAACAATATTGGTATTGTAACTGAAATATCCGAATTGGGACCTTGTGAATCGGAATCAAATAGATTTGGGAAATCAGTGGCGATACCCAGCCCTACTTAAAGCATGAATGATAGTCATAAGAAACTGCGCTGTACATGTTTTGGTCTAATAGCCTCATGTTATGAGACGGTACACAGCATAAATATTTAAACAACAATCTTAAGATATATGGTATCATTTAGTCAAGCCTCTACAGGCGCTTTCCCAGTAATCCTGGTATGATGGTTTTAAAACAGTGTATTCCCAACAAATTGTGTATCGTACACATTGCATGCAATGGTAGCATACAATGTGAATAAACCACCATATTTCTGAAGTTACTTGGTATCATTATCGTCGTCATCACCATCATCTCAATTGAAAGCACAACGTCTTGACGATCATCAGAGACCCATATGCATGACACGTATAACACAAAAATACTTGATGTGCTCATCCGTAGGGTACCCATTTGCATTTACTGTCACCGCTTCATGCCTTTCGTCCTTGTTATGCTGATTCGGTTAGCAAAACCGTGTGCGAGCTGCTCGCTCTTTTGACTAAAAGTGTGTGATGCTTGTCGACACTCGGATATGATTGACTCATGATTGCAATCAAGTGATTTTGAATCTGCGTGCATACGAAAGACACGGTGAAGGACATGGCCAGTTGGAATTTAATTTCTCAGCAGCCTGTCAAATCTTTAGTCAAGAATCTTGGAATGCAAACCAGCTCCAACTTTCAGTGAATTTTAGTACTGATAAGTGGCTACTTTTCCTCGACTATAACCTGTCTCTCAGTGTGATCCTGAAATCTTAACACTTGGGCAAGCTGCATTTATTACGAGAAGAGATATGGCCAAACAGCGGCCATTGGTCCTTGTAGCTTCCCAAGGGACAGAGATAGGCTGCCCCTGTGCAGTGTACATGTACTGAGCTGGGAGTAATGCTATCTCCTTGCCCTTTGTTGAAGATGTGTATTTGCTGTGAAAACATTGACGTGCCTATCTAAAACCTGCCTCGATGCCATTTCAACCTGCCCTTTTATTTGGAAAAGTCTTTGAAAGACAGGTGACCCATGAAACATAATTTCATCTTTTCTCCCCAAATCATTTCATCTGTCCTTCTGTGGCTATGCAGATTGACCACTGAGTTGGAAAAGTCTGTGTGTGTGTGTGTGTGTGTGTGTGTGTGTGTGTGTGTGTGTGTGTGTGTGTGTGTGTGTGTGTGTGCATGTGTTGTTTACCAGCTGCATTGCCCTGTGATCCAACATGGGTTCAGTCAATACTCTTCTCTCCGCCTGCATGAAAATCCAGCTCAGCAGCCAGCTCAGCAGCCAGCCAGGATGCCAGACAGGCAGTCTACAGGCGGCTCCTGTGGGGGAAGTGTGCTGCTTGTGTGCTCACAAACACACTGCCACTCCTTCAAACCTCCATCTTCTTCAAAGGGCTGCAGCGTCATTAGATATACAGGCGAAATAAATAGCTCTGCCCCAGAGAAATCTCGCACCCAACTACCTCATTTACTAGTTCACATAACTCACTCGTTGCCACTGTGATGAGAGATAATGCAAGCCACTCTCGCTCCCACTGTGTTTGTTATGATGACAGAATACCATAACCGTGGTATTTTTACTGAAATGTTATGTTACATTTTATGTTGTTGGTCTCTTGTACCATGAAGATTTATAACGGATCTGTTTAGTTTACAAAGGTCAGAGAGATGTTTTTTGTACTTGCTGTGTATTATAATGTTAAGCACCGTATGCACCGTTTTCAACCAGGCATCATTTTGCAGAGTGAGTGGTGCTTTGTGCGTTTAAGAGCACTCCTTTAGCATTGCATTAGCATTGTTTTTGGACAGGTTTTCATGAGGTTTTGCACCAGGCCCCCTGGTGTTGAGGAGCAGCTGTTTTCCAAAGGTTCAGTTAAATCAACAATTTATTTAGGGCAACACTTGTTAGCTCAGGGCTAACGCTGTATCTAAAACACTTGATTTCTTTAGGGGGCTCTTCAAACCCTTAGTTTAAGTTTAAGTAGAAATCCTGATTCAATGTTAAGTGCAGGCTATTATTCAAAGTACTTATTTGAACAGATATTCAGCTACTGTAGCTGCAATTGAGGCACAGTTTTATATTGTCTACAGTGAGAGGCCTTATCCAAGCCAACTGCTTGAAATGTGTGTAACACATCCTTTGAATTAATTCAACAGCCATGTCTGTCTGAGACATAGTTATGACTAGAGTAGTTATGACTTTCCATACAAACCAAAGGCTAATGAGTCAGTGCTGGTATAATTACAGCTGGGATGTATTGCTTTTTAATTGGTGACCTGGGGTGAGTTTCTCCAAAACTATTACTGATATTGTACACCATGCACATGAGCATTCACTAAACATCTGTACAAGCCGCTGCACAACTATTGTCGTGGGTGGGAGGTTTTTGGTTTTAAGCTTGAGCCGTAAATACATCATTGCCTCTCGTAGCAAATCCATCGGTAATTATTAAAGACAATTACATTTCCTGGAAAATGTGGTGTCATCCTGGAAAATAATTTATACGTTATCATATTTTTATTTGGCTGAGTGCAATCTGTCTGAGATCCCAGCAACATCTGGCAGCTGAAATTATAATTCCATTCAGGGTACGCGGTATGATTTGTAACACTCAAACACGCCACACAAACTTTGAAGTTCTTGATTTTATTCATGGTCACATCCGAGTCACAGCAGTTTAGTCAAGACACTTGTTAGCAGTAGCACATCTCATGCAGTGTATATTGCATAATGCAGATGCTTCTATTCAAGGTAAGAAGCACTGTTAAGTGTGTACTGTGATGATGAGAGACTTCCTGTCTGGAAATGTGAGTCTCGCCCCTCTCTATGATGGCCAGCTCTCCGCCCCCCCGCCTTCCAGTGTAGCCGTTTGGAACAGCAATTAACACTTTTGCTTTCCAGTGGAAAGACAACGGGTTGTATGAAGCAGTTATTTTCTAGCATACGCATAGACACGGTTTGTTAGACAGACTAAACTTGATCTATTTTTTTCTTATCCCAAGCCATTTAAGATTGAGGATCTGTCCCCCCCCCCCCCCACACACACAGTATATACATGCTGATTGCACAGTTACTTTGGCTTTAGACATTAGAATTAATATTACAATTAACACTTTCCGATTATTTTGTCAACCCACATATTGTACCATGGAAAGCTCATACCTGGAATGTACAGTACAGTACGTGTATATATATATATATATATATATGCGAATGCACCGAACCTTGTTTTCCTTTAAACATAATTGGCACAGAACTCCACTAATAAGCCAACCACAGAGGGCTTGGCAGCCTAATTCAGCAGCCAGGCTCTTGCTGATCAAGTTATTTTTTTAATTGCCAGATGAGTGTTAAATAGCTAAAACACAGTGTGCCTGTGGTGGTCTCCAGTGATCATCATCCTTAAAGCGTAAATGTCCAGTCAAACATTACTGGTGTGATGGAAAGCTTTGTGGGGAACAGTTTTGGGTCATGGGGAGTTCTGAATAACATCTGGTTGCACACAAAAACCGGTCCCCTGACCAACTGATTCTCTGTCTTGTGTAGATGCTTTTGATTCAAATGTTTTCAGCTCAGCAGGGTGCTACAATTTCATCTGCTGTTCTCTGCATCAAACTGTAAAGGGTATTGTGAGTTTTTAGATATTCAGATTGCCTTTCATGTGCTCAATCACACTTTTTTTTTAACTCCCCAAATTTGATATTTCAAACAATTACATTTAAATTCCACAGGCTTTTCATGATGACATACTTTATTTGCTGTTTGTTATCAGGCATCACGCTGCTCTATGTAGGGATGCATACATTCTTTGCAGCTTGTGTTGTCTTTACCCTCGTATTATTATTCATAGTAACCACATTTTTTGGATGGTGTTTCAGATGTATTCTTAGCTTTTTTTTATAGATTATGCAATGTGCCTCATATATTCTTGTTTACAGCACCATGGATTATTTATGAGAGAGGAGCCTTGTCAGTTACATATCTGAATGTCAAGTAAAACAGACTGCTGTGGTTAAACTTTCCCAAACTTTGTGTAAGTAATAGTCTAAATGTTTTCTAATGCAAAACAGTTGCAAATGTAATTCTTAGGAGTCTGAGCTGCTGCTCCTCACCCCCGACATCTGCACTGGTCAGATGTCAAACCTGTTTATATTCTCAACTCTGCCTCTCACTGCTCACCCCTGCATTGGTCAGGTATCATTAGTGCTGCACTGTGTATGGCCCGATCTTCCCCTCAGTTTGCGCCTCACGAAAAAACTGTCAATCATAAATTTCTGTCGGTATTTAATTTTGCTCATAAAAATATACAGCCGGCAGTTGATGCTGAGGATTTACATTGCATCCATTAGAGATCATACGTATGAGGGATGTTTATGTGAGCATCTGCAGTGTAAAGTGGATTAGTAATTGGGTTTCAAAAATGATTGCTGGAAATTATTACTGTATTACAAAATGCAGCCTCTCATTGAAATCGACTTCAGGATTAGAGTCTCAAATATACTTCTTATTCCTCTCTGTCTGTCTTTATGTATCCATAGATCCATCTCATACAGATTATGTACGTTTTAAAAATGGCTTTTGGTTCCCTGGCTTGCCAGTTGGTATAATTAGCCACAAACAGATGGCACATATCAAAAATACTATTTTGGGCTTTACTGCATGATCAGTGACGAGCTTCGGGGCTGAAGGATCTGGATCTGATCAGACAAATTTGGATTTTGTTCATCATTACCCACAAGTTATGAAGTGTTCTTTGTCATAAAGCTGAGGCAAGTGTGTCTTTTTAGACAATTATTATTGTATGTATAATTGTAATACGATTAAGTATCTGAGCTTATCTAACATGCACTCTTTATATTTAATAATACATTAAGTGTCTGAGCTGATGTTTTTTTCTTTCTTTCTTTTTTTAACTGAAATGATCTTTTCTTGACCACTATAGCTGATGTGAAATATTTAACTGTGAATAGATGACAAAGCATGAGTTCACTAATACTTAATCAGGAAAGTGCACTATATTAGAAAGTAGTTACTGAAAAGACATATTACTTTGTGCCTTAAACACATGCATAAGGTTGACTGCAGGTTCCAACTGCCAAAAGGACCCCAGATCGTTAGTTTGCTGAAACTTCAGTCAACATGTAACTCCTGAAGCAACAAGAAGCTGATGATGTGCTCTGTTCTGTACTGCTTTAAATACAATCTTTGGTGATACATTTCATGCAGGCTGGACATGTGCAGTGGGATTTTGACAGAGGTTGAGTTATGGTGATCTAATGCAGGAGAGAAATGTGCTGGAAGATTGTGTTCAAGCTAAATAACACAGGATGGAGGAGCGGCCCAGGCCAGTTTATCACAACTTACTGTAGAGCTTTATAACAATTCTTCGTCAATATTTTGCAAAAAGAATACATTGATCATCAGTACTTTAGCTCTGTCAGCGCATAAGCACAATATGATGGTCATTTCTTGGGAATTGCTTTCTTGAGGTAGATGTATAACTTCAATATGCCATCTTCAAAAGTGTGTCTGCCAAGGGATTTACAAACAAATATGAATGCAATTTAGTATAAGTCATATTTTTCATTGTTATGGTAGTTTTGTCACTTGCAGTTCTTTACCTCTAAAACGTGATTATTAAAGGAGTAAACATAAGTTTGAAAAATATTCATGTCATTATGTTAATATACATGCCTACTGCAGATTTCACCATAATGTGATCTTCCAGAGTAACGGACATGTGTACAGCAGAAATATAATTAGTTTTCGAACACAAATGAAAGACAATAACACATTCCAGCTTCCAGCTATTGATTTATGTTATTTAGTGAACTTAATGTAAAGAGATGGATAAGACGCCGTAGTGGCACTTCAACATTCCCTTGGTAGTGCATTTTTATCACCTTCCCTCGGTAATTTCAGCTCTTCAGACATAACTAAGAATCTGAGTAGCAATAGCATAAATATCAGACTTGCGCTGACATTTACTAGCTATTAGCATTATACAAATGCTCTTAACACTTAAGCCAAGATGACTAACTATCTCAAATATAATATGGACATCTTTTAGGTAGCTAAAACTATGAAAATACAACCAAATCGCTTTGCACACATGACAAGAGAGAACATTTAGGCAACACTTTTCTTAACAATACTGTCTTCTCTTTCCATTTTCCAGAGCTGAGAAGCAGCTCATGTGGAAACCCAGGGGTTCCACCCAAAGGCATACTGAATGGAACTCAGTTCAACATAGGTGACAAGATCCGCTACCGGTGCGTCACCGGCTATGTCCTGGACGGCCATTCACTCCTCGCCTGTGTGACCACCGCAGCCGGTGTGTCCGTGTGGGACTTCCCTGTGCCAATCTGCAGAGGTAAGGCTGTTTCATCACTGAAAATGAGTCATACATCATTTAAACTGCAGATGATTACTGCTGTTGGCAACTTTTCTCCCAGTAGTACAATGTGACTGTGGGGTATCATGGTTACAGGTTATCTACACATTTAAGGGTTCCCCTAAGACATTTAAAAATGAGCAAGGGATTGGTTTGTTTTGACCTGTTGATGTCTGATTTTCACGAAATTGCTTAAAGTTAATTGCTTTGACATGATTGACAGCTTGATGGCGTGCGATTGGGTGACAGGTTTGCCCCACAGATATAGTGAAGTCTGGCACAAATCTCATTAGATCTGTAAATTTAGTTGCAATCTAATGAGATGGAATGATTTTAATCATGTTGAAGAAGTTGATTAGAGCCTCCATGGCTCAAAAGGTTAATTCAATATTTATTCCTGTAGAGCAATAGCTTAAATACATTAATTCTGTTAGCAGGAGTGGAACATCTACTAGATTTCTGCATCGCCATTTGGGCTGTACTTAAAGCAGAGAGATGGGATAGTTCTGAGGCCACAGTCTGGAGGATTTCAAGTGGAAAAAGCCACATCATTCAGTCAGACCTGTAACCTGTGAAACTGCAATATCTACTGTCGGCCTTTTCACTCACATGTCAGGTTAAATATGCTGAGACATGGATATGGAAAACAGCTATATTTAACCATTAAATCTTATGTCTACCTCAGTAAAAGGGACCCAAAAATAAAACGGATTATTTGGACCGTTAACCTTTTTTACAAGTGAATGCGAAAGACAAATCAATTAATTATGTAGTAGTGTCCTCTCGTAAAGATTCTCGAGGACATGGAGCATTTTTAATTGCGGTAGGTTTCACGAAGCAAATCCTGCCATCTCATCTAATAATGCACCAAATCTTAACATCCCACATAAGAAAGCTCTTCAGCAAGCACTCCCAACATTTCCACATTATGTACGAGTGTTTGTCTCACTTAACATGCACTTGGCTGCTCAGACTACTTGAATGTTACGAAAATAAAAACTGAAAAAACATCATAAATATATACGGTATGAGCGTCCAGCAAGAGCCAAGATCAGTTTACAGTATTCAAATATTTCAAAAAGTTTCAGGAATCTGCATTGCTTGAGGTGCAATAGATTTTCTTTTCTGACACTTGGAGAGCTTCATAATGGTATTTTCTTCATTTTCTTCTCCGAATCTTCCTAGCGTATTCAGAAATACCGTGTTGGCCGGGATTTGAACCCTTAAGGATGCTGTGCATATAGGTAATTTGTCTCGGCAAGCTCTTTTGCTCAACCATCAGGAACAGAGGATGAAGAGGACGTTATAGCATAATGATGGTTTCTTACTGACAGCTGGTTGATGAACGACTGACGAGTGCTCTTCATACCATGCTGTTTATCCCTTGCTGTGCTCAGATGGAGACCTGTCGTCACACTGACGCAAATAATCCATGACATTTGTGGAAAGCTGTTAGGGACTTAGAATGTCGTTGTAGTTTGTAATTTACAAGTATTGCCACAGTACAATGTCTGCACAGAGGTCTGAGTGTGATCATTTGGCATGATGGATTAAAAATTAGGTAAGGCAGTCGTAGATACTGCAAGTGCTCTCTTACAGAGGCAATTTTGGTGTAGACTCAGAGTTCTTGAGCTGCTATCACTGGTAGCAGCTAAGTGTAGGCAAACTAGGTTTAATCAATGTTAAAGGCTTGTCTGAATCTCCATTTGGACATTTGTTTAAAAGTGAAAGATACGAGATTGGGAGCATTTCGATTGCCTTTAAACAACTCTCAACATGTTGACGGTTGATCTGGCAGCTCATAGCTAATGTTGCTAACAGCGCTAACTAAGTGCAAACTACGGCGAAAGGGCTGAAAGAGCTAAAAGTAGCTGCGTTCTAAATGGCATACTTTTTTCTTTCTACTTTACATATTGCAGCTGCCCTTACAAAGTACACACTCTAGCATGCAGTATGCATTAAATTGGGATATACTTCCTCATAACATGGCCCCTTGATCTTTGACCCTTTTGCTCATGTATTGTGGGTCAGAATAGCCAGAAAAAGGATGCCGGCTTGCAGACTGCAAAATGCGACCGGATGTAGTAAAACATCCTGGTATTTTAGGGTACTGCATTTGACATACTTTTTATTGGGACATACTTAATATTTTTCTGGCATACTGAATTGTATGTTAGTATGGGTAATGAAACACACTAAGTGTTTATCTGAGGGGGGAATTGGAGGGTGGGGGTGCTACGCTTCCGCGACGTCGTTGTTGGTTGGAACGCCATTATCAGCTGTAACCGCCATATGAGAGCATTCCACGCAGGGGCCATGAGCTAACCAGTGGGGCACGCTCACATGCACTAACATGCACTCAAGCACACGGCTATGTAAACAAAGCAAGGAGAAGCTCAGATAACGACAAACACAGAGGGAGAGCCACTGCATTCTCTGCTCAGGTAGACATTACTCCTCAATATCTTTACATGGCAAATGGTTGTTTTGCTGCAATATTAATGTTCATAATGTTAAATACAGCTCCTTAAATGCAACAGCACTGTTAAGGTGAAAATATATTTATTGCAGTTTGGGTGAACCTCAAACCTGTGATGGGCATAATCCACCTTTTACATTGCTTTAGCTGTGTTTGCCTCCCTTTAGGGCTGCCCCCTCTTAATCGATTAGTTGACTGATTGGTCCATTTGGTCTTAGTCGACTAAAATCTCTTTGATTCGTTGTTCTTTATGCTTTTTTCATGCTGAATGACCAATTTCCAAAAGCTAATGAGCAATCTATGGTAAACACAAGTGGAGCTTTTGTATGATTCTTTGTGGATAAAAACTCAGTTTTACAGCTCCGTTGATAAGCTAATCGATTAGTTGACAAAATCAACGAAAAAAAAATGTCTTCAGTCAAAGACAGCCCTACCTCCCTTTACCCCAAACCACCAGGAAGTGCTGCTGTGGTCTCACTTTTAGTCAGGGAAACCTTGACAGTTATTTTCGTTGTTTTTAGAGATGGCCTCCACTTAACACAGTATACTGCAAGGAAAATAAAGTGACATTAGTCAGAAGCTCTCAGGGAGAATGATTGAAAGCTATTAATCTAACACAATAGACTGCGCTTGTGTTTTCTTATTGCTGTATACTGAAATAACCTTTTAAGAACTGACCTTCCAAAGATTTACTGAATCAAAAATCAAACATCTTGAACATGGATGTATTTGGAGTAGGTCTGTGTGTATTTTCAATTGCCTCTTTTTTAAAGCAGATTATTCTTTAGTTTTCTTTATTGAGATGAAAAGCAGGAAATAACTGAATCTCTTAATTGAATACATTGAATACATTTTGATGCTGGTGGACTACCGGGTCTAAGATGTGCAAAGTCATCCCAACAGAAGAGAGAATATACTGGAAGAGTCAAAAGATCTCTCCCTCCCATTTCGTTCTACAGGCCAAAGAAATCCCAAAGCCAGCAGAGCAAATTTGCCAACTCATTCTACAGTGTAAGGCACAGCAAAGAGAAAATGCTCAGTATATGATTGAGAAATGGCAAGCTGGGAGGGAACAAAAAGCTGCAGATGGAGGGTTCCTTTCCATTTAAGGACGGTGTTAGCCTCTATTGCCACAGGCCAGAAACATCACTTCTCTTTTTTGGACTGGGCACTGCTTGAGTCTCTTTTTCTTTCTCTCTCACTTTCTCTTTTTCTTTCTCTTTCTCTCTCTTTTTCTTTCTCTTTCTCTCTCTCTCTTTTTCTTTCTCTTTCTCTTTCTCTTTCTCTCTCTTTTTCTTTCTCTTTCTCTCTTTTTCTTTTTCTTTCTCTTTCTCTCTTTCTTTCTCTCTTTCTATTTCTCGTTCTCTCTTTCTCTCTCTCTCTCACTCTCCATCTCTCACACTTTCTCACACACACACACACACACACACACACACCTACACACACACACACACACACACACACACACACACACACACACAGGACTAAATCCAGCCCGGCTCCTGTATGTGGGCAGATGGTCCTTTGATCTCATTTCCTCAGAGATCCTGCCCTTTCTGCTCATCACCAATTGTTTCACATTAAACACACAGCAACACGAAATCTCTCCCAAATCCACTATCCATCCCCCGCCATCTCCCTACACCTCAGTCTCTCAACCAGTCACCTCCTTTTGTTACCAGCTCTCTTCCTCTTTCATCTTTCTCCCAGTTCTCTTCTCCATCCTCATCCAACTTCCGAGGTCCTCTGTGGCTGTGTGTACGGCTGACAGAAAGACAGAGGAATAGGCAGGAAGACGTGCAACACCAATTCCCAATAAAAACAGTGTTTAAAACAGGAGAATGACGCCATAGAACCCACATTTGACCAAACTTTAAACCTCATTCCTAAACTGTGGAACTATCGGATAGAAGTATATTTGCTGGACAGAGTTGTACATTTTCATTTAATTAAAAGTGGTCTTTGCAGTTTTTTTTATCTGGAGGCACAACATGGAAATCAGTATATCCGGATCAGTGATGTAATTTAGTATTTAATTTCGTCTCCTTATAAAACAATCCACACATAACCATCATGTTTATCTATCTCTATTATTGAGAAAAGCAGAATTGATGGCTTGGCAGGGGCTGTCAGGATTATGGGAATCCCATAATAATATACTTTAGTTACTGTGAAGCCATCGTAAAGCCAGGTGTTCTCCCATTTAGACTAACCATGAATGTGTTTGTCCTTTAGCGCATGTCACTTTAAAACGAGACGATAGAGCTTGAAAGGTTGACAGTAAAACAGAGAGAGGTAAGTAGATACGAGTGGAGGGATGTTATAAGACAGACTGACATAAAAAACAACAGACCGCATCAACTCCAAGCAGAAAGGCAGTGAGATGGAGAATTAATGGCTATTCTAATCGTGAGCTGCTACTGCACCTCCCAGGAGCCCATTTTGATTCCTTCCATCTAATTTGTCTCTGGACGTTCATTAAGCCAGGCGGTGAGAGAGCAAACACGGTAACATGAGAATATGGTCTATTGATACACTGTCATTCTTGCTGGCCAGACTTAGGCCACAGACAAACCTTGCTCCTTTACAATCTACCTGCAGTGCCTGCTACTCAAATTGAAAATTCTAATTAGAACATTTTCACCTGCCCATGGCAAGATTTCTCCGTCCTAGTGAGTGCTAAATTGTCCTCCACAGTTAGATCTGATATGGAAATCGCTCAATATCCTCACCAAGCTGCTGCCAGAAGTCCTTACATTAATTTCATATGGCTGATAACAAGCAACCTTTGTAATCTCATTTGGATTAATAATTAGTTACGGATGGATCCTCATATTCAAAATTCATTGATGTCATGAGGATAATAACATGATGTGAATATCATTATTTTTAGTAAACAAAAATGATATAATCCCTCACCCTTATGTAACATTGTGATTGGTGTTGTGGTGCCATTTTGTTTATTGAATCATCCTCCTCTTCCCTCATTACTCATTGTAAGAATGAGTTGGCATTCGTTGTAATTTTCATTATGTAATGAAAATGATATACAGCAAAATGCATGATGCAATAGGAAATTGCATCTCTGCAATCATTATAGATCTCTTTGATCCATCTCAGCTTCATCAATATTTAACATAACTTGTAGCTGAGCAAATGAGTGACTTACTGTAGACATAGTCACTGCCTATGCATTAACACGGGAATTATTACAAAGGAAAAACCTAAGGTAGTGTCAAATTATACATGAGCTCCATTCCTTATATCCTTGGGGGTGAATATTTCTAAGTAGAAAGACAAGTGTTGTATATCTGATCAAAGTCAAGGGAAGAGAGGCTTAATCCCTCCTCAAGTAGCATTAGATTGCTGATGCTGGGGATGTAAATGAGCTCAGCTAAAGCAGTCCTAATCCTCACCACCATCTTTTTTCTTTTTCTTTTCTTTTTTGCTCTCCCACCGTCTTTAAAAGAGACGGATCCTCCTTCGTCTTGAAATGCAGAGCATGCTCTAATGATTTGCTCGGGAACACAT
Organism: Leptoclinus maculatus; assembly: GCA_032191485.1. NCBI lineage: Eukaryota > Metazoa > Chordata > Actinopteri > Perciformes > Stichaeidae > Leptoclinus > Leptoclinus maculatus. The sequence goes on from JAVDOI010000008.1 coordinate 16,218,745, forward strand.
TGCCCAGCATTCAGTGCCTCTTTTAAGTCACTAAACCTCGTTGGCACACTGTACCTCAAATGCTGCCATGTATTCCAATGAAATGCTGCATGTGAATATATATGGAACCTGTAAGGCATTATACAGCTGAAGCCATTTAAAATGCTCAAGCTGCAAAGCGATTTATTTTTTTGAGTCCCAGACAGCAGCTTGCCGGTTGATGAATTACAATAACATGCATTGATTTATCTCAAAGAAACAGCTAAGAAACCTGTTTTAATATTTATTTACAATAATGAATTACTCCCAAGCATCTACCCAAATTTCCTGTGCAATTAAATTGGCTACAACTGTAAACGCATTAATGAACGTAGTTGTGGAAATCCATCCCATACCTTTGAGGAAGCCCTGTGCTGAAATATTGGTGGTTAATCCGTTGTTACACAAACCAGAGAATGACTTGCAGCTTTTTAAGTTTGACCAAAACGTCTCTTAAAGGTGCAGATCTGAGATTGGGAAGACTTTGATTGCCTCACAACAGCTCTCAACATGTCAACGGTGAGCCTGCGGCTAACTACTACGGCGAAAGTGCTGAAAGAGCTAACAATGTTAACCTGATGGGGGAACCGGTGGGTGGGGTGCTGCAACGACGCTCTCGGCCGGGACGGCGTTATCAGCTGTAACCGAAGTATGAGAGCAGTGCAGAGCAGCAGCTGTGAGCTAGCCAGTGGGGCACGCTCAAGCGCACTAACATGCACTAAAAGCACACACGGCCGGGCTATGTCAACAAAGCAAGGAGGAGCTCTGATAACAACGCACACACACACACACACAAGGAGATTGTCTTTGTTCTCAGGTATAATCCTTTATATCTTTACATAACAAATCGTTTTTTGCTGCTATATTCATGTTCAGAGTGTTAAATGCACTTTTAAAGTTGCTCTCAGACGGTAGGCAGCCACCATTGCCACTTTACTGTTTTCAGTCTACATGCATAACAATACCTATTATACCTGTCACTCACACTTTTGCACCCGGCCTGTGCTGTCGCCACCCGAGTTGAATGATGTTCAAAGACGATCAGAGAGCAAGTCTGTTATCATGGAAACCACTTCAGAGAAAACTATAAAGGAGCTATTTTTTTTATTTGTTCCAGCATCCTATTTTGGTGTTAAAACGATCTGAGGAACAAAGAAAGGCTTTCATTTTTGTTTACGGTTTCGTGAGAGCCTTTTCATTGCCTTTCTCTTTTTTTTTCTCCTTCTATGATGTCAGTGGTATCATTTGCTACAGTGGCAACGTTTTGGCCTCTTTGCCTTCCAGTCAGAACTAGAAACATAGACGGTGCTGAATGGCAGCCTGCGGTTTCTACATGCACCTCAAGGCCAACTTTATAATCTACAGTACGAAGGCTTACTGCTGCGTGCTAATGTTTGATCGATTTATACATCAAGTTTCTCCGTACAATGCCCCTAGGCCCTACAAATGCTCTGCAGGTTCTTGGATAATCGTGAAGTGAGCGTTGAGTTGACTTTCGGATGTACACTATCTTTATTTTCTATTTTACAATATTTTTCTCTGGACTATTGCAAATTTAGCTTGTATAATAACATTTGGCTTGTATATAAGAGAAATCACCTACCTACTCACTAAATGGTACTGATACATCTACACTAGCCCAAGCAGCTCTGGAAGAAGCCCGTGTTCCTAGCTGGATCACTGTCTGACACAGATAGATTCATTTAAAAAACATGTTGAACCTGCACCTTGTTTTCACCTAACTTCCATCATATTTAGTGGCAATCATAATACAAAAGGTTGAGATTTTAATGGAACTGTTTGGTGTAGGCCTATAGCTTTCATGCCAAATTTACCAGCAAACTGAATGATTCTGAAGGCAGCTGGCCGCAGGCAACACCTAGCCGGTACTCCGGTGTGTTTTTGGCTTCATACAACTTCACTCTTTTTATTTTAAATTCCATTTTAAAGGAACATAGGTAGGATTGAGGAGGATATATTGATGGAACTGGAATATGATATTCATAAACATGTTTTCATTAGTGTATATAATCATCTTAAAAGAATAGTCGTGTTTTCATTAGCTTAGAATGAACTATTTATTTCTACATAGGGAGCAGGTCCTCTTCACGGGGTCTGCCATGTTTCTACAGGAACCCAGAACGACTGGGGGCGACTGTGGCGAAGTGGATAGCCGTCCTTCAATCAGAGGATCGGCGGTTCGATCCCCGGCTCCACTAGTCTCATGTTGATGTGTCCTTGAGCAAGACAATTAACCCCAAAATTGTAGCTGTGCCTACGGTGCATAATTGTGATAGAATCTGAAATGTAAGTCGCTTTGGATAAAAGCATCTGCTAAATGACTGTAATGTAAGAACGGACAAACCAAACACTGGCTCAGTTGGTTGCAATCTGCAACCTCACCACTAGATGCCAATACATCGAATACACTGTTCCTTTTAAGACATGTACAGTATAAGCCGTGCTAAAAAAGTTGATTTATTTCATACCTTTGTCTAAATCTGAATTCTGATATTATGATCGACAGGGGGTATAGGAGAGGGGTGACATACCATCTGAATGAGATATAGGATCTTAAGACTCGAAGGTAAGGGTCCGAGGCAGGTGACATTTGCAAACATTTAGATGAGTCACTAATGTACGAGGGTGGGTTTGGATTGCGAAGATGTTCGTTTTTTTCTTCTTCTGACATTTCTATGTCCATCCCATTTAGTTCTCCTGTGTTTGCAAAAGTCAAATCTTTCTCCCATTCTGTATCCTTTTCTTATTCTCTCTCACTCTTGATTTGCTCTCCACTTGTCTCTTTTCATTCTCCATTTTTGTTGTTGTTGTATTCTATCTTCTCTGCCACGTCCCTCCCTCTCATTATCTAACACTTCACCACTTATTTCTTGCTCTCTTTGCCTTGACGGCCATGAAGACACTTTAAGCTGCCCCCCTGTCTGTCATCAAGGTTAAAAAGTGAGATGGCTCCTTTGGTCAGACTCGCAGCACTTTAATATCCATTTAATTTCAGGCTATAGCCAATTACTCTACAAATGTGCTGGGCACTGTTTGGGAAGTCATCTTAAATGCATTGAGGGGATATATAATTTGTCACTCAGGATGAGTGTTATATGGTGGAGATGGCGATGATTTCAAACCAGAAACTAATCATGACTCCACATGCTTTTGTTGTCACAATGCTGAAGGTATTTAACACACAAAAGCCTGACCCTGGTGTAGTCTGCAAATGAGTCGTGTGTGTGTGTGTGTACATCATTGATGTCTCACACAGTATCAATGCCATCTCTGCCCTCATTATGAAGACTTTGATCAGTTGCTATGCTACAGCTAATGTGTCAAAGGACATGGATCAAGTTAACTAGCAGCTCCTGCTCTCCCATTTTTTAGATCTTTTTTTGAATTCATACACCCGCTTCCTTGTTCCTTGACCAATTGTGTAATGCAGCATACAGGAATGTTCCAAAGCTGGCAGCTCTGACAGCCCTGAGTGGAGCGCTGAGCCATCAAAGGTTTCAGCTGGCACAGCTGAGTGTCACATATTAGTCTTAAATGATGTGAAAACTGTGAAAGCCCTGCCATCATTAGAATTCTTTGGGGAGAAAAAACGGATACAGAGGTGGGGAGGGTGGTGAGTAATAGTAGAAAAATCTGAGAGGGCTCGGAGGAGAGGAATGGAGTGAGAGAGATGGAGAGATATAAGAAAGGGTGGGGGAGAGAAGGGAAAAGGGACGTGGAGTGAAAGAGAGCAAGCCACTGTTATGGTAGAGGGCATTAACATTCAACTGACGTGCCATGCTTCCCACATTGGAGAAAAAATATACAATTTCACAGCATTACAAGCCTTGTTTATCACCATTTGTTTGTTTCCTGAAACATGAGTGGGGCTCTGAGGACACAATGATGAATTACTGACTCTCGGATGGAGGGAGGAGACAAGATCGGGGAAAAGAGAGAAATAGTACAAAAGAGTAGCAGATAAATAGTTATGCCCATCGTCACTTGTCTGAATGCTTCACGATTCTTGCCACTGTAAAAAAGACATTGGCCATCTTGTTAATCTCAGTTTCATGTTGTCAGCAATCCCATAATTGTGCTGGAATTGGCTGTAGATACTGGGCTTGACAACCTGCGTATGTGCGAAAAACAAAGTGATGTGTTTAAATGGCCTGGGCGGCTCTAACTTTAGCTTAATCATTGGTCTTTCTCTGCTTTATCTGAGGGGACAGGTACAGATGTTTTATGCCTAAAGCCATTTTTTCCCATGTGGACCTGAGTAATACCTCTGAAATAACCCAGATACCATGTGTCTGTGCTCCCCTAACCCCTCCCCCCCCCGTTTTTCTTTTTGGTGACTGACAGCTGAGGACACGTGCGGCGGCACCCTGAGGGGCTCCAGCGGGCTCATCTCCAGCTTCGATATCCCCAGCGGTGAATCTGCTGGTGGCGGGGCCGGAGGCCTGGGCAGCAGTGGGGAGTGCAAGTGGACCATCCTGGCAGACCCAGGGGACACCATCTCCCTAGTATTCACTGAATTTCAGATGGAGGAGAAGTCGGATTATCTGGAAGTAGAGGGATCTGAACCGACAACCATCTGGTGAGTTGAGCTGTGAGGGTGTGTAAGTGCTTGTGTTTCACCTGATGTGCATGACTGTGTGTGTGTGTTGCAGGGTGAATGTGTTGTATGACGTTGATAAGGTGTTAACAGAAAGGTGCAATGAGGTTTAAGTGAAGATGAAGTGTGGTTGGCTCATGCACTGGTTGGAGAGAGATAACGTGCACTAAATCCTCTCAAGAATATCATTTTTAGTGCTATAGTAATTCATGGCCTATATTCTGTTAGAAGACAGGGCTGCCAAAAACCAAATGTAGGCCAGAAAGTAAGTTTTGAAATCCAGATATGCATACACTTTAATCAGTGTGTTTTGTAAGTATGAAGGTTTTGATTGACAAGTTAAAGTTCCAATAAAGTAAGTAGTTAAGTCATGTTTATTTGTGTAGGCCATGGTCACATGCAATGTTTTATTGGGCTTTAAAGGCCCACAGCCAGGTGCTGATTGGCCATCGGAAAGTTTGGGAAGACTCCCGAACGGCTGAGCCATTCCATGCCAAACCGGAAGGTGGTCGTAGAGTTTTTATTTTTCAATTTCTGATGTCAGTAGTTACCGTATGGTCCTTGGCCGTGGCGTGGACCAGCCTGGCCTTTCGCCTCCGCAGACGGCACAGAGCGGAACGCTGCCTGTCAGACTGAGCCAATCTAATTCTTTCAGTATTGAGGGGGATACGAGCGGCCCTTCCCCATTTGGACTGATCCTCGTTTTTATTGCAATCTGATTGGCACAGTCATTTCATTTGAGAATGTGACGAACCGTGACTCGTGTCCCACCTCACCTCGACTTGGCTCGCCAGTTTTGTTTTGATTCAGTGCAGTGGGAACGTGTTTATACAAACTGAGGCTGCAGGGGTTGGCAAGACACCCCAAAGTGTTTTGAAGGTCTTCAGCATCATCAGATTTCTCTTTAGTGTTAAAATTACTGAAAAATGTCACTTCCGCCCCGGAGCGCTCACATTAAAGGCCTCTCCATCTCAAAGTCTTTCAGTCCCAATATGTCCCTGCCAACAGCTGAACTTCAAAAACTGAATATATGGACGAACTCCCTTGAAAACATAAGCGTATAGAAAAGAAACCCAGGCGAAATGCAAAGAGAGACCTGCCATCACTTGGGTGGCTGGGGGGCAATAAAGAGCAATAAAGAGCTGTAGGTTTGAAAAAGGCAATTGCACGAGTGAACAGTATGTTCTCAAAGTTAGTGTAATAAACTAAAACAATGGGATTTTGATTCAATAATGTCACATTTAGTTTGATGATATCATTTATTTCCCTATCTGAGTCATTGTTGTGCGCTATAGAGACTGGACTACTGTATATTTAATCATAACAAAAAGAAAAGGTTTCACACGCTGGCTTCTGTATCGGCAGCTCTAAATTTATTCCAAAGAGGGGTGGGGGCTTGCTAAGACAAGGTTGTACTGCCTGAGGATGATGCCTTAGTTCTTGGGATAACGAGGAGGCCTGACTGCTGTGATCTTGAAGCAGAACAAAGGTTCTGTGCGTATGCTGGGGAATGACCATGTAATATTTTATAAGAGCAGTACTTTAAAATCAGCCGCATGCATTGGAAACTTAAGGGAAAAGCTGGCATGCAAATGTACCTTTTTAATGATGTTTCATGGACAGTTGTGTGCAGGGGAATGTGTTATGTATGCCTAGTGGTTCTAAATGAATTCAATGAATTCACAGAGAGGGCACATGATTCCATTTTCATAATTCAAATTATTGTGCACTTGAAATCTTCAACAGAGTTTTGTTTAAAAAGCAGCCTTCAGACACTTTGGTTCATGGCTTTCTGCATAGGCGTAATGTAGAAGTCATTCCCAACTGAAACAAGGAAATATGAAATGGCTTTGACCCCCAACCTCGGGGCTAAGGTTATCCATCTCTTCCACGTCCTGAGTGAACGGGAGCATTTGCCAGGTTTATGTGATCCTGCCGGGCATTAATTATAATTGGCTGAAAGAAGCTCTAATCAATCACTGAGCTACAAGCTTTGTTGTCCCTGAGAGTTGTCATCCGAAGTCAGAGGGAGAGAGAGAGAGAGAGGCAGACACTGTGTCAGTGGGAGACAGAGAGAGTCAAAAGGAGAGGTGCTCTGAGTGTGGTGATGACTGCTAAGTATTGCATGTTGACGGAGCTTAAGAGAGTTTGACAGCGAGCTGATATGGAATGACTCTGATTTGTTTTGACAGACCATCAAGTAACCCTCTTCTCTTAGGTATAAAAGCTCCGAAATTAACTCTTACGCCGACAGAAAAATGTTTTGTGTTGTCTTTGTGTCTCCCTGCTTTTTAGGATTTCAGAAAAATGGCTCCAAGTGGTTTGTTATTTACATACATTTAATTACTATTTAGTTTTATTCATAAGTCCTCTGGTCATGAAATATTGTCACACATTGGAGAGACTGTTGTTGCTGAGTGGAAGCAAAAAACGAATGTCTTTCAAATTATTTACTGGCCAATGCTCTGTACCACACTTAAACTCCTCACGGTCTCACTGGGCACTGAAAAAAATGCATTGTTTAATTTGAGTTACATTTAGAGAGGTTCTTATTTTGAGCACTGACTATGTAGCAATGGTTTGCATTCGAAGGTTTCCTAAACAACAACTGAATTGCAAATAAATTGCATGAATGTATTACATTAAGCCAAAATAAATCACAACTGTAAACAAGGAAATGGAGTTTTAACCAATGGCATCTAACATGCAATACATATACTTTCAGGGAATACTTTATTATTACCTCCATCTACAACAGGGTTTCTTATACTTCTCTATCTATAACCTTATCTAAAGGCCCAAGCAATTAGAAAGATGTCAGGTAATCCATACTTTTCCAGGTACCCTGTCTGTTATCGGGCGATACTTCAATGGAGTCATAACCCCAATGAGTAAACTGAAATCTTCCGCTGAGTTTATGTTTGCAGCCCAGTGCCCAAGGATAAGAAGAAAATACACATACTGTGTAATTTAGGCAGGCAAAGCAGCTCAACAAGCAGTGCCTTTATAGGCGGGAGTTGTTACTTGTGTGTGTGTGGTGACTGGTCACCATGCATCACTCGAATGCTTTGAAACTCCCGAGATGATGTTATTGTATGTCACCAAATGTCAGAGGCTGTCAGGCCGAGTTCTCGTTTTAAACCCTACAATTCTAGTGGGACTCGGTGAGCTTGAGTGCAGCGGGACCAGAATTTCAGAGAGATAGCTTCAACTCGGCCAGGTAAACAAACAGGCAAGCAAACAAACAGGATTCAGAGCGGGCAATTCTCACATGCCCATAAAATCATTGCTCTCGCTACCTCTCTCTTTGACTGTGTACAAGGCCGCTGGACAGCGAAACTTTCAAGCGTTCTAACATATAGCACCAGCTGCAGGCAGAGACAAGCAAACTGTCAATGTACCCTTGAGGTTTAGAGCTGCTTAACGATGATTGACAGCCTCAAACCTCAAAGTCAGCTAGATTGAACGTTTTCTCTTAACCTTTTTCAGGCTACTTCAGTACTGGAGAATAAGAACTGGCAAAATAATCAGTTAATAATTAATGAACACATATATTCAACGAATACTGTATGTATTTACTGAAAATATTTGAATATTTATTTAATTTTGGCATATGTAATGATTGGTTATGACTAATACTAAAAAACAATTCCTGATAGTTGAATTCAAAATTCAAGACTATGGGGCAAGAAATATGTTTAGCTGACACCTCTTAGCAGCTTTTATCCTTTTATCAATTGGAAGATTTCTATCAGATGTCTGCAAATGAGTTTATTGATTCCCATTGTCGTCACATTGGGGAGGGTTGATATGAGGCTACACATCAATCACAGTGAAAATAGACAGAAAAAAAACTCAGTTTCCTTTTGACAAAAGCCAACATTGGAGTCTGGCTTGACCAAGAAAAACCATTCTTTGTTATTCTCCTGACCTTTTAATATGATCGTAAAGCCCTGTTCACAAAGGGCAAAATCAACAAGCTGTAGATTACACGTCACTCATTTTTTTCAAATATGGACACGGAACATAAAACCTGAAAGACTTTGCGGGTGTTGGATACCTTTCTTGCTTATATGCAATGAAATTTGATTAGAAAATGTTCTGATCTATTTCTTTATGTTTTCCTCTCTATGCATATCCTTAATGTCTACCTTCCTAGCTTCCAGTTTCTTTGCATATTTTTTTTGATTTGCGTTCTGTAACCTTACTCTGCATGTTGAGAACGTACTAAGAAATCAGAGGCTTTAGAATAGATTTCTATTTTCCCGAGCAATCTGCCAATAATTGTTTGGGTCACTGAATACGAGCTACCCTATTCCAGCGGAGTGGCTAAATGGCATTCCGAGGAAGAATACAATATTCAAAGCAGGTTGAGAGCAAGAAGTGCCCTGCAGCTAAATTACAAACTTTTGGTTAAATTACCATGTGTATTAGATTCAATTTCTTCTTCCTGGGATTTATTATTGATCTTCCCAGGCAAAATGTATCCCATCAAAATGTCTCCAAAGGCTATCCTCTACTGCAGTCTGACTGCCAAGAATGTTCAATTGAAGGAATTTGAATTGACAATTGACCCAGGTATTCCACCAAGGCAAATTCATGGAAGGATCCACTGGGTAGATGGTGACTGGCTTACTGTTCTCAGAGGTCAATCTACTGGGCACCAAACTGTATAATTGTAACTCCTGAGCAGTCTCTGTTGAGGAGGTAACTCGAGGAAGATATATTTATAAGATTATATTTTCCTTATAAGAAAAAATATTCTCAAAACCATTCCAGCTTATTTTTTTAATAGAAAGTGGGTGGGAGGAAAAGATCACCTGGCCCAATCTTTTTTTTTTTTTTACAAATTTGAATTGATAGCTCATTATCCGGGGTCAACCTACGGATAATCCGCCTCACTGTCAAACGAAGTAGAGACACCAGAGATTTCAACTCATTGCTCTGCTCTCAAGGCCACATTTGGCCACAGCACCTGCACATTGAGACTCGTTACGTTGGTATTGCCACGCTCCCTTTAACCCCTCATCCTGTCCAATCCGGACCACTTTGGTGCCGCACAAACATATGTCAGAATCTACCATTATTCCTTGAGACGCCCCAAATCAATGATATGAAGCATGCTGAAATTTGGATGGAACCAAGCACGTCAAAACACTGCACTCATAAGTAATCTCTGTAAAGGCATAATATATATCTATGCAAGAACGAATAGCCTGAGTGAGATTTATATTATTAGTATTATTATAAACCTGATTAAAAAACATGTTATATAACTGAAGCATGTTCATTTCCATGTTAGCAATTAATGTTGCACGGTGTATCGATACTAAATAGGTACCGCGGTACCCGTACGTTGAAAACGATACGATTTAGCATATTTTTAGTATCGATACTTCATTAAAATAGCGCGCGATCAGAGCGCACTCACTGTTCCGCTCCCTGTCATGCTGCCTGCACGCATCGACTGCAAGGGGGCGGGGCTACCCAGCGCTCACTCACAGCGAGTGATCGCAGGGGAGACATGGCATCACGTGCAGGAGCTTTTGCCGACCGTCCTCGGCTTGTTGGAAAAAAAGATGCCAGAAGTGAAATCTGGAAGTACTTTGGCTACATTGCAGACAGTGAAGGAAAGCCCACTGACATACAGAGACCCGTCTGCAAAACTTGTTTCAAAGCCACACAGACCAAGGGAGGCAACACGTCAAACATGGCAAAGCACCTTTCAGACAGACACCCCGAACTGTTCAAAGAGTTCAAAGAACGACAGTTAAGCAAATGTGATTATAAACATGAACCAAGCTCACTATACAGCCTAACATGAGCAGCCTTAGCCTAGTTTGACGACAAGCCTATATGATCATGAGGTCACAATGCACACAAAAGTGTACTAAATGAAACACAATTGATGCAAAATGGCTACATGCTGGTGGAGCCTGAGGGTGGATCTTGAGCTAATTCTTTTTATTTTTAGTTAAGTGTTCAAAAAGCTGGGCAGGAACAAGCTGGTAAAAAAAGGAACCATACAGATGTTTTATTTATTACTATTATAGATAAATATACCAGTATCGTATCGTATTTGTGGTATCATATCGTATTTGTGGTATTGTATCGAATTCTGGTATCGTATCGTAAGTATCGGGTATCATGATATTATGGCAGGTATCGTATCGAAGTCATAATTTTGGTATCGTGACAACCCTATTAGCAATACTATAGCATGTTAACTGTAGATAAGCAAATGTCCACGATATAATAACAGTCAATTTGAATACCGCTGTATACCGTGATACCTATACAACCCTACACGCAATATGCAATGAGGGAGATGCAATGAGGGAGATGCAATGAGGGATATGCAATGAGGGAGATGCAATGAGGGAGATGCAATGAGGGAGATGCAATGAGGGAGATGCAATGAGGGATATGCAATGAGGGATATGCAATGAGGGAGATGCAATGAGGGAGATGCAATGAGGGAGATGCAATGAGGGATATGCAATGAGGGAGATGCAATGAGGGAGATGCAATGAGGGATATGCAATGAGGGAGATGCAATGAGGGATATGCAATGAGGGAGATGCAATGAGGGAGATGCAATGAGGGAGATGCAATAAGAAAACAGAAGACAACACTCACTTGTTCTTATCTGTTTTTAGGAGACTAGGCCGCTCACTCTCCACAAGTACTTTTTTCATAACCTTTTGACTGCAGTTAAAAATGTGATCACAGCCTATAAACAGTTAGGACATCTTGAGATACAAGTCATCAAAGAAAGCAAAAGATCATTTCAGCTTGCAAGACATCAGTTCCTCAGGTCAAGTCTCTCTTTTAAGTCTCCCTTCTCTGACTCCAGCCTTTGAGCACATTTGTGTTCATCTGGACATCTGTACAAGCCGGGCGCCCCTCAAATGATATCACAATACTTTAAAAAAAATTGTTTACTTTGTCCTCGCGTTGTTTTTATGTAGCAGAGAGCTTTTGCTTTATTTTTGGGGCAGGCACACCATTATTGTATAAGTTAAGAGAATGGCTTTCCGCACACAGATACACATTGGAGTAAGTCCTCTGTAAGGTGTCATTAAGCCTTTATTTACTGCTGATGGCAGATCATGTTTCTCTTACTCTGCCATACTTTGCTGTGGCGATAACAGTATATTCACCTCCGCTGGTCTTACATTTGTAACATCACTCGTGTTCTGCCTGAAGCATCCATGCAACTTCTGGATGGGTGAAGCTTTATTGTCACCATCCATTTTCTTTTAGACTTCTAGCAGAAATCGTGTGATAATTTGCAGCTTCCACTACAGAAAACATGACGGCAGATTCTTCTAAATAGTCTAGCTACCTGAAGGCTTTTATCAATGCAATGAAAGTAAAGGTCAACTTTTGTGTGAAAATCTATTACCTTTTAACTCTTCACCGGGAGCTGCCATCATCTCCCTTTGTGATGGATAATTTGGATTCAAATTATAAAGATCGCATTTAGTTTGCTGATTAATTAACAATAAAACATGCAACAGCCTTAAATCTGTCTGACAGATGTCATGTGAGAAACACTGAAGTAATACAGTTCAGATTTAAACAGCAGGAACCAGTAGTGTAATCAAAATAAGGAGACATTAAATGTCAAGTAGACATGGTCATGCATTTTTCTATATCTGCAATGGCCACCGAGGGAAAAAGTCACCCTCTCCCCTTTGTTTTCCCTCAACACTCACTTACTCACTGCCACATTTATTTCTCATTTTTATTTAGTCTGCCTGCCCCTCTGGTGGCTCTGCAGTGAATGCGATAGAAATTACATCGAAAAACAAACCTTAAACAAAAACAAACACACCTTTACACACACACACACACACAATAAAAAAGACAAGCACGGGTGTGGGCACGTACACACAAACGCAAAACAACAACGTTTTTTTTTTCTAATTTGGGAACACAGGGCTCAAATGCACCATGCTTTCTTTAAAGCCTGTCCCGAGCTCCTGTTTGATAGCTAGAATGGCTTTGTGTGCTATTGACTGTGGTACGACAGGGTGTGGTGCAGAGCTGGTCAGCCAGACAAATGAGAACGACCCTAGGAGCTTTAAATCTCTACAATTATAAGAGGGTCCCTGATGCTGCAGCCATGCGCTGCATAACACCAATACAGACAGTAACACAAGAGTCAAGACAACTTCTCATACTGTAGGTAAAACACACACATGTGCATAAAAGTGCACAAACCAAAATAAGACCCCGCAGAGTCAAAGTTAAGATGGGCTTTTTTTTCCTAGTTTTTAGAGCTGGTCTTCATTTTAAGGGCACTATTTTCTACCCAGGCCGAACATACTGTACATACCTCTAATTCTTGTGAAGTCAACATCATTTTCTCCAAGGTTTTCATTCAGTTTCTTTTCCATGACCTGTTTTCCCTTTTTTGTAGGTGATTATGGTGAAACAAGAGCGCTAGTGACAAGGACGCTGTGTAGTTGAATTAAGGTTAAAACGGATAACATGTGTTTTCGTTTATTTGTGACACTTTACACTCAGGATAACTGGAATGAATATTCCAGCACCCATCATCAGCAACAAAAACTGGCTGCGGCTGCATTTTGTGACGGAGAGCAACCACCGCCACAAGGGCTTCAGGGCTCAGTATCAAGGTAAGACATGATTACTTCATTTGCACATCGTAATATAGGGACCCCTACTTGAATGAAAAGGGATCATCGTAAGATAAACACACTGCAATTACAACACTGTTTTTGATCTTTGTTAACTGAATATTAAACAGTTTGATTAATACCCCCTCTGTAGAGGGCATTAAGGTCTTTTCTGCTCCAAACCATTGACTTCAAAGAGCCATGTTAATCCAAAAATGTAAGAGATAAATACTGCATATACTTTCCTCTTATAAAAACTCAGCTCTGTCAGCTCAATAATCCATTACCCTGACATTGTTCTATGGCGTGACTTTAAAGTCACAGTGTGTGCCGCTTATACGATACCATGAAGCCTTAAAGCCTGGCCCCAAGCCAGATATGAAACCTGCACCGTCACCATAAACGGCTCTATTCAAAACGTTCAGTAACAACGTGCACGTGTGGCAACTCACTGTAAATAAAGACATCAAATCGATTGCACGAAAAAATGTCTCATCTTATTGCAGTGCATTGTTGTGCCGTGTTTAAGCAACGACGCAGTGTGCTTTTTGAGCATTGTGTTGTTAACGGGTTGAATTAACCATTTGACCTCCAGTGCCGTTCAGACGAGAGGCATCGTCTCACTGCTTTCAAATTCAAATATCCTTGTTTTTCTTTGATACGTCATTCATTGCTTTTGGCTATTCTGTTGACAATTATGACAGCCACTTGCATCACCTTGCCTTGTGTTTCCAATCGGTTTTAATTAGACTGTCTTAAAATGTAGCATTGCAGTCCTTGGGCTGCTCGTTGATACTGCGTAGTATTTCCACCCTACGAGCTGTAACCATTAAATCTGCTCTGACCAATCAATTTCCATCCACTGTTTAATATGTTTTAGCAAAATGAACAAGCAATCATGAGAAACTAATTTAGGTTTTATAGGATTGCCAGGGCAACCCTTAGGAATGCATCAGAGCCGTTAGACTCATTTCTTTTGAAAAAAGGATGCACTGCACATCAGTAGCAATTACATTTTTGATGTTCTTCATAGGACCAAGTATTATCCAGAGAAAGAAACACTTGAACTGTATCTTCTCACATCTAATACTGTAACTTCTTTTATCTAATTAACTCTTTCTATTGCTCTCAACCAGTGAAAAGCTCTGGAGAGCTTAAATCCAGAGGGGTAAAATTATTACCAGGAAAGGACAACACTAACAAACTGTCTTTGAGTAAGTCTTTTATTTTTCTTATGCAACTGTTCTCATTGTTTGGATTTTTTGTTTATGTAGGGCTTGAGTTCTGAGTCTTTGTTTCCTTCTTGTCTCTTTTTCTTTTTTTTTCTTTTTTTTGCTGCATCATTTGGTGAAGGAATTAAGCTACAGTACTAGATTTTGCAGAAGTGCAGTCTCCTTTTCTTTCTGATGACCTATTTACCTTGTTGTCCCGGACTTCCTGTCCCGACACTCAGCTAAATCCTGCCTAGTTATGTATATTTTAGCAAAATGCTGAATTTGATCAGTTTCAGTCGGCCGAAGCCCCCTATGTGTCATTCTGTGCTATTCAAGCAGCACATGAGGTCGACTTATGTTCATGCACTGTGCGATCCACACACACAGCAGTAGTCAAGGTTGAGTGACCACTCACTTGTCAGCTGATTTATGTACACTTCAGACCGAAGTGAATGCATTCTAATTGCTTGCGGAGCTCTGTCATTAACATAAATCTGGAACTCAATTCCCTCTAACTCCACAGTGTGCTAAGCACTTCAGTGATAACAGGTTGTAATCTTTATTACCTTATGTGTCATAGATTCGGCATTGCATGGAGACATGAATAATGCAGAGGGCTGTAATCTTTTCCACAAGGCAATACTGTGTATCATTGAAAAGACTATGAAAACATGCCTCATATGCCTTGTGGATTCATTGCATATAATTGAACCCACAACTGTATTATTACCAGCAACAATTAACTTCAAAGCTAATGAACTTCCTGAAAGAAGTCAAAGAAAGGAAACGCATGCTGGGTAGAGCTTCTCACGTTTAAACGGAAAGGTCTTTGTGTGGGGGAGATGATGCCTTATGGAAAATATTACAACAAACCTTAATGAAGATTAGGATGCTACGTATCTCATGAATTTCATTTCCAGCGCGTGCGTCTTTGTTTTATGATGAGATGAGCTTGTTAAAAGTCCTTTAACCTCTCTACATTTGCACCGTAGTAAAGGCTATACTCTATATGAAAGCATATCTACAAGGCTTTATCTAGTGTGCTTAAACTATTATTATGTATGAAGAGTCTCACTGAGTGATTATTGTAGCTCCTGCAATTGATAGTTGAAGGTTATTTAATCCTCTTAGTCCCTGTTCGGCCCAGATATATTTCCCTCTATTTTGTCTAGCTCAGGTAAGAGGGTTGCATTTACCCTTGGCACTCACTCCATATCGCAAAACACTTCTGTGTATCTACACAACAGCGCTGCCAAATAACTGGCAGTTGAAAGTCTCGGACTTTAAAAGAGATTAGGTTGATTCATTTATTTATTTATAAGGGTTTCGCGATGTACCGTAACAAATGTAATATTGATATCACGTTGATAATACACATGTATGACACTATTGTGTAAATAATCTAGATCTTCCTAAATCACGCTTTTATGAAGTTAATGTTACAAACTCTTTCTCCAAAAAAAAAAAAAATCTGGTATTGTCACAGTGTTTCCCACAGAATTAGATTCTATGTGTGGCGGTGGCTGACGGAGGTTGCGTACGTGTGCGAGCAAACCTCAACAACCTAGCTGTAGTCCAACGCTAATTTATAGCTGTTGCTAAGCTCCTCATATGCTGGCTAATAACTTATTCAAAGAGTTCGCTCTGTGAGATTGCCAGTGTTGTTTTAAGAACACAGATAGACTAACTCATCAGTGTTAACTTGAATGCATCCATTTTGGTGCAGAGGCGTTCATGATACTAACCATTTGTGAACTCTGGACTGATTCTGTTCAGCCGTCTTCTCTGCGGGATGAAGCGCAAAAAAACCATCCTTCCTTCAGTGCTTGATCATGTTTTCATTAAGAGTGTTGCGTGAAGAGGAGGGGATACTCAAAAACCGGTCTGCCGTCAATGTGTTAGTGAGAGAGAGCAGGAGGGACAGGGAGGGGCTAAGCGAATCAATGCAACGATATAAGATTTGATCCAATTTGGCAGTCAATGTTGATATTGTGGCGAGCCGCCACAAATGCATCAATGTATGCGAAACCCTCACGTGATTCTGTTACCAAACATAACCACGGGAACGTTCAGATAGACAGAGTTATCTAGTATTCAAGTGCTTTTACTGCAGTGGGGTGTTTTCTGAAAGTACAGAGTATTTCTCTCACAGAGCTCTTGGTCCTTCTCTTTCTCTCTCAGTGAATGAAGGAGGAATCAAACAGGTGTCTAATTACTGTCCTGACCCAGGGGAGACGGAGAATGGCAAACGGGTCGGCTCCAACTTCAGGTGAGTTGGTGCTGCAGCTGAAGTGATGGGGGCTCAGATTTGTGTCGAAGTTAAGGAGCGGGGCAGTATGCTCTCCATCCAATGTCAGTATTATGGCATGCAGCATATTCCAAGTATTGCTGTCACTATTTACCAAGTCAACAACATCTGTGTGCACGTAAACCCAGTTTTAGTCTTGTTATGACAACCTGCTGTTACATTACTATCACATATGGAACGTTTTCTCTATTTGCCCGGGTCATGGATAATCTTCTTGCTAATATTATGAAGTATAGTCTCTCTTCTTTTTCATGAACCAGACCTGTCACAGTTATGTCTCCTCTGCAGGTCCCTGCACTACTGAGTGTACATTTCCTTGTCCATGAAATATATATATTGTCTGTGTCTCTCTCCCCTGGACTATGTTAGCTTGCAATGTAATTCATTTCTAGCATTCATATATAAGCATAATGGAGGTGTTTCATCAGTTTAGGTCACTGCATTAAAGGGTATCACTGTTTATCATTTTTAACCAGGACATTGGTATTCTAAGTTTTGGGAATGAGACAAATTCAAATGTGTCCACTGAATGTAATATATTGATGCACGGTGCAATGTAAACCCGCTTATGAATGACATTAAATAAATAATGATTCTGATATTTCATCGAGAGACATTTTTCAGGAATTGATTGCTTTTTCAGGCGTTGATAGTGTTTGTTATCCTCTCAGCATCGGAGCAACGGCTCAATTTACTTGTGATGAAGACCATGTGCTACAGGGTTCCAAAACGATTACCTGCCAGCGCGTAGCAGAAGTCTTTGCTGCTTGGAGCGACCACAGACCCGTCTGCAAGGGTGAGCGAGGCTTCTGAAGAGCTAATAAAACAGTTTGATTAAGGCAGTGCCTCTGGATATAGGCTCTATGCAGATAGAGGAAAGTTCATTTTTGTTAATTATGTATGAAGGCCTCTGCTGCAGCACTCTACTTTTCCATTACGAAATGCTCTGCCTGTTTTTCCATGTGTCATAATACCTGGAGCACCTTTTAGAATTTGATTAATGAAAGTGCAGCTAATAGACCTTCTATCTACTTGTGCAAACAATATATTAACTTTCTGTCATATTACAATGCAGGAGTTATTACTCTCCCGTCTGAGCACATTTATTGTGAATTGTGAAATACAATCCAACTGTATATTGGATTTTAATACATGTTTTTGAATAATCAAGAATCTTTTTAACTTAATTTGTTTATTGTCCTTTGTCTTCATGTTTATATTATTGCAGTAAAAACGTGTGGGACGAATCGACAAGGACCCTCTGGGACTTTTACATCCCCTAACTTCCCTATCCAATATGAGAGCAACTCCCAGTGTGTGTGGATCATCACAGCCAGCGATCCAAACAAGGTAGCGCAATAGAGTCTGAGTTCTTCTTTGAGTTTGTAGTGTTTTGTCCAACTCGTGTTTTGTGCCGTACTTATTCACATCTGCTTTAGAGCATAGATAAATCAGTTACTTTCAAGATGTAAACACCAGATACTGTAGCTATAGACGAGAGGGCCATGGTTAAGTGTTTGCCATTATTACCTGCAATCCTATCAGGTTATAATTACTTTGCTATTGCTTGTAAAATTTACCTCAGAACAGTCTCTTTGCACTGTAAATATGGTATATATAAAAATGAAATATTGGCTTTTATTTTCTTTATTCATTTATTGAAGAAATCCCTCGCCGTAGATTATGAAAGTATTCAGTTTAAGTAATATAGTGTATTATCCCATTTGTCTTTCTCATTAAATTCTCAATTAAGAATGAACGAGATCAGCTTTTCCCCAGTGTGAAGAGGTCAAAGCTGTTTTCCTAATGATCATTACTGCTCTCTTACAGTCCATCAAATCTGGCTCTCCGTCGGTATTCCAGTGAGATTTGTATTTATACACAAGGGTGTCAACTCAGTGCTCTCCTGCTAATAAACAATAACTAACCCACTAACACACACTCAGAACTCACTAGGACTGGGAAGTGCCATAGAGTTGTGCCACCGCGCCCTCTCCTAGGCAAACACGCCATTGACTTGGCAGTGAAACTTGGACCCTTAGTGTTATTACGGTAATTACGCTTACACGTGCATTGTAATGACGCTGTTATACATGGATATTGCTCAGGCATTGTCCTCCCAATGGCCATAGAAAGGGATGTTAAGGCTGATGTTTGTCATCATGTCATTACAACATCCTTTCTTTCTTTTTCCATGTCGGCCAAGTGTAGGTTGTGATAATTTGGCTTTATTGTGTCATGTTTTCTGCAGCAGACTCTGTTTACATGATTATTATCAGTGTAAGCAGCAACCAGTTTGATCAGTGAGTATGTCATCTTTTGTGACGTTATGTACATTTCTTAAGGGAAGAAAGATCAAGACCAGTGACAGCCGACAAATTTGCCTATCATGATTGGTTTTTAGTATTTGATTGGCGCTAATGTGAAGAGATGCTGCTGTCACTTTCCATATTGCTTTGAAGGATGTTTGGGGTGTCCTTTTGTTTGCGAGGTCTGGCCTGAACAGGCACTATTTGTTAAAGCCTTATTCTATAAACAGTCACACATTTGAGTTCTAGGTTTGTCTTTTATTTTCTCTTGACTTCATTGTTGGTTTGAGTTTAAGGGGTAGTTTCTGCATAATTCATAAAGTAACAGAATGTAGGCTATATTATGCAATTACCTTAAGATAAGAGGAAGTCTTAGGTTTTTACAGGATTGATCAAACATGTTGTAGTCTCCCTGCAAAAACGTATAAGGCATTACGTAGGCCTTTCTGTAGGTAGGCTTGCCTCTTTCAGTTCAGCTGTCTCGAGGAGCACTCTCTCTAAAGGCCAGTTATTGAAATGAGCAACCATGTTATGAATTTCATATAAATGAGATGTCGGGTTATTTGGTAATAAAATTACTGCTCATCATTGAGAGGGTTTGGATTATATAAATGAATACCACCAATAGCATCGACTCTCAGGACAGCAATGGCGGTCGGCAGAGCTGTTGGTTGGAACCACTTGGGTACAGTTGGGTGGGAACAGAATGGCTTGTATTTGAAAAAAATGTAGCTGGCAAACAAATTGTTTAATATGTCAACATATGTACATAAACAATCTGCACTTCATGTGGGAAGACTTGGATGTAAATGCTTCAATAGTATGTTTCTAAATACTATTAATACTCTCAAATACTGCCATGCCGCATGCTAACACACATTGTATTTTATTACAGGTTATTCAGATCAACTTCGAAGAGTTCGACCTAGAAATTGGGTATGATTCGCTAACAATTGGAGATGGAGGGGAAGTAGGTGATTCTAAAACAATAATACAAGTGTAAGTACCACATAAAATACTTCTTTGGATGTGTATTGTACTATGATATTGCTCATGCAGTCGCATATCTTGCAGAGCTGGCTAGATCTGCATTCGTTTGGATAATTTGATTGTTTGATTGTTTGATATGCAGAAAACCTCTGAATGAATTTAATGACTGCGCCATTTAAGTAAAGGCTTGCTTTGTGGAAGCACATTCTGTCATGCCCTATATTTACCAACAAACAAAACTTATACAACATTGAATTTTTGTTTCAATACATTTTAAAAGATCTTTTGAAAACTGTGTGAAAGATGAAAGTGGGGTCTGATACCATCGTGATTTATTTTTGTTTCCCTGTCTGCAGGCTGACTGGGAGCTTTGTTCCAGACCTGATTGTCAGCATGTCCCATCAGATGTGGCTTCATCTCCAGTCTGATGAGAGTGTGGGCTCGATTGGCTTCAAGATCAACTATAAAGGTACACAGACTGTAGTGCTGATATCATCTCTCTGTCTGTATTCATGCCTCTTTCAGTAAAGCAACAAGTCCATTTTCCTGTCTGCTTTTCTGTCCCAGCTGTCTGCCTGCCTGCCTGCCTGTCTCTCACGTATCTATCTCCTTCTAAAGAAACTTTCTTAACCAGGCTCTCAGACTCTTCACCTGGACCTTTATAGATAAATGTTAAAGAAAAAAAAAAGTAGCTCAAAGTACTTGGCTTGACTTAA
This sequence comes from Leptoclinus maculatus, assembly GCA_032191485.1. Lineage (NCBI taxonomy): Eukaryota > Metazoa > Chordata > Actinopteri > Perciformes > Stichaeidae > Leptoclinus > Leptoclinus maculatus. Next base: position 16,239,566 of record JAVDOI010000008.1, read on the forward strand.
TTCTCTACTTTTCACCCTTTCCTCTCTTTCCATCCCTCCCTCCCTCCTTCCTCCCCTCCTCCTTTCACCCACAGAAATTGACAAGGAGAGTTGTGGTGACCCTGGGACACCTCTGTACGGTTACCAAGAGGGTAGTGGCTTTCTAAATGGAGATGTTCTGCGCTTTGAATGCCAGTTTGGATTCGAGCTCATCGGGGAGAGGATGATAACCTGCCAGAACAACAATCAGTGGTCGGCTAATATCCCCATCTGCATATGTGAGTCCATAGTTTTTTATGACGGCAAATTAAGCAATAATTTACGCGCTTGGAAAGTTCACAATGACACTAAGCTATTGGAGGATTAATTGCAGTGTTGTTAAATGGCCATGCAGTGCATTGCGTGTGTAAACAGCAACATATATAATGTAAAATGGGAAATTGATAGGATAGGGTTGCCTTGTTATTTCAAAGAGAAGAATGCAGGGTACACACCGTTACACTATACAAATACTCAGGAGAAGGGAAGCCTTTCTCAAGACAACCTAAACCCTTCCTGTAAGTTTCACTATACCAAACCCAAATACTTAACAAAAAAATTCAAGTTCCATTGGGACAGTGTGCAGTATTCCTGTGCGCTTATATAGCTGTATGTCTGTATCTTTGTACACTAACTCCTCTGTTCCCATCCCCCTTAGTTTTATTTTTCTCGAACTACTCAGCACCCATGGGAGCAGTGCTGTCTCCTGATTGCTGAGCTAGTTATACAGGACTGACATTGTTCGATCCTGATCTTTGTGGTCGGTCCTGTCATGGCACAGTCCACAGTGTGCATTGTCATGTGACCAGTGAGAGTTGCAGTGAAACAAATGGCCTTGCCTGGGATATTACACTTTCAAAATCATTACTAATATATTTCGTCCCCTCTATCACACAGTCCCCTGTTTCTCCAACTTCACCGCTCCCATGGGGACAGTGTTGTCTCCTGACTACCCAGAGGGCTATGGGAACAACCTGAACTGCGTGTGGCTCATTATCTCTGAGCCTGGCTCCAGAATCCACCTGGCCTTCAATGACTTTGACCTGGAGCCCCCCTATGACTTCCTCACTATCAAAGACGGGGATCAGTCAGGAGCCACAATACTAGGACGCTTCTCAGGGGCCGAAGTTCCTTCCCACCTGACGTCCAACAGCAACGTACTGCAGCTGGAGTTTCAGGCTGATCACTCTATGTCTGGACGAGGGTTCAACATCACTTATAGCAGTAAGGGAATGTTTGAGTCATAGCATAGTAAAGCATTTAGAAGCAAATCATTGCATCCACCATTTTCCTTTCATGGTTAGGGATGAGTGTGAAGGTGTCCTTGCAAGTATCACGGCTGACTGAGCCCTTAAAGCCCTTGTGTGCTTTTCAAAAACTTACAAACAACTAACCAAAGAAACAAAAATAATCCAGGGTAAAGTGCAAAGAAAATGACATTATATATCTTATTAATGATAAAGGATGGGATGAAGTTCAGCAGTACCAGTAATTTGTGTATTTGCATGTTTTCAGTCTTTTTGAAATGAATGCTATAAGGAAATGAGCTTTAAGGAGAAATGATACTACATTGCACCCCGAGTGAAGCGTGAGTGCCTTAACAAAACAAAAAGGCAGCATTTAGGAGAGTGCAAACAGTTCCTAACTCTTGTGCCTCATTGCCTAATACAACACCATCGTAATTATTTTCCTCCTGGCGAAGGCACAACAAGCAATGAAGACATAGACTATTGTCACCCTCAGGTGTACAGAGCAGACCTCTAGTTAGTTTTTTTGTCTCCTACAGACAGCTACATCCATTTCCCTTATCTCCCGACTCCTCAAAGACCCCCATTTCTCATTCACGCAAGAGCGTTTGTCACCAGATCGTGTTCTCTTTCTTCTCATTACAAGCTTTCGGGCGTAATGAGTGCCCTGACCCTGGCATCCCGTTGAATGCCAGGCGCTTTGGGGACAGCTTCCAACTGGGTAGCTCCATCTCAGTGGTTTGTGAGGAGGGCTTCATCAAGACGCAGGGAGATGACACCATCACATGCCATCTGGAGGAAGGCAAGGGGATGTGGAGCGGACTCATCCCTAAATGTGAAGGTACTGAAATGGAATGGCTGATAATTGTGTGGTTGGTGGACAGATGTGTCAACTATTGAGTCAGGAAGAGAGAGATGGAACAGAAAGAAAAGTGAGTGTGTTATGTGGAACATGCAGCTCCACTACAGGGTTACAGCCCTTTAGTGACTCATCCTATATTCATTTTCTTTCAATGTTTTTCATGTGTGTACAAAAACGATTACTGAGTTATATAAAACAACGGCTATTTCCTTCTCTCCTATCCAATCTATTTATGTGTTTAATTTATATCTTTATCCTCACAATCCCTCCCACCATTCTTCCCCGTCTCTGCTCTTCCAGCTCCTTGCGGGGGCCACTACTCAGGGCTGTCTGGTGTCATCCTCTCCCCGGGCTGGCCAGGCTACTACAAAGACTCCCTGAGTTGTGAGTGGGTCGTTGAGGCCGAGCCGGGAAGCTCCATCAAGATCAGCTTCGACAGGTTTGTATGACAGTGCTGCAACAACTCATCCGTGGAAGAAAAAAAAAAAAGATACGCACATACTCGCACACAATTTTTTATGTACGTTTATCCACATACTGCACTGCATCTGAGTACTATTTATACACATACCTGCATATATAGTAGACACACACACACACACACACAGACAGAAAGTATCAATTCATGCACTAGTGTATATGTGCTCAGACACAGAACGCTTACCTCTATCCCTGGAAGCCTCTGAGTTAGAAATAGAAAGTCTGAAGAGGTGGAACACAGTCCTGGACCTAGTTTCCAAAAATGTTGAAAGCCTCGAGTAATTCTTTATTTTGTTTACTGGCTCCCGCTCACTTCCTTAGAGAGCTGCAATAAAAGGAAAAAAATAGTCTTTGCTCTAAGATCTTTATTTCCGACCATTAAGGAGCGAAACCATAAAATGTTCATATTTTATAATCAACGCTTTCTCAGTGCTGACACACTCCTTTGTAAAGAAACAAAGACTTTTCTTTTGTGCTCCTCCTCACTTTAAACGAGCCAAAGTTTTCATAAGCCTAGTTTATGCAGCTTCTTTTTTTTTCAAGCTCTTTGCATTCAAAATAAAGAGAAGTGTGGCTTCTCTCTTGCTGAAATTATCTGACGGTATTTTTTTGATGGCAATATTGGAACTGTATTGTCACTTGTTTGATGATGTAGAGACCTGGGAGTGACCATGGATCCATACCATTTCAGGTTCCAAAGAAAGTCATTGTCGTGCAAGCAATTTCTTCTTATTTATCTCCATACAATTAGAATCTTTTCTCTGCGGACAAAACTGGGTAAATAGCTTCAAATTGTCTAATCAGTCAAAGCAGAAGTAATGTTTTGAATACAAATAATTGTGTACTCTGCATCTCCCTCTCTCTGCTCTCTTTATTTTGAAGGTTTCAAACTGAGCTCAGCTATGACTTCCTGGAAGTGCATGACGGCCCCAACCTGCTCTCTCCTCTGGTTGGCTCTTTTAATGGAACCCAGGTCCCTCAGTTCCTGTTTAGCAGCGGTAACTTTCTGTACCTGCTTTTCACCACCGATAACAGTCGATCAAACAGTGGATTCAAGATATTATTTGAAGGTGAGAGTGTTACTATTGCTGCATGCACTGCAAAACATCAGGAGTTATGAATGTATTTTTGCTTTTCATATCATTCAATAGCATTTAATTGATTTTAAATGAGATATGTCAACAATAGGAACAAGGGAGACACAATTCCAAGTATGTGGGGTTTAAATTCAATTTAAATTGATCTGCCTTTCTTGTAACACTTTATAAGGTTTCTTATCTTACATCACCACTAATGTTAATAGGCCCTTTTTACAACCATGTTATAGCAGGGTAATGACATAGCTACTGTGAAAAGGACCTATTCTTAGGATATCTCAGTTCTTTCAGGTTGAGCAGTTGTTTAAAAACCCCATTGTTATCAAGGTCTTTTGTGTGGGAGGTTAGGGAATAGCTCTTGAGTGAAATCAAAGCCAAACTTGAGGATAAAGCCCGCTGCACATCTTAATCAATGTAGCTTATTAAATAATAGTGTGCTGTAACTTGTAAATGTCAATAAACACTGAAACTACATCGCATTAAATGTTCAGTGCAATATTGGGAAGTTATGTCATGTGGGTTACATCAACAACGGACTTGAAGCGACCTACCCTAAATCCCAGTCCCCAGATTCACTGTTTCGCTATCCAAATGTGTTCTTGCACTCTCCGGTGCAACAGAAGCCCCGAGTTTAAATGTGCAAGCTTGTGGAGGAAGGTTGTCTGTGCACAGACTGACTAAGAACATCTGGGTTAGGGAGGAGAACTATTAGCTCTCAGAGGTACTTAATCGAATACTGTGAATACCTGGGTAACATCCTCTGCTCTTGGGAGAGTTTGTTTTTAATTTTTTCTTCTCCACATCATTATGCATGGAGTGGTAGTCCTTGAAAAATCAAATAGAAAAATACTCTGGACATAGTGTGATTTATTTCCACGATTATTTGCACTAGCACCAGTATCCTTGTCTCTCTGATGTGATTCATAAGACTTCTTATGTCTGTATTATTGACTGAAAGCAGTACACAAGTGCCTTTGTCTTATTATGTTTCACTCTCAAGTGCATTTTTCTTTTGTTGATGAGGCTATTGAAAAGCAATAACAGTAAGATCATATTAGCTTCTTCCATTGCAATTTAGGACGCGTCTTATTGCTGAAATACTTTGGGGAAACCCAGTCTTGTTCATTTGTAAAATTGGTCTTACAAAGTAAGGCTGTTGTGAATTAGCCTGTGAATCAACTGAGGCACAGGAACACTGCTTCCCATTGCCTTTGTAATGGATAACTATTCAGTCACAAAACATACAATAACATGTTATCAAATCATATTTAGGCCCATATATTCAATGTGTGTTTTCTCTAATTTCACTCCTAACCATTGTATTTTTTTATTATTATTTTTGCATTTTCTTCCACCAAATTCCTGCACCCTGGAGGCCAGTACCAGCAATGATCAATGAATGCTCTACTTCAGACAATATTTGTGTGTTTCCTTACTAAAAATATCCCGTATTACTCAAGGAGAGCAAGACAAGTTTTCTACAGAGGACTAGCAGTAGAAAGGAGGAGCCCTGTTATCACACTGGGTTGTTATACAGGTTATTCATGTTGAAGACTGTAATCTATAGCTCACAAACCCACATAATATAACTCTACTACACTGTTAACTGTGTCATTTCTTGAAGATAATTCTGTTCCACGTTGCCAAATGTAACACCTGCTGGCCATGTAGTAGTACTACACTTCTCCTAATTGATCAACATTCATTACAGTGGGGTACTGGACATTTTCAGACAATATTTGGTGGACTTGCTGAGAGTGTGTGTATCTGTCGCCGTTTGATTCTGCAGTAGATGCAATTTTACATTAATTTCACATTGTGTGCCGCCCGTTTAAATGCACTTCATGCTGGGCTCACAGTCACTGATGCCAGACATCCCACAATGAACAGGATACTATTTGCTGACATGTCTAAGTCCCTTGACAGGGTCAATCACCTGAAACTGCTGAAGCACCAGCAATTGGACTAGAACCAGGACACCTTCGAACGAGAACAAAAGGAGATAACTAGCTTGCAGCTTTGTGTATATATTATACATATGTATATGTGTATATAAATATATATATATGTATATAAAAAGAGACACTTCACCCAAAATGTACAATTATATCTTACTAGCTTGGTATATGGGAGCTCTGGAAATATGGAAAGATAGATAGACCATAGTCATTTTCCGGTGACAAATATGAATAATTATAAATGCTTACCGGCTCATTTAAATTGTTTGCGAATCCGTAAAACTGCGACATTAAATTATAGCTTTTGTTAATCCTACTGTAGCTTAACATCGGCTTCCCACCGATGACTTGATAACTGCTTACACAACTGTGAGTCAGTGCCTAAAATCAGCATATATTTTGTTCATCAAAAACCATACTTAGAATATGAAACCTTGTTTTCTTTAACGCCTGAGGAACCCACAACTCTATCAAGGTTATTCAGACAAACTGTCAGCCATTCGGCAGTCAATGCAATAGTGCATTTTTCTTTATAGTCTTAACTATGTCTTGTTATGAAACAGCCTTTGCTATTGTCTGAAATTTGACACTTTTACGATGCAGTCCCCTTTGCGCATCATGTAATATATTTTTCCCACTTTTGGGTATTCATTCTAAAATTGAAAAGTCAAAATAAAAGTCAAAGTAAATCGCTTACTTTGGAAAACTTGCTTTCTCTATTATGTATGCAACCCGAGACCTATCATTGTTGTGATGATTGTAATAACATCAAAGCTTCTGTCTGCACTTCTTTTGGATGAATGTGACCTAGAAAGTTTACTGATTGCAAAAATAGAATTGCCATCACATTTTCCATGAATGCTGTATGACTTCAATATACCTCTGTAGCTCGACAGTCCTACTTTATTTGCATATGCGAGAGCAAACCTCCTCCTCTACTGTGTAAATAGTTGAAGAGAAAATGACAGTGTGACAAAAACATACAATTAACTGCACAAAGCTTGGTACATAGTTGTGTCACCGCACAATGTAGATGTGTTTCTTGGTAACTATTATCATCAGTCACAGTAACGGACCACACAAACCAGACGATACCTAAAGGTTGTGAACTAAGAGGACAACAGTTTACATTTCATTGCCAAGTTGAGGATGTACAATTGTCTCGAAATCATATTCAAGAACCCGTTTGATTTTAATTTCTCTAGTGGTCACATTGGACACATACTCCTGCATGGATCCTGGTATTCCAGTGAATGGCTTACGGTTAAGCCATGACCTGTCCATCGGCTCCACGGTGTCCTTCCAGTGTGACCCAGGATACAGGCTGAGCCACGACGAGCCACTGGTGTGTGAGAAGAACCACTTCTGGAGCCACCCACTGCCCACTTGTGATGGTACGCATACGAAAATGTTGACACAATTGGCAATGCATTCCAGCTCAGGCTGCAGTCTCATCCATGACGGCACAATTTCCTTTTGAGTGAATGTTAATTAAATTTGTAAGAGCTATATGGCCATTTGAACACCTTAGAGCTGAATCACCATAAAATACGAGTACCACCAGTTTCAAAAAGGTAACTGGGTTCCTACAGCAGCTGCTACCATCGCTATATTTTATTCTCAAACCAACAATAAAAAAAAAAAACATGGCCTTGTTGGCAACGACACAAGCATAAGTGACTATGGGTAGCCTACAGCAGCTCTGACTAACCAAACATAAGCTTGTCAAAGTGCTTTTTACTCAGCAAATAGACCCAGTCCTTGTGTGAACAACTTACTTGGGCTGTGATGAATCATGTATTACTGAAGACGGATTATCCTCAACTTCAAAAGCATGAAGTTCAGCATGTCCCTGATAGTTGTGGTATCTCACATAATCTCCCTCTCCCAGGCTGTGTTTGTACAGGTTTGCTCTTTGTGCTGTTTAGAAGCGCACTGAAGGACAATTGTGCCGATTATTGTTGCAGTGAAAAAAAAACGTAGATGATATCTCGAAGTCACGGATCACTCAGCTGAAAGAATATAATGAATAAAAAAAAAAACATGCAAGAGTTGGCGGTGGGCACCATACCGTGCATATGATACAGTGCTGCGTTATGCAGCTTCAGCCCAACAGTTGTCCTGGTAATGTACTTCATGGCGTGGAGAGTTTTCTCGCCTAGGTGTGGGCCAGACTGGTGCTAAATGCCTTGGCTCTTTGCCTATAGAGCCTCTAAAGTAGATCGTTTTCCAAGCGTGCTCATCCACTTTTAATGACTTTATGTAATTTTGGCTCATTAATAAAATATTTGATATAAATTTGTTGGTGGGTAAGGATTCAGGCCTTGATGTGGTGGAGGGCCCAAGGGTGGGAGGAGAGAGGATGAGAGGGGGGGTGGGTGTGTGCAGCTGAGGAGCCTCAGGCTTCTCTGTGATCCTCCATAAACATCATCTGACATTCATTACTTTGAAAATATGTACATGCACAAGAGTTCTACTTCTAATATTTGTCAACAATTGCTGTTTTGAAGAAGGCATCCGGATATTTGGTTGTAACAACACCACTCTTTGGGCATTCAAGCCAAAGAACACACAAACACACACATATACTTAAAGACAGGGAAACAAAGCTTGTAAATTTCCATCTATGCTATTTAATAAAAAAAAAAGCAGTGCCCTTTATGTGATATGACCTTTTAGTTTAAACACAATTGACGGCATCAGAAAACGGTTGCAGGTTGGTACAATATCCAATTTGACCGTTTAACCTTCAAACGGATCTAGCATTAACCTCCCGGTCCTCGGCAGCCAGTGAGGTTAGAGATTTATCTCATTAACTTCCTTTGATAAGATAAGGAGCTCTCTGGCAGTAAAATCAATAGTCAACATGCATGAGAGTCATAATACTGCAGTGGCAATGATGTCGCTGCTTTAGACGACACTCCCTATCACCGCCACTGTAGCTACTCTACACGGTTGGATGCAACTGGATTATCCCACCGACCTGAAAAGTAGTTGGATGCAGCCGTGGCCCGGTGGTAGAGCGGGGTCGTCCTTCAATCAGAAGACGGCGGTTCCGCTAGTCCATGTCGATGTGTCCTTGGGCAAGACACTTAACCCCAAATTGCTCCCTCAGGCTGTGACTGCGGTGTATCAATGGGTGTGAATGGTTAGTTAGAGTCCTGATGGGCAGGTTGCACCTTGCATGGTAGCCCCTGCCATCAGTGTATGGACGTGTGTGTATGGGTGAATGACGACATGTAGTGTTAAAGCGCTTTGAGTGGTCGGAAGACGAGAAAAGCGCTCTACAAGTCTACACGAAATTCAAAATCACTCACAGTCAAAATAAAGCCTGATGCTCTAATCCGCTGAATATGCTTGTGTCAGTTCATGCGAATTGTAAGTAATTTTAATGGATTAACACGCTTTCTGACAATGCCTTTCAGTTGAAGATACCATAGGAGTGGAAAGTATGGATGGATAGCTGAAATCATGAATAATTGATGTCCTGGCAGTGGGGCAGCTTTGGAGAGGAAAGAAAAAACATTGTGTTGGCAGAATTACAGGTAGTCATAAAAATAGCAGGACAGGATGTGATATGACTCAAATGCATTATTCATTTAAATTGCTCCTCTGTCTTCAGGTGAAGGATTTATTGGTTCATTTAAAACTTTCTTTTTTTTTTTTTTCCAGCAACAGTTTATCATTCATTATCTTCCCTTTCTATTCAGCATCATGCGGTGGGGATATCGGGGGACCTGGAGGGATCATCTTATCACCTGGCTTTCCGGAGCTTTATCCTAACTCTCTGAACTGTACATGGACTGTAGAAGTAAGCCATGGAAAAGGTAGGAACATTTTATAAGTATACATACCATGCATACTAAATTACTTTTTTTATTATTATTTTGGTATTAAGCCCTATACTGTATAGCTTAGGAACTATATATTGATTTAGGAAATATTTTTATTTTGCACTTGTGTAAATAATTCCCACACTGCAGTTCAGTTGCAGCACGTTTGTTTGTATTGTGGTCCTTACCACGCTGACATTCAACAGTCCTCATAATGACCAAATTATAACGCTATGAATAAAAGCGACATCCCCTCAACAGATTCCAAGAACATTACAAGGATTTATTATTATGAAGTGAGAAATGATTCAAGCAAATATCATTTAAATGTACCGACCTTTTTTTCCCCTTTGGCAAGTATCCAGAATATGAGAAGGGATAATATTACACCCATTGAAGACTTAACTGTATGGTTCTTTTTTAAAAGTGTGTTCCAGTATCTGAGAATTGAGTTACATTTCTTCTTCTTCATCTTATTACACACATTTCAGCCAACGTTCTACAGTACACTGCTTTATACAGTTGGATAGCATTTAACACTTCTTTTCATCATTTCTTTTCACCTGGCTAATTTAATGAACTGCTTTGACATGTCAGTGGTTCACCTGGTGAGACAAATCCGGTATCTCAGTTTTATTCTCTATTTAATTAGCTTAATTCCATTAGCACAGCTCTCACTGTCAGTTATGTGATCAGTAACCAGTTCTCCAAGACCTTCTTATTCATTATCATTTGAAAAGTGCACTGAGCTTATCTCAGTTCCCTAGCACGTAGCTGCATTATCCCCGTATTTCACCGTCTTGTTATCTTCTTTCAAAGGGCCCATTGAAATGACATTTCTTACTATTTGCACATTATCCAAAACTAGCACCTCTATTTCCTCACTGTAACTTTGGTAGTTTAAATCCAGAAGAAGACCTATCAGCAATCCCTCCACTCAGAGCTGTTTGACATGACAAAAGCAAATTGAAGCAATTTTTGCCACTATAAGGTGTTTAATTTGTGTTTAACACGTATTTGTTTTTCTTGCCATGTAAGAACTGTATAATATAATTACTGTCCATATATATATACATATATACATACGTACACTAGGCTAATAATGGCAAGATGATGGTTATATATGTGTATGTAGTTTCTAAAAGGTGTGCGATAAAGAGGTGGAGTACCGAAGGACATCACTCAATCCTCCCCAAATATCTCACACCAACAAATCAAAGCTTGTTTTAACCGCACTGCATTGCTTCTTTTTTCCCTGTCTTATATAGTATATTTAGTGACTATAACAATAACCTCACCCATGTTCTCCTATCAACAGCACTATCCTTTTACTTTCTTACATAGGTCCTTTAACATTCAACAATAACAGGATGCATGAAACTCAATTGCACCCACAACTAAAAACCGAAAACAGCAAGTCAAAATTATAGAATTTGCCTAATTGCCTAATTCTAATCAAATTCGACACAGGGCCTAATACGGTGTAAGTTATTCAAAATGCCAAATTAATTTAGTGTGGGGCAATTAGCAATCAAACCTCATATACGCATATAGAAGAACTGCAAAATTGGGAAGCTAAGGACTTGTACGTAGACCTCACCCAAAACCCTGAAGCGTGAGAAACAAATTTGATTAATTATAGATAGTAAGTGATGAAAATAAGCTATTGCACATCACATTTGTAATCAGAGCCTAATTCAGCTGACTAAATATGATTTAGAGAGGCAGGGCCAGAGCCATGAAGTCCAAGGATCTGAGTTGAGATTGAAGTTCCCAGAGACACACTTGTTTCCATTATTTTAACATGGAAAAGGTTTAAAAACGTACTGGTGCAATACTTGCATCAGACATTGTACCACAGTCTATATCCTACATAATATACATTTTCTTGAGATAGTTTTCATTACACACACAGGGGATGCGTGCCTCTTATCTTGGCACTGAGTATTTTTGATCCTGTGGCTACTGACTGGAAGACAAATTCATCTTTAGCTCTGTAACTATTCCACTCAGTAATTACCAACATCCCGCACCAACTATAGTAAAATATTGGGATGCCCCCTCACCATGGATGGCTCTTTGTGATAAATTGATCATTTGGCTTGACTCTCTGTAGTGTAATTGCTGTTTTACAGAGCACAATCAATCATTTCATTTTGTTTATTTATTTTATGGCCATTTGGGACTTTCTTTTTCAAGTGAGCCAAACATTGTGAAGGACATTATAGAGTCATATTCCAACAGATTCAACAGATGGCATTAAAATGGCAGTGTGAGTATTGTACTGAAAAGCAGCCAACTGGCCATCACGGGTGGAATGAAGATGCGTTTGGGTCTGAGTTACAGTGTGAAAATACAAGCAGGGTGTTCAGTGTTCCAACCTAAAAGTGAAATAATAAGGTGTTGATATAACATTTAGAATAATTTTGAACAACCTTCACACAATTTCTAATCTCTTTGCTGCTGTAGCAGATTTTCTGTTTTCTCTTCTCGTGTGAATCTGTATAATTGTCCAGCTCGGCCAGTTAGAGATGTTTTGTCGTCAAGTTTTAAAGATGGTTAGACCAAAGTGTGTGAAAGTGAAGCTGACTAATGCTCATGGACTGGAGGCCATGCTTTTTCAATTACATATAGTTTTTATCTGTGAAAATCATTTCCCCTTTTTTAGTTTTCCCTGCGAGTTTGCTATTAACTTTGCATTTTGAAATTGCCTTTAATCTTTTTTGTGTCCCTTATTATGTGTCAGATTTTCCTTTTTTTTCGCTTTTCATTTCAGTATGATCATTTTAGGAGCATTCGTTTCAGTATGCTCATAGTGCTGCTGTAAGGATTAAAGCATTTATTATTTAGAATGAAAAATGCGTACTGCAGATGGATGTTTCAGCAAACTAAACCCAAATTAATACAACTGATTTTTAATCAGGACAATGACATTTGAAATTATAGCTTACATTTAAATTGAATAGTAGTCACATTCAGTTTGAGGTTGTTGCATTACATTTTATTTTGTGCCCTACAATGTAAACAGCAAATCCATTTCTTAACCTTATGGGTCAGTAATGGACATGAAAACATCAAATGTATGCTTTACATATTCTATTCAAAGCCTTTTCTACAGTATTTTCCTGAACACCTCTCACGCTGGACTGTCTTATTTTCGCCCTCCAAGGTGTCCAATTCACATTTTACTCCTTCCACCTGGAGGATCACCATGACTACCTTCTGATAACAGAAAACGGCAGCTTCGTCCAGCCGCTCGCTCGACTCACCGGCTCAGAGAGGCCCTCACCAGTTAACGCCGGCCTATATGGGAACTTCAAGGCCCAGCTACGCTTCATTTCTGACTTCTCGATATCGCTGCAGGGATTCAACATCTCCTTCTCGGGTATGACGGCATATATGGGTTCCTTCTGTAGGAGGCAGGCAGGGGGGGAGTATTGGTAGGTGTGTAGACAGGATGGGTGAGTAAAGCTTTAAAAAGAGGAATTGGGCGGACTGAGGATGCGGAAAATATGGTGGGGGGAGTTGTGAGGTACAAGGCATATATGAAGCACACCGTGACGGAGAGATGGAAAGGGAGATCAAAAGTGCTAAGCTTCTCTAAAGCGTGCATGAAGTAACACGTGAGGAGTGATTTGTTGGTCAGAATGGGAGCAGGCTTAAGGTGGACCAAGCCACAGGCTGCACCGATCAGAGGAGGATAATTAAGAGACAACGAGGTCACGCAGGTAGAGGCTGTCTGACCGTGATGGGAATGATCATCAAAGCATGCCCTGTGGGTCAGTATCCTGAGGACTGAGGAGACTGAGGGGAATGTGGTGGTGATGGTGGTGGGGGGGGGGGTGTAAGGGAAATAATGGGCCCCCCATGCAGAGACCAGGGAATGGAGAAATGGAGAGAGAGAGGTGGAGATGGGAGGCTTAGGGAGGGGGATAGTGAGAGGAAAGAGATGAGACAGATGGTGATGCTGAGTGAGCAGGGTTGACGAGAGGGCGGAGGGAGAGTGAGGGAGAGAGAAAGATCCTGTGAGAGAGAGATATAGTAAAGTAGAAAAAGAGAGCGAGGGAGGGGAGGGTCTGCTTCGTGAGCATGCTGGCTAAATGTTTGCCTGCTGTTCGCTGAAGTGAAGCATAACTTATGCAGCCATGAATATTCATGAAATTTAGTTTGCGAGTGTGTGTGCGTATGTCCTTGCATGCTCTGTAATTAGCATCTATAGATTTCTTGATTGGAATTCATTTTTTAACCTTTCCTGACCTTTTGATAAAAAAAATGTGCCAATGCTGTCAGGCCACATCTAAGGTGTGATGCTGCTGCTTTGCTGTGTTAAAATCAATAGTTGTACTAAGTTCTGCATGCTACAAAGTAGAGCCCGTGAGAGGAATGCTGCTGGGAGTAAGACCTTTTTCCTCTCATACGGCCTGAGTGCCATCTACATCTCAAATGATGAGGCCACCAACAGCCCATGTATAATACAAATCCACGCAGGGTGGCCTAGTTTGTGGAGAGCCCATTCTTCATCCAGGCATCCAAGGGTTCAAGCTTTTGGCATGAATCCCAACCTGAGGAAGTGTCCTTGAGCAAGGCCGTTAATCCCCATGAGCTACGGTACTGCTTGCTTTGGATGAACATGCACTCAGAGTTTCATTGACTTGAGCAAGAGAACGGACAATTTTTTCCCCCCTCTGGGATTATTATCAATGACAAGTATCAGCAATGAATCATTCTAATGGAGTATTAATGATGTATTGATTTTTTTGTTTTGTTTCCAGAGTACGATCTCGAACCCTGTCAGGACCCTGGGACGCCTCGGTTTGGCTGGCACACAGGCTCCAGGTTTGGCATTGGGGACTCACTGGCGTTCGACTGCAACACAGGATACCGTCTGCAGGGGGCGAAGGAGATAGGGTGCTTGGGAGGTGGCCGTCGCACGTGGAGTGCCCCTCTGCCAAGGTGTGTGGGTACGTGGTCAGCTGCTTTTATTCCGTTTCCTTTCCTGTTTGTGTTTGTGTATGTGTATTGCAGAATGTTTCACTGTTAGCCAATGTCATGTTTTAACTTTATTTGGCACAGATATGAACTTTCAAGGACTTAGTGTAATTGGATTCAGTTAAGTAGACCACAATGAAATGCTCAGACCTGTGAATTATACCGATGTGAGCTGCTAGGTTAAGAAAGGTTCTTTGAACAACATTCAGAGCATTAATATAGCTGCACTCAACTATTTGCAATGTAAAGATATAGAGGAGTAATGTCCACTTGAGCAGAGAATGAAGTAGTTCTCCTGACATTCAGGATGGCCGACAGCGTCGTTGTTTGCACTTTTAGCACCTTTAGCTGCGAGCCGCCGACTCCGTCGCCGTGTTCAAAGCCGTTGAGAGGCAACAGATGCTCTCAATTTCAAGTTTAGCCCCTTTAAAACTATCCTTTGATAGCTCTTTTCCACTGAAGGCTGCTCCAAGGTCAGGCTAAGGCAGAGGAGTTCAGTGACACTGTACTGAATTTATGTAATTTTTTTGTCCCAGAGAAACTCAATTAAATTATTTGCACATTTTAAGAGCTGAGTCCAGAGATCTAGTCGTTTCATAGAGAGGCTTTGTATAATTTAAACTAGTTCCATCGAGGCATGGGACAATATGAGATTATCCTACCCAAGATCATTTTGATTCACGATATTATCTCCACAATCATCAAAACAATGCTTAAACCTCTTAGAATGTCACTAAATCATACAAGAATCTCTTTACCTTAAGAAACACATATTTGTATTGCATCAGAGAAAAGACACAAAAACAAGCCGATAATCTTAAATAAGGTAATCATAAGTCGTCAGGTTTTTCTAAAATGTATTTATTTAAATACATTTTAGAAAATAGCAACATTGTGCGAGTCATTTCTCCCTCGCATGATAATTCCTGTTTTTTTGTCAAGCAGGCTCCATTTGTCACTTCCCTACAGTGATAGTGAGCTAGACAGCTTTTTCATGTAACTAAGGCGTCAGCAGCTGGCCTTGAAACACCGATCGTGTCATTAAATTCCAAAAAAGTTGTTGGTAGACTTACTTGGTTTGAGAGAGGAGACTTGCTTTTCATAAACTCATATGAACTCAAATGAAATGTTAATGGGGAACAAACTCTAGTATATTTGCCCAAAATAGTTCTGTCAGGCCGAGCACACCCAAAGAGCACCTGAGGGGACACGATCCCTTTTATTTCTAGTGCCGTCATGGGGTCAGAGACCTTGTCTCAGCCTTAATGTAATCGCCTTGTGTGGGGTGCCTAACATGTTTTTGCACAACCCTGAAAGGACTGCTATGATGCCGTACTTTTTACAAAACAATAGTGCTTGGAAACAAATAGCAAAAATATTCATGAAGGCCAGGTAGTGACTTCTTTTAATTGGTAATGAGTTTTAAAGTAGGCACGCTCTTGTTTTTGAAGTAAAACAAATACGTTAATTATTTTTCTCTGTCTGTTTTCTTGCAGCGGAGTGTGGATCGACAGTCTCCAACAGCGAGGGAGTTATTTTGTCACCAAACTATCCAATGAACTATGACAACAGCCACGAATGTGTGTACAGCATTCATGTCCAAACAGGCAAAGGCATCAACATCACTGCCAGCAACTTTCACCTTGCACAAGGTGACATCCTTAAGGTAAGGACATCATGCAGCATGACAGAAAATAGAAAACCAACAAATGAACACGGGGCTTTGATTAATAACTAAGTCAAATATATTTGTGTAATTGTTTCATTTATGTTTAAGAACAAGAGGCAGGTCCTGGTGCTCATTTCTTACATACAACACCAGGAAAACCAGAAAAAAGCTGAATTGTTTTGCCTAGAAAGTCAAAGCATAGGTCAAACAGTAGCAGCAGCAGCGTTCCTTTGGGAAGGAAGGGATTGATTTCTTTGCTCAAGGGCATTTTAACAGTTTTTGGAAGCACCAAAAAAAGTGATGCAAATGACTATGTAGTCTCCACTTCACAGCTGGAATGCACTCTTTTTGGGATGCAGATGTCTTGTCTAAGGCTCCAATTAACAGATCATTGTAGCCTACTATCAGTGTTTCTAGTGTTGGCGTTGTGTAGACAGTAATCTCTTGTACTTAGTCGTTTTGTGAGCATCTGAAATGTGAAAAGACTTGCTTAGAGAGCTAAATTGACTTGGAAGAAAGGGGAAAAACAAAACAAGACAGAGAGGGCCCCCCAGCAGTTATTTCACAGATCTCAAACAGAAATAGGTATACTGACGGAAATTCGTAGGAGTTTAAAAGGGTGCTTCTTCAACAAATAAGTTGCATTAGGCATGTGGATCAAAAAAGATCTGTGATAAAAATTCAATTATAATAAGCAAAAACAACAACACTCTTTGCTTGGGGAATGCACTGCTTTTAAACTCTCATTGTATTTTAGTTTGAATATAATATTTGGTTAATAATTATGGTCACTCCAATAAACATTTTACATCTCATTTAGGACATTTATTTTCGATAGATGGGCCATATATAACAGAGGATATGACTAAAAGCTTCTTTATAATCGTGGCTATTTCTTCAGTATTCATATTTAATTCTCATTATATTATTATTTTACTTTATTGTGGGTATTTTAATCCTCCATGAGCAGCAAGCCTCTCCATCATGTTCTTCTTCTCCGTCTCTGATCAGGTGTATGACGGTAAAGACGGGGCAGCCCTACTCCTTGGCACATACACGGGCACGTCGATGCAAGGTCTGTCGCTTACCACCACCTCAAACTATCTGTGGCTGGAATTTTACTCTGACCAGGAGGCGACAGCAGCGGGGTTCCGGCTCATATACCACAGTGAGTCACATTTCATTTCCCTGGGCTAGAAGGGGCCCTAAAGCTTTTCCAAATGAGTGAATTTAGCCTCACTTCAGGAGCCGGGCATTTCAAGTAGCAAGAATTTGAAAGAACATTTTTAATTGACCCTCACCCAGCTCCACTATGTCTTTCACTGTCAGGGTATCCATTAAACACAGCGTGGTGTTTCTGTGCCTTTCCTGCAGGGAAATTAGCTCTCTCCCTCTGCTTCTCTTTATGTGAATCCCTTGTCCCGCTTTTTTTCATTGCCTTCCACCCCTGCAATTAGTGCCCATGGCTGCCTAACTGTACCTTGTTAAAACAGGTGAATTATTGTCGGGATTGTTGTGCATTAGCAATGTGTATGTGCATCTACTGTATATAGTGTGTACCTCTACATGCAGTATGCGTTTGTGTGTATTGACAGTTTGGATCATTGCTGTAAGTGCGTCAGTAATAGATGGCTTTTGTTTCTCCCCCTAATTGGCTTGCTGACTGTGTATTGTAGCTAACCGTTTCTAATTTATTACTGTGACGAGAGAACGTTTTGGTGACACTGCGTTTTGCGGTCCAATTTAAAGTGTTTTTGTGTTTCACCTGCAATTGAGCTCTCTGAATTATTTTTCGTCTACCAGTGGGGTTTTTTAAGGAAGAATTCAACATAGTTAGTGAAAATAGCAGCAGGCCAAGTGCTGTTTTGACTTGAATAGTATGAGAGCCAAAAAAGTTTTTCGCTAACTTGCACTTACTTGATCCACACTGTCTGTGATAATTGCACCAAATGTGCCAGGCTCAAACTGTTATACTACAGCTCACATTAAATAACCGCTTTACTGTAGTGCAGTTCAGCATTACTCACGGTTTTGGGTTTGCGACCTGACAGGCCTACAAAAACAATAACAAAATGTACATTAATCAGTTATATGTAGTCGTTTACAACAGCTAAATAATTGCCATCAGGATCTAAATGTTACTACAATTAGTTCAGAAGAAATGGTTTAATTACGAGGTGCCTTTCGAGTTACAAAATTAGCTGTAATTGAGTATCACATAATTAGATTTCATTTCTTATTTTTCCACGGAGGTGCACAAGGTAAAGTGGCTTGGAGTGTAAACGAGCCCTCTTTATCCATCTCAAAGTGCAATCTTAACTCAGTCTTTTACCCGAATGAATCGCTCTTTTCAACTCGGAGAGGCTTGACTGATGTATGAACAGCACGAGGGCAAGGAGAGGGTGTGATATGGGCAGCTTAAATCTCCTCTGAACATGGAATCGAATCATGTTTTCATGACTCTGCTACCAAAAGTGCAGAGGTAATTTTCTAAATGTGAGCAGTAACTGCTGGAGATTTATACTGGGCATGACACTTGTAATACTACCATAACATCTGGCATGGGCATGGACCTCGCTGTGAGAAGAGACCATAAATCAGCACTGCTGGGTTTATGTGCGGCCACTGTTGCTGCATAGAAGAACACTTACATTTAGTACCTAAAAGAGAAGAATACAATACACGGCCATGGTCAAGTTCAAACATGGTGAGCTAAAGAGTTATTGCAACAATTCCTTGTTTTGTGGCTTGTTTATTTTATTTCCTTTGTATTACCCCCACAGTCTTACGAGTGGCTGGGCTGTTTCTCAGTCGTGGTAAATGCCCACACTCAATTGAACGTTTAATTGTGAACATCTAATTGTGCTCTCTGTCCGAAAGGAATCTTTTACTGCCAAGTGATATAATGGGACTGTTAGTCCAGCCCCCAACTGGAATTTAATTCTCAAAGCTTAATCAGTAACCCTTTTACGATACAGATAGATGGGAATGTGGCACTGGTTTACAGAATGGTTGCTCTCCAGTGGACTTAGTTTAATAAGGCTGACAAAGAGTTCCATGTTTATGTGTTAATGGTCTTCATATTAAACCATTCTTCAACTCATATTCTCCTCCACCCTTTTCCCCTCCTCCTGTGCCTCTCAATCGTACTCGTCCAGGCTTTGAGCTATCCCACTGTGATGATCCAGGTGTGCCGCAGTTCGGCTTCAAAGTCAGCGACCAGGGTCACTTTGCTGGAAGTGCCATCACCTTCGGCTGCGACCAAGGTTACACCCTGCACGGCAGGGGCATACTCAAATGCATGACTGGGGATAGAAGGGCATGGGACAACAACCTGCCGTCATGTATAGGTAATCCTTTCTGTCTATATCTGTATGCTGTCTTCATCTCAATTTCTGGTCCCTGTCTCTCGGTCTTTGTCCGTCTCGCTTTTCACTCCCCCTCTGTTGTATCTTATATTATTATGCAGTCCAGGCACAGTGTCAACACTGCTCAGCTAGGTGTTAATCCTAAGGATTTATCCCAACATGATATCTACTTAATTGAACTGTGTTGAAAGAAACTACACTGCTCGTCATTTTGTTAGAGAATACAAACCTCTCTGATGGTTTTATTTTAAATCATTGATCTCTCTGTGTGTTCTGGACGCAGATATATTCATTAAGAACACTAAAGTGAAGCAATCTGAATTGCAGTTGAACGTTTGCTGTGATGCTCTGACTCCGTTTAAGTCATAGGCTGTGCCATTTAGATATTTGATAATTATGCCTTTACTTCTCGAAATAAGTGCTGATCCATGACTTGTGGATTCAGAGTATTTATATCAGATTGAGTCATGGACATGATGTACAGTCTTGGCTGTCCTTTCATATTCAAAATGTGCTGAGACAGGGAAATGATAAAGCTATTACCTGCACCCTGTTAGAGTCTGGTAGGTGTTGTGACAGTGTCTGTTTCTTGATGTCTAGCAGTGATGGATTAAGGTAAAAGAATGATTTATAAATTCCTGATGTGTGCAAAATTGCTCTTTAAATGCCACCGTGTCCAACTGCCTTTTTCAATGATACATGTATTTGTTCCTTTTTCCCTGAAAAGTCTTCAGTCTGGCATTGTGGCATGTTCAATACCGTCACAAAAAAAACAGGCTATTGATTAACTGTTTAACAGCGCTGGATCACTGAATGGTCAATATTAATAGTGAGCTATGTATCTGTGCGCTGAATGTGAAATGGGATTTCCAGCCATTCCTCCAGGGCCACATTCTGGCCCCTGTCAAGGACTTTTACATTTGCCTGTTATGATACTGATTATAGCCTACCACTGTGGCAGTCTAATGCAATTTTCCTATTAATTAAGTGCCGTTTGTTCTGTAATATAGATAGCAAGATGATAGCCAGGGGAGAGACAACATAGATTGGATGACAAGATATTCCTTCAATGATTAACATTTGTAGCAGTGTCCTCCCTGCAGGTTAAAGCCCAGCCCATACGTGGTCTGAACACAGGCTTTTTAAAGTTAATTAACGGCATCATTAGAAGGTATACTTGGAGGCAAGACAAGTTTTCCATCTGTGACTATTTCTGTCCAGGCGGGAAGTCCTTGTTGCAGTCCCATTACCTGTTTGAAAAAGAAAATTGTTCATTTTCAGCAGAACTTCAACTGTTGCTCATTAGTCCTCATTGTAGATGCTGAGCTTCAGTGATCTTGGACTCTGACAGCATTCTTTTTTTTCCGTATTTGGTTTCAACATGCTGTATGGACGTTTGCTTGTGTGAATGTGTCTCTATTTCCTCTTGTGTGAGTTTGCATTTTTTGCAGGGTTTTATTGTATTTTGTGTTCATTCATATGTGTGTGTGTGCGTTTGCATGCAGCGGAGTGTGGTGGGAGCTTCAAGGGTGAGTCCACAGGACGTATCCTCTCTCCGGGGTATCCCTTCCCCTACGACAACAACCTAAGGTGCACCTGGACAATCGAGGTCAACTCTGGCAACATCGTCAGGTAACGCAAGATGCTGTTAACATGGTCACATAATACATGCATATTTATTCATATATATCAAGTATAAATGAAAATTGTTTCGCTATTGTCTTTTTCAAACTAAGTCATTTATTTTAGAAAATCATCATCGTATAGAATATTTTATTAAGATGTGCAATAATTCATCAAAATATGCTGATGTATTTAGCACCACTACTAAAAGAAATATATAATTGGGCCTTAAATTATTAGTCTTTTAAAGGAAATGTTTAAATCTACATAGACACAATAAGACACTCAGTGAGTTTGTGTGATGAAACTGAAGGGAATTTGATTGGCAATTACACGAGACTGCAGTTTTTACACAAATGGAAAAAGTCTCGAAGTTAAATAATTTGAATTGATTTAAATTTGTCTTAATTTGAGTGAGGTCATCAGAACCTGACCATGAAAGACGAGTTCAGTTCAGAAGTTCAGTTGAGATTTGAAACATTAACAATTCTCCTCAGAAACTAGATGTCATCACGAGAAACAGCCTGCAGCAGCTCCATAAACAACGATTGGGGGGGGGGACTTTGTAGACACTGTGACAGCACCCAGGGGAATTTTCCCGGGACAAGGAAGCATTTTTTTTTTTTTTTGGTTGAGAGCTCCTAGTATTACTGTGAAATAAAACCCATTTGGGCTTAGAGGTCGAAGTAAACATGGTATGATTTCATAAAGTCAGCCACACATTATTTGTCAGAAGAACTGCTTCAGGACATCTTTTGATGGGATTGCAGATAAATCTGTGCTCTCGTATTTCTAACTTTGGCAGAAATTGATTGATGATACCAAAATCTCAACTGAAAGACCCAAAAGCATGGGAAACACGGTTTCTAGATGGAGCTCTCCTCTGAACTCAATTTAAACTCGCTAAGTTCAGCACTCACTTTGCTTGCCTTCTTGACAACATTTGTTTTTGTTGTATTTGAAATGCATCAGTTGTGAACACAATCGTCATTAATTCAACTTACGTACGAATGAATACAGTAGCTGAATTCATTTCAGTCTGATCGTATGTTAAATGTAAAGACTTGACTTAAACTCCTTGTGCTCACCTCTCCCAGTCTCCAGTTTCTTGCGTTTGACACAGAGGCGTCCCACGACATCTTCAAGGTGTGGGACGGGCCTCCTGAGAACGAGATGTCTCTGCAGGAGGTCAGCGGCTCGCTGCTGCCTGAGGGGATCCACTCCACTCTCAACATCGTCACCATTCAGTTTGAGACTGACTTTTATATCACCAAGTCTGGCTTTGCCATCGACTTCTCCAGTAAGAATTTCCTTCCGACTACGTGATGTGCTATAGATGTTTACTGTAATTTGTTTGCTCTTAGTGAGAGTCTCTCTGAGGAGTTGAAAATCATCAGGTATTTCACTTGGCTTATGTAGGTAAATGTACGAGTACTTAAAGGTTGTATATTGCCTAACGTCACAGTTTTGTCATACTTTTTATGAAATTTAACGTAATATGATGCAGAGTTTGTACAGATATATGAAGTATTGTCACCACGTAGCATGCTAAAGCATGAAAGTGGGGCCATGAATTCAACATGGTATGAACCTCAAAGGTTCATACCATGTTGAATTCATGGCCCCACGGTATGTAAAATGATCAAACGGAAGTATGGTGCGGCTTCTAATTTGAACATTTCCTCATTGTGGACTGCTCAGTATTTGATGTAATCTTTAAACCATGTCTTGATGAGCAGTGCAAGTGCCAGATTGTTCACAGTTCACTGCTGGCTGTCTACTAATGCAGTCTACATGTTCTGCTGATGAATAGTTTCAAAGCCAAGCACCAGAGTACAGCGGTTCCAAAATGCCTCTTGCATGCTATGTGTGATGGGTTCGTATTTTTTTTCATTTTCTTTAGTACACAAGCATAATGTAAAAATCAATTACATGGGATTCACTTTATGCTTTGAAAGCTGGAATCGATTCTGGAGACGTATACTGCACTTAAATACCCAGTTTGCCTCCGGCTAGTAGTTTTCAGAACCAAAAATCACGTTGTGTTAAGTGAGCTTCTTCAGACCTTCTTCAATTAGTGACAGTGTCTCGTGGATGGTACCCAGGATATTTTTTGAGGATATCAGTGTATTTTCAGGTTTTAAGCTGTTTGTTGTACAATAGAAAAAAAAACTTGTTTTCAAGTTGAATTCATCCTTTAAACCATAATTCAAAAAAAAAGTTTTTTAAAGTTACACTTTCTTCCATCATCTATGTATACTTGAGGTTCAGTGTCTCTCTATTGCAGTATGAACTATTACGATCACCTCTTTGTGCAGATGTTCAACTGATTTCTTTTGCACCTACATTTTGAAAACAGATAATTACATGTCTTGTGCTGAGTATGTCATCTATTAATCACATCATATACAATATGATCACCATTACCTTTAAATTCACATTAGAACATGTTTTCCTTGTGTACTTGTTGCTTTTTTTTCTTGATGCATTTGTGTTTTTGAAAAAAAAAGCAACACCGCCAAACTGCAATATGCTTAACTGCATTAAGTCTCTCAATAACGTCTGTGAAAACGGGAATATTTGAAGGATCCATCAGATTTTACCAGATCAATCTCGTAACTCTGGGCTCTGCAGCTGTGGTTCAGGAAAACACAGCAGGATTTGAACTGATATCAGTCAGTAATCTGTTCTGTGGACTTACTCTGTTTGAGCAACAGTTTCAGCTTGACAGCTGTTTACCGTACGATATGAAACTCCTTGTGTGTGTGTGTGTGTCTGCGTTCTCTCGTGCACTCATTGATTCCGTTTTACTTTGCATGCTGGTGTGTGCTCACACACATATGTGTGTGTTTGTCCTTCAGGTTCGCTTGCGACAGCTTGCAGAGATCCAGGCATTCCCATGAATGGTAGTCGCAACGGGGAAGGGCGGGAGCCCGGTGACTTGGTGACCTTCTCTTGTGATCCGGGATATGAATTGCAGGTGGAGAGCAGAATCACCTGCATCCAAGTGGAAAATAGATACTACTGGCAACCCAGCCCTCCAAGCTGCATCGGTGAGAAAGAGGGAGATAGTGTGAGTTAGAGAGAGAAGGGGGGAGACGGAGAGAGGTATATGGATTGGAGGAGAGAGGGAGAGAGAAGGAGGGAGGTGTAGGGGATCAGAGTGAAAGAGAGATGAAGAGGGAGCGAGGGAGTTTTTCTATTAACTGCCTGTAGCAGAGAATATAATTCTCTCACTGATGTCTTAAGAATATCTGCAGGATAAACAAGAGCCTTCAGATATGTTTGAGTCGCTGCCAACTCTCATGTGGACAAATCCACTTCTGTAGCCAGTCAAAGACCGAGTGCTCTACGGTCTGTCAACATATTGTCTTATAAGAGCTTAACAGCTAATTACTTGACAATGCAATTAGAAATAATTACACTAAGTAGGTCCAAAGAAACCAAGATGTTTTTGCCAGAAGGTCTAACAGAGTTTGTTTTCCAGGCCAGGATAGAGCGAGGCATTTGTAATGCAATCACAAGATCACGCGACTCAGAATAATGTAATAACATCAGAAGCGGGTCTGTATGAGTGGAAACTTGATGTAAATGTTAGCTTTCCTTTTATAACTTTCTGTAAGTGGTACCATGCCACATAAGAGCAACATACTCATCAGCGTGTTATTAACACGTCTTCATAGTGAAACATGACAACTGGCAGTTTATTCATCAAACTCAACGAATGACAAGTAAAGCCTTTTGTGAGGCTTTAAGATGTAGGCACAGAGAGTATCCTCTGACATGCTGAGGCACTACAAAATGTCCTTTTTAAAAAATCACTTAGACATAATCCATCTAGCTAAATCCTAGAGCAGAAATGTCCGTGTGCCTTACTTAATTTGTCTTAATACCTTGTGAGTTACATATCTGCTTCATGTCTTAATGAGATCCCTCACATATCAATAAACAGTAGACAACATTATCAAGATAACATGACAAGCAATGAACAATAAGTCAATTGAAGTATAGGCACTTGGATTATTGAAAGAGTTGCAGAGGTCTAAATACAAAAAAAACGTGTGTGCAGTGTTGACCTGTTGAATAAAACACCTAATGGGCTACATCAGAAATTATTGGAAAATGTACCAGAACAAATCCAATGGTAAGTGTCAAAGTCAGAAAAATAGCTCTTGTAATCATAATGTATGTAGGGAAATGATGGCATAGTCTTTCTAATGCCGTGGCTTGTGGCCTGATGTCATTGCAGTACCTGACTGTTGTCGCTGATAAAGGTCGACAAAGGTCATGGAATTTGAGTCAATTATATTTAATGACCTACTAGGATTCGTACCTGTTTCTAACTGAATTCAGCTCAGCCAAAGCACCTTTTAAAGGCTTCCTTTGTGACCACTGTGGACACCTTTTCATCCATCTCTTTTCCCTTTTTTTCAAGCTCCTTGTGGTGGAAATGTGACTGGGTCTTCAGGATTCATCCTCTCTCCCAACTACCCACACCCCTACCCACACAGCAAAGACTGCGACTGGCTTATTGCTGTCCACTCTGACTATGTCATTTCCTTGGCTTTCATCAGGTGATTCAAGCTGCTACAATGTCAATTTTACTTTTTTTTTAGTTGCTTTTAGTCAAGACATAAAAAACAAAACGGCACTAAATGGAATTGTGGTGACACTGGATGTCTAAATGGCCAGATGAAATATAGTCACAGCTGCATCTTTTACATTTAAACATTTTAAATTCCTTTACACGTTTGGTTCACATAATTGGATTCAATTCAAAACAATCATTAAAAAGAAATATGTTTCTCCGGGAGATGAACAGTAGCTCCAGTAAAAATGACAGTGGGATAAAAAAAAATAAACCAGTTGTCCTTTGAGTACATGGTCCAGTAGCTTACAAGATGAAGCTTTCCCCAAACCTGCGGTATGTTTGTAACCTACCTGAGACAGAAAGGAGTCAGTTCTTAGTGGCTGCACAGCGACTCAGATTGTGCGTTTGGAATTGCTTGTTTTCTGCAGTGGAACCAGCTATAACGTCATATTATTGAGCAAAGTTGGCCATGTGTGTTAAGCAGAGGACCTGAGTTTGAGTCCAGGTGTGTTGGGAGATTAGGGGGAAAAGCAGAAGTACTTCTACGAATACATAGGAGGCAGGTATTCCTGCCACTTTGCTGAAATGTGGTGAAATAAGATTTCTGGATGAATACTGTATATTGCTGGCAGAACTGCGATATGAGTGCCACTCGTTTCCGAGGCTGAAAACACTCAGACCGTAAACTTTACATTATTAATTGCAATCTAAATATGTAGCAGCAATCCTGGCGGAGCAAACTCACAGATGGGCCCGAGGGCACCTTTCTTGACTGAGTCTTATTTTTATAGTTGTTTCATGAAGGGCTGGAGAAGGAGCATGTGTACATTGGCTCTGCTGCACTCGCACCCACTTTCCCTCTTCTCGAGGTGAAGGAGAGAGAGTCGCCATGTTTTCTTTTTCAACTTTGTCCTTCAAAACAAACATCTAATAGAGTTAGCACAATGCTGCGTTTCCCTTGGGGATGCCAAATGAAAGGATGAAGTTATGATTTTAAATTGGAGTTGCCTTGATCCAACTCAAATGCAATTATCTCCAAGCTATTTACATTTTTGTCATAAACCATGCTCATTATTTTGAAAACAAATGTGCCTCTCTCTCTCTCTCACTGCGGCATGTGATTTGATATACAGCGCTACAATATGAAGCGATCTTTTCACACTGCATTGCCATTGCCGTCTGGGAAGATTTTGTGCCAGTGCAGTGTCACAACAATTTAATCTCTTCTCACCTCTTGGGGGAGATATCTTTTTTTATCTCTTTGTCTGGAGATCCAAAACAAATCGCTTGGCATGACTCACTTCTAGCACTGTGGTGCACACTTACATTTGGAAATCCTAATACATTCTAATTCTCACACACAATCTGTACAATCTGGGTGGTTAAGACTTGGCAAAATGATAACCGCTTTATCTAATTTCTGTGTTTCTTTCACTTGTCACAGCTTTAGTATCGAGCCCAACTATGATTTCTTGTATATCTACGACGGGTCAGACAGCAGCACTCATCTGATTGGCAGTTTCCAAGACAGTAAACTTCCGGAGAAGATTGAGAGCACTTCCAACTTCATGTACTTGGCATTTCGCAGCGATGGCTCTGTGAGCTACACTGGCTTTCATTTGGATTACAAAGGTATTCTAAAGGGTCTATGCAAGTGGGATTAAAATGCATTTTCACAGAATGTTAGAGCAGGGGATTTAGGTGGATACATAAATACCGGTAAATGAATCAGCGAATAAAGTCTTTGAAGTTTGCTACTATACACAACTACTTTTTCCGATGTTGTTGCAAGCTGTGAGAATAGCCTTTAATCTACCTGTATCTCTTTCCACCATGTTTACCATGTTCATTTTGAACAAGTTATGAAGTGTTAAATCAAACCGCTTGTATAACTATTATTCCTGTTAATTAGAATCCCCTCTCATTTTAGACACACATCGCTGCTCTAAAAGCTTTGTTCTTTTAATTGGCAGCAAAACTGCGGGAGGCGTGTTTTGATCCAGGGAATGTGATGAATGGCTCCAGAATGGGTACTGACTACAAGCTGGGCTCTATGGTGACATTTCATTGCGAGGCTGGTTACCTGCTGCAGGGCTACTCCACTCTGACATGCGTCATGGGCAACAGCAAGAGACCAGAGTGGGACAGAACCAAACCAAGCTGTCAAGGTGAGAGGCAACACTTCTACATTAACAGAAAGCCTGAGTAGCAGAGAACTGCACGCCAGCTGTTTCATCAATATTTGATATTATGTGACCGGGGCTGGGCTGTGTAAAAATGAGAGGACTGGGCTGTGTAAAAATGAGTTGATGTGTGGTGCACACGTCCCTCCCAGAATGCTTGTCTTATCGCTGTAGAGCACTTAAATCATATAGTTCATTTTCATATGTGTAAATACAAATTTTTACCGGAAGGAGTCCAAATTCATACAGCGTAGATTAAACTATGATTAAAACAACCTCAGTGTCTCAAAACATGGCAAAACTATGTGTAGAAACACACTCTTGCCTGTCAGGTCACAGGTTGTATGTGTGTATTTAGTTTTTTGATGAAACCCACAAAAGGTAATTTACATATTAAGTTTTCTAATACTATAACTTAAAACAATAGACAATATAGTTTTACAAAGGCTTGATTCAATTTAATTTCAAAATCAAATTTTCACATCACTAGCCCTTTTCTTCAGTACACACCCAGCTTCCATCGTTTCCAACAGCTGAACTCTATCAGTCTGATCAGACCATTTTTATTTTGTATTAACCTTTATTTAGGATAATACCATTGAGATTTAACATTTATTTTACAATGGGGTCCTGGTCAGGATGGCTGCTTAATAGTTTCATCACACATACAAACACAGATAATGGACCTAAAAAAACAAAACGGCAAAAAATGTAAAACAACTTTAAACATAAAAAAGACGTCATTAAAGACACAACAGACTCTTAACAAAGCAGAAAATTGCATCAAATTAAAGAATTTTCATTTTGTGTTAGGGCAATAACATTCAGTGCTGAAATGATAATTAATCCTGTTTTTAGAATCGTACATGCTTACATAATTATCTCGTTTAAAATGTCTATTTAGCTTCACACCAAGATGAGGGTCCAAAAACCGTAATAGCGCTGTTACCAAAAACGGGCAGTTCATGTATAATGGCCTTCTACAGAAAAATGTACTTGTACTGTATTCTATTTTGCGATTGTATGAGGAGGGCAGACCAGCTTTCACGTACAAACTGCATTGATGTCCGCGTAAACCTGAAATCGTAACGCAGCATAATATACTGAATCTTACATTTTCAAAGAAGATGAAATATGACCATGAACAATCGCTGATAGAAGTGTCTTTTGAATTTATAAATTTTTTCCTTGCAGCAAAAGACAAGCTGCATTTCTTTCTATAGTAGAAACTTAATTACACACTGACTTTTGTAAGACACTCTTTATGATGGTTAAAAGACATATTGTCTTCCAGGGGGGGGGGGGGGGGAAACAAACCAAGTATTTATAAGTTGAGACTCGTTCAATCACCTTATTATTCACATTATGCATAAACAGGTTTTAAACGTTTAATTTAAGCGGAGTAATATTAGCTTGAAAGAAATGGTTGGTGAACAAAAGCAATGTCAATACATTCATGATATGCAAGGCACAGACATCAAAAGTAGTAAATCATCTTTAGTGGTATCGTAAAAAAATAAAAGACTTCAGTATTTTATTGGAAATGTACAAGCCACAGTGTTTGATTTGCTACCTGTTCTTCTGAATTAGTTCATGTTTAAACAGCAGTTGCAGGAAGCTCATAAAGTGTTGAAAAATAGAATATTTTTACAGTTGTAATCATTCACAGCCAAACCTACGGCGTCATATCCTAGAGTTTTCAGTATCACCGTGTCAAGGAGAGAAGGGAGAAAAGAGGTGAGGAGTTTCAAGAAGACTCTGCGCTCCTCCCTCCAGGAGTTTGATACTCCTCAAAGTATCTGATCTTGCCAAGTCTGAATTAGAATTCAGCTCTCATTTTCAGCAGTGGAGAACAGGGGCAACCCGCTCTCACACCAGGGAGCTATTCATTACTTTTACAGTTGGCACCTATGTAACCTCACTGAACAGCCCTGCGGTTATGTGCTTTACTAAAGGGACCATCAGCGTCTCTCCATTTCGTATTTTCACATTGAGACTAAATTTGAACTGATGACTTAACAGTCTACAGGCTAAATGTAATGGCTTCAGGCTGCCCCGACATATGGTCAGCTCCTGTCCCTTCACATTAACTGAAGTAGCAAAACATGCAGTTTACTTTAAAAAGTTGGCAATTGCCAACAGGACTGATTCCTATTGTATTATATGTTGTTATACTGTATTGTGGCCAGCAATCACACCGTACTACTTAGACATGCTAATATGATATCCGTTTAACAACTTCATGTACTTAAATCTAGTGTATATGTCCAAAGGTGTGCATTTCAGCCTATGGATTACATACATAACTAGAGCCAGGCCACTACATTTGGGGGTATTAGCTTATCACAGATATATCTGTATATACTGGCCGATGAGTACCAAGAAATTAAAGGACGGATATACCAAAAATATCAATAGATATCTTGGTCACAGTTCCTTTAATATCAAAATTCAAGGGATCAGCAGTGGCTAGGCTCTAATCGTGAACTTGATCAGTTATAATTTGTCATGTTTTACAATTCCATTGAGTAGGTTCACATTTTATTATCTCTCCCAATGCATTCAGCAGATTAGATTAGGCTCCATTAGCTCCCGTGTCTGTCTAAATGCAGTAGATTGCAGGGCAGGGTCAATATCCTTCAAATGGAACCAGTTTAAAATGTAAGAACTCTGGAACCTGTTTATTTTGCAGCTGCCTTTCTGTTTGTGTTGATGTGTTTTAAAAGGCTGCTTACATACATGTACGAATATTTGGTTGGAAGTTTAGATTTTGAAGGTAAATCTGACGTCTCTTGAAATGAAACCTTATACATGAAAATCTTAAATGGCAACCTGATTCCCAATATCGTCTTATGTATAGATTTAAGTCATAACTCGCCTTTCTTTCTGGGGATTCAGGTTATTCCTTCCTTTACCGTCATTCTTTTACAGAACACAGAATGATTTAGCAGGTTCCGCAGTGTGCCCTTTTGTCCTTAGCACTACACTCACCTGTCAGAACGGAGCCATTAAAGCCTATCTTGAGAATCCCTTCCTCTCTGTCGGGCTGCTCTTGTTGTCGACTGACAGCACAGTGTGCCCTCCTTCCCACCAGTAGCATTCTTCAACCCCTCACCCACCACGACGCTATGGCTCCCATTCTGTCTGACTAATCAGTTTGACTCAGAGTCCCACTTGCCATAATCACATACTGCATTTTTGATCACTTGCCTCTTGCTACTCCAGCAAACAAATGCGGATAAATTGCTGATCCATCTTTCTACATTAGCGCCTCTGTTCGCTTTTGTTCATCTTCTCCTGTGCTGCACGACGAAAACTGCAGTGACATGTGACTTGTGTGGCCCACAGGGGGGGTTCAGAGCAGCTGGTGACAGCTTCCCCCCCGACAAATGTGTGCGTGTTTGTTTACAATCGAGGCTCCCCCACCTGATGGCTCAGTCCGTGAGGTCTGAGGCAAAACTGCGTTAGAGGGCCTCTTGGCAAATTAGGTACGTCATTAACGGCTTAAGATGGGACTCTGAGATGCGACGCAGGTGCAAGACAGACCACAGCTTAAATTGATGAACCTAGTCGCCAGTTAAATATTTGCCTACACTGTGATGATGGTGCAAGTAAAAGCATGCGAGCGTGTGGTTTTTGTTTGGAGCTTTAGTAGCACAAACTGCATTACTGCATACGAACAGGAAAGGATAGTCTTTTCTAATGTTCAAATCGATTAGGGTTGTAAATACTTATCCAGCTACTTCAAAACAAGAGCAACTGGACTTGTGTGTGTAGTTTGCTCACTGCGAGCCTGTTTCAGCTGAAGAGTTGAATCAAAGTTTCTCGAAAAAACATGCTGCTGGGCGATATTGGCTGATTAAAGTCGAGGCGTGTGGAACTTTTGTGATTGTGCGTTTTGTTGATTGATGGTGTTTTTTAGGCATTCTGAAGGCAAGAAGTACATTTCCTCGCTGGTTGTTTTCCCTTATAGGTTTTAACCCTGTAAATACAACTCGGGCTTCCTCTTCTGTCCCCAAAGTGCCTCTCAAGTGTCAATACTTTGGTATGCTGGACCAAAATTATATTTGTCAGCAGCTGAAAGGTGACTTTTCATTTCAATTTGTGATATGAAGTGCTTACCTGTGCTCTTGTGCCAGTTAAAATGGATTTGCTGATAGTATTTTATTGCCTCATTTCCTCAGGTGTTGTAAGCAGATTTTTTTTCCCCATTTGTTAACTGTGTTTCTGTGCTGCTTCCCTTCCTGTCCCCAACAGCTCCCTGCGGAGGTCACTTCACAGGTTCAGAGGGAACTGTGCTCTCACCAAACTACCCACATAATTACACCAGAGGCCAGAGCTGTGTCTACGACATCTTCGTCCCGGGGGACTTTGGTGAGCATTGCCAAGTGTTATTTCCACAGAGTCGCAGGAAATTGTTTCATATAATCTGTTCAACTGCTGCTTATAGCCATGTGTAGCGTCTCCAGGAATATATTCACTTCAAATATGAAGTGAGAAGAGGAGGCACAGAGAGATGATTATCTGTGTTTTCTGGGAGTTTTCTGTTAATGATGAGGATAGGGGATAGTTTCTGAAGAAATGGAGGCTTACTCTCAAAGCTGGTTATGACAACCAAACTAAAAAATGTTCCGACTTGTATAATTCATTTCCCTGCAGCGCTTCATCTGTCTTTTCATGCCTTTCAGTGCTTTGTAAGTTGGGATCGGTATGTTTGATGGTTACAGCCATTGACACTCAGGATAAATGCCTGTCTGCTGCTTGATTATTATTCAGTCTCTGTATACTTGCTTCATATCTGTCAACTAAATTGACTGAGCATCAAGCCAATGGTTACACTATGAATAGATAAAGGTCAGTGAAGGCCACTTCTATTCTTCACAGAAGTGCGTGTCTAATGAAATCACATTTAATCAATATGTACATGTTAGAATTCCATACCAACATCCTGTCGGCAGACTGCTGCCAGCTGTTTCCCCACTCCTACGTATGACATGACGCCGCGTGAAGAATAGCAGTGTTTGGGCTTCAGCAAGATGCGGTAAAGCAGAATAGGATCAGAGCGAGCAGAAAATGTATTGTGTTGACGTGAAAAATGCCCTGCACCATACGGAGAGGAAGGTCGAGCCAGCGGAGGGCTGCGGGGAAATAGATGGAGGAAGCACATTCACAGGTTTATCCAAGTGTTTCTATACATAATTCAGCAAAGATCTCCAGAAGACCTTGATGCGCTTCTGCTCAATATTCCATGTTGATCACGAAAAGCTACAGAAGTCGTAGGCAGAGGTTTTTATTCAGTAAAGCCCCGTGCTTACCAAACAGATTAATCCCCCCGTGTGATGATCCAGTCCGACAGTTTACATCTTCTGTTGCTATCTCCCACTGCTCGTAGAGTCCAGGAACCCACAGGTCTTTAGTGTTTTTATTTAATTTTTTATAGATATTGCATATGAATGCAGCATTTGACTAAACTGCCTGCAAAAGCTTAATGGAGTGTGTGGGCAATATTCCCACCAGATTTATTCCAGGGAGTGCGGGCACAGAGGCTATTGAAAAGTCCCACTGATTATGAACAAGACTGTTGGTGGCGTGCCTTGTGGGGAAATCTATTTTGAGTAGTAGTCTTAACAAAGCAACAGGTATTCACAGCTTGGGTTAGAGCAAATTGAAAATGTCGGGACAACAACTCCAGCTATGATGTAACAAGAAATCCTAAATTATCTAAAGCTTGCACCCCTCATTTCACTAGTAATAGATGAATCTTTGATATAAAAGCTTAAGCCAGAATGGATAATGCCACTGCACCGACATCATGTTGCGAGTAGTGAAACACAATCTCTGCTCTCACAGGCTTTGCTGTAATGACAAAATGGAGCCTATTGCATAAGATAGGTGCACTTACATATACATACATATATCAATGGCTAGTTTTCGTAAGTGCACCTATTGTATGTAATAGGCTTACAGTCGTTGTTAAAGCAGCAGCAGCAACAGTTCCACCCTAACATTATTTGTTGTTTAAAATCAAAAAAGCGACTGTCCAGCATACTACATCAATTCATGGATAACCTTTATTTAACTATGTGAATCCATGTATAAATAAAGGATTTTGACTTACAATCAGAGTGCCTCAGATGCTTTCCAGGCTGCCATCCTATAACATGGACCTCCATTCAAAGTAAGCTCGGATGTCACTGCTTTTTAATTCTTATTTGACTACTACCTTGAAGAGCACCTGGTTTTTCACTTCAATATAACCAACACCAAGTTTCTTGTCCCAGTGCAGCGCTCCCTATTGTGTTTTCATCATTTGTTGTTTATTTTCATTGAGGTATTGAATTTAATCATAGTTAGATTAAATAAAAAAATAAGGACAAGTAATGTATGTAAAGTGTTTCTAACCTCCAGATACAACAGTACGGAGATAAATGATGTTGTCTCAGTAGCAGCTTGGCAGCTGAGTGTAGCCTATAGGCAGTGTGATAGCAAAAATCACATTTCAGTGTCTAGTATACAGGTAATTGAAATTTGTAAGCGCCTAGGGAAGATATCAAATGTGTGTCCTAGTCTGTCCCTTATCTGACCGATAGCATACCATAAGCCTTTGAGATATTATGTCTACCTGGTTGAACTGGCAGGAAAAGGGTCAGTGGGAAATATCATGTCTGACATTGGCCCAATGACCTGAGGGTTTTACACACGGGTCGAGGGAGGGGGGGCCGTATTATGTGGATGTATGTCTTTTGCTGTCTAGGTGTAGCTTCAAGGCCGGTCCTTGAAATATCATTTGTCTTAAAAATGTTTCTGACTATTTCAAATATGTTGCAAGCACACTACTCTGTTAGTCTTATCAAAGAACTGAATAGGTTTTTTTTCTGTTACCGTTGAGCCCTGCAAGTTTTTGCATGCATGCTTATATGACTTATACTGATGACGTAATCAGCTAGGTTTTGTCTTTTTGTTTCGTCGTCTGCTGGAGTTTTCCTGTTATATGTGTGTTTTAAGATTCTCTAACAGGTTTCATTGCAAAGGAGTTTGCCAACTGAAAAAAGTTTGGTATGTTCATACATGTGTTAGATGTTGGCAGATATTCAGTTCAGCGGTATCATAGTGCAGTCTGTATGGATTTACTGTCATGGCTTCTGTCTGACTGATTGAACTAACCGTGTGGATAGGTGCACACCTCCCGGCTTGTGTCTCTGTATTTCTTTGGACCGCGTTTTGCAATGCCACATTTTGCACCTGATACATAATGTATGCACATAATAAACATCCATCCACATCATAATGCGTCACAGTGTAATCTAGTTCAATTCTGCCTGAAGCATCACCTCAATCATACAAATATGTTTGTTTTCGCATAGCTGGTCCCACATGACGTACGGTATGTTTACAATTTAGATACCTGGTTTCTGCTCCTATCATGTGCATTTCAAACGTTCACATGTTCATGTCGGCATTTATGCACTCTATTCCAGTTGATGATGATAAAAATTGTAATTAACAAAAAGCTGGCAGTAGACTCTGAGTCAATAAAAAGGGCTCTCCATTCATTTGTAAGCCATCATTTCTTGGTAGCCTAACACTCGAGTTTATGCGCTTTGCATATCTTATTTGACTTTGCACCATTCAGATGTCATTAACGTACAATGTGCATCTGTCTTGTCGTTTAATGTTTAATTATTCTGTCAGAAATAATGGTTGTAGTCATATTTCAAACAATAACTCTGCTTCTTCTGTAAAGAGATGAATTATTCATGGAGCTCAACCTTTGCCTTGGGCACTGCCTGTAAACATACAGACACACACTCCCCCACAGGATTTCCCTCTTGTTTATACTAAGTTCAGTGGCTAGTATCTCATTTTATTTCTCCTATACGTCCACTAGTAAATGGCCTTTTCTTACATACAAACAGGGAGACTGGCAGTTGCAATATTTTGACAAGATAAACCCACATCCTGTACACGGAAAAAAAATAATTAAAAAACATGTGCAAAAATGCCAAATTGGTAAAAGTATATTGGTAAATTGATTAATTTTTTTCCAGCCTAAGTTTGTGTAGTGTGTATTTTTACCTAGTGGATTTGTTTGTCCAGTGCAGCCTTCTTTGTGAATGTTTAAAGGCTTTAGAAGTGAAAAAGTCTTCCAATTAGCAGGACCCTTTGTATTTCTTGTATATGTGTATTTTTCCTATTGCAAGGTGATGTGTTCTTTTTTGGTTTGAATTGGATCATGCATGAAATATTCCCAATGAGATGTAGCTACATTCACTCCAAATATTGTTTAGTTTGTAGATAACCTTTGAAAATCAACTTTGGATTCGAAAATCTCATTATTATTGAGATGATTGTCATAATCCATTTACGTGACTGAAATGTAACATTATAGTTAACTCCTAATGCTCTCCTTATATCAACACAATAGTATTACAATAAATACACCTCTAACGCTGGATCTCATTTTAACAATGTTATGTGGCAGATTGAATAACCATTAAGACGCCATATTGTTTTTATTGCGGTCAACTATGCAAAAGTTGCATTGCATCCAAAGGTAGTCTCTCACTGGAAGGATGCTCATAATGAGTCATTGGATGATTCGATTTCATAGACACAACATTCCGTCACCTCTGTTTATGTGCCGGAGGCTTTTTATAGCTCCAGCGTATTTGTCCATATAATACTAACAACAACATATGCATATTGGTTGCCACAGAATATGTCAGGAGGCGAGACAGGAGCACTGACAGATTGCAGTAATAAATCTGGGCTGTAACAAGATGGACAGAGAATGAGTGAGTGAGAGAGAGAGAGAGAGAGAGAGAGAGAGTGCAAGAGGTAAAGGGAGTAACTACGAGAAAGAGGCACATAGATCTTGTGAAAAGGCTCAGAGAGAACAAGTTAGATGTAGAGTGATAATGAGCGAGACGGGGAACGAGAAGAGAGGGAGGGAGAAAAGGAGGGCTCCCGAGAGCGGTCGTAAAAAAAAACGTTGACCCTGGGGGCTGATTGTTGACTCGTCAGTGATGTTCGCTGGAGAGTAAGATTAGGCCTGGGGCCACCCTGGTACAAGATTTACTACATCCCACACCAAAACCTTTACCTTGTCTGTCTGTATCAGCGTACAGCAGGGGTATTCAATTCAAATTCCAAAAGGTCCATATTGAGAAAATCTCCTCGGACAAAGGTCCGGAACATTACAATAATATCTAACTTGCGCTATTTAGTGCCATATATATATATATATATATATATATATATATATATATATATATATATATATATATATATATATATATATATGTATGTATATATTTATTTTTTCAAGAAGCCTAATAATAGTAACAACGTCTCTAGTCAACAACTGTCAAATCAAATCATTATTCTCAGTTTTCACATTTAACTGGATGGATTGTAAATAATACATAGAAATACATAAATAAATGTTCTTCTCATTTCAAGTAAAATAAGGGCTGCGTTAAAGAATAACTGACATAACAGAAAGCTTTTGAAAAATGTGCATCTTAAAATAAAGTACTTGATTTTAGAAAAGTTTATTTCACTGAATGGCCTTGCAGCTTTAAATGCAGTTCATTCAGGTGTGAAGTGATGTCAATCAAAAAAGCCAAGATATTATATTATTCTCATCTTCTAACAAGAGAAATTAGTGTGCAAGGACTTTATCTGTTGTTATTAAACCACTTGTTTCAGCTCTATTCTCTCTGCTAACATCATTGTTGTGAAGTGAATTCATGTGTTAGGATTCTGATCATATTGGGCTCTTAGGTTTATTTCCTGCGACTTCATTTCAGATGCGAGTGGGTACGTTTGCTCAAACGAGTTGTTCTTTGTCTCGTAGTGATGCTTCATATTACTGCTTTTAATAATCGTCACGGTCTCTGAACGTATGAGACACACTGGTTTTAAACTGTCCGTGGGAAGAATGAACCTATAAGAGTCTGTCCATTCTTGGTTAAAGACTCTTTTTTTACCCGAGATAGAAGCCTAATGGACTGGATGCAGCTTGTGCCAAGGTGCAGCCACATACTGCCTGCCAAAAGGGCTGATGCAATTTCACTGTGATAATGGGTCATTAAAAATATATGCGTCGGTGCTGTCGTACAATCCCTCTGGTTTCTGTAAATGAGGCTTGTGTATTCTGTCACAGCCCAGAATCTCAGGAGGCCTGTTCCGCCACCAAGCAAAGACGACAGGTAGCTCCTCCATAATTCATAGCCAGAAGGGCTAACATATGCTTCCATTTTCCTTACCTTTCGCTGGTGCTTGTGCTGTGAGTGTCTTTTAACACCTTAGTGAGCGTTGTGCATATTTTGCCTTTAGGCTCATGTAGCTAATGCAGTGGCTGTGGGCAAATATGGGCTTGCATTACATTCCAGTTACTTTAGTGGTATCCTACAGCCTGGCCCAATGATAGTTTACCTGAGTGGCTCTGTACAAGTAGGAACTTCGGTTTCCCATCTATTTCATTTACTGCCATCATGGCCACGTAGTTTGACTGACCGGAAAATGTTTTTGCTAAATGTATCACTCTAATTGCATTGTTATTAACACATAAGCGGTTTACAGTAAAAGTAAGCAAATGGAAACCTCGGTTTAAAAATGTCAGCTGTAGTAGACCATCAGGGGTCATTCATCACAGGGACCGAGTTTGAATCCACCCGTTATCAGTGAATTTTGAGTTTGCGGTTGAAAATCTGAATGGAGAATTTGAAGAAATGCTTTTGTTTGTATGTGTCAGGCAGAACACAAACCCCATAGACCCTTTACACAGCTGACATTCTGCTTTGTTACTACTAACATGAACAATGGCACTGTTGCATACAGTGTCCCAGGATGCATTTGCCATGAACTGAATACTCTTAAGAGATGTGAATCTACACTGGCCTCACGATTCGATCACGATTCACCTGTCCACGTTTTGAATCCAATGCATGAACGATAATGTATCGCATCCTACATTCTCTATACTACTGCACACTTAGCATTTTACAATGCATGAATGCATGAATGCAGGCATCTCCATCCCATCGTGGCTAAGTGGGCAAATTGATAAAGATACACAAAAGTGTTCTATGGGAAGGTTTTTTTTTCATTGCTAATTGAAATTGGAGAGCCTATTTCTGCTTGACTGTTAGACAAAATCCCTTTTTAAAAACTTTTTCGACAGAGGCAAGGGCAGAGGGAGAGCGAGGCTTTGCAGAGGCAGTCAAGGCTCACTGATTAACTTCCACATGATACCTGAGAACCAGAGCCTCTTATCTCACTTTTATACTCCATTTTAGATAAATACTCCACCAAACCTGCTCACCACTGAGAATTAATGCGCTGGCAAGGTTGTGTTGAGGTTTTAGCCGTACCTGAATAAAACGGAGTGGCCACTAATGCGTGTAACCACGAATGTAACCTTGAATATTTAATCGCAGGTTCTGCATTCCAGCAGGACAGTGTGACCTGACATGATCTCATACTTCGCTTGAATCTCGTCACATGAAGATGTTTTCAGTTAAACTGTTCTGTGCTTCTATGGGTAATGTTTTCTTAGTTTGCTAGCTGTACCAGGGCAGCAGGTTGGTCTGTCTCATTGTAAGTGGAACACGGAAAAAATCACGAGGCGAATTGTTCTGGAACAAAATGTGCAGGATTGCTTCATGAGAAGAGAACCAGAGGAAGGATTCCTAACCCTGTTTATTTGTTGCTTGAGAGTCATATACCGTATTATAAGGAAACAGATGCTCTGACAAACCAGATGGTCCGCAGCACGAGTCTTTAGTTTCGGATGGATTGCAGTGATGTACATGTGCTGACCATCGGCCATCTTTTTCTACCTTCGTTTAATGTGTTGGTGAGATTAAACTCAAATATTGAAGTCTAATTTCATGTTTAACTATGGAGAAAAGTGGTTCATTTATACCAGTATCAGTCATGTATAGCAACCTGGCAGTCATCTAGCATGGGTGAGTGGTTAGCCAGTTGGGTAGGTAGTTGATAATTAATATTTACATCTGCGGCAAATCTGCTGTATGTTAGCAGAATACTTTTTAAAGCCATAGAATGTGGAATAGGGTTTCTCTCTCTACGTAAACTAATTTTACCGCAGTCTGAAGTCATTCCGAGTTGTTTGTCGGTTGAGTGAATAAAAAAAAACAACAACATATGAATTTGTCTTGTGAGGCCACAGGGATAATCTCTGTGATTTAAAATAATGCTGCTGATAAATGTAACCCAAAGGCAATCCAGAAGCAGAACGGTTTGTTCAGGTTAAAAGGCAACAGAGGGGGAAAAAAGATTACTACCACCGGCATTTTAGACTTGTGCACTTCACAAAGGACCCTAACAA
The DNA here is from genome assembly GCA_032191485.1 of Leptoclinus maculatus. NCBI lineage: Eukaryota > Metazoa > Chordata > Actinopteri > Perciformes > Stichaeidae > Leptoclinus > Leptoclinus maculatus. The sequence goes on from JAVDOI010000008.1 coordinate 16,279,842, forward strand.
TCATACTTGTCTCTCAAAGCATCTGCTGTATGTTGCGGTTTAGAGAAACATAAATTCATATAAGCGCTGAAAAGCATTTCAATGCGATGAACATCAACATTCTTTGGAGACAAACCTTTGTGCTCCATAACAAAACTTGATCAAACTTAATAGTGTTGTCATTTTGACTTTGTCATTGCAGGGTAAATACATATGTTATTAATTACGGTCCTGTTCCATTAAGGGGGATCAGGGCCCTTGTACTGTGCATGCTGGCTCACTGGGATGGCTGTGACACTCTAAATAGAATAGAACCATAACTCATTTTATCAGTTCCACCTGTGTTTACCCTGCTATGACACGTCAAAATGGCTGATGTGAAAAAGGCCTATTTCTCTCTTGCTACCAGTGTATGTATAAACAATCTTAACCCTGCGTTGTGGAATTATTTTCCTGGCCGGCATACACAAGTTTTCTAATAATCCATCAACTACACGCAACACGCAAGTGATGCAGTGGGCCATGCTCATTCATTTTGTAGAGGGAAGATCAAATAGCAGAGCCGGAGACTGAAAGAGCCTTTCTAAGATTATGACATTTCTCTTCCCTGCTGTATTGTAATGATCCTATATCTGCAACGCATGCCCTTGTTTTGACAGGCAAAGGACTCCATGCCAAAAGTGGAGACTATGAAGAAGCCAGATGAAAGCAGAAAAGTGCAGCCAAAGTTTATAGTGGAGAGGCAGTCGCATTAAGCCAATCAGATATGCAGCCTCTTCTGCTCTTCTTATCTCTTTACAGCGGAAGGGGGGGGGGGGGGGCCCAACCTTTAAGACATGTCAAACTGATGTCAGTTATATGTTGACAAAAATCTGGCTGCAATATGGAATTTACTGTCAAAGTAATTCATTAACTACATCCCCATTTATTTAAGCAGACATATAAGGAAAACTCCTTTCTTCAATGGAAATAAGACGTTCAAAAACCAAATTGGTTGTGCATTTAACAATATACAGATTCAAAAAGAAGGGATTGTATTTAACAACACTTTTACCCAATGATTATTTACAATATTGCACCGGAAATATGTATGTCATCAAAGGTTTGCGTACAGCTTTTCCAGTGATCTTGCTTTGCTGTGAAACTAAGCAATATGCCAGACGTACTTGTTAAATATTACAAAAGTATTGATGCACAGAGACGTGTAAGCCTTGTCCTTGGTGTGTATTTGAAACATTCAGCATGAATAAACATATGTAATGGGTTGATAAATATGTCATGGTAAAACATGTTATTAATACTCGATGTCAACTATGTTTTTTTCATTAAAAATCAAGGCAAAGAAATTCTATGAAATGTTGGAATCTTGCCGGCTCCACACGGTATACAGGTTGCTTGGTGTAATTGTGTGGAGATGTTTTCTTGACATTAATCCCCTTAAAGGGTAACTTCAATATTTTCAACCTGGACCTTTTTTTTCTTCACGTTTTTGTGTCGAAGTGACTAATGGGGACAACAATTTTGCCGGTCCAGTAGAATGAACGCTGCAGCTAAACGGGCGCGATGGAATCTCTCAGGGCAACTCATCACTGTCAATTTACGTCCACTAAAAGTTAACGGGATCAGCTTGTTATTATAAGTGCCTGAAAATATTATTGAAAGAACCCAACAGATAGGTAAGAAAAGGGTTTTATTTTTCGCTTAAACCGGTCTGTCGGAGAAGTCTCGTTGTGGAATCTGTCGTCGCATCCTCATTGTCAAAATCAGCTAAATATATAACACATTGAAAGTCTTTTAGATAACATTAAGCTGCACTTTCTATACTCTTAACACCATTGTCTCGTGCAATGGTTCCACAATGTTCTGGCAACAAGTCACAATAACAAAGAGAAAGCTATTTCCTCTGTAGCATCCTTTCCATAATGTTGTCAGATAATAACAATATGAGCGAGTCAGTGGCAAAAACAAGCACTTTTACTGGGCTTACATTGACGGTGGGGAATTGCCCCGAGCAATTACACTGCAGCTCGTTTAGCGGCTGCCATCTGTAGCGTTCTCCCTCAATACTAGACCGGTTGATTAGTCACCAGTAGTCACTTAGATACACAAACATGGGGAAATAGGCTCCGGGTTGGAAAAACACCCTCTTTTCAAAAGTTATCCTTTTAATATCATCTGAGAACCATTTCGACACCAGATCATACTTAGACATTGTTACTGACCAGGTGCATCCATTCATTGCCACTGTCTACACTTTTCCAAATAGATACTGGGAACAAGCCTTGTCACAAAGCACTCATCCCAAATTTGTTCCCCTCACTTTCTCCAGATCTCAGCCTTGGGAGATGTGGTGGCAAAAGGGATTTTCAGTGTGAACGCACGGGCACATGTCTGCAGGAACTGTGTGTATTGGGTCAGAATGAACCAAGAATTTGGGAAACACCATTTTGTTGAAAACATGCCTCAAAGAATTGACTCTGTTTTGACGCAGAAAGTCTCTTATGCAACTCTTGCGAGGTGTATCTCATAAAGTGAATACTGAAGTGTTAGCTGTATGTGACTGTGTTCTCCTTACAACCCCTTTTGTTTTCTGTACGTTACTCTACTGTAAGATCACGCACACATGATTGCTTTAATCATGATTCATTTAAACAGTCCCCTAAATCCATTAGTATCTGTCAGAACCCACCAAGGGTAGTAGAAACCATCGCAGCCTCTTCTCTTGTCAGATTTCTCTAAATGACTGCTCTCAAAAAGGAGAATTAGATTACCGTCACATGGGAGTAAGATCAACTTGTAATTGTACTTTTTTTTCGTTATTTAAGCCCAGCAGGCATAGCGGTATTAGATGTAGGAATGCACTGAAGTCGTGATCTAATACCCAAAGAGGTGTCTGATTAAAGCGACTTAACTGCTTTGGGATAATTGAAGGTGAAGATGCAGGCATGGAAATGTTGTCTATTGTTCAAGTGCATTGAGCTTCACTACCATGACTAGGCCCAGAGGACAAAAAGATTCATCATAGTCCTGCATAAATTAGGTAACAAGTTTACAATGATTTATTGACTTAATATCTGGACGTGATTACAGCAAAGGAGCAGATTGGAGTCACGCATGGCTGGCTGTGGATTAGAGGAAGAAATGAGAGACACTGTACTCTGAGAGAGTGTGTGTGTGTGTGTGTGTGTGCATGTGCTCGTGTTTGTGTGTGTGCTCACAAAGCAGGCGGAGAGAGAGCACGGCTTTGTGTATGCTAATACCACAGCAGTGAGCTGTCCCTAAGGGGAAAATCATCTCTTATTCAGGCTGTGGTTCAGCCATGGGCATTCTCTCTGCTCGCCAGATAAAGAAACAGGTCCGCACTGTGCTGCTCTGTGTGAGTACACCTTTTCCTTTGTGTGTGGCTTATACAGGTGTGTATATGCATTTTTTTGTTTTATTTGCTTTGTCAGAGGTTTTTGGCTGTCATTTGTCTTTGGCTGTTGTGTGTGTTCGATATGTCTCACGTCAAACAGAGTAAGAAGTACCCTCATTATGAGAACGGAGTACAATATGCACAAACCCCACATTTCCATATCTTCGGCACCACCACTTGGTCGGTCTCCTTGTGGTCAGTCCAAACCACCGTTGCAGCGTCGCCTCCAGTGGCTGTTAGGGAGCGTTTAGTCTCTCGGCTTCTTACTCCATCTTTCATTTTTCATGTCTGTCTTAGTTATGTGGCAGGTATAACGGTTTGACAGTGCGGTTCTATGCCGGAGAAGAGCCAAACTAGTACAGAGTGAAGATAATAGGAAACTGCTCCATAATTCATAGCCAGAAGCACAAACATATGCTGCCTTTTTTTCCATCTTTTTTTGTATTACCTTTAGCAGTTACCTCTGTTACCAGTGTTTTTAGTAAAAAATAAAAACTTGTGTCGTGAATATTTTGCCTCGAGGCATGTAGACGTAGCTTACACATAGGCTCAGCTATTACTGACCAGTGTTCCAGTAAGCAGTTTCAGCAATTCAAAAGTCAGTTCCTCACAATGTGACCCAATTACCGTATAGTTAACATGCATGCATGTCTGTGTACCACTTTCTTTCACTCGTTTAAAACGTACTTTATTATCACGGCACGTCTATTTACAAACTGATAACACAATTATGCTTGATGAAGCTGCGCATTAGACGAGATCTTGCTAATTAGGACTAGTGTGTTTCACAGATTAAACCCACTTGTCAAAAACAGGATCGTATTTCATACTAATATTCTCTCTGTGCTCGAGCTGTGATGGTGCTAATTGCCAACTATTATTCTTTTAAATGAACTCTTTTCAAACCATCCCACACACTGGATCATTGAAACTAAGTGAGACAGTTGGGAAATCATTTTCCAGGAAAGGTTCAATATCAGTCGTTTTTAATACATTTTCATAACCTGCTCCTCCCCACAAATCAAATTTCCTTATGGTTGTGATACCTGGCTCGTAGCGGAACACAAGCGTCTCAGTGCCAGGAGTGTGTGCTGCTTGCACAGAGCCAGTGCTTTTACATGTGACAGGAATTGCAGTGTAAGGTGCCGCTTCCCTCGGTTTACGTGATGGGGGGGTTTACCTAAACCGTAGTAAGAGCCTGTCGTGTGCATCGTCTCAATTAACCACCAACACTGTGGCTGTTGTTGCCTGTCTGTTGATGGATATAAGCTGGCGTTTGGGAAAAACACAGTGAGCATGCTAATGAGCTCAGCTCCATGGTATGCATAAAAAATTAACTTATTGCGGTAATGGCCCATCTTCATCAGGTTGAAGGTTAGAGAGAGAGAGAGTAAATAGCATGTGCACCAAAGGGCGAGATTGAGGCTGTAGTTGTACTATTAGTAATGCACACACACTACGTACACTGGCATGCACAACCGCATAGACACAAACACACATGGTATGACAGATGTGACGATCCGGTCGAATACTGTCTACTCATTTGGTTGGAGAAAGATCTGATTATCTTTCAGAGACGTGTACACATTGATATAATCAGGAATGCTTAATTGGAAATATTCATGCAGGACATTATTTAGACAATTCCCTGTTCATTATCAGAAGTTCTCAGTAGTTCCCCTTAGTGCTATATATATTTTTTTTTTTTTTTTTAGCACAAGATTTCATTATTGTTTTTGTAATAAATAATAATATTCTTGTGTGACATGTAATTAAGTAAAGGAGTTTAATTCAGTCAGGTCAGGTCAGACTTTGCAAAGACATTGTCCAGATGCCCTAACCATGCAGTTCACACAGCGTGACACTATATTAGCTGGGTTGCCTTTTCTACACCCATATACATATACATATACATATGCTCTGTGAATCCTGTGTTCTCCTTTTGAGAAAAAAAAAATCAGAAACCAAAAAGGGAGAATTTTCTATTTTCAAGACCGGGCCCCCTAGTTTTGTGTTACTCCTACTACGTAGGAGAATTAAACGGCATCCTTCAAATGTCTTCAGACACTGGTGTCGTCCTTACTCTTCTGTACGGACGAGCAAACTATGGCGTAAGTCTTTGGTTCTGCTGCTGGGCCTCAGCCTGCCAGCTGCAGTCAGTCAGACACAGACACTGACACTGACACGCCCCTCCAGCGACTGAAAGGTAAAGGAGCATCTCTAATTTTACCCCAAAGACCTTTTTCTCGTCAACAAATGTAGAATAACACTAACATTACTTTTAATTGATTAAAAAGGGATGATCAAATGGGATTTTAGTTAGACTTTAAGGATCCGCTCTGTATTGTGTTATTCTCCACATCACACCAAAAAGAGATGCAACATTTGAAGGAATACCTTATTATTAGTTCAGTAAATGCCACATAAAGGTTTACAGTAGATGAGCGGATATTACTTTACTCGAGGAAATGGTGACCTTTATGAAGCTAATGTTCAGGAAGCATATTGTACCCCAAATCACAATTTTATTTACAACTGTTGCTTAACCAAACTTTTGTATTGTTTCTTAACATTAGAGTGAAGTTCATTGGGATTTTAAAGACTCCCCATTTAAGTGCATGTGTGTGCATTAGCGATGCCATTGTGAGGAAATGTACCCGTGTGGGTTTAAGTCAGAAATATTGCCAAATAGGCGCATTTGTTCTGTGCTCTGACAACAGTTCCCCCGGCCATCGTCTTGTTGGTCAACTCTCCTTACTCTTGTCACGTGATAAGTGAAATCTGACGACTACTCTGTACTGTGACTCTGCTGCTGCTATTTTAGTTAAATGCAGTTTATTTTTTGATGAATGTTTTCCTTCGTCTTCTCAAACATTTGTAGAATTGTTCTAATGTTTCATTAGTTCCAAAACACAAGGCCCACTGACATCAACTGCCATTACTGACATATCTGTGGACAACAACACTGGAAAAATGGAAAAATATCCTCACTATCTCTGTATCCGAGATTCTCTGACTGACTCACACAAACAACAAAGTCACTACAGCACATGAAAGTCATATTACATGGCTGATCTTCTGATTTGTTGTTTGGGATTCATCGTCAACGTTTTTGCCTCATGCAATTCATATTTTGTCTAGATGACAAGCATTGGGGCGACTGTGGTTCACGGGGTGGAGCGGGTCGTCCTTTAATCTCAAGGTTGGTGGTTCTATCCCCGGCTCCTACTGTCAACATGTCAAAGTGTCTTTGAGCGAGACACCGAAGCTCAAGTTGCTCTCCAGGCGCTCTCTACAGCAGCCCGGTGCTCCTAATGCTTAGGATGGATTAGATGCAGAGGTCGAATTTCATGTATGCATGTATGTGACGATAAAGATAGTTTGTAAAACTACTGCACTGTGATGTTGTAAAAGGTGCCACATGTCATTTGTAGCAAAATTATCTCAAATAGATATCAGTAGATTGTCCATAAATTCTGCCAATCGTATTTTATTTAAAGTTTAAGTGTTTTGACTATCCTCTTGGGAGAGACGCGTGCAAATTAGATTGGATACACGACCCCCCCCGGGAGTATTCCAGTCAAAACAACATTAACCTCTGTGTTTATGGTTCAAGGTGTCAGCAGCAGCCCGATTTCAAAAGATAATTATTTCTAATCTCACCAGTTTACCTGATTATTTCCTTCCAGGGACAACGAAAAGACTGAATGTTGACATATCATTGTGCTCCTCACTCTCCTTTCTCGCAGTGCTGTTTGGCCAGTTTGTGGTGTTCCAGACTTTGACCAGTGATGTGGTCGATATCTATGACGGATCCTCCGCAGATTCAGCTCTTCTCTCCTCCATATATGGATCTCACTCAGGTAAGAAACATTACACTTGAACCTCATTTTTTTATATTTATGCTTCCAGCTCGTAGGTACGAGTAGTTCTTTCAAGTCAAACACATCACAAGAAAATCCATCTCTCAGTTCAATTCAGTTAAAGATCCTAGCAGCTTAAGTCTGCCAAGGATAAAGATTCTTTCCCCCTTCATTTGTGTTATGATATAATGAAACATAATACCTTATGATTACAATTGCATAAACTAACCAAACCAAATTAAAATAACAAAAGCAAACCAGCTGTTGTAAATTGTCATACAAATTAATCAGATCTGCCGTTTCCAGCAATACTACTGAAGATGTATTGAACTGTAGATCAGATTAGACTGTAAATTTAAATCACATTGACATTTTACACAGAACTGAGTCAATATTCGTCCTTTTTTTACGCAGTCATAAGGCTATGCAGGGCTTATGTTCATTTGTAATGAATGATTGTAATGATTTGTCACTTTGTGTATACATTATCTGTGGACATCCTCCAAACGGACTAATAATGTCTCCTTTGATTTCGTAACTTAGGCGAGACGCTCCCTTTGAGTTCAGGAAACAAGATAACGCTCAAGTTTACCACAAATGGAACAGAAACTGCGAAAGGATTTCACTTTGTTTACCAAGGTAAGGCTGCTTTTTCTGATACATTTCCAGAATTTTCATGTGGAAACTCATTTAGTGCATTGAGTGTGTTTGCCGACTGTTCAGCAGAGTGCCATTGGCTGTGGATGGGCATGGCTGAGCAGATCAGGATGATTTGGAGTCAAACAGCCGATCCTGGCACAGTAGACGAGAGTGACTAATGACGTGCGAGGAGATTCACAAGGGCTTCACCGTTCCTATCTGCCTCCTTTTTCTTGTCATCTCTCCGGCTCCCTGTTGTCGTTCTCTCTTACCCCACCCACCCACCACTCTTTGTCTTTCTTCCTCTCACGCTCACGCTTCCTTTCCTCTCTTGTCCCTAGCTGTCCCCCGGACAAGCGCCTCTCAGTGTAGCTCGGTCCCCGAGCCCCGGTTTGGGAAGCGGATAGGGAACGACTTTGGCATCGGCATGGTGGTGCTGTTTGAATGCAATCCAGGCTACACGCTGCACGGCTCCAACGCCATCAGGTGTGAGGCCGTGCCCAGTGCCCTGGCCCAGTGGAACGGCACTGTGCCCACATGTGTCGGTAAGCTCCCTCATCTTCCAACATTCGCCTCACCCCCTGCATGCACACACACACACACACACACACACACACACACACACACACACACACACACACACACACACACACACACACACACACACACACACACATGCACACTCAAATCCCAAAAGATGGAGCAGGTGCACAGAAAACGTTTGGTGTCTTTTTTTCCCCTCGTCATTCCTTATCTTAATGTCTGTCACCCATTGCAAAGCATCCACCTGCCTCTAGTCTTGATAGTTCAGACAAGAAGAAAGAAGCAAGGATAAACAATACAACAAAGTGTCACATAAGTCTTCCTTCCAGACAAGGGAGTTTTGTTCCTGTGCCTTGCCAGACTAATGGGAAAATAAATAGAGTTATGTGAATATGTCCAAGAGCCCACACTTGAGATAACTTTTTCTATATAGCCCACATCACTCATGCACCACATACTTCCAGGTTACAGTTTATTATCTAATGCAATTCAATACAACAGAGCTGCAATAGAAGACGTTTCTAATACACTGCCATCCCATATGTATATAATGGAGGTCTAATCTTTTAATAAATAACGGTTTATTTTTAACATAGACAAAAAAACAACCTGGTAAATGATCCAGTAGCTAGATAATTACAGCAGCACTTGATGGTCTGTGCGTGGTGTGGACCATCTACTGAAGGGACCAGCATCTCTCTCTCTCTACACGGTTCTTTGGCTAGCATACACAGAACCATGCAGACATCCAGTGCAGTAAATACGTACCGGCTTAAATATGCATAGACATACACGCATCCCACATTCATATACACATGAACAGGTTTACATGGCTTTTCTGCACACGCTGTTACCCAAACATATATATACATGCTCTCGGTCTCACGAAGACACCCACATGTCTACCTTTGGGAAGATAGAGAACTGCAGATAAAGAAGGGAAAAATCTATCGGAAGATAGGCCTTGTGCCAGCAAGCAATTAGTCCGTGCCGGTGAGCGCGGAAGATTTCAAGCCAAGGTTCATCCGAGTTCACTGCCAAGTGGTAAGGGAATAGCAGTGGCACGCGCGGTTCCATTTTAAACACAGTGATTTTTATCTGGAGATTGAATCTGGCTGCAGCATCTCCCCCAGCGGCAGTGAAGTCGTCCAGAATAATGGATATAGTTTCATGAAAGCTTCAACAAAAACACTATGCTCAATTACTCAAGCCCTCTTTATGGGATATGACGGCATCAGACACACCGCTCTCCTGTGAGGTACCCGTTCAGAAGATACAGGTCCAGGTCCTGGTCCTGCTCTGACTGACCTGGCTCGTCAGGCGACACTTGTTTTGCTTTTCAATTTCACAAATACAAAGCTGGTGAACTGAGGCTTTGCTGTTTAGTCGTGCTAGCACACTGTTCTATCGTGATTCAGTTAGCCTCGCCTGAATGGATGCATAATGTTTGGGTGGCCTCTGTTGAGTTCTATGGAGAATAGTTTACTCGGTTTTGGTTTGTTTCCTGGTGGAGCTTGACTTGAAGTACTTTATAGTGAGCTTTAAACCCTTTTTCAGTGTCATGTGTAAATGGTGGGCTCTATTCAAACATCTGCTTGTATCACCTTTAGATTATGGAAATGAAAAAGGGCCTTTATAACATAAAGGTAAATACTGATAGATAAGCACCATTTTGTTCCCTGCACAACTGAGAGCAAGGCAGCTGACTCTCACAAACTAAATCACGACTGATCACGACTGCCCAGTAATTATTGAAGTTGAATTCCAACATGTGCGCATATTGAGTATGAATCATGGCAATCTGTGAGCTTGTACGTAAGCTCACAGATTGCCATGATTCATACTCAATATGCGCACATGTTGGAATTCAACTTCAATTCATGTTGACACTTTTTTTCGAAGGTGTCAACAAGTCAACAGTGTACACTGAGCTTGTTTTAACATATCCTCACAAGACCAATTAAAGTGTCTCAGTCTGGGTGTGTGGTAAGGCCAGAGTGCCTCTCCGGAGCAAGATGAGCTGGTCTTGAGGTCATCATATTTTTAAGAATTTCTTATGGTTTCTGTAATGACAATGGGAATGACTGCCAGTGTGATTTTGTGTGTATTAATATATATTTTTTGTATATATATATATATATAAATATAACACACATTGTATTTAAAATGAAAAATATTAAATCCCACCACCAACCCTTCCAAAACATTCAGAAAAAATACAAAAAGCAATTAGTGTTTTTTAAATATATTTTTCCCACTTTATGGTGACCGTGTTCCACATTAGACACTGACAGATATTCACAATTTTGGGATAGCTTTGTTTGTCATAGTTGTTTTCACTGTCATTCTGGAAGAAAGCTAATCCTGAACATTTGGCAGGGGTGCCCGCTTTGGTGCTTAACTAATCTAAGAAAGCTTAAAGTTGCAATCAGAGAGAATCAGAGAGAAGAGTACTGCTCATAATGAAGAGAGAGGTAATTTAGACATTAGAGGATATTATTGTTGCATATTGTTTACATGTCCCTTTGTGGTGGATGGAAATAAGTATAAGGTAATTGACAAAAGCCAGTTTTATACTGCAGAATTTAGATATTTGTATGTAAGATGTGTATACATCCTAAAAACAAAGAAATATATATTATTAAGGAATATATACTTCTATATAAGTAGTGCATGCAATGTGAAACACCTATGTGGAACACATATTATGTGCAGATAGGTTTTTGATATCTTGATTAAAAGACTTCTAATTAAAAGTTGCTGTGAATTGAGATGGTGTTAAATGGTGTCTCACAATGTGTGTAGTCCCCACGCTTGTCTACCTGCAGTAGCTCTGACATATGAGCCGGCCACAGATTGAGATGGCTGTGTGGAGCGTTCATGCTTTTATGAGTGTCGTGATTTCTAATCTTGCTCAACCAATTACATTAACTGACAGCTCAGGGGACTCAAAGGAGCTGTTCAATTATACTGAAATGCTGGGTCTTTCTCTGCAAGGAGTCCGCTTGCTTGTTGTCAAGAATGCTTTGTTTCGTGCTAGAAACTAGAGCAAAACCCATATTTTATAATTCTTCAAATGGTTTTAATTGTTTTTTCAGACCTTTTTGTTTTGCCGTTGAATGTTGGACCTAAAACATCCGTCTGTGTACATTTCATTTTGTAGAAAAAGACATTTTGGACAACCAACAGGAAATGATTAAATCGAAAACAAGGTTACTGACAATGAGCCTGCAACCTTCTGACGACGGTTCTCTAGATTTCATCTGCATTGACCTTCAGGTTTCATTTGCAAAGCGGAATTAAGAACAATTGCACAAGCTGTTCTCCTTCGAGAGCTAATCAATACTGAATTTTCCACATGTGTCATGCATTAGATGTCGAGGCGGTGATTATATGAAAGTGTGATTGCTGTGAGGTACAGTATGGAAGTCATTTTCTCTAATGTGTCACTTGGAGCGTAAAGGAACAGAGTAGTCACTTTGGGACGATTCTATCAGCTAGATGTCACCTGTAAAATATTTATGAGTTTGAAATTGTGGCAAGCTGATAGCTTTCTCTGACAACCACTTTTTTTTCTTTGTGATAAGTAGCATATTTTATTTTTCTCTTATTTTCCATGTCTCCCATCGTCTTTGACATCCAACCCTCCAGTGGCTGGTGGATATGGAAAACAGTGATTATCATTGACCTGTACAGGGTAAAGCCTTGTCCTTGACGAGCAACAGCTGGTTCTTCATTGTGAAAACACATTGTACTCCTCTCGGAAACATCTGAAGGAGCTCATCCTCCCTGGCTGACAGCTTTGCTCACGGGTCCTATAGAGAAACTGTCACAACAAATACTGGGTGCTAAACTCAAGCCTTCTTCAACCTGCAGTTCAATCTGAAGAACACCTGTTTCTGCATCTGGAGTGAGGAGAAAAGGAATAAAGGAGTCTTTTTTTTTGTAGTGTACAGAATCCGTCACTACATGGCTTAACTGATGTCGAACAGATGTATTCAAGCTGGTGACAGCAGAACAGTGGATCTCACAAAGAAGAGCAACAATTAAAAAAGCAAACGCACTGTTGCATTAGACTTCTCTTCTTGTGAGAGTGTAAAAGATTTTGCTGAGCAACAGTTCCATCAGCCTAATAGGTTGCTTGTTTCTGTATTAGCCAGCAGCACGACATTTCAAGAGGAAGGAAATGCTTTTTGTTCTGTGTTTTGTTCTGTGTTATAATCCAAAGGATTCTGCTCTGCAAGGTTGGGCTACCACAATCCTTAATGGACAAAAAGTGGAGCCAAACACTCTGTAGGAGGTTGCTGGCCTGATAGAAGGCCAATTGGCAGCGTCTGAAAAGCAATAAAGAAATTGTAATGGTTATGGCCCTTTTTTCATTTAGATTTTTTTACCTATGCTCAAATATATCAAAGCACAACCTGGCCAGTGACTCCAATTCAACATTCATCTGAGAGCCAAGAGAGGCTTGATAAATACGTTACTTGTGGCACTGGTAGAAACAAGGTGCGCTTTGAGAGGAATAGCTTTTGCAGTTGATAGATGTGATTTGTGTGGCCTGCGAGGGATAGAATAACATCAGGGCTGATGATCTGTTTATGTCTGAATAGACCGAGAGGCGAGTGTGCTGCCATGCAAAACTCCACTGGGGCATTAAATGACAATATCATCATCTGGTCATAAAATAAAGCTCTTTTACATGACATACCAAGTAGAACCTGTCGTTATCATGGCTGGCTGTCATTGGAGTCCACAGAATTACATAATATGAAGTGATTTTTTATACAGGCTCATTTAAAATCCATGTATTGTGAAATGATGCTTTTATGATTAACCTCTGCCAACTCGCAGCTCTGCAGGTGTGTGTGTGTGTGTGTGTGTGTGTGTGTGTGTGTGTGTGTGTGTGTGCAGACTTGAGCCTGAAATGTATTTATTTTTCTCTTTCTCAATCTGTTATCCTTTTTTTCTAGTTCCCTGCGGCGGGGTGTTAACTGACCGCAAAGGCACCATCCTCTCTCCTGGATACCCAGAGCTGTACACCAACTATCTGAACTGTGCCTGGAAAATCTCTGTTCCCGAGGGGGCCGGCATCCAAGTGAGAGGACACATATGTAGATTTTTAGGAGTATAATGTTTGATGAGAGATTAAAAGATATTTCGTGGGGATTTATTTATGTGCCTCCACGCTGGCGGCAGCCAAGGTCCAAGGCAATTGTGTGATTAAATGAAAAATATGTCTGTCTTCTTCCCTACGAAAAACAAAAGCCTTTTCGGTGACATTTCATATATATCTCACATTTTGTGTCAACTATAAAAGCCATTGTATAATAAATTACAATCTCACTAACAGTGCTAAAAAATACAATGAAATGTCTAAGAGCAATTTCCCTGATGTAATAAAGCAACATAGATGAAGAGAAACAAAATGGCTGAAATTAAATGCATGACACGGCTGTAAACTACAACTTCATTTACCGCAAGGCGTTTCCTCTATTAAGGTATCTTTGTCTTTCAGATTCAAGTTGTGACCTTCGCCACAGAACACAACTGGGATTCGCTGGATTTCTTTGACGGGGTTGACGGCAATGCGCCGAGGCTTGGTAGCTACTCAGGTAATACTGACAAAAACTGGATTTTAGTTGCCAGGTGCCTCTTGCAATTCAATCAGATGCCACTGGGACCCAGCAGCAGACAAATGTGGTGATGGAGCTGATGACATTTGGCATGTCCTTTTGAGAATTCTGTGTTAAACCAGTTAAAGAAGTCAAAGATGAAAAAGTGTCCCTCCTCCTTCACACACCATTTCTGTCCCTGCATTTGAGATCTTCATAATGTTTCATGCTGGAGTTTTTACAAATGCAATGTTACCTTAGGGCTCACGCTAATGGAAATGGAGCTCTTGCCACATGGTAACCTACTAGAAACAGGCCATCACATCATTTTAAATGCTGGATCGTAGTATCAGAGGGACTGGTGTAGCATAATGACTTCAGCGTCTTATATCAATTTTTATGAGACTAGGTGTCAAATATCTCAAGTGGTGGATATCTCATTTTGGAGCAAAACTCTTTACATATTGTAATAGCTCCACAGTGCAGCTCTCACTGTGCAGGATAGCGTGCGGTTTGAAAAGGCTAAGGGATTTGAAATGGCTAGCAATCAATTTTATCTGGGGCTAAACCGATGAAGGTGATTGTGAATACATGTAAAAGTCTCCATGCAAATTGCCGAAGACGCACGCCTGGAATAGAGAATATGAACCTGAACCTGAAGAGTATGACCTCATTGTTGCAACACACAGATAGCATTCTCCAGTGCAAATTCAGAGTTAGAATAATCGATCATGCTCGTGTTCATGCGTGTCATTTTTGATTTCTCTACTGAAGGTCCAAAGGAAGTGCTGAACACGATTTACCTCCTTAAAATGTGTGACAGAGACAGCTTGTGTGATTCATGTCGATGAACAATCATTGTTTCTGAACATCACTGCACATCGTTGGCTATTGTAATGCTTCATTTTCTGCTCGACCCAAAAAGCCTTGCATGAATAGCAGATTATCCAAAATGCAGTAAAGTTTCTCACTGCCTCCTTTTATTCTTCTAAAAAGGGACCCTGCTCTTGGAGTGTTGTTTTATTTCTTTATATGTGATTGTCTCTGATTTATTGTATTATTTGAGGCACTTTCTCCATTTCATTTGTACCTGCTGATTATAATAAGCAACTCTCCCTTTGCAAGGTTGTGGAGGTTAAATGGCTGCTCGTGTCCAGACTCATATTAGACTTTGGCTCAAAAAGTGGAATCCAGAGACTGATTTAATTATGATCTACACCGCATATAACCAAAGTACAATAAATGTTCATGTGTTATGCATGCCCACACGTTTTTGGTGGTCCTAAATCTGGAATATGGGCCGGACATGGTCTAAACTGTCTTTTGTATTTTGTGTAATACAGGTACAACAATCCCTCAACTGCTGAACAGTACATCCAACAACCTGTACTTGACCTTCCAGTCTGACATCAGTGTATCCGCCGCTGGCTTCCACTTGGAGTACACAGGTATGAGGAGAGACGACTTGTCTGCCTGCCTGTCACTTTGTCTGTTGTCAGTTTGTTTCCATGTGTCCATCTGCCACCAGATTTTTTATGTATCTCTTAGACTTTGTATCCAGGCATTGTATTCCCCTGTGGTCTTTTGCAAGTCCTCCCATTGCTACAAGCTACTGGACCTACATCCTTTTTCATTTAGGGACTCAAATGTACTCATCTCTCAGTGGGCTATTCCCTTAGGGGCATATTTGCAAAGGAGCATGCTGACAATTTACCAGCTGGCCCCAGTGGAGCGACTGACTTACTAAGTCCTCCCATTCGAAAAAATGTAAATCTAAATGAAAATAGGGGCGCTGATCTGCAGGTAATGCATGGCGCTATCTGCAGACATTTGATAAAACAGTCCTTTGTGACCAATTTCCCCACTGTTATTTACATCTCATGCATTTTTCAGTTGTCTCTTTTAATGTCTTTAAATGTGGTACTTTTCCTCTTTGTTATTTGTCTCTTTAAGGTTAGAAGAAATTTTAATTTGTACTCTCTCCTCCTCACAGATGTCTTTCTTCTAGCTGGTTACTTAACGCTCACCTCCACATAAAAGCAATTTTCTTACTAAAATGTGTGGCATTTTCAGTAAAGTACATGGAGGGCAGTGAAAAAGCGCAACCATGGGAAAAATAAAAGTGGAGAAGACATGAACTCCATAATGTCGAGATAAAATGGGATGTGGGTGGCACAAAGGCGTGGAACGAAAGGCCACACGATAAGAGCCCCGCTAGCGTAACACATTTTAAGATCCCGTACACAACTCAAGCAAAGACTAACATGGTTTTGAATAAAAATCAGTCCCCCACTCAAACTTCCAGTCAGTTCCCGACGAATGTGTTGCAAAAACAAAAAGAAGCATGAAAAAAACGTCGCTGTCACCATGTCTGTCCCGGCTGTCACCATGTCAGTCCACGAGCATTACACCACTGCTGAGAACGACTTCACATTCATGTCTCTCGCAGTCGGCACTTCGTTTCCACAACACCCTCCTCTTTCCTGGAAGCATTCCGTAGCTGCGTGTCTCTGTGGGGCTCTTTCCTCTCTGCACTAACTCCCACCCCCTCCTCACCCCAAACACCCACCACCACCCCCACCGCCACCTACTGCGGGGAATCACTTCAGTGCCATGTCTCACAGTCAGCCAGTCAGTTCTTTCCTCTGTCTGTCTTGTACTCTGTCTCTCCTGCCCATGTAAAGTGCATTCCCTGGTGCTTTGTGTAAAGCCAGCTCCAGTTAAACTCCTTTCTACTTTTCTACTCTTGTGATTCACATTTGTTTGCTTGCCCAGCATATGGTTCTACCGCTTGCCTATTGGCAAACGTGTATGTGTGATAAAGTCATGTTGCTTCTCTATGGAACTGCTCATCAAGTATTCGTTTTGTAGTCTGTTGTTTCCCATTTTGTGTTAATCTACTCCTTATAGCAGAGTTCAGATACTGATTTATTTGGTCAAATGACAGCAATCTTCTAATTGGTCCTCTAGTCGGTTGCATGTTTGTATCTTTTTTTATGTGTTTGTTTGTGTGGGTGTGTGTGCATCTGTGCGTCCACGGCTAATCTCCAATACTACTTCTGACTCCTCTTAACTGGCCGGTAGGTGTTGCTTCAGGCAGATTCGCGTTCCTAGGTTAGCTGCAAACGCTGGCCCTGTAGCATTCCTGATCTAAATTCCCATCAACACATGCACATGATCGTGGCTCAATGGGGCTTAGTGTGTGTGTGTGTGCATAAAGAGAGTGTGTGTGGCTGAGCAAGACAAAGAGAGATGGAGACAGTGGCTGTGCCTACAGCATACAGGTGTTGGGTATTGCTGCAGAGGGAAAGGTTAGCAGTGAAGTTGTCTCGTGGCAGTAAATGTACAGTGTAGTTTACTGTTTTCCATGAATAAACACTGCAAAAATACTCTTCAATACCCAAGAAGTTCCTGTGTATTGCTTCCTAGCTGCTGGGCAAAAGTGAAGGGAGAGTCTGTGGGATTACAAACTGGTCTCTGAACACAGCCGGAGAGCAGCACACTCTGCTCCGCCTAGGTTGCGAAATGTAGATAGATATGTTTATTCAGTGCCTTTTCATTGGGTATCAACCTCGCGTTCACCAGCGCATTGTTGAAAAAAAAGAATCTTGAAGCGTAAATAAACACTTCACGTCCTGGTGAGACTCGATGCCTGCATGGAGCCTGTGCAGACAGCTGCAACTGAACTGTAAAGCAAGTAATCTTTGTCTGTCTGTTTGTGGGTATGTATTTCGCATATCTCCACAACCGCTCATCCGATCTACTTCACACTTAGCGGGTGTATTGCTGGGGACCAAAGGGAGTGCCGTGTCGAATTTGACACTTTCAATATTAATAAACTTTGAATAAACAAGTGAACGGCGCTCCGTGGGGGGGCGGGGGCTTCAGGACTCTGCTGCCTGTCGAGCATGTCGTCTGCAGCGGGCAGACTGTGGCTCATTGACTGCAGTCCACTGCTGGAAATACTAACGTTACAACCAAACTCTTCTTCCCTAGAGTCAATGAGCAGTGACTCTCAACAATGCTGCAAGCATCACTTCCAAACGGGCACGCCCCTCAACAACCATGCAAGCAGTAAGACCGGGTGGCTAAGCAATCATCCACTCGCTCCAAACGGGCACTGCACTAGTAGATTCAATTACCGTAGTGTATCTGTTGCAAGATACACTCGCGGTGTAGACAAGAGGTTAGACAATTGTGGTTTGTGTTTATTCAATCAAACATTACAGCAGTGTTCGTTGCAGACACGTATGGCGGAGGTCTGCGCTCTACTTAGTGCACTTTTGTAGTTTCCAGCCTTCGGTTGGTTTGAACCACCCATTTATGTTTTACACACTCCTACACTTTTAGCTACAAATGAATGCTCTGAATGCTCCGTACAGTGGGAAGAAAAAGGCAAGAGGGATTGGCACAGACCCAGCCAGTCAACCATCTGTTTTCAAATTTTTCCTTCGGGTGATTGTTGCAGTCCATGGAGACTAGTTATTGAAATCTCGTGTACCACCCGTCAGTACAACTTCTTAAGAGCCAAGCTTTTAACCCGCAGACAGTATGCTATAGTTGAAAACAAAACTGCCGTCTTCTAACAGGCAATATGGCAGTGTGCATCCTAAATAAAGTCCCAAACTGGGCTTCAATTGCTGCAGCCTGCAGAGGCCTACATTTTTACACGGCCCTCGTGGAGTGACTGTGACAACAGTATGAATCGATTCGGGACAACTTGGAAAGAAATTCATCCCCTGAAATAGCCCCAAGATCTGTCAATACATCTTTTACCACACATCTAATTTCAGTCACTCCACTCAAAGGACATAATGGCACTGCTCAAGGTAATTGCAGTTTTCTATAAATGCTAAGCATACTACATATAATCTTCTTGATTATCGGATCCTAGTTATTCAACGTTTTCAAATTATTACATGCTTCATGGCTGAACCTTGCTACTTAAAGACCAATAGCAGAAATCACCTGGTCTATAGGCATACTTGATTACATGCAATCAAGTTTCAAATATTGTCATTACCACTTGCTGCTCCAGCAGTGAATCATACTGTAAACTGTGCTGCAGGAATGTGCACCGCAGTTCAACTTGAAATGACTGTGCTGTGGTCTTTCTCTCATTTATTAGTCACTATGTATTACGCAACTCTTTGGCCACTAATTTCATGCTGGTTTAAAGCCACCACATGTGTCCCTTTGATCTGGATGCAAGTTTCTGTATTTGCGATGGCGGCTGTTGTAATTCTTTAGGTTCTTGCGCAAGCCGAGTTCTTTATTAACATGGTTTCTTTGAGAGACGTTGGAAATGTGGTTCTTGGATGGATGTGTGAAGTTCAAATGCAGATGGACTTTGAAATTGGTTACGATAAGTGATGGGGGTTGGTTAAACACAGTGTTTTGAA
This sequence comes from Leptoclinus maculatus, assembly GCA_032191485.1. Taxonomy (NCBI): domain Eukaryota; kingdom Metazoa; phylum Chordata; class Actinopteri; order Perciformes; family Stichaeidae; genus Leptoclinus; species Leptoclinus maculatus. The sequence continues at coordinate 16,299,295 of JAVDOI010000008.1, forward strand.
AGAATAGCCTGAATAAAGAATACAGAACTTGTTTATTTGTATTGGGGGGGAAAAAAATAAATAGTTACCTTTCTTACCCATTGATTGGTTAAGAATCCCGGAAACCAGAAATGTCCTCAGACACCTGATGAAGACAAGATGGCAGAAAACGATTGGTGACTAAAGCATGGGGTACTAGAGAGTTTTAGCTGGACAGCACTGGGATTTAGCATAATAGGTACATGACTTTCTGTATTTCTGTACACACCCAACACCAGACTAAGCAGCACACAGCACACAGCAGGCATCCTCGTGATACATACTTAATTCAGAGATACCCTCTCCTCTGACCCACTCTTTTAAAAGGATGAAATAAGCTGATGGGATTTACAATTGAAGCTGATGGGATTTATGATTATTGAATCTCACACTGACTCCACCTGTAGATACTGCAATTCCTACTACAAGTGTATTTATCCTGCTCCAGTGTCTTGTTTTCAAGTTGTGCCTAACAGGACAGGTGTTGGGCCTCTGGTCATGAAGTTTAAAACATGATTTGCTCGCTTTTATGCACTTTTACCCCACAAGCAACAGTATTTGTGTCTAGTTTCCGGAAATGTGTGGCCTCTGTTGGTTTTTTATCATGTTTGATGTAGAGTATAAATGTCATGATGGCAAAATCAAGAATATTGATTACATTGAAAATGAATATGATCCTCATTTTAATCACCTGGTTGTCAAACTGATTAATGGTTGTTTTACTTTATTTATGAAGGTAGCAAAAGTGAGATGATTTTGCTGTTTAATGATGATGATGATGATGATGATGATGATGAGGATCAGCATACAGTGGAAGATATTAATGATGTGGTATTTGTGACGATAATCATCACATTTCATATTTTGATAATTCATAGAGATAATGTTGATCTTGGAACAAAATTCAAAATGCCATCTACTACCTCCATTTATTAGCCTCTCAAAGTCTCATTACCTTCAAATACGAGGTATAATAATATAAATAAGATGTAAAAGACAGGAACTTCTAATAACCAATAAATAAGATACAGTGTGATAAAAGTGATAAAATAAAACAATAATTTTGTTAGCTTCTGCTCAGGTTTAACTCAAATCAAACTATCTGAGTTCCAATACACATACTACCATACTATTTAGTATGCAAAATACCAGGATGGTCATATTTTGCAGTATGCAAGCCAGCATGCTTTTCTGGCTATTTTGACCCACAATCCTCTGCACAGTGGATGTATGAGCAAGAGGGTCAGTTCAAGGTGCCATGTTATGAGGAAGTAGTTCATCCCAATTGAATGCATACGGCATGCAACAGTACATACTTTGTTTTGACAGCTGCGGTATGAACTAAAAGGAAAAAAGTTTAAAAAGTATGCGATTTGGAATGCAGCTCAGGTCACTGACCTCTCTGACATAGGGGTCAAGGGTCAACTCCTAGACTGTGAATAGTTACAAAAGCAATGCATCATAATCAGTAAATAAAAGATACAACATTGCTTATGATGACCAGGGCTAAATATCCGTTGATTGACAGTGAGATAGACCAGTCTGTTTGCATACAAGCCCCACTTAAACTGTGCATGAAGCACGACAAATTGACGTAATTAACGTAATTAATGTAATTAACGGACAATGCATATAGTCCAAATCTATGTAATTAACACAATGACAAGAACAAACTCACAAGAACCAGTCACATATATTTATGACAACAAATTAATCCAGCAACGCTGCAGAGCTAGAGCACGAGCCATTCATATTATTCATAAAAACGACACGATAGACAAATGAACACAGAAGAAATGCTACTGCAGATGTAAAACGCAAAAGCAGTTGACTTACCAAAGCTGCCTTCACTTAAAGACAAAGTCCATCCTCCTTTCTTTGTTAACAAAGTCAGTAACTCCTGAATCCATTTCTCCTCATCCTTCAGCCATTGAGTGTTAAAAAAACAAAGCTAGGTAAAAAAAAAAAGAATCTACACCAAGCAAAACGCTAAAAATGTCATAACTTCTCTTACATATGTTTCAACCTGAACTCTTACTAAACACTAAGATCTGCTAGCTAGCTTTCTGTTTGACAAAAGTCACGCTGGCCCACTGACCAATCACGGCGCATGTTAATGCAGACGTACTTAGGAGGCTACCTGGGTAGCAGTGGCACGTCAAAGAATACGCCCAACATGTCAAACTAAAGATCTGATTGGTTGAAGACATTTACTTAAACTGCAAAGTCTACCTCGAGGACCTCGGGCCTCTCTCCTTACATAGAGACATAGGGGCTGAATCTGATTGGATAAAAGCTCTACTTAAAACAAGCTGTGCTGGAAGCAGCGCTGCAGGCTGGAAGCAGAGCAACAGAGGAAGACAGGAGCTGTGCAATGAGAAAATAAGCTAATGGCTCAGCTGACAGGACCCACCCACAACAGGGGGCACACTCTGGACCTAATCATCACCAAAGGTCTAAACATTTCCAAGGTCGCTGTGACTGATGTTGCACTCTCTGATCATTTCTGTGTTTTCTTTGAGAGTGCAATCTCCTTGCACACAAATGTCCAAACCGAGGTTGTGAAAAAGCGTTACATCTCTGAAAACACCGGTGAACTATTTATTCAGAAGTACTCCTCCACACCAGCCCTCTCTTGCATCTCAGTCAATGAGCTTGTAGATAGCTTCAATTCTAAAGTTAAAAATGTTATTGATGCCATTGCACCCACTAAAGTGAAGGTTGTCTCGGGTAAGCAAAGATCTCCTTGGAGAAATGTGACATCTGTGACACTGTGACATCTATAAAGAGAGACTTCGCAATTATAATTTGGAACTTAGAAATGCAAGGCAGTCCTTCTTCTCTGACATCATAACCAAAAATAATAACAATACACGCGCCTTATTTGCTACCGTCGACAGGCTAACAAACCCACCAGTGTCAGTAGCTGCTGAGCTCCAATCCACCTGGGCATGCAATCAATTTGCCTCCTTTTTTACTGACAAAATTCAGAAAATTAGACAAGCAGTCAGTGCCTCCACACCAACCACAGGATATGTGTTGTCCCCATCTCTGAATAACATCCATTCAAATATCATGACACAATTGCTTGGAAGACATTATACAACCTCTGAAGTCATCCTCCTGCTGCTTGGATATTCTACCAATACGCTTTTTCAAAGATATTTCAAACTGCATGACCACTGATCTTTTATAAATTGTAAACACATCCCTTCTCTCAGGTGTCTTCCCACAAGCCCTAAAAACTGCAGTTATTAAACCACTCCTAAAGAAGGCTAATTTAGACTCCGCAACAATGAAAAATTATAGGCCAATATCAAACCTCCCATTTTTAAGTAAAATAATTGAAAAGGCGGTTTTTCAACAGCTGAACAACTTCTTGGCCGTAAATAACTGTTTTGATGTCTTCCAGTCAGGCTTTCGACAGCACCACAGTACTGAAACTGCTCTTGTTAAGGTTTTCAACGACATCCACTTAAACACAGACAATGGCAGAATTTCAGTCTTAGTATTACTGGATCTCAGTGCTGCATTCGACACGGTCGACCATGACATACTACTAGAAAGACTAAAACTCTGGGTGGGACTCTCTGGCACAGCACTTAACTGGTTTGAATCCTACTTGAAGGACCGAGAATACTTGGTGTCTGTAGCTAATTACACATCAGAACTGACTAAAATGACATGTGGTGTTCCCCAAGGTTCAATACTGGGGCCTCTTCTGTTCAACATCTACATGCTTCCACTAGCTCAGATTATGGAAAACAACAAAGTCTGTTATCATAATTATGCAGACGACACACAAATCTACATAACTATATCACCAGGGGACTATAATCCCATACAAGGGCTGGGTAAATGCATTGAACAAATCAACAACTGGATGTGCCAGAACTTTCTTCAATTAAACAAAGAAAAAACAGAAGTAATTGTTTTTGGTACCAAGGACGAACGATTGAAAGTCAGCGCTCAGCTTCAATCACTGATGTTAAAAACCTCAAACCAAGCCAGAAATCTAGGTGTAGTTATGGATTCAGACCTCAACCTGAACAGCCATATCAAGACAATTACAAAATCAGCCTACTATCACCTGAAGAATATATCAAGGATTAGAGGACTTATGTCTCAACAGGATTTGGAAAAACTTGTCCATGCATTTATCTTCAGTAGACTCGACTACTGTAACGGTGTGTTTACAGGTCTCTGTAAAAAGTCATTCAGAAAGCTGCAGCTGATTCAGAACGCTGCAGCTCGAGTCCTCACTAAGACAAAGAAAGTGAATCACATCACTCCAGTTCTGAGGTCTTTACACTGGCTTCCTGTCCAACAAAGAATTGACTTTAAAATCCTGCTGTTGGTTTATAAAGCACTGAATGGTTTAGGGCCAAAATACATCTCTGATCTGCTGCTACCTTATGAACCATCCCGACCCCTTAGGTCGTCTGGGACTGGTCTACTTTCTGTTCCCAGAGTCAGAACTAAAGGTGGAGAAGCAGCGTTCAGTTTTTCTGCCCCAAATATCTGGAACAAAGTCCCAGAAAGCTGCAGGTCTGCTGAGACCCTCAGCTCCTTTAAATCAAGATTGAAGACTTTTCTGTTTGCTGCTGCCTTTAATTGAACCAGATTCAAGGATATTAATCAATCTCCTGCATTTCTGCATTTTACTACTGTATTTTATTTCTTACACTGCTTTTTAATGTTTTAATGACTGTTTTTAATGTTCAATGAATGTTCTTAATTGTTTTTAAATCTCCTTTTCTTTTGCCTTATGTTTTGATGCTTTTAATGGTTTTATTTGAAGCACTTTCAATTACCTTGTTGAAATGTGCTATACAAATAAACTTGCCTTGCCTTGCCTTGCCTAATGGGAAAAATAATTATAATACATGTAGTGTATTTGTGAAAAATTATTAAATTATAAAATAGCTATAACTTTGTGATTCTGTTTAGGCCAGCAGAGAAGGCTTAGCTGGCCCTGACGGCCCACCACTTGAATGACTCGGGGAGAAACATGTATTTGATGTACCTTAAATGCTCTGCTCTACTCCACTCTTCCCTACTGCACATGCCACCACCCCCCTAAAGTATCTCTTCCTTATCTTAAACTCTCAGTTCCCTGTGTTGTTGACGGTGTATAACCACAGTACTGTGCTTTGTAAACCTAAATCAGTAAACTATTCTCTATTGAGTGACCTGCGTGTTTTGCTTCTGCATCTGCCTAGTGGCTTTCATTAGCTTGGTATATTCCAGTATATTATCGAAAGACATACAGTTATGTAAATTCCCATATTAAATTGAAAACCGGACTAGGTAAAGCGCTCGGCTCCCCTTGGGTAGTAGACAAGCGTAGCTAGTAACTGGTGAGTTATGAAGTGATAACATCTCATTGGCTAGGTGCAATCAGCCAATTTCCTGTTGAAAGTATGATGCCCGTTTAATCAGGACGGGACTCCCTCCAGACGCGGTTGTGTACTCTAGAACAGTGGGCGTTGACCTTCTCACAACAGGATGACAACAGTCCCTGCCAAAATGTGTATTCTGATAATTTGACTGGAACCCATCTGGAGCTCAATGGGAACCAGTGCCGTCTGTTAGTGGGCACCCACTCTTACCCGGGCCAGAGCGTAATGGTCTATTTGTGCCCAGTTAAGGTCTGATCTGGCAAACTGACTCTTATGCTCTGACACATTTACACTTTTTTTTGTTCCTGTATAAGCAGTTGTCAGAGGCTCCTGCATTTCAATATTTCACCAATCCTATATTCACTTTCATCCTTTGAATCACTATTTAAGTAAGAATGCACTGCTTTAGGAAACAGTATTCCAAAACCGTGCAAGGGGAAGACTGTTTAGGACATGGTGTAATATCATGCAACAGTTTTATTTTCAAAGCTGTAATGGGCTTTGATGTCAAACCTGCCTTATGGCAGCCCTTCACTATAGCAGCAAACACTGTTTAAATGAATTCCCTCACCAAATCTCCTTGAATCTATTTCAAAGTCATTTGACTTTGTCAAAGTCATTCTTTCATTTAAACCCACATTTGAGAAGAAATATCAAGAGCATCCGCCCACTGCCTTTGTACAGTAGCTCTTCTTCAGTTGTTATATCTGTCATGATATCTCTTAGGTTACTGTCTCCTCCCACCCAAATATCCTCTCTAACTTTCACTAGATGCTCAGTGGAGTGGTCACTCCCGCTCCTCAGTGCTCTCAAAAGTTGCTTATAAATTGTTCTGAATCTTTTGTGGACATTTCAGCGGCCATGTTTACATTTATCCACCCACCTACTTGCTTGGACCTGTTAGCTCTTTGAGTGGGCTTGTGTGTGAGTGTGTGTAAATGTTGTGCATTTTCCTTTTTTCGAGGGCTGTCTTGTATGTGTTATCTGTGCCTACACATAGGTTGTGATAGTTTTCTTTTTTTGTTGTTGCTGGGTTTTGTTTATTCTCCTACCCACTACCTCTCACCCTCTGGCCTGCTTACTAATTGTGCGTCCAGGAGAAAACTTCTGCATGAATGTATTTATGCATTTCAAAGTTATTACAAAGTTCCCCTTTCTTCCATTTCTTATGTATTACTGCTGCTGCAGCAGTACAGCAGCTCATTTTACTTGTGAAATCAATGGAGATGTACCGATCGATCAAAACTGGCTGGTTTTCAGCTGATCTTATAGACAGAGGCCCAACCAGTCGGTCTCATATTTCTGGTCACATTTACACACAAGTGTTGCAGGGTAGTATAATGTTGGCACACAGCGGTACAGGCGGTAATGTTACTGCCATACAAACACTACACACACACACACACACACACACACACACACACACACACACACACACACACACACACACACACACACACACACACACACACACACACACACACACATTTTGTGAGCTTGAGTGAAGAAGACACAAACATGCAATTTGTCAGTCTAAAAAAGGTAGTGGAGGCACAGCCCTGTTTCTAAAGGAGCTAACGGCTAACGCTAACAGTGGTTGCATTGACTTGCATTATGTATAATTATTGACTTATGTTCAATCTCCTATCAGTAAAAACTAGTAGCGAAGGTTAATTATAACGGTCTTCAATTGTACTCTTGTAAAATCTGTTTTTTGGCGAGCAACATGAATAAATACCGTTTTTCACAGGAATGTAAAACAAATATTAAAGAGGGAATTATTACCTGTTTCATTTCCTAACACTAGCTCTAAGCATCGCATAATGTAGAATGTATTTATTTCCTAATCATTTATGCAGATAACAACTATTTTGAATCTTTGATGGTTTACACTGACTTCAAGCGGGTTGAAATAGTTTCGCAGGGATGGTGGTTAAAAAGTTGGAGCCTAAGTGTCAATTATAGTTCTTAAAATTAAAATGTTAATCGGCATGTCAGACTTCGGCAGGGGAAATTGGTACATCTCTGGAATTCAAACAACCTATTGACTGATGACTTACAGAAAGCCCAATGCGTCTTTTCACTAACAGCATGTAATTGGTGTATCAATAATGAAGTGAGATGTTTGCTCCTCTGCCTGTAGATAAGAATGTTCATGTATTTGTTTAGTCCCCTCTATGTCAATGGAAAGCTGCTCAAATACCTTCCACTAATATAGCTCATAGCTGGGATCAACCATGGTTTCTAAGCCATTAAAAGGCCTCACGGTACCTGGAAAGTGGCTCTGTAATCACTTTGTTCCAATGGAGCCCAATTTTTCTGTCAAGTTATTACTTCAGTTATTACTTACTGAAGTATTCTTCAGGGATTGCTTTGTAATTTCACAGTGATTGCTTCAGATAACAGTCAGAAGTATTTTGTGATTACAGCCACCAATAGAATAGCTCTTTGACTTGACCCAGTTTCCAAATGTTATGATGACATGACAGAGATAAAATGACTCACTCTGTTATTGTGCAATTACAAGCACATTAAAAATGAGGCACTGTGTAATCATGTGTTTAAACGTTTGGTTTTATCAAATTGTTCCTTTCTATGGATATTGGATGATTACATGTAAAAGTGGCCATTGATTATGCAATGGCTGTTCAATAATGAAACAATATCGAATGCATTTTGATTGTTCCCATATTATGCAGAAGAATGATTGCTGTCCACACTTGTGTGTTGTGACTCTGTCCTAAGCAATAGGTTTGGATTCGTGCCCAGAGCCGCAGCCTCCCAGTAACGGCCAGAAAGTGGGCGAACGCTACACTGTGGGCGACATGGTGTCCTTCCAGTGCGATCAAGGCTTCTCGTTACAGGTAGGTGAAAGCACACAGCGCTGGTAAAGCAGACATCCAGCTCTCTTATGGTTATGATAAGTGAATCATATCTAACTGCCTGGAGTGACACTTTCAACAGAATACACCAAAGGATAAGTCTGTCAAGGCAGCGTTACAAAGTACTTTTTCTACGGTGTGTGTGTGTGTGTGTGTGTGTGTGTGTGTGTGTGTGTGTGTGTGTGTGTGTGTGTGTGTGTGTGTGTGTGTGTGTGTGTGTGAGAGAGTGAGTGAGGAGCAGTGTGCAGGAAAGAAATGAGTGAATGCACAAGGGTGGTGTAACTGTCCGTGTATTTAAGCTTGCATCTTTATTGTGTGTGCTTTGCCTGCATGTTTGTGTGAGTGTGTGCCTGTTACAAAGCAGCTTTAACGTCCTCCAATCTTCCTCAAGTAGATACTGTAGCCGTTGCTTTTTGAGCCGTAGAACCCTCCAATGCCACGGGCGATGGATTGTGTTAACAGTCGCCTCACTAATCCCACACCGATTTTTCTTCCCAGCTTAAGCATTCACATCTTTTCCTATTCTCTCTAGACCAACCAGCAACTTCTTACACACATCTTCCGGCTGAGTGTCTGAACAGACCAGAGGCCATTGTAAAAAACAAAAACACATGTATGGCTGAGTCTTCTGAATTCAGGTGTGTGTGTGTGTGTGTGTGTGTGTGTGTGTGTGGTACAACTGTGCATACACACGCACACAAGCTTTGGTAGATGTCTTCAGGTTGATCATTCGTGTACGAGTTGGCTGGTCGATGTACATGTATGAATGCATGTGTTTGGGCTGCAGAAAACTTCTGGAATGCACAGAATTTTGAAAGGATTAAAACAACAGTGCTATGAATATTTTACAGATGATTAACCTGTAATATCCACATCACTTTAATATTATAATTGTTTTATCCAACAGAAGAGTGTTTCTTGCCTTGTTCTCTCTGTAGTCAGACCCCAGGTCTCCCTCTCTTAATACCATCAAAAGTTTACACACACAAGACCTTGAGAAGAGGATTTTGAAAAATCCCCAAATCTGACTGTTAACCAATTCCAAAGATCCGCAGGACGGTGATAAAATCTGCTTGCAGAAGACTCGTCTGTTTGATCTCCTGGTGTTCCTTTTTTTTTATTGCCCTGTATTTTGGAGCTGGTGAAGATATTGTTTTTGTTTGTTTTCCTGAACAGGGTAATGCATATATTACCTGCATGCCTGGCCCCGTCAGAAGGTGGAATTACCCCGTACCTCTATGTTTAGGTAATGTATTATTTTATACAGTCTGACATTGCCAGCGTGCAGGGTTTCAATGAGGTGATATTGCACGACAAATCCGTATTTGTTGCATAAAACAGTCAGTCTCTTTCTTTTGTCTTTTGCCCTTCTCCTTTTCTCATTGACTATTTTCTTGTTCATATCTTTTTATTTCTTCCATAGCAATACTTTACTCATGCACACAGCCACACAATAGATCAATGCCCACAGAGGACTTGTTATTGTATTAGGGAAAGCAACAATTTCATTGTAAGACCAGGGGAGGGGATGATGGGTGGGCGTGGAGGCTTGAGGAGTGGGGATTATGAATTTTCTGCTTTCCCCCTCAGTTGAAAATCAATAAGGCTTTGCACCATCTCAGTGTGTTGTTTGATTTCTGATACCTCTCATGAGTCTCTACTCCCCTCCCCCCCCCAACACTTCCTCTAAAGTTGATTGTCATAGTGACAGATTCCAGAGATTACCGGGGAAGTGCAGCAGCTTCTCTTTTGACACCTCGCTGTTCTGTTGCCCCCAATTACACATGTACACAAACACACATTGGTGCGAACACGCCTTACTGCGCATTTGAACACACAGACGATTGCACATGCACGCACACACTCTCGCTGCACTCCTCATGTAAATGTTCTGTCCCTGTGGTTTTCACAGTTCACTGCAGACATAAATCCCAGCTTTACTGTTGACAGGCTCGTTCTCGGACGCCTGTGTTCGCTCGTTAGCTCAACTCCTCGCTCGTTTACAGTACATGCGCTTACCCCAACACCCGGGATCTGGGTTCTCTTTGTTGCTGATAAACTCACATCAAAGCGGTTGCATGCCCCTCCACAAACCGTATAACATCCTCATAAGTGCCTCGCCTCATCTTCTCTTTCATTTCAAACACAAACAGGTCAAGCAGGTTTTTCCTGAGATAGTGTTCGCCTCATGCTGGCCTTGGTCGATAGTCTTCAAAGAAATGGCAGCAATGCCGCTTGTGTTCCTTTGGCCACATAAATAGGCCTGTAAGGTTCGGGATGGGGAGAAAGACTACACGTTTACATTGAGGCCTCTGGTGGCTCCGATTGCATTATGCCTGTGTGTATGTAAAACTAGGATATGTGCCACAGGAGAGGGGGATGAGTGTAACCGTCACAGCAAGCTGAAGTGTTCTCCAACACACAGTCAAAAAACAAAAAAAACAAAACAAACGGTGAGGTGTTGCAGAGGAGGAGGGTGAAGTGATCACCGCCACCACTGGAAAAATTTAATTGACTCTCTCATTTATTTTAATTTAAAGCACCACCAAACAAGGAATGTGTCTGAGTCAGTTATCTTTTCACGGACGCCCCTTATGGAGCATAATCCACACACACTCAAGCAGAGATGTACATGCACCCCCATCCACCCACCCACACATCCCCGCTTCCCCAATCCTAAGCTCATAAAGCACACTCACAGCACTTCATTTTCTCTCTTGCCCACACAAGCCCCCCCCCCCCCCTTTTTTTTACAGTTTGCGTACAAAACATGAGCATATAACACGCATGCTTATGAGCACATCTAGCGAATGCAGACATTAACAGTACTGCTACTCTTCCTCCTCTATTGTACACATACACAGCAAGTATGCATGTTCTTTGCCCTCCCACCATATTCTCCCAGTCATTGTTTTTCTTTGTTTTCCCATGGAGCCGTTGTGTGGAGAAGTGACATGTTCTTTCTCCTTGGTTGGTCTCCCACAGCCCAGTGTGGTGGCTCTATGACAGACTTCAGCGGCGTCATCCTCAGCCCAGGCTTCGCAGGGAATTACCAGAGCAGCCTGGACTGCAGCTGGAGAGTTCAACTCCCTATTGGTTTCGGTCTGTCATCCCCTCTGTCTTCCCTTTCTCTTTTCCTTTCTTTGTTCTGCTTGCTCTCATGTCCTCTCCGCTGCTTTCCTCTGCCCTGTTCTGTTAACTCCTCTCAACTTCTTATTGTGTTGAACAAGAACCTGCTCGTTTTATGCATGCTTAACATTCAATGTGAACTAATCTCCTACTACAGTACCTGAAATGAACATACACATTCATTCTCTTATACTTTATTATATATTCTTGAGTGTGTCTCCTGCGTCAACCTTTTCTTTCTGCTTTTTTAGGGATCCATCTGCAGTTTCTGAACTTCTCCACAGAGCCTGTTCATGACTATCTTGAGGTGCGCAGTGGGAACCTGGAGACAGGAACAGTGATTGATCGGTTCAGCGGCCCCGTTGTGCCCAACTCTCTTTTCAGCACCACCCACGAGACCACTCTCTTCTTCCACAGCGACTACTCCCAGAACAAGCCTGGCTTCCACATTGTCTACCAGGGTGAGGAACAAAGACTGGTCCTCGTGGTAAAGTTAAAATGGGATTTTATCATAGCAGCAGCTGAAAAAGTGGAAAGAGATTGAAGAGTTTGCTAATAGAGCACTTAAAAGACCATCAGTCAGGTTGGATACAGACCAGGGACAAAGATTAGTCCTGCAAGGCCGATGCTTTCTCTTAGGTTGTGAGATTACAAAAGGCTAAAGAATAAAGAAAAATAAATCAATGCTGACCTCCGCTGAGACATTCAATAGCACATATTCTTGAATGATAATAGTGTTTGCTATGTCAGTGGGGTATTCTATGTGCTAAAGCCAATGTGGAAAATAATAATTATTAATGTCCAAGTGTGCTGCGCCTTATTGTAAGAAAAAAACCCAAATGAAACACCCCTCCTACTCGTGGCTGAAGCCCCAAAATGTTGGTCGGGTCATTCTTCTTTTGTCAACATTTTGAAAATAAAAAGTTTGTCCAAAAGACTTAAATTGACAGTATTGTCATAATGTTAACCGATTAAATCATATATTACTGATGATGACAAAGAATAGAGGGATGTTTTGTATCTGATGTAGGCAATCTGTTGATTAGATTTCACCAATGATGTAAGATTATCTGCTCTTAACAGCTCACTGGCCAGGCTTTGGTTCTTTTGGTTCTCTTTCATCATAGATATTAAATAGTATTGTAGTGGTAGCGTTTGCTTCCTGGAGTCTGTGGTTATTAATCCTCCACTACTGTGTGTTGGTTTGTTTTTTCCCCCCAGCATATGAGCTGCAGAGGTGTCCGGACCCACGACCTTTTCGTAGCGGCATAGTGATCGGTCAGGACTACAGTGTGGGGATGACCATTTCCTTTGAGTGCCTTCAAGGTTACACTCTGCTTGGAGAGCCATCTCTTACATGTCTGCATGGAGTCAGCAGAAACTGGAACTACCCCATACCTCGCTGCGAAGGTGACTGGCTAGTGCTTCTTATAAACACAACAGTTGTTTTCTAGCCAGTGTTGTTCATATGCAGAAAAGAATGTGAAAAAAAGCAGCACTGAACCCCTCTTACAGTTTCAACTACCAAGACCTAAAATCTCCCTCCAAATAGCGCACATTTGCAGTCATGAAATGCCTTTTATTTGATATTTTTCTCTGTTTTTCCAAACTTAGTGGAGAAATGTTAAAATATGTGTGCAAACAAATCTTTGAAAAAGTAATGCGTGCTACTCTCTGAGAAGCTGACTAAAGTGAAGATGGAAATGCTTTTCCATCGCCATTGCCTGCTAAAAATAAAGTCTTTGAAGTTATTTTGAAAAGAAGAATGTAGGTTTTTGAGTCTGCTTCTAGTCCTGTCCTTTATTCTAGCACATGAAAGCATCTGACTCACTTTTACCACCACTTTACTGAACTAGACACTGACACAGCCCGATATAATGATATATGGAGAATGTGCAGGTCTTCATTACAAAGCTGATTACACCTGTCTCTGTTGTAAAGGACACCGACCGATTGTTGCTCGGTTATGATAAATGACGGCTTTCCTCTCATCAGTTAAGTGAAGCAGTAACGTTTCGAGTCCACAAAAGAGTTTGGTATTTGTCCCAGAAAGTGGTAAATAGTTCTGTTTTTCTCCATAGATGCCGTATTGTCCCGCTTGTCAAGTTTACATATATATATTTTTGTAGGGATCCCTAGGGCAGCGCTTTGGCTTTGACTCCCAGTTCAATGTCAAATCTTAGCACATTCCCTCTGAAGGGATATGACGGGGGAGTTTTAATGTCTGAACTACTCAGTGGCGTCAAGTTCACAGCAAACACTAACCATCCCCTGCAGTTGTGTCTAAAAGGTGCTCCCCCCCCCCCCCCCCCCTCCCCCTGCCCAGTAGTATCTCAGTGATAACCAAATAACACACAGTTATGGTTTGTTAAAAGTCATAAAAGCAAGTTTTATGACTTGAGGTAAATCAAAGACCGGCTTTGTATTTTTTATCCAGCCTCTCTGAATTGTTTTCTCTCCCTCCAGCTCTCTGTGGGGGAAACGTAACATCCATGAATGGCACAATTTACTCTCCTGGACACCCAGCTGAGTATCCACACTTCCAGGACTGCATGTGGACGGTCCGAGTACCTCCTGGCTATGGCATCTACATCAACTTCTCTGTTATCAATACAGAGCCAATCTATGACTACATCACTGTGTGGTAAGTTTTCATTTCTCTCTCAGTATGACATTATTCATTCAGCTTATGGCACACCGTTTTCTGCATACAGAGCTCTATTGACAGTTATTGGGAGGCAGTCTTTCTCAATTAACAGTGATGTTTGTTTAAGCTTTAGAAACTGAGACAAATGTGTTATACAAACAATACTACAATAAGCAGTTAGCCACAAAATATAACCTTGTTAAAGTGTCCACCAAGTGTCTAGCACATACAGTGCATTGCTAATAGAGCAGCTCCCAAAAGATTTGACAACTGAAGTTTTATTTGTTTTTACTCAAGGAAAAACTGCAGAGTATAATAAGATTTTTTTTTCAGAATAATATTCTGTATTGATTCAGATTCATTCTTTATTGTCTTCTATAGAGGATAATTTGCTTTCACAAGACTGCACACAATCAAACACTGAGAACAAGGAACACGCAGAAATAACAAAGACGTGACAGACCAGGACACAACGTACAGACAAGAGTACAGACTGTTTTCGCACCAAAACACCCAGTTGGGTCACGTGTTTCCCTTACTCATTGCAAAAGTAAACTCAAAAGTGTTGCCATGTTTGAGAGCTGTGTGGAGGCAATCCCTCAATCATAGATATGCTGTGAAAGGAATTCAGCTTTTTAAGGCCACGGGCCAGTTGGACAAGTTTTGCTCACAGCTCTTGATGTGACACCCGTATTAAATGAGCCAACAGCCATCCACGTATGTTGACTTTCATCTGGAAATCTGTGGATTCATTTTACTTTCCCTGACAACTTTTATTCCAACAGCCCCCTTGCTAAAACAAAACAGATGAAACAAGAGAAACTGAAGTAAAGTCTGAGTCCCTGTGTGTCCCTCCTTCCCCAGTGAGTGTTACGTAAAGCGACAGAAATGTGTGCAAGCGTGAAAACATCAGCTCTGAGTTAGCTTCGATGCTTGTTAGTATGTAAAAACGTTAACTGTTATAGTCCAGTCCAGTGGCTGTCTCACCCTCTGTCTCTCCCTCTCCCGCTACCTTTCTGTAGCCTCTCTGTAGAATGGTAAGCCTCAGGCAGTCATGGACCTCACCTCACCTGTGATAGAGGAGGGAAATGCCTTCCAGCATACTGTAGGGGAGGAGGGAGCTACTGGCACTACTGTTTTCAAATGAAAAAGCACATAAACAATCTGTTCCCTGATGCCAACATTTCATTTCCCTGCCTGACTGCCGTCTCCCATTTTGCTGATCACTCTGAAATGAAATTGCACTAAGACGTTTTTTAATATACAATATATTGAAGGTACACATACAAAAAAAGCATTTAATGCACATCATTCACGGGAATAGGCCTGGAGCTACCCGAAAGTGCCAGTAATGAAATACTTTTCTCTTGTAGAAAAATGGCATTTATATATACATAATAGGAAAGCACTGTCTTCTCGCATGAGTCTTTCTTTTTATTCTCAGAGAAAAGAAGCACATGCTGCATCACATCCCCAAGAAAATGTATCCAACTTATTTAGGCAGCTTATTTCGGAACAGAGATCACGGCAGTATTTTTAGAAGGGTTTGAAAGTTCTCCCCTGCTCTGTATTAGCAGAGGTGCTTCTCTGTTCTTGTGCTGTCAGCAGCTAATTCTCGTCTCATAAATGGCTTTATTGCAAATGACAAGTTCCATCATCACCCCACAGCCATCCACCTATCTATCCACCTTGGGATGGGGGATTTGGAGAAATGTTCGCAGTAAATGTAGTTGTGCATCGCAATAGGGAGACATGTCATGATATAATAATTTACCATTACCAAATTACATGATATGACAAATGTAGGTACATCATCACATAGATGTAGGAATCCTTTGAATCCAATATTGCCGAAATAGGAGTCCTGCTCATGCAACATTGCTTTCAATCACCCAAGAGAGACAAAGATAATAATGGGTTTAGCTACCTCAATAGAAATGGTATGTGGAATATCTAGAGCAGGGGTCTTCAATTAAAATTCCAAAAGGTCCAGATTGAGAAAATCTTCTCGGGCAAAGGTCCGGAACATTACAATAATATAAATAAAACTCGCGCCACTTAGTGCCATATATATATATATATATATATATATATATATATATATATATATATATATATATATTCAAGAAGTCTAGTAGTAGTAACGTATCTGTGTAGTCAACAACTGTCAAATCAAATAAAGAAAGTACACATCAATTATATTTTAACAATTATTATTCTCAGTTTTCAAATAGATTATAAATAATACATAGAAATACATAAATAAATGTTCTTCTCTCATTTCAAGTAAAATAATGGCTCCATCTAAAAATAAAATACACAAAAAAGAACTTTTTAAAAACTTACATCTTAAAAGAAAGCTTGATTTTAGAAAGATGAGCCTTGTGGCTGAGGCTGCTGACAGGTATTTGCTTGATTTTTTCACATAACTCTTCTTTTTGTTTCCCCTGAAGTAAAGTTCCAGCTACTGCACTCATGCCCTCCTTGACAACCTCTCCATCAGTGAATGGCTTTTTATGTTGACCCAAAATCCAAGCAACTTTCAGGGAACATTCGTAAGCACGTCGTTGGGCAGTAAATTAATTTGTTAATATTCTGGGGGAACGTTCATATTGGGCTCTTAAATGGTTTATTTTCTGTGCCCTCAGTTCGGATTGGAGTGGGTATGTTTGGTCTCGTAGTGGCGTTTCACATTGGCGCTTTGAATAATGGCCACGGGTCCGTGTACGTTTTAGTCATCTGTTTTACCGTTAATTCGGAAAAACCAAAATACGGAAATACCACGGTATTCTCGTTTTTCGTTTCAAACCAAAAACGGGAAAACGGAAATGGGCGGTCGTATTTCCGTTTTTGGTTCTGAATTGAAAAACGGAAAAACTAAAGAACGAGACGTAGAGCACAACAGGTAACCCGGAAACAAGAATATTTCAAAATAAAAGGTCCAGATTGAGAAAATCTCCTCGGGCAAAGGTCCGGAACATTACAATAATATCAGGCAATAAAAAGTGCAGGCAATATAATGACCGTATGCAAGAAATTAATAAATGTCGGCCGATGGGAGTGTGTTAGGGGTCATCCAAAGTTATCAACATTTTCACAGTAGTACAAAGAGTACTACTTTTCCAGACCCCCCCCCAAGTAGTACATATCAAAATTGTTATCACATTACATGACAGAGGTCTAGATTTTAGGAGTCCCAACTATAGACACAAACACAATAATATGTATATAGAAGATATGTATCCAACAATTTATTATTAAAACCACTTTAAAATTGTTTTTAGTTTGTGCTGAGTCAGTTTCTGATGTTTCAGAAGTTGAAACCGGGCACTGGTGCAATTTCCGTGCGGAACCGTTACGCGTGGAACCCGTTACACTTGGAACCCGTTACGCTTGGAACCCGTTACGCGTGGAACCCATTACGCGTGGAAGCCGTTACGCGCGGAACCCGTTACATTTTACGAAACTTTAAAGTCGTACATGAGTGACAACCCACCCCCCCCGTCATACGCTTTGTACGACCGTGAAAATGTTGAAAACTCTGGACGGCCCCTTAGCATCAGTAGTTGACTACATGCTGTTTAATATTCATTTATCAATGTACACAGCAATAATCAACTTCTCGATTAATCGGTGCATTGTTTGATGCAATACAGTTCGTAATATAGTTTAATCAAAGTCATTTCTGTGAACACAAAAATGACTTTGATTAAACTATATTACGAACTGTATTGCTGTTGGCACTGCTATTTGTTTGTCCACTGTATTGTGCTGTTGATTTAGTGAACGCAGAGTTTAGCCTGTAAATTTCCCCACTGCGGGACTAATAAAGGATTATTTTATCATATTTTAGGACACGCAAAGTAAGTGTTCACCTTTCTACCACTAGGTGGCAGTATAAGTGTATTTAAACCATAGAATTAATATACACATATATATATATACATATAGTGCCTTTGTTAATTATCTAGGTTATTGATACAGATTAATTTAATGTTGATTATTTCATCTGATATTTTATGTTTATGGTTAATTTACATTAGTTGTATACATCATGTATTTACCCGTTACGCACGGAACCCGTTACGCACGGAACCCGTGGAATGCGTTATGCACGGAACCCGTTACGCGCGAAACGCGTTACGCGTGGAACCCGTTACGCGTGGAACCCGTTACGCGCGAAACGCGTTACGCGTGGAACCCGTTACGCACGGAACCCATTATGCACGGAACCCTTTACGCATGGAACCCGTGGAACCTGTTAGGCGTGGAACCCGTGACTCAAGGAACCCGTTACGCGTGGAACCCGTTACGCGTGGAACCCGTTACGCGCGGAAACCGTTACGCGTGGAACCAGTTATATGTGGAACCCGTTACGCACGAAATGCGTTACGCGCGGAACCCGTTACACGCAGAACGCGTTACGCGCAGAACCTGTTACGCGTGGAATCCGTTACGCGCGGAATCCGTTACGCGTGGAACCCGTTACGTGCGGAATGCGTTACGCACAGAACCCGTTACGCACGGAACCCGTTACGCGCGAAACGCGTTACGCGTGGAACCCGTTACGCGCGAAACGCGTTACGCGTGGAACCCGTTACGCACGGAACCCATTATGCATGGAACCCGTTACGCACGGAACCCATGGAACCCGTTACGCGTGGAACCCATTACGCGTGGAACCTGTTACGTGTGGAACCCGTTACGCGTGGAACCTGTTACGCGTGGAACCCGTTACGCGTGGAACCTGTTACGCACGAAACGCGTTATGCGCAGAACCCGTTACGCACGGAACCTGTTACGCGCGGAATCCGTTACGCGTGGAACCCGTTACGTGCAGAATGCGTTACGCAAGGAACCTGTTACGCACGAAACGCGTTACGCGCGGAACCCGTTACGCACAGAACCTGTTACACGCAGAACGCGTTACGCGCAGAACCTATTACGCGTGGAACCCGTTACGCGTGGAACCCGTTACGCGTGGAACCAGTTACGCGCAAAACGCGTTACGCGTGGAACCCGTTACGCACGGAACCCATTATGCACGGAACCCATTACGCACGGAACCCGTGGAACCCGTTACGCGTGGAACCCGTTACGCGTGGAACCCGTTACGCGTGGAACCTGTTACGCGTGGAACCTGTTACGCACGAAACGTGTTACGCGCGGAACCCGTTACGCACGGAACCTGTTACACGCAGAACGCGTTACGCGCAGAACCTGTTACGCGTGGAACCCGTTACGCGTGGAACCCGTTACGCGTGGAACCCGTTACGCGTGGAACCCGTTACGCGTGGAACCCGTTACGCGTGGAACCTGTTACGCGTGGAACCTGTTACGCACGAAACGTGTTACGCGCGGAACCCGTTACGCACGGAACCTGTTACACGCAGAACGCGTTACGCGCAGAACCTGTTACGCGTGGAACCCGTTACGCGTGGAACCCGTTACGCGTGGAACCTGTTACGCGTGGAACCTGTTACGCACGAAACGTGTTACGCGCGGAACCCGTTACGCACGGAACCTGTTACACGCAGAACGCGTTACGCGCAGAACCTGTTACGCGTGGAACCCGTTACGCGTGGAACCCGTTACGCGTGGAACCAGTTACGCATGGAACCTGTTACGCACGAAACGCGTGGAATCCGTTACGCGTGGAACCCGAATTCCTGAACTGCTGAATGAATGCCGTAAAGGCCAGAAAAGCTGCGCAGGTTAAAACAGAAGCGCTCCGCCAAAATGTACAATTCTCAATTATC
Source organism: Leptoclinus maculatus (assembly GCA_032191485.1). Taxonomy (NCBI): domain Eukaryota; kingdom Metazoa; phylum Chordata; class Actinopteri; order Perciformes; family Stichaeidae; genus Leptoclinus; species Leptoclinus maculatus. The sequence goes on from JAVDOI010000008.1 coordinate 16,319,132, forward strand.
CATCAATTATACGTCCAGGTCCGGATAGGACAGCGTCTGGGTCCGGATCCGGACCGCGGTCCGCCTATTGGCGACCCCTGATCTAGAGGTTGCCAAATCACTCAATCATCTCACTGAATGTATTTTGTCATGTTGGCCAACCCCTGCATCTATCTGCCCCTCCATTTTCAGCCACTTCTTTCCGGCTTCGCCTGGGGGATCCCGGGGTCCATCCAGCTCAGCTAGAATGTATAAGCATAGCTCTGGGTCGGCTCCGGGGCTCTCCTCCCAGTCGGACGTGCCTGATGTAGCTCCACAGGGAGGCGTCCCAGAGGCATCCTCATTAGATGTCTAAACTACCTCAATTGGCTCTTTTCAGGAGGAGCAGTAGAGCAGCAGGTCTACTTCGAGCTCCCATATACTGTATATCCGTCTTCTCATTCTATGACCCCAACCTGCACAGGCAGCTCATTTCAGCTCTTTGTATCCGTAAATTGAGAACTTCACCTTCAGGCTTTGCTCCATTTTCAACACGACATTTCACACTACATTGTACCCTCATTTGGGAACAAGGCCCATAGATACTTGATGTCTTTCCCTTCAACTGCCATATGTGGATGCCGTCCAAGAGATGCGTCAGGCACGACGAGCTGGCATCTCATCCACCACTGGCAACATACCAAAAACTATTTCAGTGACTTTTACGACCCTAGCCTCTTTTCTTCTGTCTGTTTTGTAATTTATAGCTACCTTAAGGAGTTGGTATATTTGTTTCCATTACTCGAAAACATATTACTATTGTCACATCTTTGACACTTGTTGATTGTCCTATGACATTTACTGTAAATGTAATGTAATGTGAGTATACACTCCCATAGACATTGCCACCCTTTACAGATAACAACCTACACTCTATAAAGAGTGAAAATCAAAAAGGTCATTACGATTCAATTACATTTTGATTCCCAGGGCTACAGTTCCTTTTACGGTACATTTTCTGATAATCACCCAAACATTTCTTCCTTCCGGGGTCTCGGGGGCTGAAGCATAGTGATAACCACACACCCTGATTATGTACATGCACATACAGAATATTAACAATCTCAACTCAATTTGAAAGAATGTTTTGCAAGGAAAAAAGAGGTCACAAGCGCGGTTGTGGATTTTGCACATTTCTGCAGGATTCTGTATCATTGATTTTTTTTTTTTTTTTCAAAAAAACCTTATTCCCCATTAATATGTAACATGGCTGGAGGAGGCAAAAGTTCCAGTACTGTACTGCCTCATCAGTTAACTTATACTAAACTTTTACTTTGACAGTGTTGATTAATGTAAAACTTTTTCTCAGGTTTTCAGAATGACTGCTGGGTCCGTAAGACTGCTCGGGGATAACTAGACCTGCTCTTTGATCCCAGCAAGTTATTCCGGGTGTTTATTCATAAACCTCTCTCTCTCTCTCTCTCTCTCTCTCTCTCTCTCTCTGTCTTCCTCCTCCCTTCACTCTTTCAATCTCTCTCTTTTCCTCCCCCCCCAACCTCCACTCCCTTCCCCTCTCTGTATTCAGGGACGGACCTGACCAGGCCTCGCCTCAAATCGGTCAGTTCAGTGGCAGCTCTGTACAGGACGGCGTGTCCACCACCGCCAATCAGGTCCTCATCAAATTCCACAGCGACTTCAGCACCAGCGGCTTCTTTGTGCTGCATTATTACGGTAACCTCCCCTTTGATACCCGCTAAGCAAAGACCTTGTCCCGCACTGCTGTAATGACCCTTATTTACTTGAGCTTTACTTCTCCACTTTGCTGGAACTCTAGTGTGGTAATGAAGACCACAAAAGGACAGAGGGAAATTGTCCCCGCGTTTCTATATAGGAACGCCTTTAATTTTCCCTTTCATTATTTAGCTTTTCTCATTTTGGTGCATGGTATTGCTTCCACTTCTGTGTAATGATAAATGATGAATTCCTTTTCATGCCTATTAAAACGCCCCATCGGAAAGAAGTTGATTAATATTAAAATGTTCCCCATTTCAGCTAAATTAGTGATGTATTTTGATGATCATGAACAGTGATAGATGACAATTTATGATCTAATCAAGTGTCAGCATGATGGAAGAGTAAAGAATGTACCGCAGGTAGAACAGAAAACACATATTCTTCTCTCTCTCTCTCTCTCTCTCTCTCTCTCTCTCTCTCTCTCTCTCTCTCTCTCTCTCACTCACTCTCACTCTCTCTCTCACACACACTTGAGTGCATACAACATGCACTGTTGCAGATTTCAGCCTTTGTCCTCTCCCAACAGCATACCAGCTGAGAACATGTCAGCCACTCCCTCCTGTTGCCAACGCTACTATCCTAACCGATGATGAAGAGTTTGAAATAGGTTTGTCTTCTCTTATTTTGCTTGTTTACTGGCCAGGGACAGTGCGTAATAAAATACATTTGCACCAGACATACGGTAATTTGCTTGGACGGCCGTGAACACAGGACACAAAATAGGAATAGACGTATCAAATGTTTTAGCCATTCATTATTAAATCCATTCCCCTGTGAGCTGAATCTTGCATTTTTTCATTGAAACTATTGTTTGAATGTTTATCTTTTTGTTAACATACTCCATATATCGATTTCACAATTTGAAACAGCTTTGGCTGTAGTACATATTCACTTGGACATTTTTGTTATACATTTATACATTTATACATTTTTCAAATATATATTTCTCAATTTTTTTTTTCATCTATTCATACTTTTTGCAGTTGAATATTAGTTTGAGGGGAAGGGCTAAATATCTCTTCATATAAGCTGTTTGTATTTTCAGTGTTTAGAAGTGAGTCTGAATTGGAAATGATATGGCTAGTGGCTGCCTAACTTTGTGTCTTAAGTGTTATTTTGATTTCATATGTGAGTGCGTGTGTTTGTGTATAAGCGTGCGGCTGTAATGTAATGAAGTGCCTTCAGTACTCCAGCTCGCTAAGGGGACGTCAATCTTCATTAGAAAATGTGTTGTTGATTACTGTTTCAAGTGCTGGTAGTGAGGAGGCTTTCACTAACACTTCTGTGGGGATGTGTGTGTGTGTGTGTGTGTGTGTGTGTGTGTGTGTGTGTGTGTGTGTGTGTGTGTGTGTGTGTGTGTGTGTGTGTGTGTGTGTGTGTGTTGGGTTGTGGTTGGGTGGGCGGATGAATGGATGGATGTGTTTTTCATATCCACTCCCGGCTTGTGTGTGTTTGTATGATTGTGGGTGTAAATGACTTCACAGGGGACATAATTCGGTACTCGTGCCTGCCAGGCTTCACATTGGTGGGCAGTGAGATTCTGACCTGTCGACTTGGAGAGAGGCTCCAGATGGATGGACCCCCACCAGTCTGTCAAGGTTGGTTTATCCAATATGTTTCTGTGGGGCTTTATAAATGTTGTAGTTTGCAGGTGTTCCTGTCAATGTGCGTTCAAATGCTTGTGTGTGCACAATGCATGTGTGTACGTATCCATGTTCATGTATGTGTGCCTCTGTGGGTGTGCTTGACGCCACTCTGCCAAGGTTGGATGCAGTCAGCAGCACTCACTGTTGATGCATCATTTAACAGGCTGCCAGCAGGGCCCCTTCTAGGAGACACCTGTTGGCAATCCGCATCGCTATTCTAATTTGTCAAGACTCACAGAGTCATACTACTACTGACCCAAGATCATAGACCTACGCTCCCCTAGAAGCAGCACTTGACTGTGAAGGATCAGCGTGAAACAGATTACAGATGCAGCAGTCTTCATCGACAAGTGTTTTTTTTTGCAATGTAACAAGGTAGATGGGGCCAGTCCAAGCTGTTTTCCCCACAGAAAGATGGGAGCTTATATTTTACCCCTTAATCCTTGCTTGCTCAAATGGCCCCATGGATTTGATTGATGTATAAATGTCTTCCTAGGCATGTGGTTGTTTTTTTTTCGGAAGATGGATTTTTAAACAAGAAGCAAAGGAAAAGAAATGTCTGTGTTGTCTGCATCAGAGATTTAGTTTAGACCAAAAGCCTGCCTGTCATGCCAATGCATCTCTGCCGCAGACAACAGAGCGCTCTGAAACCTCGTATTCCCCGTGGATAGGCATTTTTTGAAGGGCCCTTAAGTCCTTTGTCTAGTCCTGAGTTGATGAGCGTTTCTGTCTTTTTGTTTCGAGAAACTATGAGTAATCGCATTGGACATTCAGACCCAGAGCCTGCATTCATAAAACATCTTTGAATAGGACTAGCGATTTGGAACCTATTTGCTCATCCCTGGCTGTTCTTATTGGATCTATGACTTGATATCTTGGTTCAGTAGCGTTTCTGCGGCTCACATCGTTTTGCTCTTACAAGGAAGAATTTGCCTGATTTCATTTTAGTAAAGGGAAAGTGTCATAAGTAAAGCAGCAAATACAGGTTTTCCCACTCATCCTGGAAAATGAGAGAAGAAGTCAAATGTCCTGGAAAAATCTTGTGTTGTCAATGAAAACTGTTTCATTATTTTCCTACTTTCCTTTACCCGGCAATGAAATGCGATGCTATCTATCAGAGCTCCCCAAACATTGCCGTCTGAAAGGGCCCAGTTATGTTCAGTATCATATTAACTTTCAAATGGTAGTTTATGGACAAGATTATTTCGAATAGGCTGCTCTCGGTTTATTTCAGTTGCTAAAGCGGTCATGATTGCTTGCTTGTTTCACCTACAAAAGTTTTAAGTTGTATGATTCAATGCTTGCTCGGAGCAATGGTCTCAATGTGTGTTGTTGGGCATTATTGAGAGAATTGGATTATAAAGAAAGAGAAGCCGCGGTTAGAACAATAAATGGGAGCCCAAAACACCGCCTTAATACTGGCTAACGGTTACTTTTTTACTTTGCCAGCACTGTCTCTTCAAACATAATGCTGCATTGCGATGGTAAAATGGACCATAACATGGCATGAAATGTTTAACTTTTGTAGCAATAAAGTGAAGTGTTCTGCTTCTGCAGGTGTGTTTGCATTGTTCTATGATCAATTCGTCATCATTTCTAAGCATGTAAGAAGTGATTTCATAGCCACAGACTGCACGTCTTGATAAGATAGGAACAGTGTACGGCACGATCAGAGTTCATTTCCCAGGACTTTTCCAGACAGAGTGGGGACCCTGAAATAGTAATGGCAAAGCTTAAGTTGAGTGATCTGATCACGGATCCAAGCTCTGGAAGATATTCCTATGCTTTATTCATAAAGGCTACAGTACTGCCAATGATGCCATTAGTGTATTCACAAATGTCAGAGAGACCAAAAACCGTGGTCATTTTATTCATTTTTCATTGAAGTAGGTGCGTACGTGTGAGTCCTATAAACAACAGGGCCTACCTTTACATTTTCTAAAAATTCATAATTTATAAAAGCACAAGGGGTATGAAGTCCTGCAGCATTTTATTGGCTTGTTAGACAGTGCAGAGTAAAGAGAGAAGGCAAACAGAGGGGAGAAAAGCTTCATTGCATACTTGCAGACTGCATCATACCTGTCTGGCATACAGATGTATGATGTTAAGCACGACAGTAATGGAATTGCTGTGAAATGTTTTCCGATGCTTACTTTCATTGTTTCTTTCTTTTGTTATTGCGACCGAGTTAGGCATAACAATAGGAATAGTTTCTTACCTGCCAAGTGAGGGCAGTCATTCACTTGAGAGTCCTGGCTTGAAATAGTCAAGCTCTCTTGTCGTGTTGGCTTTGCCAGCTCACCTTCTCATGTGTTACTGTTACGTAGAGCTCTGCCAAGACCAGCTAGCTCCTATCTGCTAAAACTTGCATTCTGTACTCGAAATCATTTCACAGGCTTTAATTTGAGTGACTAAATTAACCTGCCACGGTCGAATGGGCAAAGCATGTTGGGACTGTTCTGGGAGAACACAACATTGTTTTGCAGCTGGTTTGTCTTGTGCAAGGCAATCGGTCATACGGCAGAATTTGATGTTGGACAGCACAGACTCTCGTGCATCACAGTAAATTGTGCTTTACACTGCCAAGTCAATGGGCCCCGTTAGTCAGGTTATGCTGGATATGGATGGAACAAAACAAATATAAAACATCTGAGTCGTATGAGAAAAGACATAAGGAATCTACTAAAGAGGTTGCACTTGTTAAAATCCATACCAATATGAGCAGATAACAGGCAAAGTTACAGTAAATGAAGAATTATCTGTTCACCGAACAGCTCCTTACCACCTGCCGTGAGCATCAAATTGGCATGGTTAGTACTATTGTCAGACGTCTGGGTTAGTAATTCGTTGTTTGACATTTTCATGGATCACCTCATTATTGTAGTCAAGAATTCATTACATTTTCTTGTGTTGGATACGTTATGTCCTTGTGCCACCTCTAGCACGAAACTAATTGCTCTCCTTGGGACATGTAAAATTGAACTTAATTTCAGTTGACCTGCTATTCACATCCAAGAGACTGCTACAGTAAGCTTGTAAAGGGGCCATTTCCTGTCGGCAGCTTGCCGACAGAGCAGGAAAAAGAAGTCTCCTGTGTTCCCCCATTCCGCTGTTGTTTTCTGTCAACCCTTCTGTTAATTGTCATTTTATGCATATAAGATTACGCTGAAATGTCCTTGCACGGCTATGCAATTTCGCCCCCCAAAATACCCCTGGTTTTTAAGATATTTCCGTAGGCTCTCTGTTCCTATGAGGAAGGTTACGCAGTAGCTTTGATCAAAGATAGAGCCACAATTGAGTTTACTGCTGTGTTTGCTTGGTAAACCATCTGCCACATTGATGTTGAGTCCGATCCATTTAATGTTGTCATATTGGTCTTCACAGTCTCATTGATTTTCATGTAACCGAAAATCTAATGAAAAACAATTTCTGCTCTAATTTCTTCTTCACTATACTTATGTGAGCTTTATTGTAAGATTCCCTGTAGCCGTCAATATGAACCCGTCGTGGCCATGGCATTGTCATTCCATACGCACAGTGTGCTGAGTAAAAGAATAAACACTTGGTGGTTTGCACAAGTAATTACAGAGACACGTCTTGCAATGTTTGCAAGATTTAACAAATGCATCATTTTGTTATGCGCTCCATTGCAAATCTCCGTACAATACTATATGTACCTGAATGTAATTCACCATCTGAGGATGGTTGGTTATTATACTTATTCACTTGTTAATGTAGATAAAATTGAATTAGAAAAACAGTTTTAACAGTTTAATTCAAAATGTGATATTTTCATTTTTTTCTTTTAGATGAATTTATTGAATTAATCTGCTTTAATACTTGAGCTACGATATTTATAATATTACAGTATTTGAGCCAGTATGATGATAACAGTACTCTGGCTGCCTTACATTTGTGTGACACTAAGGTACAGAGGTCTACATTTGTATATTAGCCAAATCACCATATGAATACATTGTAAGCTTCACTCTGCTCTCAGAGTAGCATCCTCTCCTGATTATGGTCCCCTAAAAGCCCATCTTTATAACGTAGCAGTATTGAGGTGTCTGAAACTGTTTTAAGCCTCTCATGATTCATGTTTTAAATCCCTGCACCTAAAGTTTGAGGCAAAGCAGTTTAAGCCACAACTGTGCGTACTGGATAGAGTTATGTTTGTTGCCTGGCAACGTTGGCTTATTAAACAAGCATTGGGGGCTCAATTATTTAGAAAAGAAACTCTTGCCAGGTAGATGGTTCTACGTGCAGTGCATAAGATCCTATCAAGTGAGTCTATTTCATGTACATCTCAAAGCCGTCCAATAAGGTAAAGTGCTGCAGGGAACGGGACTCTGTACAGTGTAAACACATTTCTCTCTTTCTCTCTTAGTGTAATTATGTGTATGGAAATGATATAGAAAAGAAATTAGCAATTTTTAGGAGCAATCACGTTTACATTTTGCATATCTCCTTAAAGCTGGATTTGTGCTGGCTCTATGACCAATCCTCCCACTGGCATCAGTAGAAGCAGAGGCTACTGCTGAGGACAGGACTGAGGAAGCAGCCGTCTGAATTGATGTAACTGCACCAACTGAAGACTCCGTTCTGAACTCCGCCGTATCGCCCAGTGAGAGTCATAACTCTCTCGCTGAAATCCAGCGCTTGCAGACCTGCTTTTAGCAAAATCAAGTCGCTCAACAAATGACAGCATGACCACTGACCTCACTCATTACCACCCACTTACTGTGCAGTGTGCCCTTGTGACTTCAGTGTTCACAATATGCCGAAATGCTTTGAGGTGGCATGACTCCAAAATCCTATTGTTCCTTTGTGTGTTTTACCCTTGTGGCCTTGTGGTGCAATATGTGAATATGCATTTTAGTCATTGTGTCGAAAGTGTAAATTCATGAACAAATTCAGCCTGCGCATTTCAGAGCATCGAATGAATGAAGAGCTCATCGGGTAATTCTTTACTCGAGTATGAATATTGATCATGTCTCTCTCAAACTGTCACGGTACATGGTAGTGAAGAAACATTGCTATTTCATTTTAGATCGCTGTGCTAATTTATATTCTGAACAGATCCAGTTGAGATTTATTGCCTCTCTAATGAATACTGTACACTTCTTCTATCGATATTTATTCTGCCATTTACAAAGTCTTCTATTCTATAATTTTCTGGGTTGTGAGATAATGCTATGATACATTTTGATTGACCTCTGTTCCCACAGAGGGCCCGGTGTATTGTGTGATTTAAGAAATGCATTATTTAGAAAATCCCTGACTTTGACTTTTTGGAGATCAAATCTGCCTGTTATCTTTTTAGCCAAAGGCTATTCTAGTTAAAGCCTCCGCAGTGACTCGCCAGCGGGAATATGCATACTGCTTTGTGGAGCAATTCTTTCCCTGTAACTTTTTTTCTTGATATATGTCCAATTGTTTCCAGTGACCTTTTCATCTGGAACAGTTGTTCGCATTAACCTTTTGTATGCGTCATGTTTCTTCACTAGTGGCCCAGAAGAGAGACTTCTGTTGCCAGCAGAGAAGGAAAGGAAAGAAACAGAAGTGTCATTATTTCAGACATGCCAGCCTACAGGAAATGAAGGGAATGCTCTGAGCCGATACACATGAACTCTCGCACGCACACACACACACACACACACACACATCATTTTTCCATACAAAGTTAGCTGTCTCACCTACTGAGTATTATTGTTTGATAGATTGATATCGGGGGAGGGGGGCTGGTGACAACAGCAGACTCACCAGCTCAGCCTTTAGGTGCAATATCAGTCTGGCTGAAATGTAATTGTTCCAGCACTAGTTATTTTTTCAGTGTAATTTCTCCTGTCACAGTGGAGCATTCCTGTCTTTCCTCCCCTCAGCTCATCTTGCCTCATCTCTTATTGTGCCTTCCATCCCCTCTCCTATAACTCTTTTTCGTCTTGTGTTCTGCCTCCGCTCGGTTTTCATCTCCCTCTTTCAACCTCTGTCGTTTTCTTCTCCCAGTCCAATGTCCAGCCCACGAGGTGCGTTTCGACTCAACGGGGGTGATCTTGAGTCCGGGCTACCCCGATAACTACCCCAATCTCCAGATGTGCTCCTGGCTGATCAACGTGGAGAAGGGTTACAACATGACTCTGCACTTTGAACTCTTCCAGACAGAGAAGGAGTTCGACATCTTGGAAATATTTGATGGTGGGTTCTGCTGGGATTTCGTGGTTTGGGGTCTATGGTAAAAATTAAGTGAGCAAAATCCCCAAAAAATGCTACTTAGCTGAAATAATTTATGCGTCAGTCTTGTTATGAACTGAGTGCTTTTTAGTATTACATTCATACTTTCTTATATATTTTTTATGCACTACTATATGCAGCATCCATGTTTTGAATGTGGCATCTCATAGCAGATGTATTGTTGGAGCCATGTGTTCAGTCAAATAAATGTTGCTCTTTGGTTGATGCCATGATTGTCATTTTAGAAATGTCATGGATATTAGGTCTGGTGTTGTCATAAGCGTATCTGTAATTATTGCTATTTATATATAAAAAATGATAGATGCACCTTCATGTCTGTCTACAATAAAACTTGTCTTCGACACAGATTTTGTTTCTGGGAAATTGAGTGTGTGGTGTGTCGTATCTGTGTTTCAGGTCCCAACATCTACAGCCAGAGCCTGGCCTCGCTCAGCGGTGACATTGAAACTCCCTTCAGCCTGACCACCACGGGCCACCAGCTGCTGCTGCGCTGGTCCTCTGATCACGGCACCAACCGACGCGGCTTCCACATCAGATACGTGGGTGAGTATCAAAGTATGTATCCAGCTTATAATCATATTCTCTTTTTATTAGAGCTATTTGAATATATTTTGTCTCTAAACTACAGTATGGTGATAAAAGTCATGGGTTTACAGCTCATTGTAAGCACTGTGTAGAGACACTTCATTTGAACGAGTGATAACACTACAGTAGGGGCAAATATTCATTGAACCTTTTTCTCTGCTGCAGCGACTGCATATTACTGGGGATAGAATGTGACCCCATCATTTTTATCACAGTGTGCTGTGATGGCTACGGGGTATTATTTGTTGAGTTTGTAATATCGGTTAATTTACAAAAATACTTTGAATTTCCACGGAAATGATAATGGATCACAATAGGAGATGTTTTCTCGCACAACAAAACAATGAGGCAGGAGGAAAGTCACTGGAAGACTTCCATGCTGTTTTGCACTCCTTAAGTTAAAAAGGTTTTAAATTCTTAATTGTCTCTTTAATAACGCAAGTGGTGCTAAGCAAGAGTATCATAGGGACTCGTCTTCCATTTGAAATGCATCAATAATTATGAAAGAGCACAAAAGACATTTATTTTTCATGTTGTGTCTCTCCATTATATTTAATATACTAGTGTGTTACTTTGAAAGCAAGTCGGTGTGATGAATTTTGTAGAGAAAACTCCTCTTTGACTTGATTGACTTGAACAGGAGCTGCCCTAAACCCCAGCGTGTGCTATCACATGCTATCTCCCAGTCATGCTGATTTGAAAGAATGTTTGACAGCATTTGTGAAGCACACAGCCCTCCCTTGGATTTTCTGTCCCATCGGCTATCCAGTGCTCATATTCTGGAAATCTAATTTACCTTTTTCTGTGTTGGATTGGCTGTAAGATGAGGGAGAGGAAGGCTGTGGACAAATAACTGCAGGATGCACCGGTATTGCATATGTTAAATCAAATTGAATTATGTCCGTGCCCATAGTCCAGGAGAAGAATAGTAATAATGTGATTTTGAGGACTTCCTCTGCTGTGTGGCACATCGCCCGAGTCAGTGCTAACTAGATGCGACACTCCTCGGGCATCTTCCTTCATTATCTTTCTGCATTTAAAATAGAGCCTTACTGCAACTAAAATGTTCACCTGAGTCTTTCTCTAGAGGAGCTTTGTTAATGCCTCTCACCCTTCTCTCTCTTTTTTTCCTGTAAACATCTGCTTATCTGTTCTCTATTCCCTTTCCTTGACTTCATTCTCACCTTCTCACCTTCTCACCCGTTTCTCGCTACTCTCCCTTGCCTTGCTAATCATCTCGCTCCTCTTCCCTGTTCCTTTATTCCCTCAATCTATTGTAGCGATGTACTGCAGTACCCCAGACTCACCACAACACGGCTTTGTAGTGAGCCAGACCGGGGGTCATCTGAACAGCATGGTGCGCTGGGCCTGCGACAGGGGGTACAAGCTGATTGGAAAGGGCACGGCTGTGTGCAAGAAGACCACCTATGGCTATTACGCCTGGGATGCGCCAGTTCCCGCGTGTCAAGGTGAGCACATCTGCCCTGGCAGCCTTTTTATTTCCAACTTGAGCCTGCCTCTCTCCCTGTTCTTCACTGCCTCTGCACCCCGGTGCTCAGCAGGCTGGCAGACATGCCAGACATGCTTAAGGCACCGGAGTGTCTCAGCCCAAGCCCTGTTTTTGTGTTGTTAGCAGCTGAACTGAATCCTGCCTGATTGAGAGCCAGTACCCCGTCAGGTGGAAAGGAAAACGGAAATCAATCCCCCCTTCGTCTGTCAATTTCCACTTCTTCAAATTACTTTGGCTAACTTGCCATTAGCATGCAGTGTCTGCTGCTGTTGGGTCTCACTCAACTAATTGGGTTCTTTGATGCGCACATGTGAAATGTGTGCAGTTACGTGCGCAGGATTGCATGCACTAGCACAAACACACACAAACACACACACACACACACACACACACACACATTCACAGAGCAGCAAACAGATGGTGTGCTCAATTGCATTTTAGCGTGATGCATTGAAATCAAAATATGTATGTCATGTACTATAAAATTATTTCAAAAAAACTTCACACCTGTGATTAATTCCGTGATTTTGGTAATTGCGCATAGCTTTTCCAAAGTACTTAAACCCAACCGTGGCTGCAAATGAACTACTATATTCATGTAGACGCTGTCCATCTGCTATCTGCTAGATGGTGGAGATTACATTACAGTATGTTAAATCCTGTGTATGATAATGTACAGTATATTAATCCATCATTGCTCATGCGTCTCAGAGAGCAAGAGCAGTGACCTCAAATAAGGTTTCAGGCCCACTGACCCTATACACTTAGGAAAATAATTCACCTTTCTAACATTGAAACTTTCCGTCTGCAGTGTGGAAAAATGTTTAGTTGTGTTTAGCTTGTGATTAACATCTGTTAGATTGTGACTTAGTGCTCTCAAATGAATGTTGATTGATTCTCTCATGGGGTGGTGAGGGGCAATGTCTTGGCTTCAGGCCATTCTGGCATATTCCTACCTTTGATGTTTCTCAGTATGCAGCTACCAGTGCTGCTCCATTTTATCATATGTGTGTTTGCATAACTGTTCCCGTTTAGTCTGGCCCTGCAGATGTTGGTTTCCCCGCTCTACTCTCTCGGTCTGACTTGGCTCTGATGATAAACACCTTGAAACCTACTATCTTGAGCTTTCTGTCTGGTTTAAGCTCTGAGGCCACAGTAACCCAGATTCACTCTGTGTAGGGGCAAGGACACAGTGCTGTGTGGGAGTGCTTCATAGGAAGAGTTACTGTTGAAACTAGATACATGTACGAGTCACTGTTTTCAAATTGCCCACTGACAAATTATAATCATCCCAGATATTTATCTGACAATGTTACTGACTTGGTTGTAAAGAAGCTAACTTTCTTACATGACAAATATTCTAAAACCTTAGAAGAAGAATGAGGACTTTATTTTTGATAACATCCCTCTCTGCAGTGTGCTAGACTACTTCCACTCTCAAGGGGCCAGTCCTATATAGAATACATAGACTGCATGGATTTCTCTAGTTGGTGAAATTTCAAGAGCAGTTTTTTGGATTCAATGACCTCTAATAATTACAGTAAGCAAAGGACTTGGTTAAGTGTTGACATTACTCAAGCATGCCAGCATCATTATTATAACTGCATTGGGTGGGTGGGTGTAAATACTTGTGTTTTTCGTAAATCGTTGTCTGTGGTGGTAGGCGTACTGTTTTGATTTTCGGGGAACATCGCACTTTTGCAGTGACCCTGTAAGAGACTTCTTGACTTGTCGCAGCAGGAAAAGCACAGGTGCAACTCATTTCGTTAATGATGGCTCAGTTCCATTAATGATGGCTCAGGTCCATTAAGTGGTCCAGTGAGCCAGCACGCACAACACCAGAGATATGGCACTGGCTCAACTAAATCGAATGCAGTCATTATTCATGTTACTAATAACACCCGTGCGTTCCCTGCTGTGACATGTCAAAGTGTTTTTGCCGAGAGAGAGGTCTGTTGTCGCACTTCTACAGAGGCGTTCAACGTTCAATTACATTTCTTTCGGGTTTTTACTTATTTTTAATTGTAACCATTTGACAGGAAAATAACAAAGTAACACATAGCTGCTCATGCGAATTACATAACTAACAATTGACATTGTTGTGTACCACAAAAGGGGTTGCACACTCCCCAAACGCTTGTGGAAGCACATACACGTGTATTTAATAACACTTGCTCACAAAAATGGGACGGTTTATGTGCTTATACATACTGTTTAAAAGAGCATGTGGCTGCGTTTGTCAGGCGTCACTCTGCAAATCTCTCCAGTATGTGTCTTGTACTGCACACAAACATGTGTGTTGACGACTGTCCTCCCGCCGCCTACAGCTGTGTCATGCGGTGTGCCCACTGCACCAGTGAACGGAGGTGTGCTCGCCACTGATTACTCCGTCGGCACACGGGTGACCTACTTCTGCAACAGCGGCTACCGGCTCTCCTCCAAAGAGCTGACGACCACAGTCTGCCAGCCAGACGGCACCTGGAGCAACCACAACAAGATACCCCGATGCATCGGTGAGTAGAGGATGTTGGGGGAGAGCAATTTAGAGAGGCGGGCTAACCGCAACCCATCGCAGGAGAAGTTGAGAGATGAGGATAGGGACAAAAAGTTATGGTAGAAGACACTGATTTTGAAATAGTTTGACAGCTGTGTCGGGAGACAGAAAAAGTGAGAGTTTAAACAATTCTCTGGAGAAGTTGTGGAATATCAAACAGTTCCAACAAAACACTGCTCTGTAAAGGACGGTGTCATGGAATATGGATTGCAGTCCCAACAGAACCAGGCGTTCTGATTTCATTACGAAAACACTAACTTGTTGGCTAGTGATGATTAGATGGATGGATGAAAAGGAGGAATAGTTGAAAGGAAATCTGTAGCTGGCGCCAGGGTGACTGTTTTACATGCCAGTGCAACGCCTCCAAGTTTGAAAGTCAGTTTAAGTGATTGACAACACTGTTGTTTACCATTGAGACCAACGTTTATTCCCTGCTCTATGTGTGTCTCACAGCAAAAAGGGAAACAGTTTTTTTTTGTGAAACTCATTTGGTTTTAGAGAATTCCAATTCATAAACAGCTTTGTTTTGGAAGAACATTTGTATACAGTAACAGCAGAAAAGTTTCATTTTACATGGATTCATCTATTCAACTGATTAAAATTAAAATGTAGATTAAAGTGTTTCGTTGTAACTTTTTCTATTTGTTCTACACTGCTGGGTTGGTACATATGTTTACAGATTTTGACTCAGCTGTGTGTGTGTGTGTGTGTGTGTGTGTGTGTGTGTGTGTGTGTGTGTGTGTGTGTGTGTGTGTGTGTGTGTGTGTGTGTGTGTGTGTGTGTGTGTGTGTGTGTGTGTGTGTGTGTGTGTGTGTGTGTGTGTGTGTGTGTGTGTGTGTGTGTGTGTGTGTGTGTGTGTGTGTGTGTGTGTGTGTGTGTGTGTGTGTGTGTGTGTGTGTGTGTGTGTGTGTGTGTGTGTGTGTGTGTGTGTGTGTGTGTGTGTGTGTGTGTGTGTGTACACCCAAGGGATGAGAGACAGAAATTGAAACAGTCAGTCCATTTGGATCACTAACGATGTCCACTCCCCACCACCTTCTTTTCTTTGGCACAGTCATCACGTGCCCTAGTCTCAGCTCCTTCTCTCTGGACCACGGGAAATGGAGGATCGTCAACGGTTCGCACTACGAGTACGGAACTAAAATAATCTTTATCTGCAACCCTGGATACTACCGCGTTGGCCCCGCACACATCCAGTGCCTGGCTAATGGGGTGTGGAGCTGGAGAAGCGAAAGGCCTCGTTGTAGAAGTGAGTGACAATGCATGAAATCAACACTTGCAGATTACACACATTCACATCAACAATGAACTAACCAAAAGGATAATGTTTCGTGAAATGAAATCTCCTTTATCTCCTTTTGCCTTTTGCATTATCATGAAAAATACATGAAAAACGTTGCATGTACTGTAATTCCACAAATGCACTGTATATGTGTTTCATTAGTTTCATAGGAAAGATAGACTTTTAGACTATTTGAATACAAAGGTTCAATTCCCTTCTATTCTATGTCCTGCCTCGCCTCAGGCACACTAGATTCATGGGTCATGATGTTGCAAGACTTTGAAGAATTGAACACCTTATTCACAGCTCACCTAATTAACTGATGATGCACTTTTTTACTCTTCATTTTCTCCTGTCTCAGCCTAGGCTAGGTTTAGTTCATTGCAGCAATGGGAAATAAAAGCTTTTCTTTGCTGCCATGGGAGCTACTTTTTGAGTAGCAAAAGAGCTGAATAGCCTGTGTAACGGCAAAAGGAGATGCCAACCAGCATGATGAAAGATGTTGCTTCAAAGGCAAACACCATCATTATCCTCCCCATGATATAGTACAGGTCACTCTTTTATTGCATTAAGGTCGGCAAGATGGGTGTAAATGACTGCGCTCTCCCGTTGACTCTGAAGATTTAAGCCAACTTCCATCTCGTCTTGCTCTCTCCCTTGTTCTCTCTCACTCACTCTCCTGGTGTCTTGATCTTTCGTTCTGTGCCTCCTCCATCTCCATCCTCTTTTTACTACCGTCTTCATCTTGTTGCAGTCATTTCCTGTGGGGATCTACCTACGCCTTCTAATGGGAAGAAAATTGGCACCCAAACAACCTTCGGAGCATCAGCCATCTTCAGCTGTAACCTTGGCTACGTTTTAGCTGGATCTACGGTTAGAGAGTGTCTCCTCTCCGGCCTTTGGAGTGGGATGGAGACTCACTGCCTGGGTAAGCGGGGTCTTAATGTTCTCTTTAACTTTATAAAGGACAGACTCGACCAGGGTCAAACGCTGCGGGCGATCTGTTCGGACAGGGTATAAGCTTTTTTTTTTTGGGTTGGGCCAACATGCCCAGAATAGAACCAGGTGGGGAAGCAGAGGGTGGCTATAATTGGTTCTGTTGCCAAGTGTGTACGTCCAATTACTACAAATATTTAGAAAGATGTCAGTTTTTTTTTGTCGTCTGGTTCTGACATCGTGCTGGCGCTCAATGCTGCCACTTTATATTTTCCTTTTGGGCTGGCACAGATCAGACCGTTTCAGAGAGCAAGAAGTTTTATTTTTTTTGCAACGAACTTAAACTGATTGAAGCATGGCGCTGTACAGTAGAGCCCCCCGAGTCAGTGTGATGTGTTGTTAAATGGGAGAGAGCACTTATACAGCCAAGGCTGGCCTGAATCTATGAGACACTTGCCAAACTGTACCAGCACAATTTGAGCTTGTTGTTAAGATATATAAACAAGGAAATAGGCTACAGCTTAGCTTACAACAGCTCATCTCGGCTCTGTACTGTGGAAGAAAATGAGACGTACGTAATTACTTGAGCTGCATTCAAAGCCACACAGCAGCAGACTGTGACGGTTTCCCTCGCAGATGCAGTAGCCCGTTTATCAACGCCGTGGCTCCAGCGCTCCAAGCACCGTTCAAGATTGGTTCAGTTCATTAAAAGAAGGGCACCTCTCTTGTTTAGTAATGTGGCTGTCGGGGGTTAACATAGCCAGGGCCCTCTCGGTGTAGTCGCCTACTTCAGCACTATCTTCATACAATCTGGTTGCTCTCAAGTGGAGTGTGATAATAAAATGCTCGGCTGAGTTTTTGGGTGCGCGGGTGAATTAGGGAAATCAGACTCGCAGTCAGTGGCAATTTCCCAGGTTTTAAGTGTCAGTGGAAATCTCAGCAAGATTTCTCGTCTCTGAAAGGCATTTATTGTAGCTGAAAGTAACACGATTACGTGCATGAGCGTATTGCACAGATTTTGAGGAGTTTCACATGCGTCCCTCTGTCTACTGTAGATGAGAAAAGCTGAGTTATCACCATCAGAGAAGCTGAAGCCAATATGAATTTAGAAATGATAATTCAGAGATAATGAGCTGAAAAAAACCTTTCCAAATCCAATATGTTTCATGAATACACAAACTAAATTTGTTTGCCAGCATTATTACTCCGAGACTTTTTTAAATCACCAGTTTCCTCATTTCATTTTATAATACAGTTGTCAAAATGCAAAGTTATTCAAACGTGATAACACAATCAAAATTGTGTTTCTACCCTGCAACTATCGTCCATTAGTTCAGTGGACACCACTGCGAGCTACTATTCTCAATCACTAGAGAGCTGGACTTAAGTATTGCACCACATGAATGATTGGCTGCTATAGTTCAATTATGATTTCTAATGCAAAGTGCATTGCATCTAGTGCACACATTTGACCCCCACATTAGCTACCACTGAATTGTCACGTGCGTTCAGACACTACAATCGATAGGGGGATGTGTGCTGTATTTTCATGGTCTCCATTACTGAAAAAAAATCCTGATCTTGTTGAGAAAGAGAGATAAACATTAAGAAATGGTAAAACATTTTTGCAATACTGTATGTTTTTCCTGCAGCCGGTCACTGTGGTCTACCGGAGCAGATCGTCAATGGGCAGGTGATCGGGGAAAACTTTGGTTATAGAGACACAGTGGTTTACCAATGCAACCCTGGATTCAGGCTCATTGGCTCCTCGGTGCGGATCTGCCAGCAGGACCACAACTGGTCTGGACAGCTCCCAGTGTGTATCTGTAAGTACTTTAACACCAATTCTCACTGCCTCATTGACTGCAAGAGGGATCAGGTGTGCGTTATACCGGAGTTTCTCCCCATAGACTCTTTAGATGGGAAAAGAGCTGATGGAGATGGTTGTATTTGTCGTTCCTGGATTTGAATTTGATAATTTGACAAGGGCGCCTTTAATAGGTCAATTTGTCATTAAAAGAAAGGGTTAATCAAACGTGATGATTTGATTGCATTGTTAAAATAAATCAATTTATAAAAATGTTAAAGATTTAAATCCCTGTTAAAAAGCTTCCTGCTCCTTCAGTTATAGAAGCGCTGAAGTTGATACATATCCTCGTAATGTGGTTCTTAATCTCCTAGTCACCTATTGATGGGATGCGATGTGAAATGTGCTGTTTACCCTTTCCAAATCGAGATCATGTCTGGATTCATAATTACCCTATTGTCCTTTTGAGGTTAATGATATGATAATTATATTCCTATGATAGGTGTCACTGTACGTCACCTATTGATCATGGTTATTGAATTTTCTCTCTCTTTCCACACACTCTGTATTTTTTCTCACCCCCTCCGCTTTACCTTCCCCTTGTGTCCATCCTTTCATCTTCCATCCTCCGCTCTACCTCCTCCCTCTCTGACACGTCCCTGGGTGATGCGTGTCAACTTCAGCTGTCACATGCGGCCACCCAGGTAGCCCTATCTATGGCCGCACCACGGGCGACGGCTTCAACTACAATGATGTGGTGCGCTTCTCCTGCAACAAAGGCTACACCCTGGAAGGGCCCGCCACCGCCCAGTGCCAGGCCAACCGCCAGTGGAGCCAGCAGCCACCGACATGCAGAGGTAAAGTCTACGCTACAGAGCTCCTGCAGAACGGATAAATGATTGGCAGCTGGACTGACTCAAAGTATCAGAAGGATGCAGATGAAACTTGACAGTTGAACTAAAAAGCTGCTTGTCTCTGCCAGCATGTTCAGCCAAGGCTCAAAACGCAGACATTGCCTTACGAGACAGACGAGGGGGGGGGGGCAAAAAAACTGATTTGTCACATCCATATGGATCTCATTAATCACCTGCAATTATCCATTTCTGAAGAGGGTACCTGTCGGTGTATCGCTACAACTAAAGGTGTGTTAGTGTTTGATAACAGAAGCCACTTCTATCTCGTTCTTGCTCCTGTGAAGCAGGCCAGCCGTCAGTAGAGCAGGTAGCTGCCAGCGAGCAGAACTAGGATCCAGCCAAAGCGTTGGAACTGAATGAAATGGCTTTTGCCGGTGCTTTGTGATGGTTCAGGAATCAGAGGCTAGGATGACCAGAAGAATTCGGAAGCCAGCAGATGTATCGTGGCCATCCAGGAATCAGCGGCCAGTGACCGCCAGCTTGCACAGGCATAGACACAGAAGCAGAATGGATAGAGGTAGTGTCCACATATCTATTGATCTGAATGAGAAAAATCCATATCTGCTCTAGTTCAATGAGTAAAGCATTAGGCAACGACATCTGGAGCCCTTTCCTCGGAGCAGAAGCAGGGAAACGGCAATAACGAGCTTGCAGCTGAATGTATGGAAAGGGAAGAGAAAATGGGGAATTGTTTCTACAATTTGACTGCCAGTTGTTACCAAAAGGCTTGCTGCAGGGAGAGATTACTCTGATGGCAGAAAGCTCGGAGTACTTTAAGTGGAAGACATCTTATTGAGAGTGTCAGACGGTGGCTGTCTTTTAGCTGTGTCCAATTTTAGTTTGCCCAGGTACGGCTCATTAGTGGTGCGTAACAATCAGCAGCGCTCCAGACATTTTTTTTGTGTAGGGCCATAGCAGAGAAATCTTTTCTTGTGTGCCCAAAATAAATTTGACAGTTTGACAGTGCTTTTTCCCCGAACATATTTTCCACCATTTACATTTCCCCCATCCCCCGCAAATAAAATGGAAATCGACAATAGATATGTAATGCAGAATGATGGAAGCTATTTATTTTAACAATTCTTTGGGGGGAAAAAAGAGCTTTTTCATATTTGCCTTTGAAAATGCTTCTAGCAGATATTTGTTGCAGTGTGAAGCTGTGATTAAATGTAGGTACATGTGATCTCAACTGGCTTAAACATTCTATAAGACAAGGTAACAGATCAGGAAGTAATCATTAAAACCCAATTAAAGAAAGCCTATTTAAGTGATACCCATTGTGTCTTTAATTAGTCTGCTACCTCTGGTTCTAGTCGACCGAGGCTACATTTGCCAGACTTTGCCCATTTAAAAATAACCCTCTTGGCATGAGCTTTGTTGGCAGTCAGATGTGAAGAGACACAGTTTTCATTACTGTGAATGGCACCATAGAGAAGGACCTGGTGAAATCACATTAAACTGCCATGACTCCCTTTGTCAAAATCTGTTTGATTTGACTAAGATTTTCTCAGTTAGATAGGTTTTCCGCATATTAGCATTATTGATTTAATTGAAATGTTGCTCTGAGCTTAATTTCACCCTCATTTATTTTCAGCTGTCTAAACAAGCGGTGCGGTTTTCGAGACTTCAACTGCCTCTTAAATGGATTATTGTGAATTTGTGACAATAGACACGCCTTTACTTCTTTTGTTTTCAGGAGGAGGCGTTAGGTGATATTATCATTGACAATGCTTTGTTAAATAAACAGAAAAGGCCACTGATCGGGTCATATCAACAGTTCTATTATTAACTCACTGTGGGAGCATGCTGACAGATAGAATTTATGCAAATGACGCTCCAAACAAAGGAGACTGCAAAGCTTCCAGGAAAGAAAAGTCAGATCCCCAGTGAAGATGCTGGGTGGAGTTAATTAGGCAGATTGCCACATGCCTGTTAATATATGTGCTGAAAAATTAGGGTAAAGAGTGTAGATAAGACTCCACAGGAATACAGGCTTTTTTTCAAAAAAGATTTCTTCAAGTATGCAGCTCCAGCAGTAATTTGCCTGAAATAAAATAAATAGTCTGTCTAGCCTGGAATATCCTTACAGTAAATAAAATGTATTTGATTGCTACTGTCAGTATTCTGCTGTCTGTATTCTCCCATTATGATTAAACTAATTGACTGACTCATGATGGCATAACAATATATTTCTCTTCTTTTTCTTTCAGTGGTAAACTGCACAGATCCAGGTATCCCTGCTAATTCTATCCGGGAGAGTAAGATTGAGCACGGTATCTTTACATTCGGCAGCGTGGTCTTCTACGACTGTAACCCGGGATATTACCTATTCGGCTCGTCGGTGCTCACCTGCCAGCCGGTGGGCCACTGGGACAAACCTCTACCAGACTGCATCGGTACAGTGGCTGCTTTTAATATTTCCTTTGCGGTCAACTGGTAAATCACATTAACATTGTTCTCCTTGTCTTATTCTTGTACATTGTTCAGCCTATCCTCTTTTCTCCGTAATTTGTGCACTTGTGCAAAAATTAATGAATTGAAGCAAGAGATGCAAGAGTTTCACTCTCTATTGAGTGTCCACAACCTTGTTTGTGTCCTCATTTGCTTCTAGAGTTTAAATGGCACAAGTTGCTAAATGCTGTGGCTGAGAGCATCTGTGTAATGTTCGATGCCCCAGTGGCTTATGGTTATGTTGCACTGTGTTTAATGTAGAAACTGCCATAGGGCCAGTTGTTCAGGCTATCGCTAATGTTCCCTCAAAACCAAACGCTGAAATTTCTATAACAGTCTATGAAATGTAGGGGTTATCTGAGGTTTTAATGTTGCTCTCAAACACCTGGCTCTTCATGCACTCTACTTTTTGCGTGAGGCCGCCAACAGTAATGACCTATTTCTAGTGAAATGATCGAGAGTAAAACTCTACATTTAGCACACGGGCTCAGAAAGCCCTTCATGTCATGGAAGAGCGATGACGCACAGAGTTTACTGCATCAAGCGGAATTTGAATTAAAGAGATACACAAGAGTGTTTATTTACGTCGCTGGGCTTCACTGACTCTTTGTTAAGAAATTAGATTTGCTGGCATTTCCTTTGCATTATGAGACTGAGCTGGTCGAGTGACGGCACCCACAAACAAAATGTAAAGGTCAAAAGAATAATAAAGTAGCACAGCAATTGATGTACCAAATCAGATGTTAGTCCTGAAAACAATCCAGTGAGCATTTTATTAAGTGTATATACAATATTTACATCAAATTGACTTTATTTTTATGGAAAATGATTATGACAATGAAGTAGCTCTGCAAAAGCAAACCAATATCTGTTTTAGTATTAAGGCACAGTAGTCTTCTCACATGGTTCCCTGAGCTGCTAATAGACTCGAGCATTGTAGCTCGTCATGCTACCGGGCTGCTTGTTGGTTTCGGAAGTGTTTCTTGATGAAGCAGCAAGCAATGTGATCATGTCTGTTCCTCCTTTCATCAAGCCATTTATTAACAGTAGAAAAACACTGGGTTGTCTCACCAGTGTCATTGTGAGTGGTGATTTTTGCTGAGACATGTCATTTCCTCACTCTCTGTCATGCAGAGGTGGACTGCAGCCACCCAGGTACACCTCCCCACGGAGTGATGAGCGGGGAGACGTTTACCTTTGGCTCCACGGTGCGCTACTCCTGCTCTGGAGACCGCCTGCTCATAGGAGACTCATCACTCACCTGTCAACTGAACGGACACTGGAGCGGTCCACTGCCCCACTGCTCAGGTACACAAATATAGTCACACACACACACACACACACACACACACACACACACACGCATTCCTGCATGCTTTCACACGACAAAGTCTTTCTCTTTCACTCTTCCTTATGACACTGAAATCAGTATCGTATCACAGAGTGATAGGTGTTTGATTTGTTAAAGTAGAGTTTGCTTTTATTGTAACTTAGTCTGTGCTTCCTACGCAGAGGTTTTCTGTTTCCCCGAACATATTAAAACATATTTTCTCACTTCCCTCTAGTGATATCAAGCCACAACGCACAAGCTCCCATCTGTTTGCCGAGGCTTTGAGATATCTTTGTATGAGATTAATGCCATCACCCCAATATAATGGAGTTTAATGTAATTCTGTTTGTGTAGTTCATAGCAATAAAAGATGACTCTTAAAAAATTCAGCAGCTACATTATTTTTTTAGAGAAACAATGGCCCTAATACTCCACAGAGCCCACTGTCAACTGTTCTCATAAGGACTGTTTCTTTGGTAGTAAGTCGTTCAAATTAAAACTTTTCACAGCAATCTCTGTGGATTATACAGACTAATCAGGACACGCATTCTAGAAAGATAAGTTGCATTAGAATTATTTAAATGCAATTTCTCAAACAAAATTCAAATAAACTCCATTGTATTAGTGCCAGAATTTATTTTCAACAAAACCAAACGTCTAGTACCTGGGAGCCCTGGCATTGATTGGATATTTGGCTAGAGCCTGTGTAAAGAGGAAACAAGCACAGGATATTTATCAGCCACTGTGGCTCTTACAGGCACCTACATAACAAAATATCTCACCATTATTGTCCACAGATTCCCCCTTTACTCAAAGCAGTTACAGCATTTCACTTTTCAGAACAGGCACTGTTGTGGTTTGTCTGACGTATCTGCATTTGGCTGATGTGACTGTCAAAGTACACTATATGGTGGATCAGTACGAAATAACCCAAACAATAACCCTTGCCCATCATTCCTCTTCGATTCAGTGATAGGGAGTTAGGACTTCACTCCTCAGCCAAAGAAAGTGTAGAAGCAAATGTTGCTTCCTACATAGAACAATCAATCGGGAGAGAGATATCACCCCTGACATGACCTGAATGCAGACTCTGGCAACCAAAAGTTTTAACTGAATTTTCTGTGTCCAGTGTTCAGCACATTTAGTTGCAGGCTCTTCTCTGAAAGAAAGTGTAGTCTCCCCCCCCCCCGCCCCCCCTCAGTTCTCTGTGTTCTTCCCTCCCATCTCACTTAAGCATTCCTGACCATTTAACTGGATTCTCTTTACTGAATGTTCACTTGGTTTGTTCAACTCACTGGCCCAGAAGTCTTTTTTTTTTTTTTTCTCCTTCTTCTTCTTCAAATGGAAGTGCAAACTCTCCACTCACCTTCAATATTTTGTATTTACTGAGACAGTTGGAAAGTAGCGAGGCAGTCGAGAAGTTAAACTCCCATGATTGCAGAGACTCAAACCCATCTCATTGTCAGAGTTTTTCTTAGTTTTGCAGAATAGAAGGAATGACACAGAGGTGTTTGTGGAGTATTTCTTTGTTTGCACCTGCATAATTATCTGCTGTGTACAGCCAAATAGCTGTTTGTAGGCCTGAAATTATAGCCTTCAAATCTAAAATAGCATGTAATTGTAATGCTCATGGCCAAAAGAAGGAGTGTTGCAAGGTAGACAAATGTTTTTCTTGTTCAACCTAGTATTTAAAAGCAATTTGGCATATATTGTCGTGATGCGTGCATGTAGATCAACATCCTACTGTTACGACAAACAAGGAAAGTGAGGATTTTCATTGTATTTCATTTCATCACTCACTCTGAGCTGTGCATCACCTACATGAGATCTACTGCCTATGTTTGTTTCGAAAGAAACCCGGCCAATAAACTCTGCTTTAATCTGGGCAAAACACATTTAATACCAAACTAGATTCAGTGCATTGCATTTAACTTGTCCAAAACCTAATCGGCATCAACTCATCACTTGAAAAGTGAGATAAGTAAAGCCAATATGAATCTGTTCCCAAGTATTTCAATTGTCAAAGAGCAATTGGTGTTTAGAGAGTAAACCCCTGTGGAGGAATTTGTGCCGCAGAATAAGAGTCCTGGGTCAGTGACCAGAGGATTTCAGTCATAATAAATGACGCTGTGACTTACCAAGCGAAACAAAAAGGATGTGCTGAGGTGAGCCACAATACAACAGCACATTTTAACAGATGCTGATAGGAAAATGAATGGCATTGGATTGAAAATGGAATCGGAAGCAAGACCCAATCATGATCATATAAATTGGAGATTTGGTGCATGTATAATAATAATAATAATAATTTAAAAAAAAACATTAGGACAAAGTACAGAAATTATGTACTTCGATTTTTTTGTGACCTGTAGGACACGGAATAATATCTATGATACATCTTTAATATTGATGTTGGTTAAAGGTGGTAGTTAGAGTGTAAGCGCCTTGTCCTCACATCGTCTCATTGTACTGCATCAGTGCTTCTAATTAACTATGAAATCGACAACTTACAATGGGAAAAAAGACACCTTTTGTGTAAACCTCTCACAACTAATCTCGATGCATCTCAATGTATTGCATTCTCAATTTTCTGTACTGCTGCACAGAGGCTTGATGAATTCATATCCATGAAAGTGAACATCTGTTTCAGCTGTTGAAGAACTTGGAACCACAACACGGCTTTAACTGAGTTGTTGCTTACAGGATGTGAAGCTGTGATGCAGCAAATTCACAGGCACATTAGCAAAAACCTTCTGAGGTGATGCATTTAGTACTGCAGTGTTAGCTAAATATATGACCTATCTGGAAAAGTGTTGGTGTATGTTTAAAGCCTCTGGCCGTTGATGCCTCTGCGAGGATTTTAAAGTTTATTTGCAGAAAGGTTGCTGCGGAGTCTGTATAGACGGCTTTATCTGTAGCACTAGAAATTATTTAAATGGCACATTTGTATTCTCAGAGTGTGTTCATCACCGATAGCAATACCATCATTTGGGCTATGAATTCCTCAGAAGTCCAGCCTCAGCAACAGTTCTCATATATGTATCCATCCATGCGTCTATCCTTCCTCTCATCTGTCCTCCTTTGTTAATTAGTAAGAGGAGCCTTAAAACTGCTTGCGAAGCCATTCCCCTTTTGTGCGCTGCATGGCTGAGTTGAAGGCCTTATTATTTCCTCACAAAGGGAGCCTGGTGAACAGACATTAACTCAGATTCAAACCAAATCCACCAACATCCCAATTAGAGAGATTATAGCTGTCACAGTACATGCCGAGCCGGGGCTGCCTCACCTAACCGAAGGAGTCTAATGAAGTACCGTCAGCTGCTGTGAGACATACACACACACACACACACACACACATATGTGCACACACAAGTGGACATGCACACAAACACAGGCAACAAATAAGTATGCATACTTAACATGCACTTGCAAAGACAAGTGCATGCAAGTACAGGCACAGACAGAGAGGAAGACTCAAACACACATTTAACAAGTACACTCTCTGACAGACATGTGCAGAACAAAGGTAGGCAACGGTACACTTATTTTCACACACACACTCATTGCTTACCACAGCCACACACACACACTAATTATCTCCGTCTCTAAGCCCCTGACCTGACAAATCCAGTTTGTGCACATGTGAGCAGTGGGATGCGTGTAGAAGATATGAGCTTGTTGTTTGTACAGTAAGGCTTTGTCAATAAGTCCAGTATTACTGCAGCTGATGCGCAGGGAATGATGCACAGGGTGTGTGCAAAGCTCAAGGAACAGGATCTCGCAGCCAATAAAGCACGGATCCGCCACAAAGAGACAACACATACACTGAACTGTACAGACAACCACAGTGACATACCTGTCTGTCTTTCTCTCTGGTCTGTCTGAATATCTGCTTTTCGGTTGTGTCTGTTCCTTTTTATATCGCTCTTTCTGTGATACCCTGTCTTCTGATGCCAAACATTTTTTCTCTTTTATTGCCTCCGCTGGTTTCATTTCTGTGAGAACGGAAGCGGCAGTGGAAGCGGTGGTTATTGTCATGTGTGTGTTATGTTCTTTTTCCTTTGCTCTGAATGTTCTGTAGTTATGGCACCACCCTGACTTCATACCTATCATCATCTTTCTCTCATTTTCTATGGCTCAGATAGAGAACTTTTTCACCCATTGGTGATGAACCTAATGAGAACACGAGAAGAGACTATACAAGAGCCACAGCATCTTTTTTTTATAAGAGTTAATTTATAGATGTGCTAGATAGGTACTCCGCAGAACCAAAGACAGGAGAGATAATTCAGGATAGTGAAAGCGCATTTGGCATCAGAGGTCAAACTGCATTCATCATTTCTCCTAACCACAGCTGGTTGCCTTTTAATGCTGACCCTGCTGTTTTTATGGACAGAAAGCTCGTGGTGTCAAAGCAGTGAAAGGTGTTGGTCCTCCAGGTTGTTGGCGCGGTGACAACTGCTCATTGGTGCATTGTGTGTTTTATAGCTGCCTCGTGGAGGACTAAAAAGATGTACAGTTTGAGTCTAAGCCCTCTCTGTATTCTCCCTCTGCTTGACAGGAACATTGTGTGGTAATTCACTGCCGTACCAACTTAAAAGGGCCCATCTGTAAACACAAACATAGACAGTTGAAGTGGATGGCATCCTCGGAGTCTTGTTTACATTGCCCCCCCTGTCTGGTTATCTCCCATTGCAGGCGACTTGGCAGGCACCTGTGGGGATCCTGGCACACCTGTCCATGCCACCAGGGACGCAGGGAACTTCAAAGTGCGCAGCAAGGTGCGCTTCAACTGCGCAGTGGGACACACACTGTACGGGTCGGCAGAGAGGATCTGCTTCCCCAACGGGACCTGGTCGGGCAGGCAGCCATTCTGCAAACGTAAGGGAGAGATGTCAAATGTATCTGTGATGTTACTTATGAAACGGTAGGTATAAAACGTATACAGTTACACGGAGAGAGATGCACTAGGATAAGGCATCGAAGCACTCGTAGCACCAAATATTAAAAACTGTCAAATACCAAAAGCTGCCATTGAAGGCTTGGGGAGATTCCTAGTCTTTATTATTCTTTGAACTGAGATTTTAATTTGAATTCTTAATTTTTTATTTTAAAAAGACCCACTGATGGACTTTGATATGTTCGCTTTGTTAAATTTGTTTTTGGTATGGAGCTGAACCTCTCATCAGCTGCAGTATTGAACATTTTCAAACTGTAACCAGCGGTGTCTTACACACAAAGACACCGTTTGCAACACATGGGCAGCATGCAAAGCATGAGTGTGCATCCAGTGTACAGATAGATGCTCATGTGCATCCACACCTATGCACACAAATGATTGCAAAAGCTCACAAACAGTGCTGCACCAGATGGATAAGTATCTCTCTGCTGCAGTCTGGTGTTTCCTGCCAGCACATGGTGACTGTGACTAGCTTCCAGATTGCAACCCAAAAATTCATTAATTCCAGACACCTAAAGCCAAGTTCTTTTTTGGATTGTGATAAATGAATCACTGTGGATTTTGAAGATATTAGTTCACTGAACGGCAGCGCTACATCTTGCATAAATTACCCCCCAGGGGTCAACCGGATATGGAAGCGAATGTTTGAGTGCTTCTGCTCTCTTCTACTTACTGTCCTTCAGGTTGGCACAGTGCTGTCATTTTTAATATGATAGGCTCTCTGAACTACTCTCTGTATATCTTTGTTTTATTCCAACTCTCTTGTTTCTCCCTCTTTTACTATCCGTCTCTATCTTTATCCTTTGTTTCCCCTGCTGTCAGCCTTTTTCCTCTTGCGTCTCCCCTGATTTCTCTCTGTCTTCATCTCATTGCCTGGCTGTCTCGCCGTCCCCGTCCACTACTCCATCTGTCCCTCCTCTGTGTGTGTCTGTCTCTCTCTCTCTCTCTCTCTCTCTCTCGCTATTGCTCAACCTTACCCTCCCTACCCTCCTTTTACTCCACATCTCTCTTCCACTACCTTTTTATCTCTCCATCCCCCGGCTGAACTCCTGATTTAAAGATTGCTTTAGCCGTCCCTCCACCTCAGGAGGGAGGGGCCAGAGATTCACTGGAGCCTGAATGAGTTTCAGTGCTGTCTGTCTGTGATCTAAAGCCCTGTCTAGTGTTAAAACCCATCCATCCATTATCCACAACCTTTCACAGTCTCTGGGAAACATTCACTGTGGATATTCAGCTTAATATTTTCACAATACCATCAGGGCCTGTTTGTCTGTCATCATGTCTGTCTTGAATTATAAAAAGAGGAGCCAAAGAGGCTCCCATACTATATGTTTGGCGTGTGTGTGTGTGTGTGTGTGTGTGCATAAGCTTGTGTGGGCATTTACAGTACAGTAATGTGAGCATGATGGCACCTGCTGTGTTTGGGTATGTGCCTGAGTGATGCATTTGCACCTTGGGGGGGGTGTGCGCGCACATGTGGTAATTGAGAAATCACCATCGCAACTACAACACGTCTGCCTCCTACAAAAATCACTATTTCAGATTTTCCAGGCAATTAGGTGATTGAGAGAGCAAATCAGCTTGTAATCAGACCTGATTTGGAGCAGAAGAAAAACACATGGAACAAACTCTGTCCCTATTCCTCTTCAGGGATGCATTTTGTTGGAACTGATGTAAAGGATACCTTAGTTGAGTTCACTGTAGAAAGTCTATTGTGCAGCTAAAGCAACACTTTCCATGGAAGTCAGCCTCTTGTCTGAGTTCAATATGTGCTTATTGCCGGGAGTGATATTTCATATATTATAAATAATTCTGTGTGTTAACGTCTGCTTACTCCTTTCGAACATATATTTTGTTTATTTAGAATTTGCTGTATATGTTTACTGTTAATTTTATTGGTTATTCTTTTTTTATTTTTTTTATTTTGTGTTACATTTTCCAAAATGAATCTAATCTAATATTGTTCATTATTTCGTCAAATTTGATCAAACTAAAAGTTTTGTTGTTGTTTCACCACAGCTGCCAATTTTCACATTACTCCTCCTCTTGGTGTTTTTATACAGCACTCAATGTCATTACCATGGATGTACTATGAGACACAAACTGCACTTAGTTTACTGAAGAGTCATCGATAGGGGTGATGGGGATTTGTGTCCTACTGCAGCAGATCTGCTCATTAGCCTCTCTTAATAAAGCGGTGATGCTGTATAGATTAGTGGTTCTTTATGTGTATGGTTCACAGCTTCTTTTAAAAAAAAAAAAAAAAAAAGCTGATGTGAGGCACAAATGCATAATGGGGGGGACTCTGACGCAAGCCAATGATTTCTATCTGCCCATTTCAGATGGTTCCCCCTGAGTGCTTATCGGACAGAGCCAAGAAACTACAAATATTATATCAGGTCAAAAGCAAAACTGCAATTATTTCATAAATACATATTACTATTGACACAATATGGAAGGAATATATTTTCCGCAGCTCTTTAATCACCTTGAGACCTTCAGAAGTCATCTTTCAGCCACCTTGGAGACTCCCAACTGTCGGATTGTGAATCACCGATATGGAAAATTGAAAATCCATTACTTTTTTTACACTCGTGACCTTCACCTTCTCTCTTTTCTCCCCCGTGTTGCAGCGGTGCAGTGTGGGAACCCAGCCACACCTGCTCATGGTCGTATTTCCCGCGTGGATGGCACAACCTTCTCCCACTCCATCGTGTATTCTTGTATTGAGGGCTATTTCCTCGCTGGCTCGCCCACACGCCAGTGTCTGGCAAATGGCACGTGGTCTGGAATGACTCCCAACTGCACAAGTGAGTTTTATATGCACAGAACACCAGAAAAACGCAACGGAGCACAATTCATTGTTTCTTGGTTGATTACATTTAGCTCACACGATGCACCTCCGTTGGCAGAGTCAGAATAATATCGTTGATTTTTAAAATGGAGAAGAAAAATAACTAAAGATAAGGACAAGGAAGGAAGATTGGGCACTCCCGTTGGTAATTGCCGACCAATTACACATGTCCTAGTCAGTCAAAATAAGTGTCTACAGTAATGCTGTATGAACAAGTTAAGCATGTCATTTATACTGGAAGGCAGATCAAAAATTAAGAAAGGCAGGCCTGAAGATGATTTAGCTCCTTATGTCTGCCAAAAGGAGGCGCTCTGAATGATCAACAGCGGTGCTAAAACAGAGTATAAGATTTCAAATAGCACATAAATCTCTCTGAGCCTTCTCTCCCTGCAAAGCCTCAGAACTGTCAGGCCGTTTTTTTTTTTTTTATTGTCTCGTACTCAGCAAATGAGCCTCGCAGTAATTAAGAAGTATGCCAATCTATATTCAATTTGCACCAGGGTGACTATCAAACAAAATTACACATTGTTCTTCTCTCTGAAAATCACCATATTCCTCCTTCCTCATTCTTTTTTGCTTGTTATTGAATCACAAGAAAAGATAAATGGTATGGGCATAATTTTAAATTTTGGAATGAAATGAGTCTCCGGAGAGAGACCCACAGGGAGGGAGGGAGGGAGGGAGACGGAGAGAAAGATTGAAAATTGGATAATGATGATCAAACATGCAGAAAGGGAGAATAGCTTTGTTGCCTCTTTTTGCCCACTTTTAAGCCTGCTCATCACCAAACTTATTATTGTTCTCCTCCTGCATGCTATCACTTCTCATTGGATTTTTCGTGGTCAGTTCAGGGACATCAACACGCCATCAACATCAACAAGGTGCCAAGATTGGCTCAGTGTGCCTTCATTAAGGAGGCAATCATTTTCACGGTTCATGGGTAATCGATCATGTAGGTTGCCAGATCAAAGTCACACGACATTCTCAAGGGGAGAGAGAGAGAAAAGTTCTCCTTTTAAACGTTTTTTTTTCTTAACACTCTTGATGTTTGATAAATGAAATTTATAGAGCATGTTAAAGAATTAGCGAATTAGTGGAAGTGCAGTAGGAAAGAGACAGGCTCAGTGAACTATGACGTGAAGCCAAAGAGCACTAAATAGAATAAACAGTAAACACTGGTTATTCAGGCAGACTATTTGTCTTGTAACATGCCGTGATTCTGTTGATTTATATCTACTTTTTTAGATTTTTAGTATTCTCCTCTTCTCCATTCCTTTCCTCTCTCCCCTACTTTAAACGCTGACACAGTCATTGTGTGTGTGTGGGGGGGGGGGATAGGATTGAATGAAGACATCACAAAATATCTATTAGTGCAATTAGCAGTCAACAGTCAGATTTCTGCCGCATCAATCAATCATTGTATTTGTCCCCAGTGGGGCAGGTGGCTATGCAGCAGAGGGATGCATACATTTAGCAGACATAAAACACAGGGCGTATAAATACAAGCAATAACGATAACAAAACCATCTGATTCTTATTTAAATTAGCAAAACGGTATCAGAAGTCATAGTGGTGCCTTTGCATCCAAAATAACTAAATTCAAAGTCCAAGTCTGTTTTCACGCTGAGCATCCTGTCCCTTTTTTAGAGATGTAAGTGCTTCAGTGTTATGACAGAAAAGGGAAAAAAAGAAAATCTGCAAATGCTGCATCAGGTCACTAACACACCTGAGATATGTCGGCATGGTTCATCAGTGTGATACAGTCGGGGATAAATAGAGATCTGATTACTGACTGATTTAAATGCAGGTTTTACTGGGAGCAGGTTCTTGCGCTGCATGCAAACTTCTCTGATTTTCTGCTGTAACATAATCCCTCCCACTAAGTTGTTTTGTTGGGAGCAAGTAAATGTACTAAATGAAAAAGCTGTTGCGTTGCTGAAGTCAACAGCCTGCAGCTTCTCTGCTTTGTGCTGACTGACTGGGTTTCTCCCTCCTACAGATAGACAGGCACACACCAACATTTATACACATACTTAGTTTCTGTCTGTCTTGTGTAAGACCACTTTTCCTCATCCACATGACGTGTTTCTAGTTGATAGCAATCAAAATTAGTATCAGCTGTCTTTCATTCATGCCAGCTGCTTCTGGCTTATGTTTGGAGACACGTATCATGCTTATTTCAAGATGATGTGTTTCAATGTTTGTTTGTTTTTTGTGGCTCAGAGTTTAAATGAACTGAAGGACTATTATTCGGCAACACTCATGTTACACAAAAATATGCATACACATATACTCTATTAAGTACTTACACATGTATTACATACACATTTTACTGTATTAAAAATGAAGTACATCACTTTCTTCTTTTACTCTTGTTACTTTACATATTAAGATTTCTGCATAGAAAGCATACAAAGGGCTTATAAAATATGAATATAAAATAAAATATGGGGGGCGGTTACTTTTAATACTTTAAATACATTTTCCTAATTGTATTTAACATCTACTTAAGTAACATTTTCAATGCCAGACTTTAACTTGTAACAGTAATGTTTGGTCTTTCTTTACATAGATCTTAGTATTATTCTCCACTGCATTGCTTGTTTTTCATTCAAATGTATTCAAAACCAATTTTGGTGGATATGTTTATCGTTTCAGTAAACTGCTAACTGCATGGATAGATGGCACTTTAGGTTTGAGTGGGAAAATAATGTTGGTGTATGATTTAGTGAACTGACCCAAAACCCACAAGACCAAGAAAGTCCAAGAAATTAGATCAGTCTGACAGATCAGTTTATTTATTACACAAACATTTTTATTTTCCATAAAAGGCATGCAGCAGTGCAAATGTACAAGTGAAATTAGAAACCATGGACTTCATCATAAGTCACTGTGTATCAAACATCAAATGCATCAGTGGCAACTGTACTGCAATTCAGTCATCTGATAGATTACAGGTTAGAGGGGCAGGAATTTAGAATGGAATTTACTAAACCGATAAACGCACACAACAAATAGCCATCAAAAACATCAAGGCTATACAGTTAACCATCCATTTCACAAGATTTTTACCTGTCAGTGTTGTAGCTGTAAACTAATTTAGAAAACGTATTAGATACACATGGGATTAGATTATTTGTTGGAGCAAGCAGTGTTCCGCCATCAACTCCAGACGTCTGTTGCTGGCAAAGTGAAGATCCCACTCTGTGCTCACGACTAGCCGCTCTCTGATGCTTCGTGTCAAGACACAAAGTTAGCCTCACCCAGCACGATAAAGATGTCCAAGTGTTGAGGTCGTTGGCAGCGACTGAACATAATCAAACGGGAATTAATTTGAGGGAGGGGGCGTTAGCAGGGACAGCCATATGCATCAAACTGGCATCTTACACTAAGGTGAACAAGTCAGGAATGATTTTGTAATAAGTAGGCACACAAATTAGGGCTCTAAGATTAAACAAGGGCTAAGAAAAAAAGCAATCAAATAGAGGCTGGCAACTTACAATTACATCAGAGATAGCACTAGGTTAAGACCTGACAATGTAGTGGGCCAACACTTTGCCATCTGCTTACTTTCGCTAATCATGCCATAAGAAGAAGCCAAGAATAAACGTATGAAAAGAGACAGAACAGAAATTACATTATATTCACTGGGTTCACCACTTGAATTAAACCCAAAAAAATAAAGGTGCATTTTAGAAAGGGAATATGTAAATACATTTTTATACCTTACAATTATACACAACCAATGCTGTGTGATGATGCTGTCATTGCTTGATCATAGACTGATATGGCTGCAGCTGTATCATCAACTTGCTGAATGAAAGCATAGAATTGCACGATGCACGATGGTTTATTGTGATGACCTTGATAAAATCATGCACAACAAACAAAAATGTAGCTTCTCAAAAACGTTTGTGCTGTTGCGCTCCATCCAATTTTTAGTGGCGAGTGGATTTTTGTACATGTCGATACATTGTTGTCCATTGAAAACCATTATTTCCTCATATCTGGAGATTTTAAAGTTTAAATAAATGTTCCTTTATGTGTTAATGGAATTCTCCAAAGACTTTCTAAAACCCATTACATCATCTAACAAATGCATTGTCACAAAGCTTAAAGCGAGGCTATTATCTGAGTCCATGAACAGTATTTAATTTGGGAACATTATTGTGTAAATCACTGTAACCACGTGTCATTATAATGGGGCCCCTGTGCTCTGCACCATCATGTCGTATGGGATGGATTGCAGAGATGGGAAAGATTCCCATGTGTATAACTTCGGAGTGTTCCCGTCACAGGGACAACTCAAGAAGACAGTTGTATGATTTCAGAGTTGTTTGAATGAGGGTTAAAAAAAAAAGTGCTGTGCATTAACAATTTAACACTATTTGCAACCGTCTAGAACCGTTCAAAACAATTAACACTCGGTTACTGATGAGCACCACACAATTAA
The DNA here is from genome assembly GCA_032191485.1 of Leptoclinus maculatus. Classification (NCBI taxonomy): domain Eukaryota; kingdom Metazoa; phylum Chordata; class Actinopteri; order Perciformes; family Stichaeidae; genus Leptoclinus; species Leptoclinus maculatus. Next base: position 16,354,415 of record JAVDOI010000008.1, read on the forward strand.
GTAAGAACTGCTGGTGAAAGATTGAGGGTTGCACCATTTGTAACTGTCCTTGGCACAGCTGTTCAAAACTTTCGAGCCAAGAATGTGGCCGAGAGGATCATTGTTAATCACCACCCACAACTTTTGCCTATAGCATATGAACAAAAACAACAAGTGCATGCTTATGCCCTGGTTGCACAAATGAACAAATGCATGATAAGGAAAGCACCAACTAAAAATAGAAAATGTAGGGGAAGCAGGCCCTCCTCTGTGCTTACTTGATAACCCCTCACTACTCTTTCTTCACAATGCATAGGGGTGTGGCTCAGTCACTTACAATATGTTTCATATTGCAGTTCAGTATGTTTTAATCGTTATTCAACAACACCATTTAGGATGATTTCTGATGCCTTATGCTTTGACAACCGAATTGCAGTGATCGCATGTGGCGACCCTGGCATTCCAGCGAACGGACTTCGATTCGGCGAGGACATCACGGTGGGGCAGAATGTGACGTTCATGTGTCAGCTGGGCTATGTGATGACGGGAGCGGACAACGCTGTCACAAGGAGCTGCACCAACAATGGCACCTGGAGTGGCTCCGTGCCAGCGTGCCAAGGTAAGCGCCACCCACAAAATGCACACGCTAACATGCACGGCATTGCACTCGTGACGCAGCAGACGGTCAACCTTGATAACCATCAGACCGTGCTGTAACAACCTTGGCACGCTAGCACACTTGTCACGTACGATATGAAATACTTGCCTACACCCTGAGATCTAATGAGATTAGCAAGCAAGGTGACACAGAACTTCCTGTGTGGTCAGATAGTGTCATATTGTTCACTTCGGTGTGCTGATAACAGCGGTACCAACAGTACATACGGTTGAATGACGACAGACAGACGCGCACCCTCAAATGCATATGCAGGCGTATATATTTGCAGAACTATAGAATTGCACACATCCACATCAACACTACAAGCTATTTTTAATGTCCAGTACATTACAAAAGTAGTACTATATTTTGACGAGTCCCCAGATAAAAGACGGCATCTCTCAGCTAGCTTTCAGGCAAAAAAAAGATGAAATGTTTAATACATTTTTCGAGCACTTGACCCGGGACACAGTGATTTCACACACACTTGCATCTACAGTAGAGTTGCACCTGTGATGGCACAGAGCCAAGGCTAAAACTTCCCCTCACACCTGATGATGGATGGCTAACAAGTCCTCTTTATCCCAACAAGGATCCCTGTAATTGCGCTCCAACAGTTAATCACTGGCTTCCTCTCTCTAAAAGTATGTGTGCACTCTCTGGGCTTGATTAACATCAAAGTAAAAAAAAAAAATCCACTAAGAGGCCTTAGTTGTTGTACACCCATCAGCACTACATCACTCTATGATTTATGACGCTCGAGTGGAGGCATAGATTAGCATGTCTGCCATCGACAGCCAAAAGTAAGTATTGCAGGGAGGATTAACTTGTGCAGCAAACGGTTCAAAAGTACACCAGAAACAGGGGAAGAGCCTACCAGTAAGGTGGCTTACTGTTGCTAAGGAACTGTTCCCAGGCTGATGTATCGGTTACAGAGAAGAAAGCTGGTGTGGAATTGGCCTCTTGAGAAATGGGAAAGGACAAATGAACTGCGAGAGAATTAAGAGGCAGAGTGTGAGACGGACATGCACACCAACGAACGTAACAGGTGGGACAAATCTAGTAACAGGAAGGCGAAAGGGAATGAGGGATCAGGGATTGTAAAAACATGAAGCCCGTTCCTTTTTCTTCATATGTAAAGGCTGTTTTTGGTTCTAGATATACTGTATATAGGTACCGTATATAGTGTATAGAATGTCAGTAGTAGTCTGTGTCTTCACCTTTCCTGAGTTGTGGTTTTAAGCCGCACACTTCTTGCCCTCCTCCGGCTCCCCGTAGGACCTTGCGTAGATGTTTACAACATCCAAACTGACACTGATTTCTAATATTTCATGGGTGTGTTACATTATTAATGCTCCCTGTGCTGTGGTATGTTGAGGCTGATCCATGGTCGCACAGCTGTTACCCAAGGCAGTTTTAAACAGGGGGAGAGAGAGAGAGAGCGAGAGAGAGCCAAAGCATGGGTGTATATGTGCACGCATGTGTGTATAAATGTGTGTGAAGCTCCTAACCTCCAAGCTCTAATCCTTGACAGCTACCGCAACAGCTCAGGCACTCAGCCCCGATACTGCTACGCTTGATGGGGGTGGTGTGGAGAGGAGCGAAACTCCAGAGCCTAGTCATCCTCATCACACCATGCATGCGTACAATCACATGGCGGCATTAAATTACACTGGTGTCTCTCTCAGGCATACAAAGGCACAGATGCTTACACACCTTCACGTTTGATGTCAGATCGTACTGACCTGTATGCATTAGTCAGCGAGCCAGAGGGTCCCTCCTGCCACCTCCTACCCTCGCCGCTGCTCTCGCTTCTCCAATAGTCCTTGTTTCTCCCATGGGGTAGAAAGGATTTTGATTACTAAGTGTATGCGCTATATTAATTTCTATGTGTATTAAGAAGCAGTTCAGATGTGTCGGGCTCTATTTTTTTTTCTCCTTTTCCGTTGCTCACTTCATCTCCTTTGGTCTCTTTCTAAGACTATCTAGGACAAGCAATACAACCGCTTGCTGGTAATCACGGCTTTTTTTTATCATCTCTCGCTGACAGCCTTACGCTGCAAGAGGTCTTAGAAAAGGACTGAGAAAATATCTATTTTCTCTTTTTGCTTCTGCAACTGAAAACAATGCATCTTCCAATAAGATGGGTTGCCTTTTGTCTTTTGCATGATTGGCTTCAAGTTGAAGGTGCAGCGGTTCAGGCGGGGTGAGCTGTTTGAAATTGTCATGTTGCGGGGCATCTGTCATCCTGTCACAGATTTGAATGATGTGCCGCAAGGATATGAGCCGATATTCCAGGGAGGGAGGGGCCAAGAGCGACACAAGGAAAGAGGACGGGGGGGGGGGGGGGGGAGAATTTGCTACTGAAAGAGACAAAGAGTTTCTACGTGTGCCGACTCTGTGCATCATTTTAAACATAATGTGTACATGTCAGTGATGGCCACGCCGTTTGTGTGTGTGTGGTGTGTGCACAAACACGCTGCCGATGACACATGCTAAACCTCGCCCGGCAAGCATTCCGTTTGAATCCCAGGTTTGGCGTGTTCAGCTAAGAGGCACTAATGCTGCTTAGAACTACTTAGGAAAATGGGGACACTCTCCCCTTCCCATTCAGTTCTGCCTGCCACCCATGCCTTGCCTTTTTTGTACTTTATTTTTTCATTTATTTGAAGTAATTTCTGATGCAGGGCTTATGGGATTAGTGGGCCTACCCCTCTAATCAGCGTAATTTGCCTGCTTGCACATGTGTGTTCACACATTCTCCCTCCCATCTGTCTTTCCTCTCCCTCCTTTTCTTTCACACACTGTGGGGAGACGCACATGCACACCCGAACCAACTCTCTACTTTACAACATCCAGCTGGGCATTTTAGAGAGGTATTTCAGAATGAAGTGCCTTTTTTATTCCAGGGCTCCAGAGCAACAACATGGAAATCCCAAATTGAAGACTCACTTTACTAATTCATTAACATCAAAGAGAAACAATTTCAAGTGAACTTGTTCCTTCTTGAGAACTTGAAAAAGAAAATGACTTTACCAAACAAAACATTAAAAAACAGATTGCAACATCAGTATGGTTTAGTCTTTTACTTTTATTCAGGATTAACCATGGCCTAAATATCTTTCCAGATATAGCATACATCTAAAGCATATGTACTGTATACTGCTGAAACGTGTCCATATGGAAATCGTTTTTGAATCCGCTGCCAACCAAGAACAAAAGATGGTTCCACCTTAGAGAGAATGTGTGAATATCCCACAGTGGCTTGCTCCACATTTACTGTAAGTTGTGTAGAAAAAGTTCACGAGGCAGGAAAGTTGTCCATCATGTGACTAACCTATATCAATGCTATCATAAGAAACCAATTCATTTTAAAATGGTAACCATGATATAGTGTAAAACCTTGCTTTAAACGGGTGAACTAAAGCTTTCTGAAGTGTGTAAATAAAATAACCACAACTGGAATCTAGTGTGTATGAAAGGAAGCCACCATGCGATACTCTTATCTGTTCATTGTGACAGCTACTTTATATTTAATATTGAGACACTAGGTCTGGTCTTCATGGTCCACCCAGAGCCATGTCTATCACTCTGCCTTCACATTGCTGCGTCAGTATTTTTACGTCATGTACTTGGTAAATGAAAATGTTGTTGTTCTACCAAAATGCTAAACTTTAACTTCAGAGCCAAGGTGTTAACATGAGTCTAAGTAACTGGATTTGTAAAGTAAACGTCTGATCTTGCGAGACGGTTTGCGAGACTTTGGCTATAGCCCGACTCCAAATTGCAGATCTTTGTTCAAGTGTTTCGGCACGCGTGAGAACGTCTAAAAGAGAATTGGGGAAATGATGGGAGGATAGTAATGGTTTAAAACAACTGCTATAATTTATTCACATCCCTAAAACCCATATCCCATCTGCATCCCCACGGGTTCATCTCTAAGTGTGTCAGAACAAACTCCGAGCTTTATTATGCATTCATTTATTACATCTGTTGAACAGAAAGTTTATGGCTTACACAGCGTGTGCTGCAATAATACAATTTGACAAAACATGTTTATTTTTATCCTACATGAAGAAGCTAGCTTCAATCCTGTGTCTTAAAGGAAGCAGGGATTAGGCCTTCTGTGCATTTTATCGTTCTGGATTCAAATGGGAAGATAAAACCTGTAAAAATGGCAATTTATTGGATAAAAAGTGGGTTCATTACAATGTTTAACACATTTTAACACCACTGACCCTCTCACGATAATCACCACCTCCATTTATTCAAATTTAGATTAGAAACGGAAAAAAACAGGATATAGCCATATCCCTGTAAATCCACATAAATCCTTGTAATTATCTCCGAGCTCTAACATTGTCTGTTATCCTCGAGCTACACCAAATAGCTGTAGTTTTGTTTCAATTGTACCAAGCACCAGCCGTGGCCTGAAGCATTATGTTTTGGGGTTTTCCCTCCCTTACATAGCTCGTCCGATCCATTCAGGCAAACTCAATACCTCAGGAACATCAAGAAATGTAAGTCCATTTAACATTTAGATTATGGTGGTCAATGGTCACTGTGACCTCACAAAACATGTTTTTTGGCCAAGACTTAAGTTAATTTTGGACAGCAATGGAATGTAAACTGCAACATGAATGGTTGGCGGAGGTATAGAACCACAAGGCTTTAAATTCTAGTTTTAAGGATAATTTCTGCTCCTTCATTCTTGTGTCCAGGATTGTGAAACTAAATATTTACAACAGTGTTCTTACTTAAATTTGTCTTGATTGTCAAGTGACCACAGCAAATATTTTGTATATGTTAAAGAGAGTTACAGAGAGCCTTACGCGGTACAGTTTATGCACAGTACCACAAAACTACTCAGGATTTAACTTGAACCCTCCACTCCAACTCCTTTATGTTTGCATCATAAAGCAATTATGTTTTAACATGTAATATTTCTTTGTATTATTGTAATGATTGCAATATGTATTACATATTTTAAATGATCTCCAATAAGCTGATCTTGTCTGTGACCGTATCCTCACTGTCCCCACAGTGGTGACGTGTCCTACACCCCGACCCGTACCCAACGGCCTCCTGGAGGGCTCGGTCCTGGAATGGGGTACCAGCGTGAGCTACAGCTGTCTATCTGGCTACGAGCTGTCCTTCCCTGCTGTGCTCACCTGCACAGGGAATGGGACGTGGAGCGGAGACCTGCCTCAGTGCTTGCGTGAGTCACCATTTTCTACTTTCTTAATTATGATAATTTTAGAGGTCTCGAGAGGAAGTTTCCTTATGTATGTGAAAACATGGAATACTGAGAGGTATAGTAATCCAGTGAAAGAAAGTCCAAACATTTAATACATGTATTTGGGGAAGTCAAAGTCAAAGTCAAAAATATATCTCGTAGTAGGTGTGTATATATATATATATATATATATATATATATATATATATATATATATATATATATATATATATATATATACCTGCATGGTATTTTATTCCTCATACATTCAGTACGTTAGTATTAAGCCCATTCTACCACTTTGCTGCTCTCCCCTTTAGAGGTTATTTCAAGTTAATGAAATTAATGAAAGTCATGAATAAGTCCTGGAACTTAACATCAGGGTCTAGATGAAAAAACTGAATTTCTATACAAATATAATAAAACAGCCGTGCAGAGATGCAGAACTGGGATTATTAGTCTTTCAACGTCAATGTTTGTTTTAATTTCATAAGCAGTGAGTTATACCTAATCCTAAAAACACCTTCAGTGGCAACACAATGATTTTTGTTTTTCAAAAGTGAAATACTAAAAAATGCCACGCATGAGAAGGACATTGCATCCTACCCGTTCATGAAGGTAAATTAATATTTCATCATTCTTCACATGAAAATGGAAACTCCAATTTACATTTTGATCGAATGAAAAGTGAATTAACCTCCAGCCCTAAAGTCAAGCTGTAATGTTGAAGATGATGATCTGGGTGTCTGATGCTCTTTACTACTGTAAGGCCATCAATCATCTTTGCAAGCGTAATAATAACCCCTGGAATGCATCAAGAGCATCACTCGTGTCATCACAATAATTCTACCAATCATACAGAAATCAAATATCAAGAAGGGTAAAGTACTTGCATGTGTTTTTCTCTGAATGTAGCTGGATTAGGTGAAGCGAATGCCACAAAAACATATTCATGCACAGCACTCCACGTGCTGAAAGAATGCTGTGCTGCACTGAAAACATCTCCACTTTAACTGGTGAATGTAGGCAGTCATTTTCTGAAGCACTGCATTTTGCATCATATTGATTGATTATTGCAGCCTTCTATTGCAGGGAATCTCTGCTGTCACATGGCGGCAATAATCTAATTATGCAGACGTTTAGGTAAGAGTGTTATGGGGTTGTGTAGGTGGACCCAAACGCACGCTCACACAGCAGATCTTAATCCAGCCAAGGACTGTATTTTTAATGATGCAGGAGGAAACAAAACAATGAACAAACAAAAACAACGGCAAACTGTCCAGCGGATCAAAGTCTCTCCCCTTTTCTCCACTGGAGTCGGGAGGGAAACTCAACCGATGCCGGAACAGACAGCCTCCGGAGTCGGGAGGGAAACTCGACCGTACTCTCACCTGGACACGGTCTGGAGGGACAGGGCGGCGCGACTGTGTGGAGGACCCAGGTCCGACACAGTAAAGTAAGAGGAAGGGCTTCGACCGGTGTACTCCGTGGTACTACGCAGGGGAGCAAAAGAAAACAGAAAGGTAACGATCTTCACTGAAACGGGGTTCAGACTTACGTGGGAAAAGGCCAGACTGGTAACCGGACGGACTGACGACGTGCCGGGGAAACGCCGTGGTATTTAAGCCAGCCGGCGGCGATCACCGGAATGAGCCACAGCTGAGCCTAAGGAGGGGGCGTGGTAGAGGGCGGAACACGGGGGTGGAAACTGTAGGCTGAGACAAAAACAAAACATAAGCACATGGCCCACAATAACAAAACAGAGAAGCACACACTAGAGGCAGTCAGGAATCCTAACAGTACCCCCCCCTCAACGGGAGCCTCTTGGCGAACCGCCTGGTTTACCGGGGTTCAGTCGGTGGTAATCTCGTATGATCCCCGGATCAACGATCCGGGAACGCGGCACCCAGCACCGCTCCTCAGGTCCATAACCCTCCCAGTCCACCAGGTACTGAAACCCCCTACCTCGACGACGGACATCCAGGAGGCGATTGACCGTGTAGACGGGGCCCCCCTCGATGAGTCGGGGGGGTGGAGGGGGTTCTGGCGGAGGATTTAGGGGACTGGAGACAACAGGCTTGAGGAGGGAGACATGGAACACCGGGTGAATCCTCATGGAGCGAGGTAACCGTAGTTTGACCGCGACTGGGTTGATGATGGAGATGATGGGGAAGGGGCCGATATATCTGGGGGAGAGCTTCCTAGACTCGGTGCGTAGGGGGATGTCCCTGGTCGAAAGCCAAACAGATTGTCCGATATGGTAGGCCGGAGCAGGAACACGACGTCGATCCGCCACTCTCTTATTCTGCTCTGCAGTGCGGAGCAGAGCAACGCGAGCCTCCCTCCACACCCGTCTACAACGACGGGCATTGCGTTGGACTGACGGAACTGCCACCTCGACCTCCTGGCTAGGGAACAGGGGAGGCTGATAGCCCAAGGAGGCCTCAAAAGGAGACAGTCCGGTGGCAGTAGACGTGTGGGAATTGTGGGCGTACTCAACCCACGGGAGATGATGGCTTCAAGAGGAGGGATTAGTAGCGGTCACACACCTGAGGATGGCCTCAAGCTCCTGGTTCAGCCTCTCTGTCTGGCCGTTAGTTTGCGGGTGGAATCCCGAGGAGAGACTGGCAGTGGCGCCAAGGGTGTGACAGAATGCCTTCCATAGCTGGGAGGAGAACTGCGGGCCGCGGTCCGAGACTATGTCCGCAGGAATGCCATGAAGCCTGACGACGTGTTGGACCAGTAGTTCGGCTGTCTCACGGGCTGATGGAAGCTTGGGCAGGGGAATGAAGTGAGCCGCCTTCGAGAACCGGTCTACCACGGTCAGAATGATGGTGTTACCGTCTGATGGGGAGAAACCAGTGACGAAATCCACTGCAATGTGGGACCACGGGCGGTGTGGGACAGGGAGTGGTCGTAGTAACCCCATGGGAGCTCGGTGCGAGGCCTTGCTGCGGGCGCACGTAGTGCAGGCCCGCACATACGTACGAGTCTCCTCTTCGAGGGACGGCCACCAAAAGGTGCGGCGGAGCCAGTCTATAGTCCGGCGGATGCCGGGGTGACCAGAGAGACGGGAGTCGTGGGCCCACCGCAGGACTCGGGAGCGGACGGACGGAGGGACAAACAGACGATTCGGTGGGCCCCCTCCGGGGTCAGGCTGGGTGTGCTGGGCCTCACGTACCGCCCTCTCGATCTCCCAGGTGACAGCACCGAGCACGTACGAGGCGGGCAGGATGGTGTCGGGAGTAGAGTCTCCTTCTTCCGGGGCAAACTGACGGGAGAGTGCGTCCGGCTTGGTGTTCTTGTGGCCTGGCCGATAGGTGATGGTGAAGTTGAAACGGGTGAAGAACAACGCCCAGCGGGCCTGGCGAGAATTGAGGCGTCTAGCCGTATGGATATATTCCAGATTCCGGTGGTCGGTCCATACGATAAAAGGGAGCACCGATCCCTCCAGCCAATGCCTCCACTCCTCCAAGGCTAATTTGACCGCCAACAGTTCACGATTGCCCACGTCGTAGTTTCTCTCCGCCGGGGAGAGTCTACGGGAGAAGAAAGCACAGGGATGGAGTTTAGAGTCGGAAGCTGACCGCTGGGACAGGATGGCTCCGACCCCGGTGTCCGAGGCGTCCACCTCGACGACAAACTGGCGGGTCTCGTCTGGGTGGACCAGGATTGGGGCCGAGGCGAACCGCTCCTTGAGGGCACGAAAAGCCTTGTCGGCCTCTGGGGACCATGAAAAAAACACCTTGGAGGAGGTGAGTCGTGTCAGCGGTTCTGCCGTTCGGCTGTAGTCCCGGATGAACCGCCGGTAGAAATTAGCGAACCCCAGGAACTGCTGGAGCTTCCTTCGTGAGGCGGGTACCGGCCATTCCGTTACTGCTTTGACCTTCTCAGGGTCCTTTCTCACCTGACCCTCCTCGATGAAGACTCCCAGGAACTGCACAGAGGTCACGTGGAATTCGCACTTCTCAGCCTTAACAAAGAGCTGATTCTCCAACAGTCGTTGCAGAACCTGGCGGACATGGTTAGCGTGCTCCTGGGGATTCGGGGAGAAGATGAGAATGTCGTCAATATACACAAACACGAAACGGTTGAGGAAGTCGCGGAGAACGTCATTAACCAGGGCTTGAAAGACGGCAGGGGCATTAGTTAATCCAAACGGCATCACTAGATATTCAAAGTGTCCCAAGGGTGTGTTGAAAGCCGTCTTCCATTCGTCCCCCTCGCGAATTCGGACCAGATGGTACGCGTTGCGGAGGTCCAGCTTTGTGAATATCGTGGCTCCAGCTAAGGATTCGAAAACAGAGGAGATGAGCGGTAAAGGATATTTATTCTTGATAGTAATTTGATTCAAACCTCTGTAATCGATGCAGGGACGGAGGCTCTTGTCCTTCTTGGAGACGAAGAAGAAACCCGCTCCCACAGGTGAAGATGAGGGACGTATGATGCCTGCGGCGACAGAGTCCGTTATATATTTCTCCATAGATTCGCGTTCTGGACGGGAGAGATTATATAGCCGGCTCGTGGGAAGTGGGGCACCCGGGAGCAGGTCGATAGCACAGTCGTAGGGGCGATGAGGAGGAAGTGAAAGGGCCCGCTCCTTGCTGAATGCCTCTCCTAAATCCATATACTGCCGGGGCACAGCGGAGAGGCTAGGACCGGTGTCAGGTCTGCTGGGAGGAAGAACTGGACGGGGAACCGCAGATCTGAGACAGCGGGAGAGGCAGGCGGAACTCCAGCCGGTGATTCTACCCCCAGCCCAATCGATCTGTGGATTATGCTCCTTGAGCCAGGGGAGTCCTAGGACCAGGGGTGTTAGAGGTGAGGGAAACACGTAGAACCGGGTCTTCTGACTGTGATTACCGGACACGTGCAGGGAAATTGGCCGAGTCTGGTGTGTTATCTCTGCCAGTGAACTGCCATCCAGTGCGCTCACCAGCTGAGGGCGGTCTAACGCCTCCACAGGGATTCCTTGACTCCTAATAAACTCAGTGTCCAAAAAGTTCTGTTCAGCCCCTGAATCAATGAGTGCCGACAGGTGAACAGGCCCAGATGATAGACTCAGGGTGGCAGGAAACAGTGATCGAGGCTTGGACTGTGGAACTCTGCTAGAATCGCTCGCCAGTATCCCCACTCTTACCGGCGAGCGCTCTCTTTTGGCCGAACAGGGCAAACGGCCATGTTATGTCCCGACTCACCACAGTAGAGGCAGCTTCCTGAGCGGATGCGTCGCTCTCTCTCCTCCGGAGAGAGATGAGTCCGCCCGAGCTGCATCGGTTCCTGCGGCTCCAAAGGGGGAGGTGCCAAGGTAGGAGACCGGGAGCGCGCAGGGCTGTACCGTCGGAACGGGCTCGGAAACTGAAGGCTGGAGCCGGGGGCAAACTGACGCGCAGGATTGGAAGGCCTGTAGTTCCTCTCCCGACGGCGTTCCCGGATACGGTTATCCACCATGATCGAGAGAGTGAAGAGCTCTTCTAAGGACTCCGGCTCCTCCCGGACCGCAAGCTCATCCTTCAAAAAATCTGAAAGACTGTTGCGATAGATTCCCTTGAGCGCCTCCTTATCCCAACCGGACTCCGTGGCCAGAATCTGGAAGTCCACAGAGTACTCCGCTGCGCTGGTGGAGCCCTGGCGAAGACTGAGCAGGCGCTGAACAACGTCCCTGGTGTAAACCGGGTGGTCGAATACCCTCTTGAACTCCTCTAAAAAGTGCTCGTAGGGGACCCGGTCTGAGCTGCGTCTGTTGAGCCAAGCTTCCGCCCAGACCAGCGCCTTGCCGCGCAGCAATCCCACCATATAGGCCACCCTTGCATTGTCCGAAGCAAATGTGCGGGGTTGCTGTTTAAATAACAAAACCACATTGGAGCATGAACCCTCGACACTCCCCGGACGCTCCATCATAGGGCACCGGAGAGGGAACAAAAGACTCACGGCTACTGGATGAGTCCTCAGTGACCGGCTCCGGGGAAGGAGGACGGCGCAGCGTGAAATCCTGCATGAAGCCTCCTATCTCCGCTACCTGGGACCCGATAGAACGCTGGGAGTCCAGTAGCTCCTGCAGCACCTGATGGTGTTGCCCGAGGAGGGCGCCTTGGGAGGAAATCGCCCTCTGCAGATGGTCTGCAGAGAGAGATGCTGCTGCGGCGGCTGCGTCCATAATTGGTCAGTCCGTTCTGTTATGGGGTTGTGTAGGTGGACCCAAACGCACGCTCACACAGCAGATCTTAATCCAGCCAAGGACTGTATTTTTAATGATGCAGGAGGAAACAAAACAATGAACAAACAAAAACAACGGCAAACTGTCCAGCGGATCAAAGTCTCTCCCCTTTTCTCCACTGGAGTCGGGAGGGAAACTCAACCGATGCCGGAACAGACAGCCTCCGGAGTCGGGAGGGAAACTCGACCGTACTCTCACCTGGACACGGTCTGGAGGGACAGGGCGGCGCGACTGTGTGGAGGACCCAGGTCCGACACAGTAAAGTAAGAGGAAGGGCTTCGACCGGTGTACTCCGTGGTACTACGCAGGGGAGCAAAAGAAAACAGAAAGGTAACGATCTTCACTGAAACGGGGTTCAGACTTACGTGGGAAAAGGCCAGACTGGTAACCGGACGGACTGACGACGTGCCGGGGAAACGCCGTGGTATTTAAGCCAGCCGGCGGCGATCACCGGAATGAGCCACAGCTGAGCCTAAGGAGGGGGCGTGGTAGAGGGCGGAACACGGGGGTGGAAACTGTAGGCTGAGACAAAAACAAAACATAAGCACATGGCCCACAATAACAAAACAGAGAAGCACACACTAGAGGCAGTCAGGAATCCTAACAAAGAGTTCATGAATTGGGGGAGAAGTTAAATGGTTTTGTATTTTAGCAACACATGTTGGATCATGACAAAAAAACAGTCTGAGACCCCTGAGCCTATTGAGAAAGAACTACTTTCACTTCTGTGTTCTTTTGTAATTGATGCTAATGACAGAATTTCGGCGCTTGTGGCCGTATTCAGTCAGGCGAACATGGTCCTATTTAAGTATTTAGCGTCTGAGATCCAACTGACAGACTGCTGGTGTTTGTGACAACGCAACTAGAAAGCACAGTACCTCATGCAGCCATTTGCTCTTCCAAATGGCCACATTGCTGTCGTTTATTGTAAGTCACTGTGCACATTGCTGTCTGATTTATATCCTGCTTAACTGTAAAGGATCTGTAAAGAATTTTGTCTGTCATGACCAGATATGTGCTTTAGCGCTACTAAGTGATCAATTGCCTATTTTATTGAAGTGCAATGGTGTATCTGTGTTCTGGTCCCGAGTTGTTATGATGGATAAAAAAAATGTCAACTGGACATAAAATGGATATGGTTCCACTTGGTAAATGTACCATGTCTACTTACTGTCTACCGCAATTATGATGAGCAATGTCATCCCTCAGCGAGCTCCAATCGTTTTTCCACATCAGCACCCCCAAAAACAACCTCTCGCAGCTATGTGAGCGGCTAACCTTTATGTCCCATGATGCAATGTTGTTGTTTAATGTGTCCCACTTGAGAATTGTTTTTGATGTAGTAATTGCATTTAATAGCACCATTACTTAAGACCTACAACACGGGTTACAATGCTCGCGCGAAATTGACCCAAATTGAGAGCCATACACTATAAATATCATTCGCTGTGATCAATAACCAGCTACTGTAAAGAACGTGGCGTTCCTAAACATGTTGTTATAGCTCCTAGCCTCCTGCTAGGGTAGTCGAAGTGAAAGCAAGTCTGTGATAAATCACTGAGGTTTACTAAAGGCAAATAAATGAGTCTGCAAAATGGGGACAACAGGGAAGAAAGTGCTGATCATATTTGGTGTAGAAAAAGCTATTATCTATGTAATAAAATGTCAGCACAGCACTATCTACAGCGTTCTCAGGTGCTGGTCCCTATAAATCCTGAAGGAGTAAACCCTTAATTAGTGTCGATGCTTAAAGTGTAGTCACAGGACTGACCATTACTGTACATATACTCTGCATTACTTTATAAACACAAACATTTGTCATGGAACGTCCGTATATTCCCACAGGCTAGTAATTGTTTTTTTATCTGTGTGCATTAGATGCAACTATAGAGATGTACCCCAAGCATTAGTCAATGCATTACATTGTTCTGTACACTGAGGATATTTACCAACAACAACATGAGCCGAGTAGGAGGAATAATCTGATTCCTTATGGCTCTATCATACACATCTGCAGCAAATTTAGTTTGGTGCAAAATCATTTTACAGCTACAGTCTTGCTGATTATTAGACACATATATAGGGGCTTGCACTGCTGTAGACTTTAGAAATATGATTGCAATTCATACTCGGCACTTTTAGTTGAAATACAGCTCAACAAAAACTGCAGGAGATGCCACGCATCTGCAGAGTAAATCTGTGCATTTCTTAAAATCGGTACTTCTGTTGGCACTTGCAGCCAAACCTGATTAAGATGCATATTCATGTTCCCCATTACATCACAGCGGCAACATTCAGAGTCTGAGGATGCTAGTTCATGTGTCTGCAGGGATGAGACTGTGATCCCAACGTTGAATCTGGCCTCTGCATACTGATTACTTCAAAGCATTGATAATTCATCAAGGAACGGGAGAAGCTGAGAGATAGATAGAGGGAGAGAGATAGAGAGTGAGAGAGACTCACTCCTCCACCAGCACACACACACACACACACACACACACGGGCACATTAAATATGCTGAGCTTGGTTTGGCCCGCAGCCATTTCTCTTACGCATCCATAAAACAGCACATTATTTCCCTGCAGCTTGAAGCTTATGACTGATGTGCATGTCACCTGGTTGGCCTGTATTCTCAACCCTCCCAAAAAAAAAAGAAAAAATGCAATCTTACAATTTTGCTTGAATAGTGACATTTATCGTTTCAGATCCAGGCAGACAACTGCATCTTTATTTGTTGACATATCAAACACGGTCAAACTAACTATTGGGCAATGGGTGGGACTCTTAATACATCGTTTTCAGATGGGACCTGCAGTACAGGCAAACATCTTTTTTTAGGAGAAGATAAGTCTCTGAATACAAGGATTTGTTTTCGAGATAACAGTATTTGCAGTAGTGGTTTTATTCAGACATTCCTGAATGGGCTGGACTCTAATCTCCTTTCTTTTTTTTTTACTAGATATCTATTATGTCAGGGATTGGCTGTGGGAAGCCCCTGTTGGTTACTGACTTCTAGAAAGAGAGTAAACGAGAACTTATCTCTGTCTCCAGACCTCCACGCGGCGGCACATGTCAGCAGTCTGCCTTATAGGCTTGATCCCACAGCGCTCTCTGGCTGCGTGACTGAATGCGGTGACTCTCGTCCTCTGCTCTCTCACACACTGAGCATTTCTTTAACATCCTACAGCTAACAAGTGACGTTTAATGATCAGTGTGGTTGTAGCTGGTTGATGTTTATATATATATATATATATATATATATAGGTATATATGGATAGAAAAGATACATTGGTAGACATTAAAATGGCTGACGTACATCCCCATCAAAGCCACCCAGCCTACATTATTCCAGTCAATTTCATTAGATGTCTATAAGCAATAAATTGAAGGAGCAGCAGTGATTATCCAACGGGCTTCATCTGCTGAGGCTGTGGCGTGAGTCCCATTATGAAGGCAAAATCATACCAGAGGCTTGGGGAGCAACAGCGGCAGCAGATGGCTCTAGTTGTGTTAACCTCAGGGCCCTGTCAGAGAAATTAATATTTCACATGCTAATTATTTTGATCTAAAATTGAGTGCCATGACCCCCTTCGCTCCCCTTTTGCTGCCAAGATGAATACTCTCATACCTACTGTAACCACTCGACTGAAAGGTTGATTGTCTGAAACGAAACGAAATGTTGAGACGGAGCAGTTCATCCCGAGACAAAGATGTCAATACATCTGCCCACATGCAATAAGAATATGGCCAGAGGTCTTTCTCTTACAATCATCATGTCAACACGATTTGAATAATTCAGTCCATGAAGACTTTCTAAATCATATAGAAAGACAATATACAGTCAGCTACTCGAATAAATCGGGTCTTACAAAAAGACCATTGAAAACAGCAAAGCTCACGGCAGCAGTAGAACCTACTGAAGGCCCTCCTCATCATGGTCTGGTCTTGTGGGTGCAGCAGCAGCAGCCCACACAGCTTATTGTATCTGAATTAAATGCTGAATAGTCGACCCAATGCTTCACTCAACTGACTAGCTGCTGCAGTATTCCTTATGTGTAATCAGGTTAGAAAGAGATGAACGTTTGCGTCGTAAAAATGGTAAAGAGGAATCGGGCATCAGCGTTGACATGAACCAGAGGGAAGGTGCAACAGTGCAGTGTGGTTCACTGTTGGATGAATACTTGCAGGGAAATGCGCTACACATCTGTGTTGTAGAGTTGTTGGCCCTCGGGTTATCACATCAGCAATATTCCACATTTCTGCTTCCGCAGCCAAGTTCTGTGGAGACCCTGGTATGCCTGCCAGAGGACGGAGAGAAGGGCGCAGCTTCATCTTCAAGTCTGAGGTGATGTTTAGCTGCAGCACCCCCTATTTGCTGGTGGGATCGACAACGCGCATGTGCCAGGAGGACGGCACCTGGAGTGTATCTCAGCCACGATGTATAGGTACTGAATTATTAGCTAATCCACAAAATAATTAGGTTTCAGACTGGGGTGTAATGCTTGTTTCAAAACGTATTGTGTTTTTCTGATTTGCCATTCACTTACATTGTTGATCGCTAAATGATGTTGTGCCAGAATTAGTTTTTACCACAAGTAAGATATGAGCATATAAATATGTACAGTGAAATAACAAAGGTAGTGAATCAAATATACATATGTAAGAAGTACCATTCCAAATGATCGTTCTCTGTTGGTTCTCTTGAAGCGACGAACAATAAATATCAAACGCAGTGGAAGGTGAATTAGAATCAGTGCGTTGCCATCTGGCACTGATGTAAAACTTAATCTCGAGAATGAATTGCATTATATATATTGTTACCTCAGGGGTGATGCTTTATTTTTGCACCCCAGTGTTGCTTGATATATTAAGTGCTGAAGAAACGCTTTCCCAAATGGAATGTGTCTTAATTTGAATCTCGCCAATGATTAAAAGTCTCAGAAGTCTATATCCCTGAGACTTGTAAAAGCCAGAGCATTCACAGTCTAAGAGACTAAAGATGGCAGGGTAATTCTGCTCATGTTACCACGCCGCTTCAGTAATTGTCCTCTGGTACATGGTACACCAGAGAGAAATTGCTTCGTCATTATCAGTGATTGCCCCTCTGTCATATTCTCATTTTTTTTTCTCTCCGGCAATTCCCTGGCTCATCATGACAATGATTTCTTGTTCCAGAGCCCACGAGAACCACCTGTGAAAATCCAGGGACACCTGAGCATGGCTTCATGAATTACACAACAGGCTTTAAGGTAAAATGAGATAAACCTGCAGCGCATACATTTTATAAATATATGCTCTTTAACTCTGAGGTGATTTTCTGTCAGAAAATGTATTTCAAACAGGGACCAGAAAAATTACATTTCCATCTGGAGGCAGGTGTGTAACATAAAAATTGATGTTGAGTATTCAACTAGCACGACAAGAGCCGACTATACACTTTTTTTTAAATTCAGCTTTTTTGAAGCAGCCTTGTTGAGGTAGATGAACAAGAAGCAACGTGCCATCCACAGCTTGCAGCTCGACTGTGTTACCTGTCCTCTTTTAAATGGGCAGTTTCCAATGGATGTTCCATGTCGAATCATCATTTATTCCTTTGGATGATGTTATGTGGGTGCAAGGATGAAGCAGTGACGCATGTTTCCATCCCTGGTGGATGCACTGATGAAACCACGCTGGATTTCTCTACCACTGTGGATGTGTACAGGCTTAGTCTGGATCTATAATAACAATAATGTGCACTTCATGCAGTTTGACCTTCCGTGTAGAACGAGCAATGCTAAAATGCATCATAGTAAAAAAATAAAAAACAAACATCATGAACATTGATGTGTGCACAGTAGCTCCCTTGAGATGCGTGTAGTTCATTTTATTTCCTCCCTGTTGCTCTTAGAGTGTCACTTACAAGTTAAGTGCAAACTATTTCTCCACAACTTTCACCAGAAAATCTGATATGAAATTTGTCCCACATGAAAGCAGAAGCAGCTTATTATTTGGATCACTGCTTGTAATGGATGTACTCTTGCATTTTTCTGCATTACAGAACAACATTACCAATATCTTGACACCCCCCGAATGAGAGAGTCCCGTGTAGATGCCGTCTTTAAAACAGTCGACTGGTTTTGCTGGCCGAACGTAAAAGTAATTTATTAAGATAACGGAAAACAAAGATTAGTGTTGCCTAAGATTGTCTTACAGTACAGATGCCGTATGAAGTATGTCAGTGTTGTGTCCTTTGTCATTATTTGAATGCAAGAAAAACGAACAAAAAAAGATAACAGAAAAACAGTTTGTCTCTATATTTTTTCCATCACTTTCTAACATCAGTTGTGAACACAAACATGGGCCATCGCCTCTAGGAATAGTCTCCATCTGCCTCTACACACTACAGATAATCATTAAAAAAGGGGAAAAAAAAGTTTAGTGTGCAGTATTTTTCCAAGCTCTTTAGATTTGATGCTTGGAGCCTTATTGGCATTTGCATCAGTGTATTGACTCTCTCCACTTTGTGTGCTGTCTGTCTGTGGCCAGGTGGGCAGCAGAGTCGACTTCCAGTGCCAACAGGGACACCTACTGCAGGGCTCCACCACCCGCCTCTGCTTGCCAGATCTCACCTGGACCGGCATCCAGCCTAGCTGTATCCGTGAGTGCTTGTTTCTCACACTCTCTCACAATATCTTCGTATCGCTCTCCCTGTATTTGTCTTTCACTTCCCCCCTCTGGCATCTTGTCACTGTTTATCTGCATTGCAGGGTACTCAGACGATGTCTTTTTCGTTTTCCCTCAACATAACCCTCCAGCCATAACCTTTGACCTCCTGGTAGATTGCAGCTTCCGACTCAATCAACCTGCCATCCCAGTCATTCTGAGAGTGAGGTGTTGGCCCGGGATTACTGTTATTCTGTTTGCACTACCTGATCTGTCGACCAACACCGAAACCCAGGCCGTGCTGTTCAGCCCAGTCGCTTTGCCAAAGTGCTTTTCTAAATTATGATATAATCCCGTATCTCGGTGGAATCCCTTTCAGCTTCAGTATTTTTCATGAAAATGTCCCTATATGTACTATAGTCTGCATTTTGCTATGCACTTACAGTGTAAACACTTGAGCTGTGTAATGATACGGGGATTAAAATTATATTTTGTAATCTTGACTTCATAAATACCCCAACATGTAACACCCACTTGAATTTTCCAGAGACATTTGTGCTGAGGGAGCAGAAACATCGTAATACTTACCCGTCATTCTCTGCCTGATCTACTATGCAGCACGGCTTTGTGTGTGTGTGTGTGTGTGTGTGTGTGCGTGTGCGCGTGCGCGTGCGTCTGCGGGCGTGTGCTGTGTGTTTTAGTGGGAAGATGGGACGTTTTAGAGGGATTGTGAATCCTTGAATATGTGCAAGCGGCCTCTTTTAATGTGCAAACACTCGGCTGCCAGATAATTAGATACACCTAGCTGAAACTAATACAGTCTAATACGCGATCACTTCATTAAGTCCTTCTGTCATGAGGGTTATCATGTTCGGTGTTAAACTGTTTTAGAGAGATGTTGATTCGACTTTATGGTCGTTTTGGAGGCTGTTGCTTGTGCTGCTGTGGAAACGTATCGTGTTGATACTGAGAGGTGTTTCTGATGTTTAGTCTCCCGTCATTGAAACAAATGGGCTGCATGCGTGTGATTGTGCGTCGGCACAGGCCGTTTACATAACACGTATTTGCTATTCAATATAAATATACGCTTTTTGCATTGGCTATAGTAAATCTACTACTTATCGAGTTTACAGTTGTACACAACATTTTACAGCAGGACACTGAAATTGTCTGTCACTTTCATAGTCTTATTGTTATTCATGGAGTTTATTTTTTTTAATTAATGTTTAACAGCTGACAGAAGAAGAGAAAGCCCCAAAGTCTTTTGTCTAGACTTCTGTCAACTGACAGCTCCTCAGCTTTTCCTGCTTCACCTGTATCTTCAAACTGGTGACCCCATCATCCCGCTCACTAAGGAATGATTCAGGAGGTTGCGCATCCCCCGGCTCCTTAACGGCATTCACTGCCAGCACTGTGACAGGTCCCCCTAGAATAAAAGAGCAGTCAGAGTGAGTGTAAGTCAACAGAACTATAGGTTAAAGCACCAGCAGACTCCTCAAACTGGCACTTACAAATTTCGTCTTTAAAAAAAATGACATAAATTAACACCCTCTCTCTGGCAAAGTGTTGTGTCGGGTGAGAAGAAACGAGAAAAGAAAGTCGTTGAACGGTTGAGATGGCATGGTCCTGTGAGAGACCTACTTCTTGGAGCTTCTGAGGAAAAGATGAGAAGACCAATATTCATAGTAATTCAACAGAAATGGACGATAAGCCACTAAACAAGAAGATACGCTTCTAAGTCTTCTGAAAGTGAATTTTCTTAAAGTCATTTTCAAGTCAATAACCAATTGGAATGCAAAATACTGTAATTATTATGTTATGTAAGGTCTACCGATGCTGTTGGAAAGGTCTAAATACAAGGCACTTCATCAGCAGCATCTTAGTATTCTACTGCTGGGCAGCACACAAACGCAAGCTGAGGTCAGGAGTTAATTGCTTGATTCTCTACTCCTACTTGACAATTGTTGTATAATTTTTAACTCCCTTCATGTTAAAACATTATAATAACAGCTGTTGAGTTAGGGTTAATGGATGCCACATTTTCTATGAACTTATAGATGTTGTTATGTTCATTCTGTTTCATATGGACATCACAGTAGCATTAGAATTGTAACATATATTTATGCACACGGACCAGATGTGTTTAGTGTTCACCTTAAACTCAACATGAATATAAACATCAGGCAACAATAGTGGATTCATCTCCAAACAACATCTAGTGGATTATCTTGTAGAACCTTTATTGATTTTATATTAAATGAAGCAACTTTTTCAGTCTTGGTTGTACATTCATAACTTATTCAAAATGTAAGATTTGGAGCTGACATTTGAGATGCTAGTGCATACTTTGAATTTGATTTCATTTGGTGGTACATTGAACCCGAGTGAATGGCCTCTGGGTGGTTCCTCTTGTCAACCTTTTTGAAATTGTATTCAAAGACTCCCAGCAGCCACATTTACTTCCACAGTGGTAAATCTAAAATAACACATTTTATATCCTTTTTGTATAACCATGATGTTGTAAAGCCAGTCTGACGACCCATTGGGATTTCATTCAGAAGCATCATGCGTTGAGGCTTTTTACATTTGTCTGTCTCTGCTGAGGTTGCAGCATTTCAGGAGCCGCTCGCTGGCTCTGGTCCATTGCCTGTGGTGGTTTGAAAAATGTATCGATTTTCCTGTGCCCTCGTCCTGTCATTGTTACTGCTGGAATTAAAATAGAGAAATGTGTCTCTGACGCTCGCCAGATTCTAGCACCCCGTGCTTTCATGAATTATTTCTCACATGTATCGCATGTGTGACTGTAACCTTAATTTAACAGAAATATTGGTTTAAGTTAAATAAACTTATAAGTGGGGACAATTGATAAGTTGCAACACGGCAAAATTATTTTTCATAATACATCCTTTAAAGGAAGTTAAGTTGCCCTTGTACTCATAAAACAGCCACTGGAGAAAGGTGTGTTTTCAGACCATGCTTACTTTATAATAGCTGGTCTAGTGTATAAATATATTATTATTATTGCAAAGAAGAAGCCATCATTATTTTACAGGTCTGCACACGTGTAACATTATGTTACTCTGACAATAGATATTGGCAGCATAAGTGTTCAATTTGTAAAGTCTCACTGAAATACTGTGTCATTGAATTGCCCTCCATATACCTTAATTACTATTTTTTTGTTACTGTGGATTTATTTAAGGTTGTAGTTCTCACATCATTGGAGATCCGAAAACACAAAGCAAAAGGTCCCTGTGTTATCCTGCTTTAATGCAACACTATCAATTCATTTGAGTCCATTGATGTCTTGCATTGTTTTTTTAATTAATCTTTCACTCGTGCAGCCCTGAGGGTGGACATGCAGACCCAGAGGGGCTGTCTCGCCCATAATACATTGTGGGGGGGGGGGGAAAGCTGTGGTTATGCATTTAAGTGTGAGTGCTTTTGTATGGGTCCGACACGCTGGGTTGACCCTCGGTCAAAACGGTCATAAATCCTCTAAAATACCTTTCTCTGTGATTAAATGCTCTTCAGTTACTGTGAAGCCACTTAAATGGATTTAAAAGTGAAGCCAACCAAGTACTGCTGGCAAAAGCAAAAATGTGGAGGGATTATCGACACTGTGCTGTAATAGATGCAATGGACACAAGTCAGAGTTGAGCACCGCTGGATCTTAAGCATGTTACCTTTCTATCAGATTAATATTGTTGCCCAAGTCCCCTGATCTCTTCACAGCCCACGGTGATGTTTTGAAAAGCAACAATGAATTGAAGTTCCAAAGCGTCGACATTTTCAGAAATGATCTACTTTCTACAGAAAGACAAACAAGATTGAAAGAAAATGTAAAAAGCTATAAAAAAACGCACTGTAACAACTCAAAAGTTAACTTTGTCCTCTTGACAGAGGACTGCTGTTGCTGTCTGTAGCCGGCCAACCTCCTTGGCTCGAACAGAACTCCATCAGCCTCTCTGTCTCTCTCTGTCTGCCTCTGTCTGTCTCTGTCCCCAACTAATGCACTCAGTCTCTATCGGAGATACCAACTTTGAACTAAGAACATTACACAGTGAAAGTGTCTTTTGGTGCCTCGTGTAATCTCAGGAGCCTGCTGTGCTGTTTGAAGTGTAAATAAACACGGCACCGTGACGGCTCTTTGATACAGCAATTCATCGGACTTGTAAGTGTTCTTCAGTATTCATGGACTGCAGCCATCCTGGACATGCGCTGACAGTTTGATATTTTGAATGGATTACACAGACCGCAACAAGGGTGTTTATTTATTTATTTAGGTCTCCATAGTTAATATCTACGACTAACAGTACGATGCAGTTTTTCTTCTTTCTGGCAGTGTAAATATATACCCACATTAGATGTCCTCAAGGCAGATTTATCAACTCATTGGAAAAAAAAAAGCCCTGGGTGGTGCATCCTGGTGACTTATACACTTGTCCTTGTGCTTTCTTCATCGCTCTTTCTTGATGTATGCTAAATCGTTATAGCCCCTGTGTAGCAGTGAATAACAGAAGTGTTCTCCTGGATTTCGGCACACTGCTTTGATGCACCCGTTTAACTATGTAGAGCATTGAGAAATGTGTGTCTTCAGACATGCATACATGCATATATTGTTGTTACCGTATCAAACACCAGCCAAAGTGATATATCCGACGAGAGGAAATTCCTGCCGCCTCCTTGTCTTTCATAAAGCCGAGAAACCTTCATCCTGGCATCACTTCCACACCCAATTGCCACTAATGTCATTAAGACACCATGAAGGACCGATTTGGTGCTGTGACTCACTTGCAGCTGCCTCCCATTCGGCAGCTGGCAACATATTCCTTCACTCGCAAGCTGCAAAATTAGCTAGCTATTTTCCCATTGAGCCTGAATGTTCAACCCCTCAGTGGGTTTGGTGGTGTGGTGTGATTTGCATACGTTTTTGTTTTGTAGAAAAAATGTAACTAAGTGTTCTCAACCCACTCATGGCAGAATACAAATATTTAGTATGGTCAATAAGAAGCTAGTGTTTTTGCAAAACAGCTTTTGTCCCTATGTGTCTGTCTTATGAACTAAGCTTTTCAACGCTATCCTAAATCAGCACCTTTCTGCTTTTTGAGACAGAATAATTTAATATGCCGAGAAAGTCGCAGTCAGGAAAGTCAAAACTGATTTGCAGTCTTAAAAGAAATCCAGTCCCCAACAAGACACACACTTATATTTTATATTTTTACGCTGCCACGGGTTAGATGGATCTGACATGGGCTCCACTTATTAGCCTCCTATTATCCTCTTATTTCAGACGTCAGTCTTCTTCCTTCCAGTGTCCAGAAATGTCTGTGACCTTATAGCATGTATGCACATACTGGTAATGGAAAATACTCACAAGCTTTGCAATAACATTCACTTCAGCACTGCTTCGCAAGGACACAGATGAGGAGCTTAGTCTCGTCTTGGTCTCGCCCTTGAACATTTTGATTAGTTCAAGAAACACAAAAACAACTCCAAGTGTTTCTTTTTTCCAGCTGTTGCTGAATGATAATGAGTCCGCCAGACCTTTCTGTTGTACTGCTTCTTGTGCTTTGCAAACCAAGGCTATGGCTAAATGACTAACAATTCACACAGTTACTGTTTTTGACTTCATTTGAGCTCAATACATTTTTGCAGGCTAAAATTAAAATTAGGCGGCGTATCAGCTAAGTCACAAGTGTCCATATTAATATCAGAAAAGGAACTAGATATATTAAAGTATCAATATGCTCCCTAATAGCTCCCTGGACTCAATTAAATTGTAAAATGTGTGTGGTATCTGTTTTATCCTCTGTTTTTTTCTAGCCCACTCTCTCTCTCTCTCTCTCTTCCCCTCTCTCCCCCAAGCGAGTGCTTAATTATCTTCCTTTCTATCTATACTTGTGTGTGTGTGTGTGTGTGTGTGCGTGCATTGGGCTGTGCGTGTGCAGGACTGTGTGTATCTGGCTTCATTTGTATGCGTGTGTACTAACAAGTGTCTGCCCTCTGCCTGCTCTCCAGCTCACTCCTGCAAGCAGCCGAGGAGCCCGGCCAACGCTGACGTGGTGGGTCTAGACCTCCCTTCCTACGGTTACACCCTGGTGTACACCTGTCAGTCAGGTTATTTCCTCTCCGGGGGTTCGGAGCACCGCGTCTGCCGCTCTGACGGCAGCTGGACTGGCAAGGTGCCTGTGTGCAGAGGTACGTGGTCGGCAGGAGGTCTGCGAGGGCAGTTGATGGAGAAGATGATGGGGGGGGTGGATTGCGGGAAGATTGTGAATATGCAGGAGGGTGGAGGGTGGTGGTGCTTTGGAGGGGTGAATACTGTACTTGTGTATAAGCTTAGCATTTCAGAATTCATCCGATGTGACATTTGCGCTACTGCTCGCTGAGAGTGAAGTGAAATAAGACACCAGTCAAATATAATGAGACATTTTGGTTTCTGGGATGTTTTCTGTAAAGCCCACGGTGTCATTGTACTGTCAACTCATCATGAAATGCATGTTCTGGTTCTTTTTTTAACTTGGAAGTTTTAACAGTGAGTTGACTTGTGAATGTTTGTATGAAGGGACCATCCGTAAATCTTACCAAAGTGAGGAAGAGTTTAATGTATGCAGCATGTTACAGTTGAGCAGTGTTTACTTTTCTAACCGCCCTCTGCTGTGTTCCATCTATGTGAAATACATATTTATGTTCTTCTGCAGTCGGCTCCAAATCACACGAGAAACCTGTCAAACCCGTACAAGGGACCCCAAGCCCTAAAATATATGGTGAGTTTTGAATTGTACAAGCTGTTCAGCGGGTATCCACAGAAGTCAGCAGTGCTGTATTAGTGTGATGTGCCTAAATCTGTTTAAATCGTCATCAAGATCATGGAGGTTTCACTTCAGTAGTAGTTTTAAGTTTCTTACAGTAGCGGAAGAGTCTTAACATATGAGGACAATATTAGCATAGAACCTGGTGTGTGTTGTTTGTATTATGACCATAACGTGTTCTGCTTTGCAGTTGCATTCATTTCTAAGTGTGCAATATCTACTTAATACAAGCAATGTAATTTGTCTTAGAAATGTATTAGAAACTTTTTGGTGCAACAAGGTAACAACTTGCCGATTTATATTATGTAACCCGCTAAAGGTTTTATTCTGTATTTATGATGTAGATATTCAAAAGGCACTAAATCTGCCTTGAGTTTCAATAACATTGTATTACAATAAATAAATCACCAAGTCTTTACCATATACTTAAGACCAGCAAGGGACAGTGCGTTTAACCAAGGTAAACCATTCAAATGTACCCAGGAAGGTGAAACTGAAAGAGAGTGCCTGCAGTATATCCTCTTTATAGAATTACATTTTATATTTGCTTAGTCGGTATCATACAAAGTAATAAGCTATTAGCAGCGTCAGTAAAATAATGTTACATGGCATCTAAGTCCCCTTTCCACCTCTTCGATAATTATTCTGATGATTATTAGGTTTAGTTCCTGTTAACTACAAGCAGTCACCTCTCTGCAAGGATAATTGACTCATAATTCCCTAGTAAATAATTCCCCGCAGATAATGACCGCGCTGTAAAATGTCTCCAAAAAGTTTAATCAGAAAAACTTTTGCCGAGTTCACAGAGTCCAGAGTTATCTCTTTCAGAATGTATTTAATTATCATTAATTGAGATCGTCAAAGCATATAAGGAACATGATATTATTCAAACTGAAGGAAAAGACTGTTATCAGCTGTTTGATGTGTTGATTCCAATGCATATCTAATTACCATTTTGCACCGTGGGTGCAAGGATTCAGCTTGCATCGATAGTGATTTGATGTGAACGTAGGAAAGCTAATTTGATGACATTATTTAACGAGTTTTTGTTTTTCTTTCCTGAAGTTCCCAACGACGTCTTTGCCTCTGATTTCGTGTGGAAGGGTTCCTATGATTACAAAGGCCAGAAACAGCCAATGTCTCTGACAGTCACACGCTTTAATGCCACAACGGGAATAGTCAATGCAACTTTAACCGACAGCAGCATGGAGTTTCTGCTCTCTGGTGAGTCATCCATAAATCATATGTCTTCTGCTTCCTCCCCTGTCCTCCTCCTCACTGCCTCTGTGTGTCACTTCCATTTATTTTGAGGGGGCCTCGTGTCAATCAGTCAATCACCAAATCATCTCATGCATGAGAGTGGAAATTAACTATTGGCTCTAAAGACGGATGTATTAGTCTGCGCTGACTGACTTACTGCCCACTCAAGCCTCGCTCGTCTCCTCCCCTCCTCCCTCAGCTCAACTTTTCTTCTTGTTTCTCTTCTGCTTTCCTATATGTTCTCTCCTTCCTTCTGTCTGCTTCTTTTTTCATCATTCATCCCCCCCCCCTGCCGCACTCGTGTTGCCTGATCTCTTTATTCACATCAATTCTCGCACTGCCTCTTGTCGTCTACCTTGTAGGAGTGTACAAGCGCCAGGAGGCACGGTTAATGCTCTTGCTGTACCAGATGAGAGCTCTGGCCCACAGCTCCTTGAGCAGGATTACTGATGAGACCTGGGCAATGGACGGATTTGTGAGTATACACAGGAATTTGAAGCTTGCCAGTGATCTTTTGAAAAAAATAACCAAGGGCTGTGACGGTCTTTTCTTTCTTTATTATCTTTTTGTTCATTCTGACAGACGAGTAGATTATTACAGTTAATGAAGCTGTAACGTACCTGGGAATAAATCAAGCCAATATTGACTTATTATTAGTTTCTCATCTTACCTACCATACCAAACAAATGGAAAAAATCACTGTGATAACAAGCAGAATAGTTATTTCCTGGTTTATTGGCTGCTATGTCCAGTATTTACATTGGCTGTACATCAGGTTGAGCCACTGGCTCCGTATGAGCCATTTTTAGCATTCCCACAGTGACAATTTGCTGAACAAGCTCAGACACACATCCGACACCTGAGGGACCTGGAACGACAGCATTTTTCTTTTTTTGTGGAATAGAAGTTCTCTCTTTTAAAATTAACTTCAAGGTCCACTTAATAGGAACGTGTGACAGCTGACTGCACACCGCTGAGCTATTGATAGCACACCGCACAGCTTCCAAAGCAGGGTTTACAAAAAACAAAAGGTGTTATTTTTGAATGCAGCGTGACAGAATGTGGCGACTGTCGCGCTAAATGTCGCTTTTGATGCGGTGTGGAATGGATGCGACACTCTCGTAGGTGCCAAGAAAAAATCTGATTTTATTAATGCAATTGAAACAAAACCTACTGTTTCTCGAGCTTTGTGTTTTTTTTTTTTCCTACTAGGTTTCAGCTGAGCCGGAGGGTGGCAGCTATGTGTTCCAAGGCTTTATACAGGGCAGAGACTTCGGACAGTTTGGACTACAGAGACTCGGTATGTGTCTTTTCAAATACAATGAGTCCCATTGACATTGGTCACCCCGCATCTCCGAGATATGTAGACCCCTTCTCCACTCACAGAATGTGTTCAGATTCTTGTGAATGAATGATGCAATAGCAGCGTTTGACATCAGAGGGCTATTTTCACATTGATCTTCCTGAAGGAGCAGAGTTTCTCTGTGCACCTTAAATCTGAGTTTAAGAGGTTCATACATATAAACATGATTTGTGACACCACTACTAGTTCCAATATGCAGCTTAAACAAGTGTGATGTGGAAACTCAAAACCTTCAGCACACATACGCTCAGGATGGACTTTTCAGTGAAGTAGGACTCATCTTGTGTCAAGCAGTTGAACTTTGAAAGTAAAAAATATTTTCATATTCAAAGATTCTGACTGTTTTAATGAGTGAGACAAAATAGGTGTAATTTTAAGACATTTTAACCAGCTAATTGAATTTTCTGTGGAATTTTGTGTTTTTGTATGTCTGAAGGGGAACTTTAATTTAGTCATTTAGATTTTATTGACACAGATTTGACAACATATACATATATTCTCCATCAGTGAAAATAGATTCTGAGAGTACAGAAATGGGGAATTTAAAAGAAAACACAGAACATGCTATCTAAGGGTTCATTTAATATATATATATTTTTAAATACAACTGAAATCTGAAATTCAAAAGAGGTCATAAGTCCTGTTCGCATGGGATTAGTGTCACCTGGGGACCTTAAGTAGTTTTTAATAATTGCAGAGGTTGTCTGTGATCTCAATCCTGTGCGAATCTGCCATGTCCAGCATTTTTTTTCAAATCCTATTGTGAATCTGTGTGATTTTGAGTCGTTTTCTTTTTTTCTGTTTTTTTCTGTTTTCTGTAATTGCTTTGGCAATGAAAATGAAAGTTTTGACAGCATGTTGGAGGCACATTCAGGAGGCTAATCTCTCTGGACAGCACGGAGACCATGCAAGAGTTCTTTGTGAATATTAGATGAAGACAAATAGACTTCTATAATAATGTTTATATTATTGAATATAAATATTATATAGTAAAATACGCTAAATATTTGCGAATGTAAAGGGGATCATGTCAATACATTTTCGTAAAATACAGACTTCTGACACAGACTTACTGTGTAAATAGTATGTTTTGATAAGTATGGGTTAAGTGGCTCACTCAAAGATTTGTAACACCTCTTCTTCAAACAATAAAGCTACATAATATTATCTCTGCACTGACAGCATGCATACATAGTCTGTCACCCACGTACTGCCACAGTCGTACAGCACAGAGTAGATTGTTCCCTTTTGCATCATTGTCCTTCATTTCTTAGTGCTCGACAGTTCTGTTGTCATCATCTCATAATTGTCTCCAACGAGATTATCTCAGTCGCAGTGATCATTATCGGTAAGATCATTATGGCTGGCGTCTCCGACTTGTCATCATTTTGATCATCTTCCTCTGCATTATCTTCATCATCATCATCATTATCGTCACCAGCAGATGATGCGTATCTTTCTATTATTCCATTTTGTTTCTTCAGTGTTTGTGCCATTTTGTCAATCTTAATATTTTAGACGTTCTTCATTCACACATTCAGTGTCGTGACTATATTCCGTGTTCCTTTCGTAATACGATGTTTTTCTTCCAGGTTTGAGTGTGAGAGAGAATGTTACCCTCACTGACCCTGAAACCAACGGCTCCACCAACAGCAGTTCTGTTGCTGTCGCTATCCTTGTGCCTTTCTTTGCCCTCATCTTTGCAGGCCTTGGATTTTATCTCTACAAACAGCGGTATGTAGTGTACACTGGTGTCTTCCCTACTAGCTTGGAACCCAAATTCAGTAGCTCCTGCACTCGATATCCGTTTTGTTCCCACATGAGAGAGGAAGTAGCACATTTTCACGAGTCCCCGTCCCATGTTGAGTCTTTAAAGTTATTTACGACAGATGTTGAAAAAGTTTTAGAAAACTCAGATTTATGTAGATGTTTTTACAGTTGCAGCCAAAGGAAATGCACAGCCAGATGAGGTATATGGTACACCGTGGCCTACTTCCAAAGACTGCTTTACTGCAGGAAGGTTCCTCGCTGGATACAGTAGCTTCCTTGTGGGAGGCTTCAAAGCATGATGCAATATTAGTCGACGTGTTACCATCCAAACCTCTTCACAAGGCAGCGTACTTCAGGCACCTTCAACACCTTCAGTACGATTCGTGATGTGATGTTTGTACTGTGTGCAGACGGGTGGATTTTGTCTCGATGTGATCAGTAAATACACGCAGAACCTGTGACATGCAAATTTTTCACTCATTATGTTAGTTCCCAGTGAGCGGCTCATAGGGCTCCTCTGGCTGATCTTTTCAACAATAATTACCATTCTGCCTCATTTACCTACTGCTGCTGTCTACACCAAGATAACGGAGACATGTTTATTGGATTGGAAGGAGGGGAGATAATTGGGATACTGTCTCTCAACTAATACACAACCTCCTTTTTTTTCTTTCTTTTTTTTCTCCAGGAAAACTGATAAAGCGCAGTACACCGGATGTTCTGTCCACGAGAACAACAATGGACAGGCCACTTTTGAGAATCCCATGTACAACACAAACACAAAAGCCGCTGAGGGGAAAGTGGTCCGCTTTGACCCCAATCTCAACACCATCTGCACCATGGTTTGATGTCTACCGAGTATGAGAGGAGGACAGAAGGAGAGAGAGAGAGAGAGAGAGAGAGAGAGACACATAGACGGAGAATACAACTTCTCCTTGTTTGCTTAACATGAATATATATGGACATATTTATATTTTTCTTGTTTCTGATATATAAATATAAAGCACACTTTCAGCAACGCTTACGGCTGTTGCAAGCGATCGTATACAAAAGGTCAAAGATTAAAGAGCGATGAAGGGGGAGGTCCCACACTTTTTTGGATCTTCCCGTAGTTTCGGTGAAGAGAAGTGTTCTTTTCACTCTGTGAGTGTTGGCTTTATGAATAAAAAAAAGCCTCTGGCATATAGATAAAATAGAGTATTTTATGCTCTGTAGTATTAATAAAAAGGGGTTACTTCACAATGCCAAATGAAAATTTCAAACCTTTTTGCTTTTGAAGAAAACAGCCCAGAGCTAGACCTTTAATAATTGTTTTGGCTTAGTCTCATATTCATCCTAATTTTCTTCTTACGGAGGTGAGGAGCCTCTCAACTGTGAGTCAGTCAATCTAATCTTTAGAGTCTATTTTCCAAGCAGTGGAGTGTGTGAGTGGAGAGAGGAGGTAGAGAAGCAACTGCCTCTCTTTGAATAGTGTCTTTGCTGTAGTTTGTTCAAAGTTATATGGTCAATTATACCTCTTAATTGGATGCAACCTCCTACTGATGAAATATATGGCATGGGATTTAATTACTGAAGTGCAGTACAATTTTTTCCGAGTGCCGTTGGGAATGCCGCGGCTTTTATTGTTGCGGTGCAGGCTCTCTGACAGCAGCAGAGTACATTTTCTTCACAAGATATATAGTTAACATTTCGGTTTATCATCAATATGTGTGCTATCAATTTGTCTTTGACATTATGTTGTTTAAGTATGAGAGTTATTGTTGACTAGTCTGAGAGTCTAGTCAAGGCAAACTGTACCTTTCAGTATATTGGTCATGTGGGCCTCATCCATCTATTTAATCTGTTCTCTTTTTTTATTTTGTCTTTTTGTGTCCCAGACAAACCAAATTTGGTGTGAATTAACCCCAGCCTTGAGCCTGTGTATCTCAAAGAATCTCAAAGTAGGAGCACCTTGATTAGTTATTTAAGGTTTTATAAGAAGACAAAGTTAAGAATACTTACAGAACCCAGAGCCGGCCAGGTTTCCCAGAAGTTTATTTAAGCCGAGATGTCGAGAAAATCAAAGTGCAAAGACGTGTCGGTGAACAGTCTGAGGTCGGATGAAGTTTGTTGTCTTGTGTTGTCGAAAAAACGTTTAACATGCAGCTCCTTTTACTTTTAGAGTAATTCCAACTCGGAAAACAAGTGCAACTTCCACATCATCTCTGGTTTCTAATAAACGGAGCAGGGTTTTGATTCTATAATTCTTTTGGGAAACCGTAGCCTTAGTCAATAACTTGTTGATCCATACTCCTACTCTGAGACACGCGATGATTACACGGCCTTGGCTTATTTTATTACCCACACACTGACACAAATTCAATGTCTTACTGAACCATCAGCTTCTGCCAACAAATGTACAGTATACACGAACAAATTTGCACACTTTTAACACGAGCCACTATCAGTATTGTACTATCATCCAAGTCCATCCAAGTTTTTAAAAAGGAAAAATGAATTTGAGACTGTCATCACATTTCTACATCATTGCAGTGCCTTGAATACTGTATGGTCATGTGTTTTTAAGGAAGACATAACATTTATTGCATTAGTAAAACTGTTATAGGTGTAATGTATCTGCACAGTTTGCAACGATTTAGCTGAGTGATGTCGGCTCTGATGGCTCATCTAAGCAGAGGTGACTTTGAAAAGCAGCTCATAGTTTCATACATGTTCATGTTGGCAAAAAAGTGATCCAGTGCAGCCATTGCTGCTGTAGTACTTTGTACCACTACTTTGATTCCTGTCATTGCTCGTACATTTTGTACATTTATACAGTTTTGATACTTGATGGCATTCTTTGGCAAGATGTCTTGTGTTAATCAATATGTAATATATTTTGCGAGTTCATATTTCTTATGGATGAGGAAGGAAATGCACCTGGTGAAGACGTAATGCGGCGAGTCGGTCTCACAGAAATCGGATGAGTAGAATGCTTTTAACTGTACAACACAATTGTTATCCCATTCTAAAACCTGTGTATATGAATATGTACATATTACAAAAAGTTTTGTAAAGAGATATATTTTTTATGCGGAAATAAAGCATTTGTAAGTTATTAAATATGTTGTGTAAAATTTCACATGTAAATGTCATGTAAGATCAAAAAATGTTTTGTATTTTTTTCTTTATCAGCAATGTACAAATCCTTAATTTATATATAAAATATAAAATAATGAAGCTCAATCTATTTCCTTTCATTGATAGAGATGCCTCCATTATGAAACCCTGCTACAGTGTTTGCAGTGTAAGAAACGATGTTGCAGTGGACTTATCAGAGAGCTTTGATCAGTCGGTCTGCTGTTTTTTCTCCGTTTACAGATTTTAATGAGTTTTCCACATGCTGACCGCAGCTTGGTTTGACCAAAATAAGCACTGACATTATCTCTGTCCAAGGGACACTTTAGATCTTTAAAGACTGCAGCAATGCATGGTGGACAATACTCTTTGTTAACAACAACACCTGGTGTGAGCAGAAATTCGGTCTCAACCTTTTGAAACACATTTTAAAAGTGAAATAAGTGTATAACTTAACGTTATCCATTGCACACAATTCAAAAGGGAGTCAAACTGCAGCATATACTCTTAGTGTTCTTTGTCTCCGCTGTGAGGAGAGTGTCATTTGACCTGCCTCTCTGTCAAATAGCTGATCATTTACTCCAGAAAAGGAACCAAATGAACGGTTCTTTGCGGGTATAAATTACAGTAATTTTATTTGTATTTGAGTGGGCAATTTTGATGATTGGCCATTTATGGACACTATTATAGGTACAGTTGGGTACAAATGGGATTATTTTTCCTCACAAAAGAAATAAATTGCGTTGACACCTGAGCTGTTTTTTGTACAAAAGAACAGACCATACAAGTTATCTACAGTATGAGCATTTGTAACAAACTGTATTATGGAAAACAGCGGTATGTCTGAGCAGAGTTTTATCGAATGTATCTTATTTAAAGTTGAATGTTCAAATAAATCAGATGAAGTAGAGTATCAGAAATTATAGAAAGGATAAAAGTCATTGGCTTCCCCCAAATCACTTTGAGACGGACTGGATTGAAGTAGGTGGATAATTGCCACGGGCTTGGCGACGTGAAGCGGTGGCAGTTTGTCAGGACATTATGTAACTGACCGAGATGAAGCTAATTGCAGCAATCAAAGTAGAGAGGATCAGCAAAGGAGTGTGACTGAGATCACAGAACGCCCAATAAAGAAAGTATGAAGAGGACCCATAAACATTAAACATGCATTTGACTGGCAGGAACAGGTTTGATTTCAGACTCGGGTTAAGCATATACTTTAAAGTCTGGGATTTGAGTATGGATTAGAACTATTTACCAGAGGGATTTTTCATTGAAGTTGCTCCGAAGCTTCATCAAGCAGATTTCACCCAAAGGGTGGTGATGTAATGTAAGCTGGTACTAGGCTGAGATGTCAAATAGGCTCAGTGTGTTTGTTCATTATGGGTGTGTATGCTCAGAGTAATACACTAATAGTAACACCTTTTTAAACACTGACTTTGACCCCCCCTGTTTGATCTTAGAATGCCACATAAATGTATTAGAGCTCTGGTTTCTGTGTCGGAGAATCCCTTGAGCAACCTCTCTCCGGTGTTCAGCGGTGGGCTTCGGCTGCAGTTCGTGCCATGTCATCCTACTAACGCTCAGTTGCAGATCTGGTGACTGAGCAGGTTAGTGCGGTAAGCTGATTTCACTGTCCTGTTCACGGAGGCATTTGTGGTCTTTTGGCGTGGGCATGTGCCTGCTGGAGAGAATACATTTGCAGAGGAGCAATGCGCGGGTACAATGAAGGGATGTTCCTGGCTGCCTCTGATGTTCTGATGTTCAGATACCCCGTGGCGTTCCTCCCCTCTCTTCAAGGGGCTGAATGTGTGCCGTGAAATCACACCACGCAACATCGACAGCCGGCAATACTGACGCATTGCATGATAGACGGAAGCACTCGCGGTTTTGTAAATATCAGAAGTTCTCACTAGCAGAAAACGACAGGGACTCTTGATCTGAATGAGCATTGTGGATAGAATCCTCCAGCATGTGGAGTTTTTACCACTCCTGATCCTGTATCGCACAATGTCTCCTGTTTACAGAGAGAAGCTGTGAAGTTGTTGGTTTTTCCCTCCCTTACACGTGTCAAAGCATAATGAGTTGTGTGGGCTGTCATTGGTTTTTCTGGCTCTAATTTGCCGGATTGTCAGTTGACTAAGTAGCTTGTCTCTCACTGCATAGTTCAGTCTTTCACTAATGAGCCATTTCCAACCACTCAGCTCTCATTGGCCAGATGTTCTCAGGGTGGTGGACGTTCTTGATACAGATGGGAAGCCGGTGAGAAAGGAAAACCCCAAGAAAATATTGAGCGTTTTCATCTCCACATTTGACTAAAGAAATCATGGTTCCTTTTTGCTCTGGCAGATTTGTAAGAGCAGACATTCCTAATGATTCGTGCACTAAATAGCAGCATTTTCACTGCTCATAACATTGAAATTCATGTCTTGTAAAATATACTGGAATTTAATATTACGTCGAACAGTTTCTGAGAGCAGGTCCTAGAAGAGTTTTATAATTTAATATACTCTTTTTAATCTTAAAGTGGGTGAATAATGTAAATTCCATCATGGCCATTTCAGCAAAATCAATTTTTAACCCACAGTTAAATCACATGGCCACTAGGAAATAGCCTAGAGTCCAGTAAATCAGAGAAGTTGATATGAATAGAAGGATGTTGAGGTCAATGAGCACTATCATCATGAAAGCAAGGGGGCAGGAGGAGTGTGTGTGTGTCAGGTGGAGGGGCAGGGTCACTGTTGTTAATCCTGAGCATGAGGGGGGTTTTGCAGAACCCTGCAAAATGTTTGATCATCAGGCAGTTATTATAAATCATGAGCAGGATCCATAATCTAAGGAACAGTGTGTTGTATTTAGGGCGATCCATTGGCAGAAATGGAATACAATCTTATTCAGTAAGTTTTATTTAGTGTATAATCACCTTAAAATAAGCATCGTTGTGGTTTCCTTACCTTAGTGAGCTGTTTATATCTACATAGGGAGCCAGTCCTTTTCACAGAGCCGGCCGCCATGTTTCTACAGTAGCCCCGAAGGGACAAACCCAACACTGGCTCTAGATCGGCCGGGCCATGTGCGTTTTTGCGCCAGCCACCGTATTTCTCTCACCCGCATGGGAGAACTCAATGCGAGCCACGCCACCTCGGCATGTGGTCTGGCTGATCAGATCCCAATGTGAGAAAGACTACAGAGTTAACAGACTTAACGTGTTAACGACGTTAATGTGTCCTGGCATGATCGAATGACAAAAGTCTCATTAAAAAGACAACTGTAGCCATGGCCCGAGATAACAGTCTCGTATCTATTTCTTGTTGTCACTGTGAGGTTGCTGGGCAGCCAGCAGAGACACCAGGACGTCACCGTACCCGGCCAGGAATTAGAAAGCAACCCAACAGTGTATATCATGATCATTAGTGAGCTTTGGAGGTGCCCTCGCTATTTCTCTCTATTTTCAGTCTTTATGCTAACATAATTGGCTGCTGGCTGAAGTATCATATTAAACATACAGAAAATGATATCGATCTTCACTCTGCAAGAAAGCAAATAAGCCAATTCTTCTCCAAATGTCAAACTATTTTTTTAATTTTTCTGATTGTAGGATAATTGCATTTGAACCATTTCTTTCAATCTGTTCCTCAATCAGCTCATCCACTTCAGCTAACAAGTTTGTTTGTTTCGTCTTCCTATTGCGATTGCAGAGACATCTTTACAATTCGCATCATTGCTGAGTAAATTCACATTACAACCGACTATAAATAATATCCATAATACCATATGGACTGGATATGCTGTACAAACACAGTGTGAACACTTAAGCTCATCTTGGCACATGACAACTTTAATCTAATAGCAGTGCCTTGTGACACACTCCTGTAGGAAGCAGATCCAGTTTGATGTGAAATAAGCGACTGAGCACAACAGATTTCTTTTTTGTTCTTTTGAGAAAAAATGCTTTTGACCCACCAATCGCATCTGTCACATACAGCATTATTCACTGCGGAGAATCACTTCCCCCACAAGGCAAATCCTTAAGACATCAAATTGATGCTGGTAATGAACTGCGCAGTGTGGAGGATGAGCCTTATGAAGGACATGAGTGCAGTTTTAAAAACATATGCTGCGTTATTGTAATTTCATCTGCTCTCAAAGCCTCAATCACAGCAGTCATAGAAAAAACTCCTACGCTCCCCCTGAGAATAGAAACCCCACAACAGAACAGAACAGAAACCAAAAACATATCTCACTGGCTCCAAGTAGAACAGTGATATTGAAAGGCAGTTTAAGTGGTGCACCAAGAAGCACTTCAAAAGTGTAAATTTGTATTATGCATAAAATGTTACATTGAACGTAAATGCTACATTAGCAGAGTGGTACATTTAGAAACCAGGAACAAATGCAATTTAAACATTTTTTTATTTATAACACTTCGACATGTCACCATTCACACATTCATACACTGATGGCAGGGCCACCATGTGCCACCTGCCCATCAGGACTAACTAACATTCACACACATTCACATACCGTAGGCACATCTACGGAAGGGGGTGAGGGGTTCTTTCCTTATCCTGGAATTCTGGAGCTGTTCCCGAGAGCAGCTCCAAGGATGTTGTCTCTTTCCTTTTCTGGCTGAGCCACAAAAGGAGGCTGTCTTCTCCTCAGTCTCCTCCAACAGGATGGTGTTCTCCTTCTTTAGTGCGGAGGCACTCAGTCTCCAGCGACTGCGACCTTCCTGAGCTCCGCTTCTCGTTGCTCATGCTGGTCTTGATGGGACGCCTGGTACTTTTCCAGAGTCTTCTGAGCTCCTTTTCTTCGTGGAGAGCGTCCTCCATCCTGCTGAGGTCTTTTTTTCAGCTTCCCAGCTTCAACCATCTTAAAATCAAGAGAGCTCTCTAACTCTTTTGAGCGAGCCTCACACTCTGTGGTGTCTTTAACCTGACGCCTCGGGAAGTGAATGGTGGTCTCAAGATGTCTCTCTGAGTTATCCGCAGCATCGGGCAGGTCCTTATCAGCTGGGAGTTCAGATCGTCTGCTTCCCTGGTGTGTTTAGCCTGAGCTTGATCCAGTTTGGCTTTCAGGTCGCATATCTCCTTCTCATGGCGCCAACTGTTTTGCTTTTCTTGGAGATCATCAAGAGAAGTGGCCAGCAAGTCCTCTCGGATCTCCAGGAGGACATTCCCCTGCATTGCTCTTCCAGGAAACTGAGGTAGAAATTGATTGGATGTTCATCCTCAATGGAGTTGAGATCCATGTCTTCCAGCGTTGTTTTCTGTTGGACTAGAGTGTTATTGTCTACTTCGTCCTGCTTTTTTTCTCTTGCCCGAGTGCACTTTCAATTGTCTCATTGAAATTCGCTTACTGATATCATGGACTCTATCCTTCGATCTTAACGTTGTTATTGGTTACCAGTTTGATTATATGTTTGAATATATCAATGTAATGATTTCTAATGATACCTTAAAAAATGGCGAAGAAAGTGCACTGAAACTTGGAATGTCCTTGCATATTAGTGTGTCCCAGGTGGAACCAGCAGACAGTAGACAGTAAAAAAACTTGATTATCATATGATCAATCCTACACGATGAGAAGCTCTTAACGCTGTACAATTTCAGCTTGATTTGGTATCGGTAGCAAACGTTAGCCAAAAGGAAGAGGACACCTGAAAAACAGTTATGTCAGTGGTTAGTCTGGTTCAGTATGAAATTATATGAGCAGTTGCTTAGGGTCCCCAGAATTATAATTTTTTTTAATGACAGAGACAATATCTAAATAAAAACTTAACTTCCTTAACAAAAACTGACATTTTGTTCCATTTTTGCCAACTAATTGTCACAAACAATAAGCTCAGAGATGGACGAAATGGACATTTAGAGTTTACTGTGCCCTACCAAACAAGCACTACTAGGATTCTGTGGTGAAACAAATAAAAAACACACACATTTTGCTGTTGTATCATATATGACAAGTTAAACACAATTAAAGAACCAGACAAGAACGAAAGTCAAGGCAAACTGGGTATATTCACATGCTATGCTTTGACCGTTTGCCACACTTCAGCCTAAACATAAATATATGTGACATTTCTA
Source organism: Leptoclinus maculatus (assembly GCA_032191485.1). Taxonomy (NCBI): domain Eukaryota; kingdom Metazoa; phylum Chordata; class Actinopteri; order Perciformes; family Stichaeidae; genus Leptoclinus; species Leptoclinus maculatus. The sequence goes on from JAVDOI010000008.1 coordinate 16,393,561, forward strand.
CTTGTCAATGAATGTTTGGGCATGATGTACAACCTCTCAGTTAAGGACTGTGTTATAAATCATAGGACATTAACATTTTGGGTCTGTTATCATGCATGCTTTGCAGCAAGTGGACCTCATTTCAGTATAAAACTGAAGAGGAGGGGAAACTGTGCCACATATGATGCTATCTAAGCATATGATTGAGCAAATTTGTCCTGCGAGGAATAATCACATGGTCTTCTGCTGATGTGCCACAGTGGTGCCTGCAGCGTCTTCTGAAAGAGGACATCTTAAGTTGTCTGTTACACAGCACACAGGGAGAAGTCGAGGCTGTGCATGGCAGGGATTTGTGTCAACTAAGTGGCAAATCTAAGCACAGGTTTATTTATTGAAGTATTCAGTTCGTTAGTTTTTTCTTTCTAGAACACCATTAAGTGTTTTGGTGACTAGCCGTGAACTTCACTACGCCTCAGTGGGAAGAGAGGCACCAGATGTGGTGTGTGAGTAGCTATTAAGGGCAAATAGTTATTATTAGTGTGTCAAGGATCACTGGATTTGTGTGTTTTGGATGCCCTCCTGCTCAGGCTACGTCCAAAAACGCAAAGGCACAGCTGCATTCTGGAATTCAAGAGCACATCAGTTTACCGCATCTTTCATGTGGATGTTTCGGCAGATTTTATCTGTAAGTCGATAAATCCAAATCGCTCATGCAATAAAACCGACTTTGAGCATTTTTCATTCTAGCTGTTGACTGAACGTAATGGATTTGTATTGTGGTGCTTGTACGCACACAAGAAGTTGGGAGTGTGGAGGCGGCTACATTCTCTTCAGATGTGAGAGGCTGTTTGATGGATGACCCAAACTGTCCCTGCAGTCTGCTGCCACTTCTGTTTGGCTTTTTTGCTCTCTTTGGAACAGAGCAACATTGTAAGAACATGTGTTTGCTCCACCCAATCTAATTTCAGTGAGGCCGCCATCTATTGACTTTTGGCAGTCGTTCAAATCCTACACAAGGACATTGGCTTTTTCTTGGCTTACACTTTTGTCTCCTCCCTCTAGAGACTTAGCTACCTCACACATTTATCAGAGCTCACTGGTTTATAAAGGAAAGGAATGATTCGGTTGGCTATGACTAACGTTTGTCCCGTTATTGTCCATTCCCCCTTCCTAAGCGTGTGGCATCAGGCCACAACATTTTCAACAGTGAGCGGTCACTCCTGAGCTTCGTGCCATTGTCTGGTTTTGCACCATTTACTATTGATTCGCACAGTTGAAGCCATATAATGAAGGTCATCTGAAAATAATTGTAAAGTCAATGTCATAATCAGAATCTACACAGTTTCTTCCTGCTGCTGAATTCTAATACAGTATGGCTTTTAATAGCTGCCTCTAAATGTTGTTTTTCTGCTGGATGAATACAAAGTAAATGCAGCAAACAGAACCACGTTCCTCTAGTGAGGTATCCCCAATTGTGTAGTGTGTGCAAAAAAAAACTGCAAAACACGTACAGAAAGAGTTGCGTAATGCATTAAGTTTGAAAATGAAGTTTGAAATGTGGCAACAAAAATATCTGCAGAAGTTTCTGCTAAAAAGGCGTGGCAAAAAAAACAGCTATGCCAAACTAGCCTTGTATTTTCAGCAGGTGAGACGTTATCAACATGCAGACAAGAATATGTTCACTCAAGTATGTGTATTTGGTGACTATCCTCATACCTTAATTAATAGGAGTTGCCATGTAAGTTACTGGAATATGAATGTGCGTGCACATGCTGTTTTATTTTTTATATCACCCTGGAGGAAATTTATTGTAATACACAAGAGAAAAAAGAACATTATAGTTCCAGTGCAGAATTTTTCACTCGTACACACTGCAGGTGTCTGCTTTTGTTCCCTCACAGTTGGCACATAGCTTTTGGTACAAAAGAATAACTAAAAGCTGTTGTTCTGTCGCTGCTCTGGCCTTCATCCTCTGCTCTGCTACAGACCATTGTTTTCCGTTGTCATCAATTCCTTTATCCGTACTGTCTTCCCTGTCTGGATGCTGCACTCCAATCCAACCAAAGAAAAGCTCACCAGACATAAGTAGTTGACAAGAAATGTAGGGTATTCTGTTGTGTACATGCACATCACTTCAGTTCAGTCAAAGTGTCTCTGCTGGCCAGGTTGCCAGGGAGTTCCAAGAGGAGTATTACTTTTGCCAAGGGGGTTATGTTGGTTTCTTTTGTCAGTCAGCAAGATTGTGGAATAACTACTGGCCTCATTTAAAAAAAAAAAAAAAAACTTTGTTGAAGGGTGTAGCATGGGGTCAAGGAAGAATACACAAACTTTTGGACGATCCAAATCACAGGGCAGATACACACATTGTTTTTCACTTTCGTTAACATTGTGAGATTTTGGCTTCGGTGGAGGTCTGCGCTCTCCGAGTACTCTTCTAGTTCTTAATGATTTTGGGGGCCACCTGATGTTTTCTCGAGTTCTGCAACAAGGTAAAAATGTCCCTGCTACCAAACATTTATTTTTAATTTTTTAACTAATACATGCAATATCTATGGGTGGCCAAAGTGACTTAAATGAAAAGTAATCTCCATTGCAAGGTTTTCAGACAACTTCCATATTTGAGATTATTAACCAAGCAGGCGGTGTCATAGAGCCGAGAGAGGAACAGGTTAACATTTGACCACTGGATGGTGGCAGCAGTGGTTCCTCTTGTCAGAGCCATACCAGCAGTGAAATGCCACTGTCAGTTATTGTTCTGTGGTTGTAATGGCTTATGTCAAATCCATTTTCTCTGTTTGAATACATTCTGTCAGGGAAGAAAAGTCCCAAACTCAAATCTTCTCTGCCCAGTTTTTGACAGAGAGCGACTGACAGCAAATGGCTACATGGCCCCGTCACAGACGACGCATCCATCTGTCCTTGGACTGCCTCCTGTCTTTCACAATGGCTTCATTTTCTTTAAACTAGTTTACAAGGACTTACTCATTTTGCCTTGATCATCTGCCAGATTGGACTTTTCTGCCAGTTTTCTGCCTGTTCTGCATGGATTTTCTGCCAAATCCATGTTGACGTTAACAAAGTATTTCCCAAGTTAATTAGCAGTTCATCCCAGCATTGTTATTTAGTAATTGGAAATGTCAGCATTATTAGGTATGCCTGCAGCAGGAATATGTAAGGAGGAGGACACTTTTCCATGATGATGCTTGCTTTTGACCCTGAGGGATTTCATGGAGCTCCAGCCTACATTTGACCTGGCAGCATGCAATCCATCCTGTCAGACACTGGCCATGGCTTCGAAGACATTTTCTTTCCTTCCTTCCATCATCACACTCCACTCTGACTCGGCTCCAACATCCCAAACTCAGAATACTAACTGCGTCAGAAGAATAACCAGACAGAATCAGATCCATATACAGACTCTAATTAAGTGGCTTAGTTTCTGCTGTAACAAAAAAAATGTCCATGTTTGGACATAAAAACACATAAAAGGGATAATAAAATCAGAGGCTTGATAAATGTAGCCGGTACAGTCAAAATTCTTACCCAAACAGGATGTCTTATTAAAATTCAGTTAATTAATTCAGCTATTCCGGAGTACCAAATGTTAACAAAACAGTTTCTTCATTGGAAGCCAGATCTCAAAGCATTTACTGATCCGTCCAAGTAACAGATCAAGTTAAAATAATTGGAGACTAAGTAGACACCAGACGTCGAAGATGCCTTAAAAACTGTCACACCACTTTTTGTCTTGCTCAGTCGTACGTGTTCGACTGAATTAACTTTAAACAACGTGTACATTTCATTTGGTGACTCAGCTATGTGAGTATTAGCAAAGTGTTATAGTATAAGCTTGCAGTGTGAATGAATGCAATAATGGTTTTCATTATCAGTGCGGATAATGTTATATATTGCGGTTTTTGTTGAAGAAGTTAATTTAATGGAGTCTCTTCAAATTAGAAATGAATCTGAGACGAGCTGAAAAGATCAAATAAATGTGTACACTGTAGGAGATATTGAGCTTTAACCTGTCCTAGAATAGGGTCGAAATTGATTTTACAACTTCTGGCTCGATATATGATGTTTAATTATAGGACCCATCTTTAACAACGTGGATCTCTACTTCAAACTAATTTAAATTTAAATTCTCTTTCATAGATGTCTCACTGTCAATATTCAAGCACCGTAATCTTCCTTCTCCATGATGGGAGGTAGCGTCACTGGGAATGATGCTTCACCAGAGTTGACTGCATTCCAGTACAACAAGTAGTCATTGTTAGCAATACCAGTTATTAACAACGTATTACGCCAGTATTTTTGCACATACAAACACCATAGCAACATGACCACAGATATAAGTTGGACTGCAGTGTACCGTCCGACTCTTTGAGTTGGAAATCTGACCTCAGGCGGCGCTCCAGTAGAAATTGTGACTTCCTAGTTTAAATGCAACATTAATCTATTAAATAGTGTGCGAAAGAAAAGAGAGAAATGCGAGAGATAATTGTCGGGCTAGATAGCTCTGACGGAGCGTCGGCTGTGCGGTGACCACAGGCTCCCTGTGCCCTTAGCTTGCTAGATGAAGCTTAACCAATGTATTGTAGCTGGGAGAGAAGCTGCTATACTCCACTGCTGGAGACGGGCCAGAGTAGCAGAAAAAAACAAACTATGATGAAGGCAGTCAGACCAGCAAGTAGCGCCTGGGGACTGAAGCGTCTGCTCTGGTCTGAGGACAGTTTAGCTAATTAGCCTTGAGAGCCAGTAAAGATTAGTTTGGCTTTTGACAGCGACCTCATGCTACTCAGAAAATGGGGTAATGCAACTAAAGTGTTTTTGCCGTGGTTGTTTTTAGAGGAATTACAGAATGAAATATTTGAATGATTTCAGCCACCACACTTTAAACCTGTGTATTGTGTTACATCTGCTGCATTAGGTGTCTCACTGTAATAGCATTATTTAAAACAGGATCTGTGAGTTCAGTTATTTCACATAACCAAACTGATGTCAGAGGAGACTTCATATTTTCTCTTTAATATGGTTATTTTGAAGACAAATTGGGAAAGATTACTCTGAACCATTTGAATGAATGTGGTTTAGGTGTTTCTGCAACAGTGCAGGTTGATGATATGCAATCAATAAAGCTCCTTGTTGAATATAGATATAGAGACAGAAGTTTCTTGGAGATTATTTATAATTCAGTAATGAAGTGCTCATTGTAGACACAGCTAACTCTGACTCTTATAAGGATAAATTCATCTGCAGTGTTGTGCTCTCTGCTAAAGTCGTGTAATATATTAAATCAACTATAGATAACCGTCATTTATTCACTTAATTATGTCAATTGACTTAGATTGACTGCAGCTGTGCCTTTTGTATCACACTCATTTGCTAAACTAAATAAAGCAAGTCATTCTGAAAACCAATGCAACGCTGATGTGGCCCTCGTAGTAAGTCAAAATGTCAGGATTGTTAATTTGACTGAAATATGATCCATTGCTTGACACAGCTGTTCTAGCTGATATTAAATGGAACGCAGTGCAGCCCGTCTCATTACTAACAGAAACGCATACAGTCCCAGTGTGCAGTGTGAGCCATTGTAGAGGTCTTCCATCCAGCCACACACCCTGCTGAAGTTCTGCATTAGCATCTTCAGGAGGGTTGTGAATTAGAAATGAAGAGGCATGTTGTGATACAGACCTCCAGAACCAGCACTGGGGCTCTCTGAGGCCTCACACAAACCACTATTTCAATTCTCCAAATAAACCCTTCTGTGGCCTGACCGGCCGAGGAAGCAGTAATTTGCAACTGCATTCGGGGGGAAAGAGAGACTCGTGGTGGCATGACATCTCTTCTTCTCCAGTGACACCAGAACATTCCCCGCTGTGATCTTCGGTCCCAAAAGCCCCAAAGAGCATCGTAGCAGTCTGACAAAACAGAGCTGTCACAGTCTGTCTGCACCGAGACAGAGAACAGACTGTCTGTCTGTCTGTCTGTCTTGCATTGTAACGCACCATGAAGCAAATTTGTGATATTGGGTTGAATAAAATTGACTTGACTTCCTTCCTCCCTCCCTTCCTTCCTTCCTTCCTCCCTCCCTCCATTCTATCCCAATCTGGACACAGCTCTCTGCTCTGCACACATTCTGCTCCATGTGGCTTCAGCCTCATGTTGCTGTTGTGTTTGGACAGCACCGAGACAATTAGATCTGTGTTAAATGTGGCCTCACACACTGGGCTTCACACTGATTGGTGTGTCAGCACAGGCCGGAGTTCAACTGCCTGCTCAAATGTGACTTTGTTTGCTGTGCCATCCGTTCAAATCTGCATAGATCTCATGAGCAGGTGAGAGCAAGCTCATCACATTTGAGCAGGCAGTGTAAATCCAGCCCGTGTTGACAGACACACCAATCAGCACAGAACAGAGTGAGGATGTGTATTTGTAGCAGAAGAGCTGTCTGTCCCTTCATATTTGCTGCTCATGCTCAAGTCTTAATTTTGTTTCATTGTTTTATTTGATTCCTTGTGTATTGCTGTCTAAAGAGGAAAAACAATGTTTCTTTTTTGTTTTAACAACATGTCACATGTAGATGAGAGAAATGAAGGATTTGATCCAGCAGTTAAAATGAAGAGGCAGCTGGTTTATTAAAAGGGAGCTCTCTGGAGGATCTGGTTGCTGCTGCTTGGTTGGGGAGGTGGCAGGATAGGAGGGGGGAGAGTCACAACCAAAATCACTGCAATTAGTACAGGAAGCACAGGAGACTAGTGCCCCCAAGTGTTTGCTTGATATATGATTAGAGTCTGTATGCTGCTGTGAAATTATAGGGTTTTGTATTTCTTTTTGTGATGTGCATGATTGCACATGAGGCAGGAAGTCTATCGGACTCTTCGGGTTGTTCACAACGCGAGAGGCTGGAATGCCATCTAGAGGTCAAGCAGCTCATTTTGTTATGTGCAGTAGTGGAAGAAGTATCAGATCTATTACGTCAATTTAAATACCAATACCATAAAGAAATACTTCTTTACAAATAAAATGCAGTATCCAAAACCCTCCCCAAGTAAAAGTACATAAATGTACTGAAAATAAGTAAGTAGAAGTACCTGCTCTGCAGAGGAATGACAAAGTGACTCATATATATATCATTGTATATTTCATTATTATATTGGTATTACTGATGCCAGCAGCATTTAAGTGTGTCAACTGGTGGAGGTGAAAGTAGTTTTCACTTCTTTTTTAACAGTACAAGTAGTTAAGTTCATTGGTTCCCAACCGAGGGGTCGGGCCCCTCCAACGCGTCACGAGATAAATCTCAGAGGTCGTGAGATGATTAATGGGGGATTTTGGACAATTTTAGCTCTTTCGACCTCAAAACAGTTATTGAAATTAAACTACGTGAGATGTTTGAGGGGAAAATGTCTCTTTGGTGGAACTGCTAGTAAAAACCAGATACTTTGTTACTTTCCACTACTGGTTGGTATCTGAGGCGTAATTACTTTAAATACCATATTAAAACACTGAATGTTTAGTGTAATCAAATTAAACGAATGCTAAGAAGTGGAAATTACAATTTACTTGAGCTAGTTTTTTTTGTCGTAGATAAATTAAAAGGAGTCATCCTGGACTAGTTTCTCATCCATGGATGAACTCTTCATTTCATCCCTTTGAGGGGCGATTCTCCACGCAGAAGCACTAAGACAGTATTGACCTACATTACTTCATGTATTTTTGGCATACAGTATGTCTTTTGCTCTTCTCCCTTGCTGTGCCACAACATAATCCCTTTGTGTAGGTTGGATCGATGGCTTACAATCATGATCATTCGTCTCTCCGGCACTAGACGGGCAGGTTGCTATCAATGTGTAACCACGATGAACCAGGAAGGCTTCGTGACTCCCAGGATTACACAGGCTGCCGTTGTGCTGCATTTGCCTTTTTGAACAGTGCAGGTAATGGTATACCATTACAGGAACTAGATATCTAAAACATACCTTTTGTTAAAGTGTGTTAAAGCTCCAGAATGAACTCGTTCTGAAAGCCTGTGTGGATCAGTGTCGCTGAAAGGAAAAAGGTAAAGATATGATTTGCTCTGACAAAGTACCAGCCCTGTCGGATTAATGGCATTTTAAGAACTTCATCTGAATATCCCATTGAGCCTAATGAGGGATACATCCTTTCCCCCTGAAGCTAAAGTCCTGTCTCTGTGGGAACCAACTGATAGCAGGTAGACTTTGCCCTGAAGGCGAACCAACACTACGGGAAGAGCTGCAGAGCAGATTCCTGGCCGTCACAGCAGAGGTAAGGCACATTAGAGTGGATTACAGCTGTAATTCATAGATTTTTTGTGAAGTCAGACAGCAAATGATCACTTGTTGAAGACTTGAAAAGCACAATGGGTACTTTTGAATGCTTCATTCCTCATATCTCGGGATGTACAAACCTTTCGGGAACAGAAACCAAGTCCACTTTATGTTCATGTAAATATTTGAAAATGAGTCTAAATATATTTCCACGATGTCGTGTCCATCACAGGTGTAAGTTTGGGGAGCTGAAGTAGTCAAAATGTGGTTTTAGGTGCCAGTGTACTCATCACTGCCATGAGTTCAAAAGCCATTACTAATGTAGCAGTTTCTTTGTCAGTGCAGTCCTGGCTTTACTGAATTTTTATATCATACAGCATTGGTCATTGTGTAGCTAATGAGAGCCTTGTGTCTTTAGAGACTAAATGCAAAACCAGGGACTTTGTCAGTTACTCATGTCTTCACAAGCTGTATATAAAATAGAATGGCTTACTGACATTACTGTCTGTCCTTGATGACAACCGAATTTCCTCTGCGAGCAATTAACCGCAACCTATTTGGCCATTAAATATACATACAGCTCTATTAAATGGATGCTTAAGGCCATAATTATGGACGTTAGTCACAGATTGCTCTTGTGTTTGTGTGATGCATCATTTTCTAATTACCCATTTATTTGTTCCACTCTGACATTGCCCCATTTGCCAATTTAACTTCACTGATGAAAGCGCTGACGCTGTTGAACAGGATGCTTTTGTGGTCTCAGCCACGACCCTAACCGACCTGTATGTCTGACGTGTGTTCTCCGTTACTGCTGGGCCTCAGTCGATGAAAACCTTTGGTGGAATGGACCAGACTAACAGCAGCAGCAATGGCGGTGAACCTCCTCCCCCTCCGTACAATACTCAGGACTACGGACAGAGTTCTTACACGGGGATGAGCTATCAGGTTAGTAGCAATATTGGAACCTTGAAACTGTTTTTTCTAACTATTAGTACAGCATGAGTCCGAATCACACACTACCAGCCTTCTCCTGACCACGGCATCATCATCAAACCTTATATTAAACCTTAAATCATTTGATTAGACATGGATGATTGATTTTCTTTCACTGATGCGCTAAAAAAAAGTGTAGAATATCCTTGTTGTTGGTTTCGGATGAATCAGGTAGGGAAGGGGAACGTTGCAGTGGTCTCCCCTCCTGGCCCCTACATGGTCCATCCTGAGGACATGGCAGCAGCTGGAGGCGACCAGCAGTTTGGTGAAGCTCCACCTGACTACTGTCATGGCTTAGAGGACAGCAGCTTCAGTGACGCTGCCATACGAAGAGGTGAGGGGCTAGAAGAAGGGAGGAATGGTGCAGAGGGAGGACAAGAAAAGCCAGAGAAACCAGTATGTTTTTGTTTGTAAACCAGGATGAACAACATGTACCTCATTGGCCTCGCAGTGCTTTCTTGAAATAGATTTGAAATTGAAAATCATTCCCTGATCTCCGCTGTGCCCTGCCTCATCTCGTCACCTCCCACGCAACACAAATTATTAAACCAGAGGTTGCTTAGTGAAAACAGAACAATTTCTCCACATAAACAGCCCTACCTGCCTGCCTGCCTGCCTGTCTGCCTGCCTGTCTGCTTTGCACTGGCAGATCTCTTTTTAATGCCGTTGTCTATCCGTCTCGTCTCACTACGTGTCGGTGTCTTTTCTTTGTGAACAGGTTTCATAAGGAAAGTTTACTTGACCTTGATGATCCAGCTGCTGGTGACTGTCGGAATCATCTGCACTTTTCTTTACTGGTGAGACACTGTTACACAAGGGACTTCCAAAAAGAGATGAATCCATGTCAGGCACCCATCCATCCATCAATCCACATTTAGTGTCACGTGTGAGAGCATCCGACATCACACACAAAACCTTTGGGCATGCAACCCAACACGGCCTGAATCCCCATAAATATACAAGGCGAGACAAGATGGGGGAGCATAAAAGAGCGTCTCTGCCACATAATATTTTTGGCTTGCAGTAGTTTGAAAGGTTTATATGTTTTGTATAATAGATGTGGTAGAACGCTGCTAGAGTAATTTCTTTTCATAAATTGTATCCTGCTCCCATGTGCACAATGCTCTGTCCTCTGTTAATATTTAATAAAATCATTCTACTGCCTCTATCAAATAAATGGTGCCGCTATTAAACACTCCCCCTCTCTCTCCCTTGCTCTCGTGGAATAACAGGGACGCTCTCAGGGAATGGACCTGGGCCAACTCCTGGTTCTCCTACACAGCAATGTAAGCCATCAAAAACATCCAGTTAAGATTGTCTAGACGCTGCACACTTTCTTGCTTTAAACCAGTTTGACCAACGACAAATCTCCTGTGGGCGAGTTACCTAAATGAAAATGTCGCTCATGGAAATCCATAGAGGTAAATCACAGGCTGTCACCGCAGTCTGAATCCCAATCCAGGAAACTGCCAGCTACACTGCATAAATAATGCACTCAGTGAATTCACATATTGAACATAGTGCTTTTTTCCCCCTGTTTATAGCCTTTTTATTTGCTATTTACGATACACTCTATATTCTCTGGGAAATAGGGCATTGGTGATGGTGCTCATCGTGGCCTTGTCCTGCTGTGACAACCTCCGTCGTCAAGTCCCCCTCAATTTCATCGCCCTGAGCCTGTTTGTGAGTAGACGCAGTACCAGCCAGGCATCAAATTAAACCCCCAACACACCTGCTCTATTTCACAGGGAGGGTTTTTTTTTTTGGTCATGCATTTACTTTTGCATATCTCTCCATCCCCCCCCTCTCTCTCTCTCTGTGTCTCAGACTATTGTAGAGGGCCTGATGCTGGGAGCTGTTTCAGTGTGAGTATCTGTTTCCAAGGAATGAATCCCCGACCTGATGCTGACTCATTTACACAATAATAACCCCATTTGATCCATATCCGTCTGGTAGCGTGTTGGATGCCAGCAATGAAGCCATCAAACCTGATAAGATGTTATCATAACTGGTTTAACAAATTAAAAATATTTATCATATTTTCCAGGGTTTCCCGGCAGAAGATAAACGGGAAGCATCACAAATAGTTCAAAACCAATTTGTCTGTGCCGGTGCCCGTGTAAACACACGTTACCTTTTCAACCTGAGAGACATTTTGTCTCTTAGCAGCGTGTCACTCTCACATTAAACTGCCTGGCTATCAATAATATATTCAAATTACCATATTTATGGGACATTGCCATAACTGAAGCTGTATCTGGTATGCAGGGAACACAGGCAATACATTATGCCATGCTTGTCCGGAGGGGGTCCTCACTCATCACTCTAGTTCAGACACATGATACAGACTACGAAATGAAAAACGGCCACATTTCCTATGGGGAAAGTAATGTTCCCCTTTTATGATAGAACTTAACCCTACTGGTGAATATACGCTCTGCCTGCTGACTCGTTTGACATGATATAGGTGTCTTTCCTCGCTGCATATCCGTTTGATGTTTCTGTCTGCAGGTACTTTGATGCAGAAGCGGTTCTGTGGGCTGTGGGGGCAACGGCGCTGGTGTCCTTCGCCTTGACTCTGTTCGCTATGCAGTCAAAGGTAAGATCGGTCACACACTCTGAGCTCAGTTTGCAGTGCAGCCAGAAGTGAAATTTCATAAAGTGCAGCTTTTGCCATGCTGTCGGTGGTAAATGTGCATATACTGAGCTGTGTTCCCTGTGCGGTCAAAGGAAAGGTGTTAAACTGAGCTGTCGGCCAAGGTTCTCTCATGCAGTGTTTGCTATATGCAGTCAAGGGTTCAACACTCTGATGGCTTTGCTGTCCAGGCAAAAAGTATGATTACTGCTGAGATCAGTGTATTTGTCAGTCAAGTCAATTCCTTGTGTCCAGTGGTGGGACAGAGTTAAACCTCTGGGGCTGTCGTCATGCTGGCAGAGGATGGACCATGGATCTTGAGTTCAGGAATGGCCCCGGAGCCTTTTATTATTTGCTAAATCCTTAAAGTCTCCTTTAACCATGAAGTGCATAATAAAGCAAACACGCTCAGAGATTAATCTTTAAAAAGGGTCCTTTCAGGGACACACGGGTGAACATGACACTCCTCCAGCCAGATATACTATATTTTAATTTGAAAAATACTTTGCCGATCCTGATCCCTCACCATTAATCTCATCTAAAATATAACAGTAATACATGAACTACTCTTGATAATTCAAAGTGGACCCTGACATAGCTTCTGCACCATTTTATTTCACTTTATTTAAAAAGCACTTTAACACTGTTATTTCTCAATGATGATGCCACTCATATATAATAATATAAATGTACGCTTGCATAAGTGACATTTAAAACAAGTTGTGATGCTCTGTTAGCAATCGTCAATCTGCAGAAGTGTGGAGACCTTTTGAGAATCACTTCATTGATAGTTTGTTGTGCTTTTTCAATAAATTGCTCATTCAGGACAAAAGTTATCATACAGGCAGTGGGGCAAACAATTCTACAAGTGTAGGCCAAATTGAAATTGCATTTAGAGTCCCTGTTAATTGCCTCTAAATGTAGTTTGGCATTTCACACATTTTACTACTTATTGCATCTGAAGGAGCTACAGACATTTATTTCTACTGCTTAGATTGGCTGAAAACTAGCAAGCAGGTGTCTAATGACTATACTGAGAATAAATCTGTTCTTAAATGCTCTCTGCTCATTAGTAATCTGTGGGAAGAAGGCATATGCATCAGGTCTAAATAGCCTGCGTATAGAGGGGGAAGCTGTGGTAGAAATAGTACTTGGCTGTGCCCTCACCCCATAAAAGAGGTTATTTTTCTGCGTGCGTACACTCCTGCAAACACTTGCACTTTACTTGGTTTATTTGTCTTCATGAATACACGTTCATCTTGCAGTTTCCAGCTCCACCTCTTGCTCTGCTCTGTTAACTCAGTTCCAGGGCTTTTTTCTTTATTTTTTTTTGTCTCTGTCACTGTGATGTAAATGTCATGCAGACTGCCTTGCATGTTTAGCCCACAGCTCCTCAGGTGATCAGTGTTAGTCATTCTGCTCTTGTAACTGCCATCTTTCTTCTGTCTATCTGAAAAGGGCACGCAGGCCAAAAGGCCACCTCGCCCTCCCCTCCCCTGTGCCTGCGTTGCAGCTTGTTGATTAATTATCCAGGATCATTACATGCAGAATCGTTGAAAATGTTGAACTGCAATATGTCTTCATCATTTAGCAATCTGTGACACCCCCCCCCCCCCCCCCCCCCACAGCACAGCTGCAATGCAGGCGACCTTGAGCATCCTGGCTTTCATGGCAAAGATGCGTTTAAATGAGAGATGTTCCGTCTACTGTTTTCTGTTTGAGAGGCTCGTCACATTCGGTGTCTTCTCTCCCCCCTTCTCTGCCACCAGTGGGACTTCACCGGAGCAAATGGGAGCCTGTGGGTGTTCACCTGGACCCTCTTTTCCTTCGCATTGCTTTGTGGAATCCTCCGATCGCAGGTAGATTTACACCTGCGTTTGCAGCGAGAACGGGTTTGAATTGAACGGCAGTCAGAGGCAGACGGTGCAGACGGCCTCGTAGCGTTCATCCCCAGGATGTACCGGCGCTGACCTGTGTGCTGAGCAGACTATGAAGAGGAGAGCGTTTCACTCTCAAACCTCTCAGGAGCTGCCCTGATCTCAAACTGGTGCATTTAAATGTACACTGCTGTTTGCTGTGATGATGGCTGGAGGTGTTTTAGCTTTAAGCAGCAAATTTACAGAAACAAGCATTCCATTGATTTCAAACTGCTATTTTTAGACGACAACAAATGAACTGGAACAGGAAATGAACACCGCTTTCTTAAAGCATATTGTGTGCACCACATTATCAAACCTTTACAATCATATTCACCGTGCGGAACAACGAGAATGGAAAAATGGTTTAAAGTATGCTCAATTTTACAGGATGAGGCGGAATTATTGTGTCTGCAGCAAGCACACTACCATCTTACTAAGATGGAGAAAAAATTAATAATTTCATTTTAAATGGTAAAATAGTTGTTTTTAATACATATTACCTCATTTGTAAAATAATGTTGCTGATCTTGTCTCCGATTCTTTCAACAGTATCTTTACATCTTATACGCCTGCCTGGGAACCTTGCTGTTTTCCTTAGTAAGTACATTCAAACTTTTATGACAGAACGTTGTTTTACGCAACAGAGGTTCAATTTTGACATTTGAAAATGAAAGAAACCATCATCGAGGCTTAAATGTCAAGTGAGCGTGTGCGATGTACGGTTTCCGGTATCTGTCATAGTAGTTAGCATAAAGAGAGGGGACTCTGATGTCCTTGTGCCCTTTCATTTCAATTATCGCCCCGCTTAACAGCAGCAGGCTTCATTCTCACAGCCACCTCTCTGCGTGCCTTTGGCATTAACAGCAAATGTTGTGACCCATCCCGTCAGCTGGTGGAACAAACTGCTGCTTGCACACAGAGCTGAACAAGGCTGTCAGCTGCAAGTCACAACTCACTTTCAGCCTACACGATTATTTACATGGCCCGTTTATCTGCGCAGTCTTCGCTCTCAAAGATAAGAAAGGCTGCCCGTGTTTTCTCTCACACCGATCCCTGTACCAGACCGGCTCGCTGTCTCTTTTCATCACACAAACTGAAGCATCTCTCATCTCTCTCCGCAGTACTTGGTGTTTGATACACAGCTTATCCTGGGTGGGAAACACAGGAAGCACCAAGTCTCTCCTGAGGAGTACGTGTTTGCTGCTCTCAACCTCTATTTGGACATCGTCTCCCTGTTCCTCCTGCTGCTGCAGCTCATCGGCCTCTGCCGCTAACACTGAGCCTCCCTAAAGAAACACCCAATGTCTTCCTGCACACGATATCCAATCATTGTACATCGTGTATCTAGGTTTGTATGGAATGATTGTACGATTCAGCGAGTACTGTAATATACAATACGAGTCAAAGTAGTTCAGCCATCCTGTAATCTGGGCCACACTTGGACATGTTTTAACGGACTTGCTGTCGAGAAGATCCAATTGTGTGATTCTTCTGGAGCTTAAAGATGCTTTTGGAAACCAGACTAACTCCATTAAAGGACGGAATCTGTCAGTGTTAGCACTCCCGTAAAACCCAGGTGGGTTCTCTGTGATCTCTTTTGCTTAGAATGCAGGTATTTCAATGACACAAATTAAAACTCACCACATAGTTTATTGGCATCACACATCAAACATGTTTTTCATATAAAGAGGGAATGTATCAAGTATAGACTATGAAAGTGCAAATAGCATTTCAAGGATTAGTTGCTTTACAATAGAAAATCTCAGTGAGTTACAAAATGTTATATGCCATTTTCAAATGAATCACCTGAACATTAGACGTGAAATACAAAGGAAGTACAAATTCCATTTCATGCACAGCATCCTGTTGCACAAAAAGGGCAAACCTACTTCCATAAAGAGTTGGCTCCACTAACCATATGGCACTCACAGTTTCAAGACTCCCGTCATCGTGACTATCTTTAGATTGAATGTGGCTCTATACGAGATAGAAGGTCATTTACTTCAGTCAGACATTAGTCTGTGCAAACAAACACAAGTCTTAAAGGTAAAACACTGATCAGTGTGTCGTATTGGGTATTCACAATCCATTTAATGGATTAAACAGATTGCAAATAAACACCTACTTTATATTGCAACTTGTCTCCGTTTTAGTGTCTTTAGGTAACATACATGATACACATACAGTAGGTCAACTCATTCCAAAGTCAAGACAGTGATTTTAGTTTGTGTGGGGGCAAGAAGCCCTTCTGCACAAAAAAAATAAAATATTTGGGAACAAGATTTGAAAGTATGACATTAACCGTTACCAATAATATAAAATCAGTGTTATCCATTAACAGAATACTACTAGAACCAACAAAAAAAAAGCCTCATGCTACAAATATTTTGATGAGAAAAAAAAGAAAAGAAATCAAGCTCTCATGTCTGCACACTCTAAACTGTATGAAGTAACTTTAAGGTAAAAGGTGGCGGTTACACTGTAATTACCGTGTAATTAGCACTCAGAAAATGTGTGAAAAAAACAAAACAAAGAAACAGCGGCGATTGACATAAAGGCACTGTGTCTCTAAGTCGTGTAGAGAACCGTTTCACAAACACACGCGTGTTTGAGATGCAATACACATCCATGACTTCTCCACGCATTACCCTGCAGCCCGGTACGCATGTGGAGCGCTAGTAAGAATTACACTTAATGGGACCCAGAGATTAATTACAGTGACTTGGGGGGCGTGATTAATTAATCCACCAAAGTCTGAATGAGATCGCCTGATTATCTCTCTCTCACTGGCCTTTCCTGCAGTATACAAACCAGACGACGCACTGTCGACTTAGTCCGTCACGCTCAGCTGCAGGACTGAAACGAGCTACGATGGAATTCAAAATAAAACTCGACTGAATGACACTCGGCAGCCTCTGGCCCCCGTCAGCGCTTGTTTTCTCATTGAAAGCGTGTTAGGATTGAGGCTCGGAGGTGAATACCATTGTCGGGTCAATTTTGAAATGTTTTTTTTTTTTTAAAAGGAGGCCACAAACTTTTGTTTGGCTGATGAATCTACATGTTTGTGTGCGAATGTTTCACATAGTAAAGCACACAACCATTATGGTCTTAGACTACAGATTCACACAGCACGCCGCAGCTTTTAGATGGTGAGATTTGAAAGATATCACACAGCCGGCAATCTCAAAATACAAATATGGCTCGAGACGTTCACGTTCACGTTTAGCTGAGTCGTTGCGATTGTAATAAGCAGGCACAATTTGCTTTGAAGAATCCACTTGGTGACTGCAAACTGTGCTGTTGCTAGTCAGTGTTTGGCACCTATATATATAGTAGGCAGGTTTGGACAGGAGCAAGAACTATCCCCAAACCTGTACCCCCACAGGCTGAGTTGGAGCGATTTAGTCTGCTCTTATGTACAGTTGAAGAACCTCCCTCAGACCTGATTCACACACGTACAGTAGGCTTTTACTCCAGTGGGGAAAAATATATAATACCTGCACTACGCTAAAGTATCTTCTCTCGTCTAGAACGGATTTCAGGAAAAATGTTATCAAATGTAATGTCTCCTTCAATGAGTGCTTTTCTTTTCAGGAGGGCTGTTATTGTTGGGGGGGGGGGGGGGGGCTGACAATACAGTAAACGCAGGAAACCAATCTGACTTCAATGCTGAACTAGAGTCTAAATACTTCTTCTTCCTCGACTCTCCAACCAAGTACGAACGGACACATTCTTCATTCTGTATTCATTTCATTTGCATTTCTATAGTGGTTTTTTTTGGCCTCTCTGAAAAAAAGCTCCTTCCCATCTCAGCCAGTCGGTTCATACCAGGTGCACTTGGTCCTCCCACTCGGAGGAGCTGGTGCTGGACAGCTGGTCGGACACCGAGTCGCATTGCGGAGTGTCGACGCGGCAGACCTTTGAGCCTCCCCGTTCGCCAGGGTCTCCGCTTGTGTCAAGGGTGGCCATGTAGGGCAGCGGCATGGTGTCCAGCCCCACTAGATCCAACCGCGTCGGCCTCTGAGCGACGGCAAACTCCTTCTCCTCCACGTCGCTCAGTCTCTGAGAGAAGAAACCCACTTCTGCCGTCCCTTCCTGAGGTTTCCCGCTTTCAGGCAGGACGCCCCCGTCTTTCTCGTCATCACGCAGGCACCCTTCTCCGCCCGCGTGGAGTGCGCCGAGGTTTGAGTCGGTGTCGGAGGAGGTTGAGGGGACCAGGGTGATGCCTTGAGGATTCATGTCGTGGAACCACGCCATGATGTTGCCCAGCAAATTAGCGTTTGCTCCTAATGCAGAGGACGTGGACGGGTCGTGGCTGCTGCATGTGGTCGAGTCTAACGTGTCGCTGGAAGATGAGAAGAGGCCCGTCGATGAGTCGCTGCCTCCTGGAGCCACTGGTATGGGCAGTGAAGCCCCGTAGGCCCGGTGGTGACTGTCGCAGTGCTGCACAGAGGCAGAGTACTGGCTGCTGATGTTGCCAAGTCTAGCCAAGTTATCGCCCAGCTCTGAGCTGCTCAGAGAAGCTCTGGAAAGGAACTCTACACCTGGCGCGCTCTGTTCGAGCCTAGAAGGCAGCGAGGTGCCGATGGCGCCGAGCGAGGCTTCGTTGGCGAGGAGGTCGCGGTTGGACTCGATCTCTGCCATCGCAGAGTCCTGGAGCGACAGCTGAATGGCCAGTAGAATGTTCGGGTCATCATCATCCAAAGAACCTAGACCCTGCAAGAAAATCCAGGATCCAGTGTGAGAGTGATGCAGGCCAAACCAGTAGCATCCACTTACAAAGCAACAAAGGAAGTAAGAGGAGCAGCAGGTTAGAACTGCAGATGGGAACATGCTGTGTACAATCTAGGAGAATAATAGCAGGCAATGTTTGTTTGTTTTAAAGATACTGTGTGAGGTTTTACAGTTTAAAACTCCACAATGGTAAAAGATAAGGCTGGTAATGTGTAATTTTGTTGTCAAACAAATGAAATAACAGTGATTTGGTTTGTCTCTGTGTGTTCCAACTTGCTCAGCCAGTCTCTGGCTGTCAGCCCCCCCCCCCCAAGCCCCGTCGCAAAAGAAATACTTCTATTTTTAAAAAGGCCATTTTAAAAATGTCCATCTGGGACCTGTAGATTTTACCAAACGTTACTCAAACCAGAGGAGATGATGTACTTGTAGGGGATTCTTTTCAGCTGCAGATTTGGTGCACTAAGTAAACTCATGTGCACATGTTCATTGTGATAAAGAAGCATGTCGCCCAACAGTGGAGGTCTTTACTTCTTAAACTGTAGGTGAGTTTCACTTCTTTTGTACATTTACATTTATTTAATCGGTCTATTTTACCAGACAGAAATCACAAGTCCTTACTGACACTAAAGGATTCATACAAACTGTCTTTGCAGCTTAAGACCCACATTTTGAATCTGACTCAATCTTCTATCTTTTGTATAATTTAAGTGTGCAATATTATTATTGGAAGAAGTGCATTAGACTTTTAAAAATGTTTTGTTGCGATTGCCTTTAACCCCAGAACCTCAGCACTGTCGTGCCACAGTGAGGAACGAAACATCCCTTCAGAAAACAAAGCAGCTCGATTAATGCCGTACACCTTTTGACAGTTCAAAGGATGAAAGCCTTGAGCTGAGACTGTGCACACTCACCATCAGATGATGTCTACGTCCACCTCCGAGATCCTGTGCGTCTTTGTAGAGAAAGAAACAGACCAATAGTCATTAAACTGAATCTTTACAGCTGCACCTGGATGGCTAATTTAACCCATTTCTAATTTCCACTTTTAGGAAACACTGCAAAATGATCGGAAGCAACCCGTGCCCTCAGGACATTCACTCATTTCGTATCTTCATCTGAAATCAATTATTCCTTCTGACACGACAAAGTCTCTTCAGCCGGCTTCAAAAACAAAGCAGCACCGTCATGGACAAGACTGATGGATTAGAAATATTGGCTTGTTCAACTTCAGCAGTTGTGATCTTCCAAAGTTTGTGCCAGTACCCTCATTTGGGTTTCTGTACAAATCATTATTGAAAACTGAGGGAGGATTACTGGATCAATGTCCTTTAATTTGTTGTATACATATTAATTAATCATAGATTATAAAACCTGGCGATAGCACTACACTGAATGAGCATTTTTTGTTTTTTTTATGTACTTCACCCTCATTTCCTGACTTTGCAAAAAAAAACAACTGTGACAAATGACCCCACAGATGAAGGTCGACATGTGAGAATAAAGTCCTGAGAAAGTGTCCCCGTGTGTCCACTGCAGTACCTAAAATGCTGTCGCTGGAGTCATCGGGGTCGGGTGTGTTGCTCCGGAGACTGGACATGTCGCCTCGCCTCCGCTGCCGATGTCTCCGTCTGTACTGGAACTCTGCGTACTCCTTAAAAAACGACAACAACAATTAAAACGTTGAATTTGTTTTACAAATGCTTTAATGCTGCGTGAGTCTCAATGTCCTTGACTCTCATCATCAACACATCGCTTTCTGACCAGAAACGGTCGCCATCTATTGCTGACATGTAGCTACAGTTGCACATTTTCCTTGATTCCTACTTAGGGTTGTTGTTTTTGTTATAAACAATTAAACAGTGAATTTGTAAACTGTAGTGATGCAGTCTGCTTCAAATGTGGTCTGAGTGTTCTGTTCCAGGAAAGATCAATGATCTGAGAGATCATTCGAACCCTTTCATCTCCAACCCAAGCCTTCAATCATTAGGCTCCGGTCTAGACTGCATCCAAGCAGAGGGCCCACTCGCTCACTAGAAGGGAATTGGAAATTCAGCAACGTGAGTACTGAGGTTCAGATGTTTGAAAATGCTTTGTGTGTGTGTGTGTGTGTGTGTGTGTGTGTGCCCAACTAATCTCAAAAGCAACCAGAACATCGTATCAGGGGTGGTGTAAATAAAAAGTGAAATATTCATTTACTGGCAACTTTAAAAAACACTAATCAGAATGAATTCAAAATGATT
The DNA here is from genome assembly GCA_032191485.1 of Leptoclinus maculatus. Taxonomy (NCBI): domain Eukaryota; kingdom Metazoa; phylum Chordata; class Actinopteri; order Perciformes; family Stichaeidae; genus Leptoclinus; species Leptoclinus maculatus. The sequence goes on from JAVDOI010000008.1 coordinate 16,414,355, forward strand.
CGTATTTCCAGGTTTGGTTATAATTTGTACGGAATAATGTAAAATCCCATATTTAACGAGCCTTAAAGCAGTCTTACACTACTGCATGTTGTCCGCGTATCTTTTACCATTATGACAAACAACAAAACTGTAATCTGATATTTCTAGCACGTCTGGAGTTTAAATCAGTTAACACCCGCTGTGTGAAACACAGCGGGGTCTAAATTATATTACAAAAAAGGACTAGTGTAATGGCTGTGTGCAATGTACATGCATGTATTCCTGATTACAGGATGTCTATGTGCGCGTGATTGTTCCTTGTGTTCATTTAAAAATGTTGCTAACTGACGAGAGACTGAGATCCAATGATGTGATGATCTATGAAGATAAACGCTCTAAGGCATAAAAGTCCAATAAAGTTTTATAGGGAGCATGTATCTAATTGAAGCATGTATTACATGTATAGAATTTCAAACTGAATATCATAGTGTACACGTCTTCCATCTTAGTTTCACTTCTAACCAAGCAAGAGTTATTTTTGAAGTAATATTTCTACAGAGTATGAATTATAATTTCGGGATTCTGCTTCAACCAGATGGTACGTGTGCTGGTCAATTACACACTCAAAGGCAATTGCAATGCCACTGCCGACCTAGAGTTTGTGTTCTTTGGTAGTAGACCAACATGAAAAGGTCACATATACTGACTTTGTTCATCTGCAGATCAGAATCAACTGCATTTCTCCAATTCACACGTCTCTTACATTTCCAAAAGTCACTGAGTCACATTCATATAATCAAAATCACCCGAACACTGTCTTTCATGTTTCTACCGCTCTAAAAATAGCCCAGTATGAAGTGATCTGCAGGCTTTGTAAGAAGCCTGGAGCGGACCATCTGTAGCTGTGCCTGTGAGGCAGAGTCATCAGGCCGTGGTTATTACGATGGTGTTCCCATTAACTACTGCAAGCTCTTAATTAGGGGACAAAAATAACCCCCCCCCCCCTTAGTGTTTAGCATCTGGTGGCAACATTTATTGTGAACTTCCTCATAGACACAAGTGCCCAAAATATGTTTTTGACGATTTGTTTGTAGTTTAAATCCTGTTCCTTTGTCCTTCTTTGGAGGTGAGATGAGTTTTAAATTGATAACTTGTTCTTTAGAAGATAAGTCACATCTTTGTAGTGTGAGCCTGGGTTAGGTCATCTTTTCTGGTGCAGTAAACAAATAGATAGGTTCCATAATAAGGTATGACAGAGATGATAGTCGGCAAACTAAACAAATAGTATTCCTAGTTACTTCACAGTGTAGCTAAACATAAACGTCCATTTATGTCTTTACGTGGAACAGCAGAGAGGATCAACATCCTGTAAGACCATGTCACGAGGCTTTATGTCTAATCTACAGACAACAGAGGATCTACCTGGATCACGGTACCGTGGCAAGAGAATTGAACATTTTATGAGCAGACTGATGAATTTAAAAAAAAAAAAATTGTTTTTGTTCAGACATCCTTTGCATCGGTGAGAGTCTTGTTTTTAAGTGTGGAACACAGCCTAACACACTGGGTCCAGGTTTGGATAACAGTCACCATTTACTCAGTAATCCTTGAGTAAACAAAAGCTTTACAGCGCGTTACCTATGCCTCGCTGCACGGTGCCGAGCTGGCAGAGGATAAGGAGATTCATAATTCATTCATCAAACTGGCCGAGCAGACTGATCTTGTCATTAGTTTTCCTGTCAATAGGCAAATGCCCGCTTTATGCTGTTAAAAAGGTGTGCACAATAAACCCAGGAGAGGCTCAGGTTTGCTGTAAGATTTGCATATTTGTGTCGCGCTTTAAGGAGCCTAAGGAGAGCTGTTTAGTTGAGCGAATGTGTTCCGGATGAGGAGCCTGTACGTTTATCAAAAAAAAAACTGCCACAGTCTAGAAACAAAACAATAATAAAAGCTTAGAGGAGCAACTCCAGCGTATATTCTCTGATGCACCACTACTGAGAGCGTGTATCAAGCTGTGCAGAACACAGAGGCAGGTCAATAATCAAACCATTACGTGGTTGACAGTTTTATGACTGTAAAAGTTAACTACAAATGCCTGTTACTAATGCGCAATGATCGGGAGCAACCTGCTTAGGTGTTTGCCAGAGTGCTACTCTTTCAATCATTCCAACTGGGTGCACAGGGGAACACTGAACCATCTGGCTCGCTCCAGTGTGTCAAATAACACGGTGATCTTTGGGTCACCGTGGTTTGTCAGTGCTGCTACACATCCAAAGTTAAACCGGCAGTATTTAAAGGTTTAGATATACATTCTGACTTTAGAACAAAACAAAAAACGTATAATGTAGGGCTGCATCATGAGAGTACATTGTAATGGTCCAATCTTTATTGGATTTAAACTAATTTGATGTTTATTTTTACAGTATTCTAATGATTTCAATTGTAGATTTATTAATTCATATGTCAAAATGAAGACAATTAAACTTTTGTTCTCATCGTTCATCGAGCATCATGATGAATGATTGGGATCTAAAACAGTCGTATATCATCTTAAGGGGCACTACTAATTTGTTCAGGTATTTTATTGGAAGAATAAGACAACAAATGTAAAAATAAAATGCATTTGAGTAAGAATTCTGTCCGGCTGTGATTAGGTGTGTCAAAAGTCCCACACACATGTTATTCAAACAGCACAGAGGATATTGTAACTAACTGTTACCTCAGGGGATGCAAAGCCTAAATACTCCCAGTCCCACGTTCCGCCAGCAAAACTGCAAGTGAGGAGAGAGACGGAGGAAAGATTTAGTCGCTATGAGATTGTGATTAATTGCTGAAATTTTTATAGCTAATTGGTCACTTTTTATGATTTGAAAGTGCAGTTCTGTTATATTACAGCACTGTTTTTCATAGTAAAAACTAGACACTTTATTGAGCCGCATGCCTGGATTTTTACCTGCGCCTGGGGGCCTCGGGAGAGTCATTGGGGGCCACTCCCCTGGCTACTGAGGCAAGGAACTCCTGCCTCTTCTGCTGAACAAGACATGCTGCACGGATGATTTTGTGGCGCGGCGTCCTGAGATAAGGCCGGTTAACCTTTTGTGCCAGGTCCTCAGTCACCATCTCCAGGTCCGTCTGAGGACAGAGAGAGAGAGAGAGAGCTGGCTGGGTTGTTTTTTGGAAAGGCAGCGAATGAGTGATTTTAGTAGTGTGTGAATACACGATTTCAAGTTTAACTTCATAGTCCGTTCCCAAACTGGAATGTTCAAGGACAAAGGGACTTTAGAAGTGGCCCTACAAGTGAACTGCTTTTAGTGTGCATGTATCTTTAAAAATGTATTATTTTCACAAGCCTTTAAGAGACAATACTGTAAGTATGTGTGCCTCCTCATTCATTTTACAGTATATAAAAAGGCCACAATATTAAAGATAGCAGGTAAGTGCTTTCCTCGTCTTTACCGGCAATCATAAATGATATAATGCTAGATCTTTAACTAAAAGCTGAGATGGGCATAACTGTAAGGGTATAACTGGGGCAGATTGTGAAGATCATGTGGTAGAAAGCTTTAGTCCCCAAATCTCTAATGGCCCATATAAAACCGGCTGCTCTGAACAGTTGTCTTTTTTTCTGAATAAGTAGGACTGAAACCTGCATGAGCTCGTAGATCTCTTTCTTTGTGCTTTTGGGCTCCAGAAAGAACCCGTAAGGATAAGAGCACTTCAGGATGCGGCGAGTCTTTAGTAGTTCTAGGACCGCATCTTCAATGAACGTAGTGTCAGGTGGGCCTCCTTCCCCTGGAGAAGAGAAGTAGAGAGTCAGAATCTGCTTTACTGTTGTGGAGTGCATCCCTTATTCCAGCCTAAATGAGCAACACATCTCGGTAGATTAGTACATACGGTGATAAATCCTGAGACCGGTTCAGTTGTATTCATTATGGTATTATAGATACTGTTATTCTATATTAAAGGGAAAATTCACAGATTTTCAACCTGACCTATCTAATAGGGAAATCTCGTGTGAAAATGGCCTGCAGCTCTTACCGATGTTCTCTGTGTCTCTGGGGCGCAGCTGCAGAATCTGTGGTCCTTCCTGCACTCAGTGACGTAATTTTGAAGTCGTCGGAGTGAAGGAAGAACGACAGAGGGCTGCGGGGCACAATGCCAATCAAAAACTTCCTGCTCTCCTCTTCGCTTGTATTAAGGTTTTCAACAGCAGAAATGGCATCCCAAAAATATGAAAAGACAAACAAGACCAGCAGGGCGATTTGTATTTTGTAAATTTAATTGTCTGCCTCTGAGGGAGTAGTGAGAGCCCGAAAAAAAGAACGACAAACAGCGTGAAGAGCCGGCATATTTTCACGTCTTACTCTGTGAATTAAGGATTTATTTCGACCAAACCAGCGTTTGTGATTGTTGGATAGTGGAAGGACTCACCGGTGAGTTTTCTGATGAGCTAAACATGGTAATCAAGCCCGTCTTAGTTCAGTGTAAAAGAGAAACTTTCTTGACATTTTGTGGCAAACAGAAAGATAAGAGAGCTTGTGTGTAATGCAGCGAACGTGTTGCTCATGCACAATGCACCCTGGGTACACGGAGCTCCGTGAGAAGGAGAGATCGGTTTTCTCGGTCAATATAGCAGGCACCGGGGGATTTATTCCTTCATTGGACAACATTTATAATCAGCACTGTATGGAAATTCACATAAACGATCTAGATGGCGGGGGAGGGCCATGACATTATGATGTGCTCTTTTGAATACAACAAAAGAACACATCCATATTCAGATCTGCATCCGAATACACAATAGGAAGTCAATCGTGGTTATTTTTTACAGTGTAAAACCTGTCTGCAAATGTATCAACTGAGCCACACTCATAAACAACGAGTTATGGCAACTTCCGTTTCTCTGTCAGCTGATCAGACTTGTATTAGTAACACCACTGCAATCAGAATCTGCTGAAATTCAAGCTGAGCGTTGTGTATCAGAAGAAAAACGTGGCTGTTCTAAACAGGTTGTAATTGCTTGTACCGACGGGGGTTTAAAGCACTCTAAACAAAGCACCGCTTTCTGGTGAGGTAGACCTGCCTGCTGACTGATAACTATAGCCATTGTCGTGTTGTTAATACATTAACATAACACCTTTGTGTCTGCCTGCTCCCAACCGCTCCGTATCAGAGGACGAGATTAAGATGTGTCTAAATGTGTTATAAAGACTGACACCGTTATGGAAGACTGCACACTCACTTCCGCTCAGGGCTCGACTGAGCTGCTCCATCTTCTCTTTGGCTGTTTTTAACAGGCGCTGCTCCAGCTATAGTGAGGAAGACAGACGACGTTAGGGGTTTTTACGGTGAAGCAAACTAAATGTCTTGAGAAGACTGCCCGCCAAAAACAATGAATAGAATTGGCAATAAATCCATTATCAATTATTTCTGCCACAGCAATCGTTGACAGGACAGTCGCCAGTAGTATTGTAAATGTACTGAATACAGAATTACCATACTTTATATTGCATTAGCGAGTACGCCCACCTATGAGGCCATGTGCCAGTACAATAGAGGACAAGTTCCCGCTGCCTCAACCCCTTACATGACTGTACACGAAGCAAAGCGGTCATCATTGAAAGGCAAAGCCAGGCCTGCTTACCTGATAGCTGTGCTCGTGGTTCTTGAAGCGTGTGTAGTAGTGCATAAAACGGTCGAGTTCCTGAAAGCTCCGGTGCTTCTTTTCTGCCTGCAAAAACCGTGATGAGACACCGGTCACAGTCAATAAACCCTCACAGAGGACAAGAGTAGACACTCTGGTTGAGCGCAGTCAAAGTAAGTGAGTGAGTAGTGCCACGGGTGAAATCAGCACTTGTGATTGGGAGGATTGCTAGTGAAGACTGAGAATGAACTTCTTTCTAACTTTGGTGAAGGTGGGCGGACTTGACTGTGGACGGCTCCATGGTTAAGAATCTAGACGTATAGCTTTGTGTGTGCGTGTTTTCCCATCTTACTTCTGTAAGTTCCATGGACTCAAGTGCTTTCCTGTTGGAGTGTATAAGCACACAAACACAAGCACTGTTCTTGGCTGTTTGCATATAGTGAAAGTTACGACAGAGAGAGTATGTATTGGAGGGATAGTTCAGAGTTTTTGAACAGGAGATGGCGGTGGGCTTTGCCAAGATCATCTTGGTCGGTTGAAATTCTACCAAGATGTTCTTAGAAGATGGATCACCAGGGAGGATGTGAAAGATTCTGCATCAATCCAGTGATGGAACATAATGAGGTTGGTTTCATTTCAGCTCAGTGGGAGTCTTTACTACGCTTTGCTGTCTGCCGCGCTAGTTTCTCTCCTCTGATCTCTGTGTTTCACCGAGGGCGGAGCTTTGCAAACACACACTACGTGTGCGTGGAGCTGAGACATTCCATCACTCGGCAGTCGGCCAGCTTGTTGCTCTCGCTTACTAATAGTCGCTGCTCTGTTTCAACAACGTTGGGCTGAAAAAAAAACATCACGCAGGCTGAAATTCAACTGCAAATTTGTTCTGTCAGGAGATACAGTGACTTAAAAGATGTAGAAAGAGCAGTAGAGCTGTGAGTAAGGTCACATTTCTTGGAAATGGGACATTTAAGTGTGCTGAAACGCATGATGAATGTGATGTTGATCAACTCGAGCCACTCTGCTTCCTAATTTTGTAGCAGGACGATCTGAAAATAAGTGCCCGTCTCTAATGTGTGCGTGTGTCTACCTCTTCAGTCATCTCCTTTGACTGCTCCTCCACCTGCAGGATGACTTCGTAGCGAGTGCAACGATAGTAGCCTCCTGTTGACGAGCTGTGCTTTTTCCACTCCTCCAGACAGATCCAGCAGAAGTCATACTTGCACTACGGGGAGGGAAAGGAAATATTAGACTTTAATCTGTTCTGGTCAGCCGTCACATCAAAGAACCGGATAGCTAAATACCAATACTAGTCCAGATGTACCGGGGTCATTTACATTTCATAAATTGAATACACACACAATTTGTTTGTTTATTTTCACCTGATTAATCTCCCCTAAAGTAAAAAGACTTTCTAATTTAGCTGAAGTTGTGTAACTCCTAACATTATCAAGTATGGATCTCTGAGGATATGAGAACTAAAACCATTTTTGAAATGACCATGTCTGATTAAAAATCAGTTTTTTCTGCTCTCAAAATCAGAAAAAGAATGAAGGGTGAATGAGATCTTTAAGAGTCCCTAAACCTTGGACTCAGGATCTACTTACTTGTCTCTCAGCTTCCTCTGTCTCAATCTTCTTCCCATCTATTATTTCTAATGGACACAGGCTTTTGTTTGAACTCGGCGATGAATCCTCGCAGCCTGCTGCCACTAGAAGGCACTCAGACTATATTTGAGATCGCAAGTTCCATTGGGTATCGTAAAACTACAAAACACTGCGTCCACTCGAATCTGCATCCTATTTGAGTGTAAAGTGATTTCTTTCCCCATGCCACAAGTACTTCTGTAGGTGACAAGTTAGCCAGAGCATCACACAACCCTAACAGGCTTTTGTGTTGTGTCTGTGAAACACCGTGCTTACATGACGCTTCAGAAAAATCAATACCAAATAAAAGAGTGGGAGGCCAGAGAGACACAAAAAGATAGCTTGTGAAATGGTGAGAAATAAAGTGTTAAGCCAGACCGGAGGGAAGGAAATGGCAGCGAAAAAGACAACGAAATGGTCCTTTGCAACACCGAGTCCCGTGTTTCCAAGCAACGGGGGCAAAGCCATTTCTTGCCAGGTAATAACGGGTCAAGAGGCTGAGCCCTCCGTGGCCTCTCAGCTTGTGAGAGCTGCTCTGTTTCTCTCAAACTAATCCCCATCTCTAGTCAGCCTCTTTAACCGGGATGAGACAGTGAGAGGGCTGTCACAGAGACAAAAGGAGGCTGTGTGACGTTCACGGCCTGGCCCCTCCAGCGACAGTGGAAGTAACCGAGATACAGTCTGTGTGATTATCAGCCTCACACACACTCTGTCTGAGTGTCTTTGTGCCTCAGTCACCTCTGTTTTACTGTCTCTTGTCCATCTAAGTAAGACAGAAGCTGCAGGATAACTACAGGACTTCGCAGAAGGCTTATGGATTGTTTGTGAGCACGGCAGTATCATAAGCTGCCACTTGTAAAAATAATCTTTCATAATGACTGCTGAACTTGTCTGATGGCAGCTTGAAAGGGATTACTCATATTCACCTTCATAATTGTATTACAACATCATTGCTACGATTACCTTCACCAAAAACTAAAGAGCTTCTTACGAACAATGCTCTCAGTAACACATCAAGTGTTTCATACTCAATGATTTATTCAGAAATATCAGATGAGTCCAAGGTGTAAATTATAATAACCTGACAGACGATTGTAAAAAATAACAGACAGTGTAACAACTTGTGTATTGCCCAAAAGTGAATAACCAAAATCTGTTTTGTGAGATATTTGAAAGTTAAATAAGGCGTATCATCATAAGAACCCCAAATAGTGCTTAGAACACAGCAAAACCTGCCCTAAAGGAAACTACTTTAAATCTTTTGTTTCCATTAGGCTTCAGAAGTTTAAAAATGGAGCAGCTTTTCACAGAGTTTCTCGGTGGACCAAATGTGTGCTTCTAAAATGATTTGAGTGCCTTCAGCTTCCTTTCTCGTGTTGAACAAATTTCCCTGGTGATGCTCCCACCTAAACCTCTGTTGAAGCTGATTTAAAACCAGCATGCTCAAATCAAGTCCCACTCAACTTGTTATCCTGACACCAGATGTATATTGCCAGTCCCACTCTCCTCCCTCAGTTGCTCAACTCCCCATTTGTTCAGCCATTGTGAGACACTACCTGCAACATCTAGATATACGCAGGTGAAACCTCCCACCCTGACTTACCTTTGCACACTGCATGTGGTTGCAGCCCTCGTTTTTCTGTATTGGCGACTTGCAATTGGCGCAGGATTTAGAGTTCGAGAGCAACCACAAGCAGTTGGCGGCATCCTCATAAGCTTCGCTCACACCAGCCACTGTGATAGGAGGAGAGGGGGGGGGGGGGGGTAAACAGATAAAGGCATAATGAGACAGAATGACTATTACCACGGCGTCTAAACAGACCACTGCACTGAGTGGGAAATTGTCCTGTCTGACTAATGTGTATTGCTTATATATTTTGCTAACATCTCCCAAGATGCTCACGCAACCCCTCCCCCCCCCACCCACCACCACACACACACACAAACAGAATAATTGGCTGTTATCAAAGCACCTCTGATGTGCCGTTTGAAATGCCAAGATAAAACAGAATCTGGGGAAATCGAAGGGGAAGATAGTTCCAAAAGCTAAATAATTGCTTTTATCTGTAACTGTCGCAGTCCAGGAAGTGGCACTTTGGAGCGACTTGGGCCATCTTAAATCATCTATTAGATATCCCACTGTCCAATTACTGCTTCAAAAACATTGCATACTCTCAATGAGTGGGTTGTTCATTTGACTTAATAATTCATCATCAACATGGTGGATTTGAATTGGCTTAGTGCTAAACTGTTTCTAATTACTGTGGTTGAGTTCCAGGCAATTTAGCTCCAAATCAATCAATTGACTGCAACCCAAAAAAAATCTGGGCAAGTAAAGGGACTGGCACTTTACCACCAGGTAGCTTAACATAATAATGACCACGTCGGTTGATGTTGGAACAGATAAAATAAAACTACATAGGCTCCTTAAAACCATTTGGCATCACGTCTGTTCAAACGGCACAAACACGTTTTAAAGTTTAACGGCAGAATGCTGGGCGGTTTGTAAATTCAGCTGTATGACTGAAACAGTGAATTGATGTCAATACTCACACTCCTCAGGTCTCATCTCAGTGACTTTGTGGAGCCACAACTTCCAGGTCGCACAGTCACAGGGCTCATGGGCCTCGCCTTGACACTCCCTGGAATGTATGCGCAGACAGATTAAGGTGATGCAGACAGCTAAAGAGATCTATTGTAAGCACACATTCTGTCCCTGGACCACACATCAAAATTAAGACATAAACACACACACACACATATGAACACACCAAACACACACTGCTGTCTGAGACGCTGTCAAAACCTTCGACCACCATCAATTGGCCGTATCTGCCTCACAGCTAAACGCCTTCCTCGTGTCAAGGGAACTATTAAAGTCGGACCTGTGTTACATCCAGCTCCATTACCAAATCAATCAAGTCAACTGCACTCCTGAGTAAACAAGACAAGTGAACCTGACGGACACTTTCACACACCGGATAGCGAGGTGAGGTGGGTAGGCGTTAGTTGGGGTGGAGGCCATGTTATGATAATGATGCAATACAGAGGACAGAAGGTGGAGGACTACACAGCATCAGGGCCCTTCTGCCCTTGGACTGACAAAGACAGGGTAGTTACAAATATATGTACACAGAAGATATATGGATACCCACGCAAACAAAACGCATCCAAACAGCATAGGTGTTGGAATTTGGCATTCAATGGCAAGGACCCTGCATGTTCGCCGTGTGCATATGGGCACATAACATATTACAAATGATTCATTCACAGTTTACACATTTTGTTGTGAAATGATTGAAAAATGGTTTTACATTTTAACAAAAGATGTGTTCATTCATCACAAGTTAAAGGAGTAGTTCAGTATTTTGGGAAATACACTTAAAAGGCATATTATCAATGTCAATCTCATGTCGTTGCGTTAAGTACGACGCTTGACTTGGGAGGACTTTAGCTTAGCTTATCATACAGACTGGTATTAGCCAGATTATGAGTGGTACCTGGTTTTCTCCAGGAAATCTTTTTCCTCATACTCTGAGATATATCTTAAACTCCTGACAGGCTGTCGTACGCTTTTTTTACTCTGGAGTGGCTTCAATCTGGCCACTCTAGTGTTATGAGAGGATCGATGCGGAGCTGTTTTTTGGAGGGATGGTTCCCAACAGAGCTCTCTGTTGGAGAGGCCATTGGATTCTTCGGTGGCTCCCTGAAAACGGCCAATCTTTCCTAGTTACTGGCACACTCAACTCCAGATGACACTTGATACATTTTAACTTTTTCTTTTTCGCAGTAAAAAAACAACAACTGAGAATGCAAATGAATGGCAACAAATTCCACATAATCATACACGTATATGGAGAAACACACTTCTAATGTTACTGATGCTTTTCTGTCAGACACAATAAATGTCTATTGTAGTAAACTGCCTATCTGACTTCTAATGGATCAAAACATATTATTTGCTTCACAAAACTCTCCATTAATGTCACATTAGAATGTTTCAAGTCTTGCAATAACTATAATGCAAATAACTACAGAAATGTTTTCATCTTCATCAGGTGTGGTACTGATTACTGACCAGCAGAAGAGGTGGCCTTTGCCACAATCTACAGCTGGAGCCCGAAGGAGGGGGAAGCTAAGAGGGTCTAAGGCGGAGGTCCCAGGGCCCTGGGGGCTCAGTCTCACCGCCCTTTCACACCCAGCCTCGGGACACCAGCGGATCGCTGGATTGTTCTCCACAAATGCCTGTCAACAGAAGGAACGAAGTCGATTAAAGATATTTCAGTGACCGTATGACACTCATTTCTAGCACAACATTATCTGTTACAGGTTCAAAAGTGTCTGCCAGAGGAGGTCAATGAAACAACCCTTTTCCACTTGCTGTTAACTTACTAAAGGTCTTTAAAACCTGAAATCACGCTGATAAAAACATGTATACCGCTAACCTTTCAAAACCAATAATTTCTCTCTACTCTGGTTAATGTTTGCCCCATTCTGACCTGCCATGTCAGTCATCTGGGTTCTTTACATTGAAATTGAACTGCAGGAGTCATGTGCTTATCCCGGAGGGTGTTATCAATTCAATATTATGTGTCATGTGTTTAGTCATCTTGTCACCTTGATGTCAAACAGGAGGTAGCGCCTATCCATCTCTCTGGACACCACACTCTCAATGACTTCCACAGGCACTAGCTGGTAGCAGTCAAAGGCCGGGCAGAAGATGTTGTGGGCTTCACCCTCTTGGATCTTTAGATTTAGAAACCTGAGGAAGCATACGTACATTGCAGACAGCAATGAGGTTGACACTGAAAAAACGTAGTTGGCAAATGAGGTACATCCTGCGCCTATCTGCATCGTCCGCAGGCTTAACCAAAAAATATGACTTACCCTTCCCAGCATGCTCTGCAGAACTCATGGCCACAGGACACGTCAACGGGTTCCTCGAAGACGGAAATGGAAGACATGCAGATGGCACACTGAGATACAAAAGAAAGCTGTCTTAAGGCCACGGTGCAATTAGTTTCAGTCTAGATTAAAAAGAGTAATTCTTAGATCTCTGTAGAGCAATTTCAAAAGGCCCTCCAGTACAATTCATGTTACTACATCACCCTTTGAATTCAAACGCACACGGCCTTTGAGTCAGTGACAGATTTTTGCCTGAAATTCAACAACCTTGAGAATAGGCTGTCTGGGCCATCTCCTCAAAAATGTGGCGTAATGTTAACATTCAATGTGATGACTAGACCAGACAACCCCGCCGTAACGAGCTGATTTCATACTTTAACCACACACACAAGGGTAGTTCTTGCCCCGAAAAGCCCGCCCAGGCCTCGATGATGAGCTCTCATTAGCATGGGCTTCAAGGATTATTGTTCTGTCAAAAGACGTATTTTCTCACATCCACAGAAACTTGAGACACAAACACACACACAGTCCCACACACAGGCCTTGTTACAGTGAAAGACTGACCCGAACAAAAGGCATAAAGGAGCCAGTGTACTTCAACAATGTAAGTATTGATTTGTGAAAGAGCAGAATGTGATATAATCAACTGGAACCTTTAAACGGGCCCTTGAGTAGACCCGGTCGATTGGCACAGTGCAGTTCGAGGCACAAAGTCACAACAAAAGATACTGTCAGCCAAACGCAACCTGTGATTTCTCATAAAGTAGTTGATGAAAATCAAGGCTGTCAGCTTCAGCTACCATCTATCAACAGTCTACTTCTGAAACACTAATGAGCATTCATGCAACAAAGAGATTGTGTGATTTTCCCCCACAGGTAGAAATGTTATTTCAAAAGCTTAAAAGTCCCTGGTCACCAATGACACGTGTCAAAAACATCAAAAACACACAGAGGTCAGCTTTCCATCATTATTGTGTCTGTAAATATACAAATACTTATGGCAGTGGAAATGCCACATGTACAGTTAAGTTCTAATGTACATGTACAACACAATTAACAGCATTCATTAAAAACACATCACAACAAGCATGAATATTTTTTTGCTCACATTTAATATGTTAAAAAGCTCATAATATTGTTTTCCACACTAAAATCTAAATATGCCCAATTTTGAAAGTTTTTAAACCGTAAAATTACAGGAATAAACTGATAATTAAACCGCAAATTTGAACACATGTCCTTAGGCCAAGGACAGCCTCTTTGCCTTTCACTGCTCGTTATCACACACACACACTTGATACCTTCATTGACAGTCCTCTATAGCGAGTGGCATTAACAGCATAAAGGACAGCTCACATTAACTTGTCATGATTTCCATCTTGACAACTGCTCACAAAGAAGACTGCTGAGGAAAATGTCAAGCATGTTTGATAACTATCAGGAAACCCCAGATCAGGAGGACAAAGAACCTCTTGCAGGAGTGGGTCAATAAGGCTCAATAATGTTCTTGTAGACGAGCAGTTCTAGTAGCACAGCTGTGGAAAGTACCCCTGTTTGAGAGCACACTTGCATGTTATTGCAAGCTCACCAGATATTTTTGTTAAACTTGCAAGGTGCTTAAATTTGACTTTGCAGGCAGTGCTTGATACCGGTTTATGTTAGGTGTAGAGTGAAATCATTAAGCAGACAGTTCCACACAACATCTGGGGGTCTCTACGATTTGATTACGCATTCCCTCGCGCTCGGCAACAGAAGCAGATGGTCGCTGTGGAATACTCTTACTTCCTATTTTTATTGGCCTATCGACAGTAGCATTTTATACACTAATAACGTTATTTTAGAAAGTATTACAATGTTCAGAGCTTACACCATAATTAACAAACCCCTTTGTTCTCCGAGGAGTAGAGGAAGTACTGCTTGTGTTTATGTTGGCGGGCGAGACCACCGGCGTGCATACTAACGACTGCTTGCAATACAATGCTGGGAAATAAAGCAACATTATGCAGAAAGACAGGTGCGGCGTTGACAATTTAAAGAATTCAGCAGAAACTCTTCAGGACACCGGAGGGACTCAATTTAAATAAACACTTGTGTGGAGTTTTCATGGGTACACTGCCAGCAACTAGTCTGTGGGCTTCCATGCTAGCTTTATCCTTTGCTGCTGTAGGAGCCTCCCTGGGGCAACTCGTCTTGTGGTTTCATTTTTATCTTATGGCTCCTCACTGACAAGTACAGTTAAATGATAGAATTCACTAAAATGGTGTTCTCATTTACAACATGTCCAACTCACATTTAAAGTTTTCTTTAACTCTTCAGCTGCGACCAGCAGCTCTATAGCTCACTCTGTCGGTCGGTCCACAGTGTTCGCCCTAGGAGGCTGTCACAAACCGTTTGTCATAGACTCTTTGTGAGATGCATCCTTACTATAGACTGTATATGGACGTAGTCATCGTGACGTCACCCATTGGTTTGTGGACTGCCGTTCTTTTTTTTGCAACCGATAAACTGAAGTTACCATATTTGGAATGCGGAGGAGTGACGTAGAGACGCCATACATGGCTCTGGTAGCGGCATCGACCTGTCAATCACAGTAAGCCCGCCCTAAAGCATACTCCGCATTAAAGGAGTATGCTTTTAGGGCGGCCTGGGTGCGGGAGGAGTAGCCCTCTGCTGGTCAGTAGAGAGAATGCAAGTTTTAAGACACTTGGCTTCACTCTGCAGAGCCGGAGGTTGCTGCCTGATCCTTGCACTCCGCAGCGTTCCTGTTCCAATGGTGTGGGTTAGCCCTGCCCTCTATACTTAAGCCACACCCTCTTTCATAACTCATGAACCCGTTTCCTGTAGACACTTGTGGGAGGCATCACTGTTTTCAGCAGATTGATCGCAGCTAATTGCAAATTCGTCCCTGTTAACCTTACATTTATCAGAGTTTGATGACAACTGTGTAACTTATTTTTGGTAAAAGGGAAGCCGCAGACATCTCTCACCAGAGAGGACTCCTCGTCGGCAGGCATGAGGTTGATTTGGTCTGGGGAAGTGATGGAGGAGCGGGTGATGCGTGGCGTCCGGGGCGAGGGCAAGGTGTCCCAGGCATTGTAACCACTTGGAGGCGGGTTAGGCATCTGTACCCCTGAGCGCTGGCAGCATTCCCCCGCGTTGCTCATCCAGGCCTCTAGGAGCTTCTCTCTGTCCCAATCTGATGCAAAAAAAAAAAATAGACATAATTAAAGAGAGTGAAATGCTAATGCATGAAACCAAACAGAGAGGAACAGGGCCGAATTAAAGTAAATGAGAAACCAATTAGTTTTGTTATAAGCACATCGCAGTGAGGCGTAAATACATTTCGGATGAAATTAAGCTGAGTAGGGGAAGAAGGTAACTCAATACACAGGTGTAGTAAAAGGCCAGAAGTGAGTTGGCCATGTAAAGAAATAAAAAGATTCTAACATGTTGTTTTTAATGACAACATTGGCTTTTTTGAACCATGCGATAGGCAAACAGACACGACCACGTCACACAAAGCAGCTCTAATCTAGAATCACTGAGTAAATCACAAGAGCAGAACACAAAAGCCTTTGTCCTCAGGAATGTACGCATGGGTAAACATCAAGGGCAGCGTATGACATAATCCCCATTCAACCTGATAAAACAAGACTTGTTCTCATTTCATCCACACAAAATGTATTAACATAAAAACGTGTTGGTTTTTTTCCTGTCTTATGTTTGTAAGAATTGGTAAGCGGAATGCTAAATCCACCAAAGCCCACACAAATGCTCTCTCCAGTGGGCACACTACCACCTAAACACAACAACATAGACCTGCTGCCATCTGGTTTTCTGTTTTAGAATAGCTGTTCTATCTCCCATTAGCACAAGTTGGAGAACTTTTCAGTATGAATATTGAATGATTTGTGGATTGTGCCTGAGTCCAAATTTTCTCTGCCAAAAAAAGAAAGAAAAAGAAATCCCCTTTTAACATCGGGAGCGTGACCCGGTCAACTGTGCAATTAGGCCTTTATCAGCATCGAGACCCGTTTCGCCACCTATCAAAGGCCTCAGACTCTAAATGACCTTGTTAAGATAATGAATATTGCAACAATTTCCCCCATCTCCATTCAATTAAAAGTCATCAGTGAGTATGACTCGATCTTCCAGCCTATGGTCATTAAATGAAGTCTGAAATTAAAAGTCCTAATATTTAGTCTTAAGTATAAAAAAAATGTGCCGGGAAATATAAATTGTCCAAAGCACAGACCGATCGACAGGCTGGCAGCTCAGCAGAGAACTGTGATAAGAGAACTGAAAAAGACTAATATGGAAAGTTTTACAAGGAAGTAATGATATAATAAGTCCAAAAACTTCTTCTCCTTGAGATTAACAAAAACCCTGAAATGTTCCATCCCTATTAAACAGACAGACCACGATAGAGGTGAATAAATATAGCCGTAATCTGGGGCTCACCCCTCTAATCTCCCAAAAATATGTCTAATATGTATAGCACAGACAGCTCAACAGCCAGTCACTGAGCCAACTGAATTAGAGAACGGGGTATTTTAAGACTGTGACACATCTTTCAAGTCCTCCACTAACATAATCTGAGTCAAGTTAAATTAAGTAGGGGTAGACTTCTAATGAAATAACTTTGTTTTAAACATTTAAAGCTCTTCATACACGTTATCTTAGCTAGGTTAAAGACAAACTGGTGTTCTTGAAGTAAACCATTCATATATATTATTGCTGTGCTTCACTCACATTTTACTTTTACTCTAACATCACAAGCTCAGGCAGCATTCCACTGCACGCAATTATTTCTAGTAAGCAAAGACGGGAAGAAAACAAAGTCTTGAAATAACAGCGGCGGCTCTTTCCCGTGGCATTGAAAACCAATGTTTGCAAAAGCAATACAAGCAAAGACCTCTGTGTTATTATACGTATGAAAAGAGTCTCTGCTGTGGACAATGTGCTTCATGGTAAATGTCAACTCTCTTAAGTACCTAGCTTTCGAATGTATATTGTGTGTTTTCACATATTTGGAGGAAAGGACAAGCCCACTAAAATAGCATTCAGAGCATGTGACAATGGCACTCTCCACTGAGGGCAATACAAGTGGAATTCTTTTAGATAACAAAGGCCGGTCACATCTCGGCCCTTTCACTGCGAGGAAATCACTGGAGCGTAGCACGGAGTTTATACGAGATACAGCCCCTCTAATCCCAATACAAATAAAGTATAAGACACACAAATGTTTGCTTTACAAGTCAACAGCAAAATATGCTTTGTTTATGCTCTTTGTGGAAACAAGGTAAAAAAAAACAGGTCAGGATTTTTGATAGCATGTGTGTGTATTACCTTGAATTTTAATATTCAGGACCTTTTTTTTCATTTTTGCCTTTAATAGATAGTGACAGTGTAGATGGGGAGACAGAGAAAATAATATAACATGCAACAATGGTCCCTGGTCAGAATCAAACCTGGGATGTGTCAGATATATACGGTATACCAGGTTACTAGGACACGGACGGTGCAAACCATTTTAAGGACAAGCAGACGCTCTGTGTGTGTGTGTGTGTGTGTGTGTGTGTGTGTGTGTGTGTGTGTGTGTGTGTGTGTGTGTGTGTGTGTGCGTGTGCGTGTGCGTGTGAGAGGTCGATAGTACCATGGGCGCGTAGCAGTGCCTCTGCAGTGAAGAGAGGGGCCTGCAGCATGTCGGCTGTCTCCACTATCAGCATGTCCTTCAGCCTCCGTAGATCCTGAGGCTGCAGGCCTTCGTACGGCTAGAGAGGAGGGAAAAGGACGGAGACAAGAGAGGAGGAAAGAAGGATGGTGACAAGGAGATTAAAGGAAGGTATGGAGGAAAAAAAAAGAAGAAGGCGGGTTGGCAGAGTAAAGTAATAAAAGAGCAGAGGGAGCAACAGAGGGTGTGATCGGGGTGAGAGGGAGAGGAATCAGGGTGGAAGTAGAAGGAAAGATGGGGGCAAAGGGAGGTAGAAGTATTTAAAGCAAATCAAATATAAGACAATTGCTGATGCCTGACTAAGCCAGTGAGCTAACAGAGCTAACAGAGCTGGTGATGAGAGTCACATGCCTTATGGCTGGCTGTTTTCTAATTTCTGTGTGTGTGTTTGTGTCTAACCGAAGCATCTACGATGTGGGGGCCTGTGAAGCAGAACTTCAGCCAAAATGGACCAAAGACAAATAGGCTCCAAGAGGACACGACAGACCTACACACTCTATGACTGAAGAGCTTTCAGTTCTTACACCCCCTGAGTGGCTTTGGCAAGATTAAGATATCCAGGGCATCTTACTCATCTGAAACAGCACTAAAATGGACAAAAACGTGTGTCTGTCTTTGGATTTTACATAGGAGGTTGACGTTGGTAACGTTGGAAGTGACACCAGTTGAGGGCGACGAACCCGAAGCCGTGTCCCCTCTGGCTCTCGGTGTGTTATTCTGTACCTCTCGTCGGTCAAGGGCTGCGTACTCCGCATCTATACCCTCGGCCTCGGGGGCAAGAGAGAAGACCATCTGCGACTCCAGGCACAGGGCCAACTCCTTGTGGTGCTGCTTCTCTGCACAGTCACATGGAGTCTCGCGCTCTTCGTTCTCAGCAAACAGGTCTGCTTCTCTCTGCACCAGAAACTGAACAAGAGGAAAATGTAGCTTTAAATAACGGGGCACACACTAATATACGCGAGGGGCTTAATGGCTTGTGTAGATTGAAACACCTTACATGTCAGAAACAGTGGAGTGGTGCCAGTAACTGTGGTGGTAGTTGATGGAAGGGCTACACAATTATGGCAAAAATTGCCAATTCCACTTATCTTACAATTTTTCAGTTTCGGGACCTATTGTGGATTGGACTTTGAAATAAGTGTTCTTTCCCCCAATGGCTAGGGCTGAGTGACTTGTTTCATGCATTACAAATATGTAATTTCAGCTTCCCAAACATTTTCCACTTTGCTTTTTACAAATTACAAAGTTCTATGTAGGTGTCTCTCCTTCTATCACACCAGACCTGCATGTATCCCAACTTGAACATTTGGTTTTGCAAGTGGTGCAAATGACATTTTGCTATCTATGCCACTGTACGGTTTTCAGGGTGAAATGTGCGAGATGACAATTATGAATCATGGGAACAAAATCAGTTTCAAAACTAGGTCTTTGAGAGACACACGACGATAGCTTGATTCATAAATGTGACTCTTGTACGTGCATCCTGCGGTTTGATCAATCTTAACAGAGCGGATGTGAGCAACACACCACACATCAGCCACTATTCTACAAACATTCATAGTACAAAAGGGCAGACACTGAATGATTTGTGTTAAAAATGAGGGTTACTCTGGCCCCTTTTATCTTCATTCCACTCAAATTGCTCCCTGTCTTAGTGAGACTCTTCCGTTTCCATCTATAGTGCCTTTGACCTATACCTAAAATGATTCTCCATTAGCCCGTACTGTGTCTCACCTCAATACACGTCTTCGTGCCTGAGGCAGCAGCGTAGTGCAGGCAGGTGTTTTTCTTGTTGTCGGTGGCGTTGATGTCAGCGCTCTCATACTCTCCGTGGTCCAGCTTCGCTCCGGTCCAGGCCAGGATGATTTGTAGGGATTCAGCCCGACGCTGTCTGTCTTCGTACGGCCGTGAGAGCCGAGGTTGCAGGGCCCCCTCTGAGGTCAGGATGTGGGGCCCCATGCAGAGAAGGTGCAGCGATGTCTCATTGTGCACATTACGCTTGTTGGGATTCCCATCCTTGCTGAAGAGGAAGGACCTAAAAGAATAAGACAGACGCAGGAAAAACAGTTGATTTCAAACGTTTGCTTATTGGCCCAGAAATGTCTTTGCATGCTAATATCTGGGGCAAGCTAGCATATTTTTGTTGACTTTTTATTTCTGCTTTGGTCAACCAAGTAACCTTCTAGGGTTTATAATTCTTGGCCTGTCTTGTTTTGGTTTTGTAAGCCTATTTGTGGCCCCCTGGCAGGTTTTTTTTGGCAACACAGCAAATAACACGAAAGCCATTTTATCCTCTGACAAACCCCAAAAAGGTGGAAATAACAAATATCGCATTCTTCTGTTATGCTTAATTAATTATAGACTAGTGTAACTCCATATTCTACAGCATTTTAAGTAGTGTGCTTCACAAATATTTGAAACAAAATCTAGAAAATGACACAGTAGAGATGCATGTGGAGATACAAAATAGCAGGTAAATTATTAGTCTCAGATTTCCAGTGCTTCATGTGGAAACTAGAATCATCAGATTCATATCTATCCGTCTGTCCGGTCTAATATTTTGCTTCCACTTAGCCTGCTTTTTAAAACCTAGTGTCTTTAAAGTAAAGACAAACACATGCAAGGTTGGTAGCTTGTGCGGTGGGAAGCTCTTGGAGCCCCGTCCTGTTCCATCCCAGCATGTTGCATTCCTGAGAGCTGCTAACAGATGGCTATGTGGAGAGACAGATGGGACAGAGACGTATAGAGACAAAACATGCAAAACACGTATCTTGCGACGCAGCAATACAGTAATAGAAAGCGACCAGCTGATCAGCAACAGAGTGCTGAAAAAATAAGAGTAAACCGGTACTGCGTAAGAAATACATAAAGTATTGAATAAATAAACTGCAGCATATCAAAAATCTACAGCACAACAAATTAGTCCCTCATCTCTCAACCCTTAGATATCCATTTTCCCTCCACTGACCGCAGCCAGTCCAAAAATATGCAACTGTGAATGTCTACGTTATGTCTGTTTGCTTGCTCGTTGGTCTGATTTTAACTGGACCATATCCTGACCTGAGTAGGCGGGCCATGGCGTGCCGGGATGCATAGTGCAGTGGAGTGTTGTGCTGGTAGGACTCTCCGTATGTAGAGTTGGGATCCAGCGCCTCCTTGAACTGCGGGTTGCTCTCGTACAGTTGGCAGGCCAGCACCTCGTCCCCATTGATGAGAGCCTTGCGGAACTTGGTCGCCGTGTTCCCCATCTCTCTCTCTCTCTCTCTCTCTCTCTCCTACTGTAGGTTCACGCTCTGACTGATACAGCAGCTGATGGGTGTCCTCAACCTGTTCAAGTCCAATAGGCCAGCATACTGAATGTCCTTCAGAAAAGAAGAAAAGCAGGAGTTTAGGTTTAGTTCCTTAGTGGCTGTGTCCCGAGTCAAATAAGGCCTTCTTAACTAAAAAAAAGGGGTGAGTATTAATCACTTCCACTGCCTCTGAATCACAAGGACGAGAGTTGCATCTCCAAGGTTGCTCAGACTGCTCTGCCACAAGCCCCTATGTCAGCATCGCCACAGCACAGTAAACAACCTTCGCTGTGTTTCTCTTTTTATCTATTTTTTAAAAAATAACTAAACATAGGGCCAACAAAGCTCACACCGAGAGGAGGACAAGACTTCCTCTGGCATCACCGGGAGCTTCCGCCTCTCCGTGCCAGCGCTGCCCATCCCACTGGGGCCGGGAGTCGTTGTGAAAC
The DNA here is from genome assembly GCA_032191485.1 of Leptoclinus maculatus. Lineage (NCBI taxonomy): Eukaryota > Metazoa > Chordata > Actinopteri > Perciformes > Stichaeidae > Leptoclinus > Leptoclinus maculatus. Next base: position 16,435,999 of record JAVDOI010000008.1, read on the forward strand.
GAGGTATCCTCGAACTGAAGAGCAACACGCAGCGAGTCAGCATCTCGCTCCCACCAGAGCACCATATGGTCATGGCTGTTTGTTCAGTGTGACGCTTTTATGTGTTCCTTGGTGAGCTACAGCGCAAATCAACAGAACACATGATCTCCTTCAACATAATATAGCTCATGGAACTAAAATGAATTCTCGGGGCCATGAAAATCATTCTGCACAGTTATTGGCTTAGTGTAGGCAACTTGTGTACACAATAGAAGGAAAACACGCTTCCTGAAAAAGCTCAAGAATACATACCATATGCTTAACTCGCCATAAGTTAGCAACAACAACAAAGGAAGTGGTAAACTTATTTTGACATTCCATTTGCAGGACAATTGATTATTTTTTCCGCAGCTTGTGTCAACAGAGTCCAGACTGTGGATGAACCGGACTCCCCGGTGTAATCTTTACACAATATCAGCTTAAACTACATAACTGACTCTGTGTATTTGTCATAGATAGGAACGGAAGAGGAGTGAGTTCCAGGTCTTTTTTTTTACCTTTTTTTGGCAGGAAAAAGTTATTCTCACTGTAATTTCGGACATTTTCATTGTCATATTTAAACATTTCTAAAGTAATAAGCAAAGGTATACATTAATTTGCCAGTTTATTAGATACACCTGGCTGAAACTAATGTTGTTTAATACAACAGTCCTGCAATAAATCCCACCACCATGAAGGTTATAATATTCAGTTTTTGTTCAAACTGATTTAGAGAGAGGTTTATTCAATGTACTTTTGGAGGATGTAGTCAGTGTCACTGTACCTTTATTATACAAAGAGAGGTGTTGCTGTTATTTTTCCTACCATCATTGATATAAGTGGGGTGGACAAAATAAAATCTGGTAAAGTTATGTGGTGCTCACATGTTACATCAAAGTTTAGTTTATGTCATGTAATGTTTTTAAACTTTCACAGGAAGACTGGTGAGAGAAAGCCTCTATGAAAGCATCCATTGAGGTAAATGGAGCAGAGTGGGATGGGACTCCTGACCTCTGTAAGACTCGGAGTGAGTTTACACGCATGATGGATCATTTGTTCTTTATGCAGACAACCTAAATAACTACATACTGAATACTTATTGAAATGTGTTAATCCATTGCCATGTCTAGGATATGACATCAACAAGGCAAAGGAATATTTCACCCTTAAAATGCCCATTTGGACGTAGCTGCGGCAGAAGTGTTTTAAATTGTAATATTTTGGCGAATTTGTGATTGGAAAGTACAACAGCATACGACTGGATGAACGAGACTTGGGTTGTAATGCACAAGTTATATGGGAGTTTGTAAACGGATGTTTTGACATAGTTTTGTAACTTCAATTCATCAATGATTGACTCTGTTTTCGGATCCTCCGTTCCCCCGTGGAGCCATGCGAGAAAAACCACAAATGCTGCTTTAACTGCTTACTAAAACGTTAGCATCACTCAAACAAGGGAGCCAGATGGCACGAGTTAACTTGCATCACTAAATCTGTGACAAGCTAGAGCCATGTGAGGACAGGCACCATGTGAGGACAGGCACCATCATCACAACAAAGTCAGAGGTCGAGACGAACAGAGCATGTCTCACCTTGGTGAACACTTGTTCAACACTTGATCTTTGAACAGTTATATAACCCCGTAGCTGATAACACACACTACACGATAAGGACACTCTGCGAATGTAGAACTAATTAACGTATCTGACAATTGTTAACGACACTCCTCCGTGACAACATCAACAGACATCTAAATAAGATCATCTAGCAGTAGCAGCTAAGCATATATCGATGTCAACAGTTTCCCTGCGTAGCTTTCCACTTGTCAGTGGAGTTCTTCATGCAGGCCTTTCCCCATGTTGTCTGGTGTTTACCATTTTCGCTAGCTCAGACCGACGGCAGAGTGTTGTGTTGTGTTAACGAACAGTCCGTTTTAACGCGTTGTTACATTTCAGGTTGATGAAAACATTCACCTGCCAACCGACCTTAGATGGCGTTAGCTGCGAAGCACTCCGTTTGTTGAAAGGGGTCAGTTATAATCACAATACACGGCATACCTAACCCTTGTTAGCTGGATGTTGTTCAAAAACATACAAAAACACATCATGACGCTAGTATCTGCGTTGGCTAACGTCAGTGCGCGCGCTAGCGGACCAGCTAGCATGCTAACCGCGCTGCTAGCCCAACTTAGCTAGCACAGTTAATAAACTCATAGTAAACAACGAGAAACAAGTATTCAGACTTACACATATGGTACATGTCGCCGTTGTAGACCCGATCTTGTGAATCAACTGTCACTCGCTAGCGACAAACAGGGGCGGTCTTGTTAGCGAGGCAATCCATAAACAATGTGTGCCCAAAAGCAATGATGTTGTTCCTGTAAACTCTTCGTTGACTCTCTCTGCTGCTGGCTGCTACACGGGTTGCCAGGTTGCAGCTCAAACCCCAAAACAGGCGGAGGAAAGAAATGGCTCTTTTTCCTCAGAGACTAACGATGAAGAAACACACTCACACACTGACGCCACTCGTGGAGGTTTGCAACCTAATGTGACAACGTCGCAGTATTCTGGACTGATGACATGCAATGATCAACTAAGTGCATGCATTTTTGGTTTGTTATTTTCGGCGCCCGCTTCGTATCCGTTGTCTTCCTATTTGTTTGCAAAGACTCAGCATGTGTGCTGCGATATGGCAATGTGACATACCAGCCTGTCCTATTCAAATATGTAACCAATCTACAGGTCCCCAGGTACAGAGAATACAAACAAAGTGATCAAACTTCAAGTAGTTTTCGGATGTAGACTGTTGTGGTCTAACTATGGGATCAAATGGGATGATAGTTGAATTTTACGTCAGATGCGCTCAGTGTCCATCTCAACCTGTACACACAGTGTCTATGATTTCAACTCAACAGGCTGCTGAAGTGATTGAGTTCGTAGCTGTTAGTACAATAAAATGCCACTAGAGTGCGACAGAGTCTAAGGAAACAAATAGGGCTTTTGGTTGGGCATGAAGTTGCGCTTGTTATCCTTTGATCGGTCCTGTCTTGATATGACTTTAATCAGTTTTGACTTTGTATTTGTTGTACATTAAAAAAGGGGATCAGCTGAATGTAAGTGGCTTTACCCTTCTTCACACCTTATGCATGCGCTGGTTCTTAATGAGCAATTAATTAATTAAAATATCTATACGGCATCAAACATGACCGTGTGAGGATTTACAGACAATCTTTAACTGGTGAATTCATATATCAAACATATGCTTGTATTAAATATACCCATTAGTCGATCATATGTAAAGTATGTTGTATTTAAACAGGGACATGGGTATCTTAACTTGAAATAAAAAAGCAGATACTCCATAGAACACATATGCCTTTTATTATCAAATATCTGAACATTGCAATGAAGGTATATACAGCATATCATCATCACACATATGAGTGCACACGTTTCATATCAACAGGCCTTCAATAAATAATCTGTAAACACATAACCTCACTGTAAAGGCAGATACAGTCATGTATGCACAAGGACACACACAGAACACTGCTTCTTTAAAGGGGGTAACTTAACAAATGCGTTTGCACTTTCAAAACTTCAAATACAGAGTTACATAGGTGGTGAAAAAAATATATAGTGACTCAGGATGCTGATGCTTATTCTTCCACATGCCCCTTGACTTTTGATGTCATCATTGTTTTATTCTGTGTGTCCTTGATATTTCCTTTGTCACCACAAAAGAGGAAAAACATATGATCACTACATTTATCACCACCAAGAAAAATTCTGGGTGTGCACATAACCAAAAAATAAGTAAAATGTTAGTTCTGATTCATGGTGGCAAATGAAGAGCAAACTAAATGAGAGATGACAAACCATTCAAGGGTTTGTGTAAAAGGAATAGTAAGCTGCCATGCCTTTGGCTGAGGGGGCTTCTTTGCTATAGGAGCTACCGTTGATGGCAACAGAGGCCAAGTCCTCACACTTGATGTCAGAGGGCGAGTCCTCTGTGCTGGGACCATTGAGTGACAAACGCCTTCGTTTGCAGGCCGTGGAATAAGAATCAGCCTTGTCTAAGGACAGAGCTGATGACTGTGTGTCCGTCCAGGAGGAGATCAGGCTCGCACTGCCGTTCACCTCCTCTTCAATCTGTGGTTTAACTTTGTTTGAGTCTTCTGGGAAACCAGTGGTGGGACTGGGCCTGGGTGACCAAGGCAGGCTAGGAGAGACCTTTCTCTGGTATGCCGCTCTGGACCCCCACCCTGCAGACATGGTGGTGAAAGGAGAGTCTGGGTAGTAGCTGAGAGCGTGGGACGTTTGCATGGACAGGGATTTGATGCCATATGGAAGCAGGGAGCTTGAGTATTCTCCCTCATAGGGTGTCAGATCGAGTTTGTTGCTGGTGCTAGTGCCGTTTCCCCCTTGCTGCATGGAGGTGACAAACCACCTCTGCGAAGTTACGTCTTCTGTCTGAGGCGAGAGGAGGCTGTTGGTCTGCGGCACTGCTCTCTCGCTGTTATAGAAGCGATTCTGGGGAAGGTTGTTAACGAATTGGTCCTGGAAGAGGGGCTGCATGGTGTAGCGGGCCCCGGGGACAATCTGGTGGGCACGGGGAGAGTCGGTCGGAGATGGTGTTAGGCGGTCATTTTCTTGAGCTGTGTACATCCTGGAAAATACATGTACGTATGAACTTGAGGTCAAGGGATGGCAGTGTCTGGGTGAAAAGAATCATGGTGTGAAAACCTCTTTAAAAATGAGTTGACACGAGCATATGAAACAACAGATCTGAAGTTGGTAAATAAAAAAAACATTTACAAAACTGTACGACAGTTGATGCAATCAAACATATATTTTGATGTATTCCTGCAGTGTTGTAAAAATGTGATATGTATTCTCAGTTTGTAGTTGGTGAGAAATTAAATAAAATACTCACGAGTCATAATTATCTCTGAATCCTTTGGCAAAGGGGTTGTGATCAATTTTCAGCTGTGTAATCTAAAACAAAGCAAAATGGATATATGCTTTATATTGATATGAGAGGATAAAGAGAGAACAAGCATCATGCAGTTACATGCCTATTAACCATATACATATCAAACCATGCAAGTAAATAGCAGATAGCTGATTAACATTAGAATTAGAAACGTATATCCATTGAATGAGTTTCAATTACAAATTGATCAAAACAGGATGTAATTCTTCCTTTTTTAATTATTTTCTCATAAAGCAGAGATAGTCTGAGTAGCTTATATATTGATAACCGTCTATAGCTCAAAAACACATTGTGTCACAGAAGAGAAGCAGAGAGGAAAGTCTCATGCTTACATCGGTGTTCTGGTAGGCAGTCACAGCTATAAACTGGTTCTCTGGAAAGGTGAAGCTCTGAGTCTTAACGTCACTGCTAATGTCCTCCACCCCATCCTCCGTCACCTCCACGATGTGCAGCCTGGGCTGGTACTTATGCAGCGACTGCATGACAATCATCTGCATAATCAACATGGTCAAATCCGTTAAATCATCCGATCATTTAAAAAAAAAAAAAAAACATTATTTTCTAAACATGTCCAATTTGTGCAAATACGTCGTTTTTTAACAATTGGTTTGGTCTAATTAAGGAAATTAGTTTACTTCCAAACAATAAAACATTTATAATTGTTTTTGGGATTTACGTCAAACGATTAATGGTGCGTTTTAATCTATAGTCTGTTCTGGTTTATTTACCAGGGTTTATATTTAACTGTATATTTCAAAGCAAAAATAATACAAGTAATTAAAAATCTTCGGTGAGGGTTTAAAGCGTTAGTTTAGGGTTATCTATTTATTTATTAGTTTGGCATACCTGTGAAGTATTGTGATTGGTCCCTTTGTTGTTCGTGAGTTTCAGTTTGCTGAAGGAGATCTCTTGTCTCATCCAGTGGGCCCCCGTGTTTGGAGACTCTGGGTGGATGTAGACTTTGTTCCCTGGAATAAAAAAAAATATTCCAACATCAAACTCCAGTAGACAACAGCAGTACACATATTTGTATCGATTTTTTTATTTTTGCAAATAGAAAATCTTATCATTTCAGTTATTTCATTATATCAATATATTTATTTTTTATTATTATTCAGAGGTTAGGGTTAGCGCTTCAATTTAAATCTCAATTCAACATTGAACAAAATAAAATGTTAGTAAAGTAAAATATCGACCTGTTTCAGTACCTTGGCCACTGTTGTCCGCCTTGCCACAGGTGACCCACTTGCCACCTTGAAACCTCCAGTGGTTCGGATCCGCTAGCACCACCTCCACGAACACGTTGTAATGCGCTGTCAGGTTGAGGCCAGCTATGTTAAAACTGAGGAACGGGAACATCCGTCTGAAAGCACCAAACAAAATCTAATAAATGATAATGGAATAAAAACAAGGTCTTATTACAGAACAATGGCAGCAAATTACATGTAAAGTGACACCCTCTTTATCCTCTCATCCTGCCATCTCACCTGCCCTGCTTGGTGATTATCATCTCGGTCTGGTGCCGGTGGAATTTGAGCCACAGCGGCCGGTTGCAGAGGTACACCTGGGCCCTCATCCCCGGGCCGGCGATGGGTAGAGTTATGTTGCTGAGAGCCGACACTGAGCTGCTGTAGGGCGGGTAGATGCAGCCGGGGCTCTGCCCGAGCTGGTAACCCGGGCTGAAGTGACTGCGTCCGGCAGCGGAGGGGGAAAATCCCGCGGGAGGCAACACGGAGCCCAGGTGGAGAGATGAGTGGTACCTGCCAGCGCTGGACGCGGTGTAAACTGTCCCACTGGGCGTATAGGGGATAAAAGAGCAGGGATTCGGTGTTTCTGGGCTTTGTTTAGAACCCGTAGGAGGGATGTAGTAGGACCGGTCAGTCCCCATCCCGTGCTCCGTGTACCTGCTAGCAGCAGTCGGATCGTCCCCATCCACAGCCGGAGACTTGCGCCTGTCCTCCGCTGCTTCCTTCGTAGAAGTGAAGGTGCTGCTCTCTCCTTCACTGCCGAGCATGACTGCTACTCTTGTCTAGTCACAGATGTCGATTGCTTTCTTTGATCTCAGTCGAGACTGGTCTTTTCCAGGGGTCTTCTTCTGCTTCAGAAATCACTTAAACAGGTTTTATGCCTGGTGTCTTCTGAGAAAAACTTCCACTGAAGTCTGAAATGGAGACAGAAACAGATTAGGATTAAGAGGGGCCCATATAGGCAACATCCGCAGTCACGGGGCTATACCTGATTCACCTTTTTTTTTTTAAAAGGCCAAAGTGCCAAATTGCGCGTAGGAGAACGGGCCTTCAGTGAGATGGTGGGGGAAAGTGACCTTTTTCACATCAAAGCAAAGCAAATGACCGCGGGCGTATCAGGGTGTGGCTGTGAAGTCAATCAAAACTTGGACTGTTGAATTTCATTAAAAGTCAGTACCTTTACAGTAACTTAAAAACAGTTTATATTTGCCATAGCCTAGGTGTTCCTCTCACTCTCTCTTTGAATGATTTTCTCTGTTTAAAAAAAAAAAGGAAAATGATTATATTTAACACTCAGTGTATTAAAATAAGGCACCATCCCTGAAGGAAAGCTAAAAAACGTGAACCATAACCAATTTGTAGCCGTAATACAACTGACCCGATCAAAAATAAATTAGGTGAAGTGGTGACTTAGGATAGCTTAATATTGTAGGGGAATCGCCTTGATGTAAGAGCCAATTTCTTGTAAATCACGTGACAAACTTTAAGTAGCCAAAAGCACAGATTTTTTTTGATGGGGGGGGGGGGGGGGTGTAAGCATTATGGTGTAGGCTAAAACTGAAGTGAAAGCACACCCACGGTTCTTGAAATCAGTGTGAAAAATACAGTGCGAAATTCGTGAAAATAAATAGTGCTATAATTTGCTTATCTTATTTTATACCACGGTGTTTACAAAATAACGTATTTATTTTCACAAACATTTCTTTGCGAAAAAAATAGAAAAATATATACTCTTTTTCTATTAGACAGAATGCTGTTAATCCTATATTATTATTCAGAGTTGATGAATTTGCATTCGTTCAATTCTGATGCGACTCTGTATCCCAACGGGATACCCGACGTGAAAACGGGAAATAGGCAATTATTTTTCCGTTTGAAGAAACCTGTGATGTTTCTTGGATCAGACAGCAACAAACAAATGTAAACCACCCCGTCCAAGGGGGAAAAAACAATAAAGAAATACAAATAAATCTGTGTATAGACAAAATGATTTAATGTAGCTTGAATCCCTGCTAATTTCAATGCCTAAATTGCAGTTGTATTTAGGGGCGAGTAATGTTGTAATTACAGTGCTGAATGAAACAAATGTTTCACCGGGCAGTGTCCAAATAAAAACACAAGCATTCAAATGTCTATATGCCTACCCTATGTAAAAATAATATGTATAAAAATATATATAAACTTACCAAGCGATTGTCCCTCCTGTTTCCGTTTGATAATCAAGTTCAAGACACCAGAGTAATTTCAGCTAAATCAAAACTACAGTGCGCAAAATGACCTGCGAAGCTGAGCCCATACCAGTACAGGACATCATGTTGTCTTTGGGGTTGAGGAGGGAGTAAAAAGGTAAAGCCTGAGCCATGTGGAGGAGGACTGATCAGAGCGTAGAGGCGCTGCTCTCTCCGTGTGGCCATGACTCACAGATAGCAGCCTATTATCGATTCTCCTCTGATCTCCAGGGGAGGGGCATCACAGCCAAGGTGTATAAGAGCGAGGCTGCTCCTCGATCCAACCAGGAATTGCTTCCATCTCATCATCCTCACAAAGAAATCACCAGAATAACAGTCCCATCAGTGTGTCTGGGGGGGTCAATAGTGGTGGCCTTATATTGTGCTTTCTTTGCCATTATAACACTGATTTTTACAAATATAAAAACCATCTTATTTCAAAGATTTCTGAAAGTTGGCCACAACTTTAAAAAACGTTCAGCACATTTACAAAATTAGCCTAAAAAATGAAAGCAGCCATTGTAATACTTTACCTGCAATAACATGTTGTATAAAATGTGTCAGACTGTGAAATGAGAAACTTGGAAAGTAAATGTACCTCACTGACAATAAGACAGAGATATAATAAACACAATTCTTTAATTTTCATATCAATAACTGCACACATGGAACCTGCCAAGATTGAAACTCAGCTGTATCTTTGTGGTTCAAGACTAGTACAGATGTGCAAATCAATAGCATCCCCCTTATGAGTGCTAATATGGCTGAATAGTAAGGATCCCAAAACAGAAGAGCAGCCAAGGCATGAAGGAACTGTTATAAGAGAGTTACACTGCATGTGATTTTTTTCCATAATTAGGCTGGAAAGATCAAACACCATACAAAGAAACACATTTGTGTTACAGTGACACGGACATAGAGAAAGAAAATACATTTTTATTTTAGATATCTATATGAGTACATGAACAAGGATCTCTGGAACCCTACACTTTCATTTCTGGGGATCACCCCGATAAAAAGGTTGAGCGGTGATAACGTCGCCCATTTGTCGCCCCCAATATACACATCGGTGTGTCACAAAGAAGTCACAGATCATTTGGGCTCGTGAAGGAGCTCATATCAGACTGTTTTCTCCTTGATTCTTCCTACTTCTTCAGTTCACAGGAAGACACATTCAGACTTTAAATGACGCTGCCTTGCTGTGTTAATGGGGCACCATTAACAGCTTTAAAGACCGTCTCTTTTCTCAAGACCAGACGATGCTCAGCTGCTGCTGCTGCATGCTTAGAGAGAAACGTTTACATGATAAAGACAGTGAGAGGATTAATGACGCAGGTCGCCTCCCCTGATATAAACACATTGCACATCAAACAAGACAAATACACTATTTGAGTAAACTGTTTGCACAGCAAACAGTCTAAAGCTAATACACCTCCTCGGATTGCACCGATAAACTGATTGAGTTGTTTGATTATTTCAGGAAGTCATGAATATAGAGTAAGAGATCACGGATCTCGGAGTGCACATGCGGTTTCAGTGGTCTTAAATTTACTTTGACCTAGAAGTATTTCTCCCTGCTTGCCATTTTTTTCCCCCTTTGTCAACTGCATTACTTTTTTGTGTCGTCATTGGTACATCAGCGAGTCTATGGTAAATGTAGTTAAATGTAATCTCTCAAGTATCAATTTGTATTGGATTAAAATCCAAGCACATTATACTCTCTCTATCCCTCTAACTTTCTCTTTCTCTATTTAGCAAACTACCCATACCACACAAACACATACCAATGAGTCAGAAGTGAGAATGTGTTGAGTGTTGCAAAGTTTCTATTGCAGTTTCTATTTCAGCATCTGTTTGTCCCCAGTGGTGCAGGGGCTCGTACACTCACTAGCATTACTCATGTAAACATTTTTGATTCATCCTCCTTCAGAAATATCTTGAAGTCCTCCCTCCACTCAAACATGTATTTTGCTTATTGATACTTCACTTGGATGTTTCGGCTTCACCGTGCCAAATGATGTATGTGTGTGCTAGTGTGCTGTTTTGACATTCATCTGCTGAAGGGGGAAATACTCTGTTCTCACCTTAAAGATTCTCTATTTGATATTCTGAACATTAATATAGCAGAAAACAATTATTTGCTATGTAAAGACATAGTGGAGTAATGTCTACCTGAGCAGAGAATGAAGTCACTCTCCCTCTGCGTGTTGTTGTCCAAGCTTCTCTGTGCTTTGTTTACATAGCGGGCCGGTGTGGGCCTTTAAGTGCAATTTAGTGCATGTTAGCATGCCCCACTGGCTAGTTCATGGCCGCCGCTGTGCAGTGCGCTAAATATGGCGGTTACGGCTGATAACTGCGCTGTTAGCACCGTTAGCTGCGAGCAGCCGGCTCAACCATTGCCACGTTGAGAGCCGTTGAGAAGCTATAGATATGCTCTCAATTTTGCATTTAGCAACTTTTAAATCTGAATTTAACGTAGGTATGTACAAGAATGATATTGTGACATCACAAGTTAGTTTCGAGACAATCACGAGGGGATCTTTGAAAATAAACTTTCCAGCATTTGTTGAAACAAGTTCACCCGTTGCTTATTCAGGCCACTGTAGTGCTCTTGTGTGATGATGAAAACATACAATGTCTAGCTTAAATCAGTTTATCTCATTACCAAAATCAAGTACACTTCACACAATGCTGTTTGGTTGTCATGCGTCCTTTGGGCAGGCTCTCTGTATCATGGCCTCACTCGATGAGCAGCTTCCCCTAGCTGTGCCTGCTTTTTGACACGTCTAAAGGGCTGTTTCTGACATCTTGCCATCCTGCCGGCCGCCCCTCCTGCAGTGTTCATGCCAGGCAGGAGGAAAAAGCTGGTGACCTGGCCATCGCCACCCTGCCCTAGGTCCACTTCCACCCTGCTGGGAGCAGAAGGTCTGTTGGTCTGAAGCCATGCCAGGAACTCTCCCCGCCGCAGCTTGTGATGTCACGACAGGCATGCTCGCAGACGAGAGCTCTGATTGGCTCTGAGGGTTTGTCTTTCTCACTTCCTGGGAAATGCCCTCTCAACAACATACAGACATAGAAACCTAATTAATTATCACTTTAGTTGAATGGGATCACAGCTTTCTGCCCTCCTAGCTGAACAGCTGCCTTCGCAGATCATGCAGTAAACCACGATTATGTTCTCACCTTTTCTGATGTAATAGAGGATTATGGGAGAATTTGTAATCCAAATTTTTACAACCCTTTTTTTTTTTTTTACTGCCCTTGTTAATTAGTTACCAGTGCATAAATAACTGACTTAATTTGTGCAAAATTCTACTTGCCAGATCAAAACTAAACGTTCATGCTCAGATACACTTGAAGAATGTTGTATTTGCAGACTATAAAAATATATAAAATGGGATACTTATTCTTATGGTCATCACTTCAAATGGTGAAGACCCCTAGTGACCCACTTCCTTGTCTCTCCCCCCCTACTCTTACATTCATGGTTTGGTCCTGCATCCCGTTAAGACAAGCAGCAGGAGCGGACCATCACATTTGGTGCCCAGCGTGGGGGCGGTTGGTGAGCTGTCATGTTCCAGCTATCCCAGGGAGATACGCTTCTGCCTCGCCGTGAAGATTTGGTGTTTTCTCATTTGCATTTGCTAATGAGATCCTGTTTACATGACTGTATGCTGAAGGCTATCTCTATGAATATCTCTTTTACAAATACAGGAGGTGGATGAAGTCCTATTTATTTAACCTTTACAAACCAATTAGTCCAATTTAAGATGAAGGAATGTCTTTTTCAGGAGACGTCTGGCCAAGAGAGCAGCATGATGGTGATGTTAGTAAGGCCCGCAGTAAATGTGTAGGTATTTGTTAGTGGTCTTCACGTTCTTATATAGTTTTAGTCTCAAATTTGATGCAACACAGGAACAACATTAGTATTCTGAGGCTACATGGTGAGTCACCAGGGAAGCAACAGTTGTAACAACTTCACAGTAATACTGTAAAAGCTCTTATGCTGAAATTTAACAAAGGCAAAGGACAGGTTTATGTGGTCCCAACCTAGTCCAGTCTTTGTTGATACCAAAAGTACGGCACTGCTTACTTCTTGTTTTGTACTGTCTTTGCTACAAGAGCCCATTTCATTTCCCTGATGATCTGAGGCTTCCCCTTGCCAGTTCATCCTGATCACAACTTCACACAAGAGACTCATCTTCCTAGAAGCTTTCCTCAGCCAAGAAACATGACTCCCAAAATCACTTATCTGAAGGGAAGTTGCAGAAGTCTCAGGCCAGGACCAATTAGGGCCCGTTTAGAGCAGTTCCTCGTTATCACCCAATCTGTACTGTTAAAGAGCTCCTGCCCACCAATCTGCCTGTGTCAGCATCACATTATGTTATTACGACATTGTCCCATCCTGGTCATAATCTCTACAAATATATATATAATGATGAGATTTAATGAGAATAAATCGTGTCTTAATCACTGCATTGTACCAATTATCCCATTACACTTGGTTCTAAATATAACTTTTGTTTCTCATACAGCATAGGGATTTCATAGATCTACACACTGACCCAGCCAGCAGTAACAAAGCATCACAATAATAAACCCAGCAATAGCAAAAGAATAAATACATTATCCGTATTGTTTAGAAGAGTGTCCCTCTCTCCAGTGGGGTGGAAAGAATATTTTCTGCATTATGTCCTCTCTTTGAGTTGATAGGCGGGACCCTGGGCATGTTTTTCTCATATGGGGAATCTGCTGACTGTTGTATCACATTGTGATTAACAATTTAACGATGGTCCCCCTCTTTCCCATTGTTATTCCACAGATCACTGAGGGTAAGAGCGAAATGCCAGCGACGGCACGCAGGCTTCATTAGATTCATTGATTGATTTATTGTTTTCCATGGTTGTAATCACTTCCCCCACGGTAATTTGTAAGCTCTTTATGGTTCAGAGGTATAAGCCTGAGAGTTAATTAATCGGCTTTGTTTAGAAGTTTGGAAGCAAAAAATGCCCGTCTGAATTGGCAACTGCTTGGAAGGCAATAGTCCCTGTGACTTAGAATCCCTTGTTTACTACCGCAAAAGATCAAAACTAAGCAGGTAAACAGACATAATTAGGATTTCTAGATCTTATTCACCTTGATTCATATTTTCCCAGTTAAACATTTTTTTTTGTCAAATGCAAATTTGAGATTTTGTCATGTCTCAGAAGTCTCTATAAAAAACACAATTTCTGCATTAAAAGTCATCATTCACTTAAAAAATGCAGCCAGTGCTCACCAAACAACAAACAATCCAACCCTACAAACAGACACTACCAAATCAGTGTAAGTCGTTAATTAAACTGACATGCAGTGAAAACGTTGTGGCAATTCAAACCCCCAGAATCAGATACTACTTTTATGTCCTGACCCAAATCTCTGCTCGTGGCAGAAGTTAAAGTGACACATGTCGTCTCCGCTCCCCCTCACCCACAAAGCCTCTGATATTGTCTGGCCTTTGTCAGTCCTAATTGAAGTGCCGGCTTGCTTTAATTGGCTTTCCGACGGTATGTGAATGGAGACTGCTGTTTATGGGTTAAGTGCATCTTAATCAGAGCTTTAATCCAGTCATTAACAGAGAAACATGAGGTGTTGAGAGGAGTGGAGAGAGGTTGATAATTGAGAGGCTGCTTCCTTGCTCCCTGTGCCGTCTGTGCGCGTATGTGTTTGCTTACTTTAGGAGTGCTAGGAACGGTACGCAGGAAAAAAAGTTGTCAGTCTATGTAAGGGAGAGAAACATTTGCTTTTCATACGTTTCCTTATGATTATACCGTAGGTCTGCACTTGGCAGAAGAAATAATGCATTTGAAGGATTTTAAATATGAGCAATATGCCCTCTACAGTACCTCCTAGAGAGAAATGGCCAGTGACAACATTGCAAAAAAAACAATTTTCTTTATTTCAGACCACACATTTGTATTCTGAAGAAAATATATACCACTACTGATAGTGATAGTAAAAATAGATTGTTATTGTCTACAAAACCCAACTCCTCCACATCCACCCTATTGCTCAGCTGTCACATTCACAGTTTTTCTCACTGTTTATTTTAGCACCTATCCCCTGTGTGAGGCCTGTGTTCTTCCGTTCCCCCACTCTTGTCCACGTCTCTCACACTCACACACACACACACACACACACACACACACACACACACACACACACACACACACACACACACACACACACACACACACACACACACACACACAGAGCGTGGAATCAACGAGTCTATATTGAATCAACATGCTGCTTTTAGATAGGGTCCTGATTTGCATCATCCTTTGCAAGGTGTATTTTTCACCATTTTTGTGTAATTTATTATAGACATACACACACCTACTGATCCTATAAAAGCACTGTCAATTGCTCACAAACCTTCAGTGCTACTCACCTTCTCAGAGAGGATCATCGCCAAATCAAACTGAGAAAATAGACTATTCATATTCTGATGGTGGAATAGAATATCTGGGATTGGATAGCATTCCAATGTAAATGTAGTATTGAATTTGCTTAAAACAAATCCTATACCTTGTTTAATTCATTTTGGTTACGCATTTAACTATTTTAACAGTTACAGTTACGCAATAGTCAATAACTATATATCAAGATTGACAAAGAAATAAAATTGTTAGACAGTTTACATTTGCAAATGTTTTGTACATTGATCTTTACTAAAAAAGAAAAGAGAGAGACCAAACCTTGTGTTCACTAGTGAACACAAGGTTCACTAGTGAACACAAGGTTCACTAGTTCACAAGGTTCACACAACACTCACACATACAATGTGCAAGGGTGTTGCACGTATTAGTGTATTGTTTTAAGGTGTGAAGGGCCTGATGACTATGAACACTGCCGGCCACCAAAAGCTTCACACACACACACACACACACACACACACACACACACACACACACACACACACACACACACAGATCATCACTGCCGGCCCAACAGACAGCGACGTCTCTCTTTAACGCTGACCGAGAGGAAAGAGGAGGCAGCCCTCTTCTTACTTCAGCAATTCCTTTCATCAGATGAAGTAAAGAGGAGGAAAGAGAGAAGACTGTGCCTGCATATTGTGGGAGCAATTGATAAAGATCTCTGAGCATTGCATGCAAAAACGCAAAGATTCAGACAGCTGCTGTATCATACTGAAGTATACTGACTGTGGGACTGATGGAGTGGGGACATAATGGCGGCCTGGACAGTGCTGTTTTTACATTTAAAAGTCACAAATGTGATTTTACTTGAGCACACACGCAAGCACACTCCCACACACGCTGATGCACATACGCTATGTCGTTACTTCTGAGATGTTGTAAAAAAAAGTCTCTTTTATCCATTAAAAATCTATCGATCTTGTGCTTTGCCTTCTCTACTTGACGTTTTTTTTTTTTTTCTGTCATAATGGAAAGTCTCCCCAGCCATTTCTTCAGCCTATTCTTCATTTGGAGTAATTATAGATGGAGAGGTAAAAGATGTTTTTTCCCCTTTCTTTTCTTTTCTCCTTCCTACCCATCTTTCTCTCCCCTGTGTGCATTCAGAGGCGCTCTCACCACTGCATTCTTATTAGGGACATGTCTGAAAGGCTCCCGCAGCATGTGGTGTCCTCTGACCATCCGCTATGGCTGCTTTTTGTTGGCATTAACAAGCCAAGCAACCGAGGATAGCTTTTCAACAGGTACAAACTTTTCCTTTTAGATAATTAACCGCATTCAGACACTCAGCGCAGTGTAGGCGATGTGGGTACAGCAGCCTAGGGAGGCTCATATTCTAGGAAAAAAAAAAGGACAGAGAAAGGGGAGAGAGATGGAGAAAAAAAACTTGATCAAAAGACAAGATGTTCTCTTTGGTGTTGTTTAGTGCTAGTGGGTTCTATACCAAACCCCTATTCAAATGGTCTGGCCTTCATTTCTGCTCTCCTTGTTGTCCTCATCGCTGTCCTCTTCATCTTTTCATCAAGATGGACCATGTAATGAGGGAAAACTCTGGTCATTGTAGAATGGTCAGAGGTTTGCTGGCTTAATGAATGGGAGGAACACAAGAAGGGTGAATGCTCTCCCTCGTTCCCGTTTTGCCTCGCTGCAAAAGCCCCGGGATGCCTCCTGAAGAAGGCCTCCTCCATCCGCTGCCGTCTCATCTCTTGTTAAAGGGGGCATAAAGCGAAGGCAGAGGGGAAAAGTAATTTTCTTCTCCCGTCCTGTCCATTCTTTCGGTGGGTTTCTTCCACTTTTTTTTGCTGTGTACTTTCATAAAGCTTATAATTATCTTGTCGAGAGCCCCTCAAGTGAGAACGAATGGGGTCTTTGTAGCCTTCTCTCTTCAGCTCTCTCCTGTTTCTGGGAAGAAGGAAGTCGTATTAACATTTGGTCTTCCACTTTTACAGATGCAGTGAGAAAGCCAGATGTGTCTTGTCTAAAAAAAGAAAAAGAAAAAACCTTTCAACAACTTAATTTTACAAACATATTTTCTAAATCCCCACTGAGCATGGCAGAATAGAACGACAGCATAACGCAGTTACTGCAGGAAGTTATCAAACTTTAATCTCATAGTTACTGTTTAATCTATACTAATTAGCAAATTGTCCAGTTGAATTGTTTAATTGTGTATTTGAGATGTGCAGTGCTGTCGTGCGAAACTAAAGACTGAGAGAAATGTGCCATTTCTTTTTTCTTACTGTATTGTTACAGCTCCAGAAAAGTACTAAAACAACCACGAGCTAACCAGGCATGACGATAGCAACATCTATTTTACCTGGCAGCAGATATCACTGGTTTAGGGTCAATCTCTCCCCCTCTATCATCTATGCAAAACGTACCTCCGCTCACCCAAGCCTCCCTCTATGCCTCTGACCTCCATCCCCAACTCTTCCGGCTGATTACTCCTAATGTAATTTTAATTAAAAACGGTGGTGTCAAAGGGTTTAGCCTGCCTGAGAAGCGGGTGCAGATTGTGGCACAGTGGCGGACCCCTTCACTTGCTTGAGAGGAAATGCATCCTGACATTGCTCGGGTGTTGCCAACATGACCAAAAAAAGCAAAAGAGGCTTTCTGGCTCATTTGAATATCGAGGTATGACTTTATTCTGCCCGGAAAATATTTGTGTTATTTCTTATATTGCTGAATTTGGGTTGTGTACGCTTTTTTACATATAGCTGTCTGGTGATTTCATTTGGCACTCACACCAGTGCAGTTAATGCTTCAAACTTGTATCAGTTGAGCTGGAGGTAATTGTTGCCGTCAAAATTTAGAAAAGAAAAATCTCAATATCGTTCTTCTGTGACGCATAATAAGTCTGGTTAAAGAGCTGAGCTTTATTAAAAAACAGGGAGGCAACGGGATTGATTCTTGGAAGACTTGCCTTTACCATCATTCAACAAACTCCATCACAGATCACCATGGCTATTTCATCAGAATACTTACTATCTTGTGTCAAATAACTCGGTACCAAAAGCCGTGCAAGAAGGCAAGGTGAAGCCACCAAGCTGTGACTCATTCTAACATCAAGTTGCACTTAGTTGACATTGGCAATAATTACCATTGCCAAATTTCACAGGGGTGACCTGCGGAAGGTGCCCCACAGCAGGACTCAACAGCAGAGGTCTGCCTGTAGGTTTGTAATCCCCTCACCCGAGTCGTTGGATTATCTGCTCTCCATCGACCCCGAAGAGGCTCCCCGTTGCTCGGGCTTAAACACTCTCTAAAATCTCATCTCTACACCCCATCTGCCGGCCGCACGACGTCTTGGAAGTCACAGATACGGAGGAGTGGGGTCTGAGGCAGCACAGCAGAGGAATACATCCAAACACACCTCCTCCTTCACGCTGTGGCTGTGTGGAGCGGAGAGGAGCCGATAGTAAAACAGTCTGTTGTAGGTATTATGCTACTCAAAATTACTTTTTAAGTTTTAGGTATTAAATGTTTCAATGCGAGGTAAGTGTCCTTGTTGCAATACAGGCTTTATCATCCCTTCTGCAACACATTGCTCTTCAGTGGATTCTACATTTAGATAAAGAATATATATAAATCTTATAACAATAACTGTTGTTCTGGAGACTCACAGGTGCAAGAGGTGTCAGTGTCAATGACCCTTCAACTTTCTCTGATAGGGGCCTTGTTTTGTGGCTGTCAGTGGACAGTTGGAGGAGCTGGTTGTTGGCCCTGAGCAGTGAGGCATGTAGTAAGAGGGTTTAACTCTGCTAACCTCCTTCTGCCAGGTCCATGGGGCCCTGCTGCTTGGGTAATATTGGATCAGTGTTGGGAGCCCATGCCCCTGCCATATAAGCCAGCATGCTACCTGAGGTACTGAGCAATTTCCCCCATGGAGCCAACTGGGCTTGATACTTGCTTACTTGCGCTCTTCCTAAGACACAGAATTGATTCCTTTCCCTTCTTGTTCAATATTATACAGACTTGGATATTGTTTTAAAGGCACATTATGCTAGATGTTTACTCTCCTATGACAACAAAAATGAACATAACATGTGTGGGAGTCTAATAGGTTTGCTGAGCTGGAAATCAACGAATACAGTTAAGATTTATCCTTAAAGGTGGAACTTCCGCTTTGTACTGTTGTACAAAACAACAATATGCAATTGCTCCACTAGTTGCTTGTCTTGCATAGTAAGTCAGTAAGTGAATTAATAAAACTAACAGATAGCTGTTTGACTATTGCATTTTGTCTCTCTTATTCTTTATCTTTTGTTTGATAACCTCAATATAAAACCCAAAGAGGGTTCACACGTACACTGAATAAGCATCTGGTGTTTCTGTATATTTATACTGTGGCCAAACAAGAATATAAGGAAGGAGAAAAGTGTGTTTTCTTTGAGTAACGGATGAGCATTATAGCATTTCCATGCAGGCAACACTGTCACAAGGACTCAGTTAGACTGCATGCTACGATATTGTGTTCCCAATACAGAAACCTGCAATGATTCAGTTATTTTCTCTTATGAAGAATATGAATGGTTTGAACTTGGTTAAACACACACTCTGCGTGAAACGTGGTGAATCACAACCCTTTAGCTAATTGCTTGGTTTTCTCATGCTACTTGGTCCAAATTTCTGCTTTTATAATTATGAATTTGCATTTTCCACAGCCATTTGCATTTGTGATGAATTGGGGAAAAATACTTAATATTTCTCATCATCAAAGAATCTGATTTTCTTTGTAAACCAAAAGAGGAGATGATGTGCTATTTTTTTCCATTGTAACATATTTCCTCCTCATCATTTGACATTAATATTAGGCATCTGCTTTTAATTTGGTAATATACTAATTTGATCAACAAAACATTACTTATATACATGTATATGTATGTATATACATAGTTACCATACACTGTGTCTGAGAGATTTGTCGGCATTGTGGATAGAGCAAATTTTGTCTTCAGCTGAGTGGATTTTTTTTTTTTGGAAGGGACATAACACTTGCAGGATGAAACATAAAATAATGCTCATGTTTTGTCAAGTATTTAAGAGATAAAATATAGTTTTTTTCTCAGATTTGGATGTGTGCAATCATTCACATGTGCTCCACTTGGCCCTGTTGTGGAAACTTGGCTAGTGCTACACTTTGGAAAGATCTGCTGATATTAAAATCTGCAGATGCCCACCTGGTGTCAGGAGGGATGGAAACAGAAGAGTGTGCAGTCTGGGAGGTGTTTGGTAGGGCTTGGAGATGTTTGTGTCCATCTGCGGTAACTGTCTATGTCTGGGGTAGAAAAAACACATTTTAAAAAGCATGCAGTTCATACAGGTGATGGCTTGTGGTCTCTGTTTGTTATAGGGGGTCTCTTTTTTGCTTGTGGAAATCATTGTTTTTTTCTTTCTTTCTGGCTTTTGATTTGTAGATGAAAAGAATGTGCTCCTCCACAGAGGTAAAGTGGCAGCTTTAGCTTTGTGAGGTCAGAGAGCCGTTAGAACTTCAAGTCGACAGGCAAGACATTCACACTATCCCCTCTGCTGGTGGTGTGTGTGTGGGTGAGTGTAAGTGGTGAAGGCGCACTGGGTATGTATGTGGTTTGGATGTGGAGGTGGATAGTTTACGCTTATTTCTTAGTGTAGTCAAACGTGTGAATCTTGTCTTTTGCTTCACGGTGTGTGTGAATGTCTGTGAGTGTGTACCTGTCGCTTTGACTGAACAGGTGGGGCCTCCTTGCATGGGATCTAGACAGTCAGCCCCCCCCACAACTGACTGTGGTCAGGCTTACTGCTCAACATGCAGTCTGTGGTGCAGGCTCAGAAACATTGTGGTTGGATGTCGATATACTTTCAGCGGAGTACTCGTTCACCATTCTTATGGTTTCATTCCCCTCAAACCAGTTAGTTAAAATACCAGATATTTTTGATTTTGTATTCTTATGCATGTGAAAGAACAAAGAAAGAAGATGTATTCATTATAGCATTCAGTGATTAAATACTGCAAAACTAAAGCTATAATAATTCAGTCATAATTTGTCAGTGCTAATACATATCATAACTGACACTGTTGCTACTTCTGCCGTAAAAATAAATGTGACTTTGACAAGGGGATTTGTACAATTATTTCATAATAATGAATTAAAATGTAAGTAAGAGTCATGTAATAATGGTTATGGGAGGAAGCACTGGTCTTCACTAAATTCACATTGGCTCTGACAACATTGCACCATTACACTATTTTACATTACTCAAAAAAAAAAAAAAAGACCTTAATACTTATGATGTTTAGCAACAACATCTCTCACAAAATAAAACACCTAATGGGATGGCATTTCTGCAATTACGTCTACCATCTGTACTGTAAATGTGTCCAACTAGGAGAGTATGGGTTGTGCTTTTCTGGAGCACATTATTTGGATTGGGATTAGCTGACATATTTTTAGACATGGTTGGTGTACATCACACCAAATTTTTTGGGCAATTACAATAAAAACCGTATTATTATTATTATTATTATTATTGTTATTGTTATTGTTATTATTATTATTATTATTATTATTATTATTATTATTATTATTATTATTATTATTATTATTATTATTATTATTATTATTATTATTATTATTATTATTATTATTATTATTATTATATGCTTAACCACATAGTGCGTGGAAAGTGTTTCTAATACTATGGGTCTCTTATTAATGGAAATGGAAAGGGCAAAAGCATCAGAAACTCCTTTCCACAAAAATTGACTCCGTGAGTAACACTGGGATTTGTAGTTTCTTGCGCCTCCTAACTACGTCAGCGGAAGTATTTTGAGCGGACGCGAGGTCACATTGGTCCAGTTTTGTAATGTTTTGAGAAACACAATGGAGGCAGCCAACACAGGTATTAAACATCTCTGCTCTATTAAGTGCATGACGGTTTTTTTTAATGACATAACGTGAGCTAGCGTTAAGTATCCAAGTCACGTCGCTCTTTATTCAGCTTTAACGTTATTCAATGTTATGTGGACTCGTGTTTAGCTAACGTAAGCTAGCATAAATACACTGAATACACTATCGTGTTTCCATTAGCTTATCGTTTTATGTTCACAGTCTTCCTTAGTGGTAGCCCTAGATTGTGTCTCTCGTGTGTGAGTACGTTACGGAGGCAAACGTCACCCATAACGAACATATAAGAGGCAGGCGCGAGGACTAATGATGCTAACCATGGTCCTGGTCGTTTACCTGTGTATCTGTCTTTATGTGTGCCCTGCTTTTTCAGACGAGATCCAACTGAGGCACGTGGAGAAAGATGTCCTTATCCCCAAAATGATGAGGGAGAAAGCCAAGGAGCTCTGTGCTGCGAAAGTTGAAGGTGTGTGTGTGTGTGTGTCTATGTGTGTGTCTATGTGCGACAGATAAAGCACTTAACTTCACACATAAAAGCAATGAGTTTAGGTAAGCAGCACCACAGCCATTCTTGTCTTGGTTTTGCCTACAACATTTACACCAGAAATTAAAATGCATTTCCTTGACACATATTGTAGTTGGATTCAAGTATCAAATTAATTAAAATAGTTTTAGTAAAATTTCCTGGTATGTTCATGGCCTGCAAAACAATTGTATCAAGTTTTTCTACAGAAACGTCCGTGGCTGTCCCGTCTAAGTCCATAATTATATTGTCAATAAATATGAGGTTTTATGCAGAATGAGGCGACTGCATTCAATTTAGGTGATGCAGTTTCTGGTTCTTGGTGTAGCGTTGCTGCTGGTAGCAGGTTTAATAAATAATAATGAATTAATATCAAGATATGTAAAGATTATTAATGATTTAATTACGATGATTACGTAATATAATAATAATAATAATAATTACATATGAAAGAATGATGGTACTCATAAGCCACCATTAGTTCAACTAACAGAATTTAACATAAGATTCCATTTTTGATGCAAACCCAATTTAGGAAAAATAGGGAACCTTAAATTTGTTATATTAATCAACTAAACCCTAATCTCAGGGTTGCTACGGAGTTCTTCTCAAGGTGTACAGGGACCGATTATTTCATATACACACAAATCAAATGATCAAGTTCTTTATAAATGGAATATTTATTCGACTAACTACATAACTAAACTACTAAACAGAAAATGAATGAATAAAATTCAATTCAATTTATTTTTGTATAGCCCAAAATCACAAATTACAAATTACAAATTTGCCTCAGAGGGCTTTACAATATGTACACATGACATCATCTTGTCCCGGAACCCTCACAAAACGAATAGAATGAATGAAGAGCACAATGAATACAGATGAACCACAACTAAATGAAAAGGATTGCATGTGACCAGGTGGAATCAGTGACTCGTATCATTGAGTGATTAACAAAATCCCTCGTTTCACGTTTGTACCTTTTAAATTTGTCTCTAAACACTTATGCACCGTTCCAGCAGTTGAGAGTTTATGAAGCACCGGGGAAGATTGTGAAGCACCTTTTATATTAGTTCTAATTTCTTTGGCCGAAGAACATCAAACTCGTTTACATTTGGAAATGGTATTGTTTCACCTGACGGCTCTGATGGGCTGATGGGAGGTAAAGCTGCATGCTGTTCCTCTGAGGGCCTCCGCATCATGTTGGATGATCGTAGTCGGTTTAATCGCATTCTTCCGTCTCTCGCTCGGATGCAGTTGGTTCGGCTTCCTCTGAGACCTTCGAGATGTGGTCTTCTTCGTTGAGGTTCGGCTTGAACTGTTCTTCTTCATCTCCATCTCTCTCAGCAGGATGCCGAGTCATCTTATCCCCTTTGTAGCTGCGGGGGTCATTACGGCATCTGTGCCAGTTTCAAATTGTCTTTCATTTTCGAGTCTTATTTTCGAGTCTCTTGCTCTCAATAGTTGCTGTAATAAATGGTGCATCACAGGTCGGAGCTGCAGGGCACATTAGACGGCACCGGCGGAACCGTAAGGGAGCGATCTGGCAGGATTAAAAGTACTCAATCATAAATGTAGTATTTTAGAAACAGGGGAAGGAGACCACCCGTCAACATCCAGAGTCGAAGTGCAGTGTAGAAGAGAAGAGAGAGGTGTCCTCTGACGTCATCTTGCTCTATCGTCTTGAGAATGAATACCAGTTACTTACAGTCTATTTAATTCGTCCATATTTGAAATGTGAGCTATCTCCGCTGTGGAACGGCATCAAACAGTTGATATAAATCACTGAATAAAACCTGATCACTTAAAGACAGAATGAATCAAACAGTTACACAACATAGATAGACATTGTTATCGTGACACAAACAGACCTCTGTAGATATCCATGTGTACCTAATATGCATAATAAATGAATGGCTAGGATTAAACTCAACATTTCAGCCATGTAACACCATGTAGTGTCAGCCTTAACTAAGGTCTTATAGTTCATAAATTGGTTTGAGTGTCTAGGTTGGTGCCCTATGGGTCGGCAGAGCAGTTTCTGATGGAACTTCATTAGTTCAGATTTTGTCATTGTTTCGTTATCTTTCCATTGGATGTCCGCTCCATTGGTGTTGTGCAGACCGGCTTACTGGAGCACTGTATGGACCTGAGGCCATTGAAGTGAGCCATCGTTATCAAAATCCATCAATCTGTACCGAACAATGATGGCATCACTGTTCAGTGTTCAGTGTTCACAAATCTATTTGATTTTCAATAAGGGCGATTCTTTAGTCATGCCTGCATTCATTTGTGGATCTGTAATACAAATAGAGAAAACAAAATGTTCTTTCAACTACATCCTCAGTAAAACCCTCCAACTAAGAATGTTATTATGTGGTCATAATGAAACGTTTCAATAGAAACTCACCAGTATAAGCTTCCTGAAGGTAGGATGTATAGTCGGGCTGTTGTATTACACGGCATGAGGTGTTAAATAGGCCGTCAGCTGAGTGTATCCGTTATTACAAATGCAATAGAAAAGCTCTGCAAACAGAGTCCTGATGCTATTCTAGACTACAAAAGTTTAAGAAAAGGTCAAAAATACACTTCCATCACCACTTAATGTAAGGTTATGAATTTGTACGGCCAAAGCTTTTAATATACTCTGTATGAGAGTGCAGTGGGTTTAGTATGCAGTCACTGAAGTATGAAGAGATAACTCATTTAGTCCCCCATTGTGATCATTTTAGCTTATTGTTTGAACTAATAATATTCAGCTCTCATTACACTTAAGCGTCACAATAGGATACTGCCACCCTCCAGTTTTTGTTTTGTATCAAAGTCTGCACTTTTACCTCTAGAGGAATGAATAGCTTTTGGAAAGCTGTAAAACAAAGAAACGCCTAGAAATCCAAACAGTGTGTTTAGAAAACCCCAAAGTATTAGATAATATGAACAAACGGTTCATTAATGCTTCGTTATTCATGGTTTAACTTCTCCCGGAGGCCGGAGTCCACAATATTTGGCTGAAAGTCTGCTTATAATCGCCTGTTCACCACAACGTATCATCTGAGTATATGTGTGACTCCACAACCATATTTAATACATAGGAAATGTATTATAGAAAATGTGACTCCAGGCCAGGATGTATGTCCTGTTATTTTCAATCGCAACCATAAAAACCCCACTCTCACACAATTTACTCTTTTATAAAATGTCCCTGAGTTGACAAACAGGCCGATTTAATCTGCAGCTCTGCTCCCGTCTGCTGCAGCAGCAACACATCAGCCAGATGATGACTCGGTTATGTGGTTTTGTAATATCTGACGGGCTTGCATGAGCCAGTGTTTACTGCTCACGCGGGCAGACGGTGCTGCACATGCAGCCGAAGGTGACGAGACGGGTAGTGGAAACCCCCCCCACCCCCCCCCCCCACATCACATTTCTAGCTTCTCATCCCACTCATTTTCACACCTCCGTGTCCGCCCTCTACCATTTCATTCGGTATGTTTGTGTCTGCACTGGGCTCCCACATGCGTTGCTGATTGAGGTTTTTTTTTACAAAAAAACAAGCATTACCGAGTCCAGTAGTGTGTTTTCCTGTGTGATCTGTCTCTGCACACTCTCTGCCTCTAAACGTCCCACAGTTGTGTGTTGTTGAACACAACAAGTACTACTGACCGCTTTTTGTAGTTTTAATGTAGCTGGTGTTTCTTTCCTTTTGCTTTGGTTTTTCGTTTCAATGCTCTCACTTGTCTTTCAGAATTAACCATTTAAAGTAAACAAGCCGAATATTCAATGAGCAGCCTCCGGCCTACTGGTATATTTTTTGCTTCCATTTGCAGAAAGCTACTTGGTTGTAAATGGAATTCGTCCGAAATACAGAAGAAGAAGAAAAGTTTCAGTTGAAATAGTCATTTTCCCCAATTACATACTTAATGTGTCGGCCTGACTTTTTCAGTTCTGCTACTGAGATCCAGTACCAGTGTTTAATCAGCACGCTGTGTGCCTCACTGAGTGGAAGTGACTGGGTTCATTCTTTAACGTGTAAGGCAACATCAGCCTTAAATGTTGCTTTGCTAACTTTGTAAAACTAAATGTAACAAATGAATACATTATTATCAAAGTAATACATTGGGCACCGACGGCAACTTTTGGCGTGATGCTTCTGGAGGTGCTTGATTTAGTTGTTATATTGTTCAGTGCTAACATTGGCTTCGTAGATATGTGACGCATTATATAGTTCAGACGTGTAAACATAGAATACAACTGAATAGATCGGCACCACTGTCACAGATACCTGATGCAGCTTGTTGAGGCAGCATTGGTCAGATATCCCCTATTAGGGATGCACAATTTAATACAAATATATATATTTTTTTATCTTTATTTTTTAGCCAATATGTAACTCACTAAATATCTGCCTCATAGCCAATACCAATTATTTCACAATTTGTAATTAAAAAAAAAAGTTCATACCCTTTAGTTTATTCTGCACACCTGAGGTGGAAGATTTAATATTCCAAAGCTCTGAAAACGTTTACGGCTGCTTAGTCTGCAGATAAAATACAATGACAAGGCATATTATCACTGTTGATACTGTTGGCAGACAGCTGTGCAGCTTTAATGCATGAGTGTAAGGTATGTAACCCTCATCAAAATACATTCAATTACCGGTACCTTAATCAACAGACATAATAACAGGAACAGCGCCACTCTGCCGAATTGTGAGCCTGGTGAAGTTTTTGCCATGCATATTTAAAACGTTAGATGCTCTACTTTCTAACCGCTGTGGTCCTGTCAGAGGTAGCGACTAATGTGCCTGTTTGGAGATTGATGCATCCTTTGAGTGGCTGAACTGTGTTTTTTCCCCATGAATCTGTATTTCACTGTTTCTGACCGCGAGCCTGCAATCAATTTGGCTTTGATTTATCATCTATAATTTCATTATCAGAGTAATAAATAATTATATAAATTTGTCTTTATCGGACGATATTTTATCAGGTTGATATTTATCGCGCATCACTATCTGATATCTGTATCAAATCGGTGCGTCCCTCACTTTCAGTTACGACACATTATTATAATAATAATAATAAAATAAAAAAATCTTCCTCATTATTTCTGTCCTGTTTTTCACTGTTTACTTGGTGTTGAT
Source organism: Leptoclinus maculatus (assembly GCA_032191485.1). Classification (NCBI taxonomy): domain Eukaryota; kingdom Metazoa; phylum Chordata; class Actinopteri; order Perciformes; family Stichaeidae; genus Leptoclinus; species Leptoclinus maculatus. The sequence continues at coordinate 16,463,516 of JAVDOI010000008.1, forward strand.
TTTTAATGCATATCTTGAAAATGAATACAAATTATTATAATACAAACATCAATTAATTTCATTCTTCAGGAATCCACAAATCTTGCTACAAACCTGACAATTTTTCTTCCGTTTGAACTAATTATGTGTTCGAGGTTCACACCTTTTTCTCTTCCTCTAAAGGTCCAAGTCTCCCTAAACGCTCCAGCCCCGAGCTTCTGCTTTCTACTAACTGCCAAACTACACTTCTGTATCTTTAAAAATGGCAAACAAAACAGCCCCAAAGTGAAGGTGCCATCACACCTCCCTTTAGAAGGGCCTTGACTCGTCTCATAGATTCTCCTTTGGTGTAGCTGCGATCCGAAAGGCAACCCTCCACAGCCTCTATTAGTGCCATGGGACAGGGACGAGGCGTCTGCTGATTAGATTAGTCGCACTGTTCTGCTTCTCTAAATTGGTTTTGCTGTTGCTTTTTTTTTTTTTTCTTCACATCTGCATCCTGATGAAAGTGACTGTGTGATAACCATACTGATGCCACATAAAGGTATTTATGATGTCAGATGTTTGAAAAAGGGGGACATGGCAGGCCAGTGTTTTTAATTAAATCCCTGAGAAATAGCTCGTTAACAAGGTGAAGAGTCTTCAACGCCACTAGCCAGGGCACAGTGTCACTGATGCTGCCTCCAGGAAGGGCTTTTTCATTTATGTTTCAGATGTATAGCGTTTCTTTGCATTACATTGCGGTCTGTAAAGGGGGACAGTGACGCCCCCTCATTGCCAACCAGGATGTGGCCGCTCCTCTGGCAGAATGACAGATGACACCTGTTTTGAAGTGTCGCAACAGCACAACAGTGGGAGAGCTGTGGTTTAGACCGTGCTTGTCCCTTCTTTTTTTCCGTTGTTGGCCTTTGTCTTTATCTGGTGAGATAATCTGTGAGGCAGTAACTGGTCCACAGGAGGCATGTGTTCCCCTGCGTTGCACATGGAGGCCAGAGTCCTAGAACATCTGCCACAGGTGAGTTTATGCCTGTGGATCTGTCCAGCAGCAGGTGAGGGTGGAACAGCCCATCGAGAATAAAGACCATGAACTCACAGGCAGGATGGCCAACACCAACAACACAGAATGTGCTTCAAGCATGCAAAATACAGAACTGAAGGTCCAAGAAGCTGAATGTAGGCTACCGCATGGTATTTATAGCCGGGATGCAGATGTAGCCGACACGTTACGGGATGTTGAACCACGTGTGTGTGTATATATATATATATATATATATATATATATATATATATATATATATATATATATATATATATATATATATATATATATATATATATATATATATATATATATATATATCTATCTCTCTCTATCTATCACCGATGCAACCACTCTGTGGCCTGTACAGCTAAGTTCAGCCTTTGTGTGAACAAGGAAACATGGGTTTCAGTTTGATAAGAGGGTTTGCAACATGGCCTAAGACCGGGTTCCTCCTTGTGGTGGAGTGCCTAAGATGAGGCCCATCTTCGGTTTTGCTTGTGGCTACTTATTTTGTGTTCTGCGCTTGCACTCGAGGATGTAATAGTGTGAGGTGAAAAGTATGATGTCAAAATAGTAATACATTTATGTTTGAGGCTGTTGTACGCGCTGAACCTGTTCCTCTTTTTTTTCTGCTAATTTCGCCCTTCTCTAACACCTTCGTTCTCCACCTCCCTCCAGCCTTCAACCACTGCTGTAAGGACAATGGTTTCCTCATGGTGTTCAAGTGCCGAGAGCAGAATGCAGCGCTGAAGGAATGTCTGACGATACAGTGAGTATTTTTGCAATTTTCTCTGCAACACGCAGCTCTCGCACATAAGGTGTGTTATTGCACCACGTGTTATCCGACCAACATCTTTTACACGGGCTTACCCACCGTCACCGACGGTCTCAAACCATAGTATCACCATCAAAGCGAGTGGCATAAGGCTACATTTATTTCTGTACAGTAAACACTGTACCCTCTGTTTCCCACCAGCTACAGGGACCCTGTGTTCTTCGAGGAGTGTAAGCAGGAGTACATCCAAGAGAAATTGGAGTTTTTGAGGACGGGGGTCGCACCAAAGAACAGGAAACAAAAACTACCAACCAGCATGTAATGTAACATGTAACAAATTCCGGATGCGGAGTGTGGCGCTCTGGTCGGAACCAGCACCAAGTCCTTCACACCCAGGATACATGGTCCTCTGGCAGGGTTCATTACTCTTAAAGGCACACGCCTGTGCATTTTATTTAAATCTGTGGAGGGAAACTAGTTTGCTGTGCCAGAGTGGTATATAATCAAAATAAGCTGTTTTTTTGGTTCTGTATATTTGTTCTCCTCCATCACATGGCCAGAATAATCTTCCTCACTTTATTGAATCAGCAGCATTTCTATCACATTTGCCACTGTGCTTATAGATTGATAGACTATACTGAACGATCTGATCATACAGTCACTTCCTGTACATAAACCTAATAGATTTCATTAGTGCACAGCTTTTGCTTTAGAGGTGTACAGTCATAAATAAAGAGATGCTTAATATCTACTGTTTATATCGTATGTTCAATGCCGGCACGCGTTGTAATGAAGAGTCTGGGTTGTTGCCGTTGCTCGGCTCTACAGTTTGGTAAATCATCTGCAGGAGAAAGTGCAAGGACTAATTTCAAAAAGACGCTTGTACAGTGTATGTAAGAGACCTGACATCTCAGTGACCCATGTGTGCTCATGTGACATATGCAATGAAATGTGACATTGTTAATAAAAATATTCATTGGCAGTAAAGTGTATATCAGTGTGGTAATTCAGACAAAACGTGAAATGTTCATCAACGCAATTTGTTGGAGATAAAACCTTAAACGTCCCATCGTTTTACTCCAGTACATGTCAAACATGTTTCCATGTATTTCATAGAAGTTTGGACATTGAGTAAACAGTATGACCGTGAGACTAATGGCGAATCCTTGTCGTACATAATATAAAGCGTAGTTGTCTCCTTGTTCGTTGAGTATTTTTCTCTCTTCTTGGTGACAGCTGAAGAGACTCCAACTGTTGGTTGGCCGTACATTTTTAGATTATTAAAAACGTATCGCTGTGCAGCACTTAGTCTTAAGTCGTAAACAAGGCATTGAGGCGGTAGGTATTGTGACTCCAACCATTAGTTGATCAAATCTTAATATCAGCTAGTTGATAAAGTGATGTTCAGCAGCAGGATGGATGCCTTGTGATGGACAGTAGGAATCGTTCTGTTGCAACTGTAACGTAGTTTTATTAAAATGAACAGAAAGCAAACACACACCGTCGTTTCCTTTTGTTTAATTGATCATATTTACAAACAGTCTGAAGTGCAGTAAATCTAAAATATAATCCATATCTACTGTACATTGCATTTTGGTTTGCAAATCGTTTACAGAAGTATGAAACTACTGCTGTAAAATAACATTTCTTAAAAATGAACAAAAAGACCACAGTTATGAAACATACTGAAGAAAATGGAAAGAAACAACAACCATGGGCCTTTGTGCTTTGTGCACGTTGTGGTATTTGATCAAGTCACAGCTCACAATTCAACTTTTTAGACTTCTTGTCCAGCCACCATCCCGGTCTTAAACATATCAGAAGCCTTGGGGTGGGGGGGGGTCGGGTAGAAGAAAAAAAACAACTAAACCTATGCTTTGGAGTGCAAAACCGCATTTGTCGGAGTACTGAAGCCCACCATATACATTTATACAGATATGCACATTCCTCCCTCTCTCGGTGTGTCTTTGTATTCTCCTCGTGTGTTTTCTTTTGTACATCCTTCAGTTGTTTGTACTCCTCTGACTTAAAAAGAGAAATCAGAGAGAAACTTCTCTCCTCACAACAACTCGGCTCATACTGACAAACAAATGTTAACATCAGCACAGTACAGAGTTTAGATACATTTTCTATAATTCAAAATCTCCACAAACCTAATTGGGGTTTCCAACTTACTCAGGGTTTCAAATACAGGGGAGTGTGTGAAGCCTGTTCCACGAAGTCTTGCACCCGACATGTGTCCCTTTGCAAGGAGGCTTGCTCGCTGTGAAATCGTAAACAGTTCAATCTTTTCTGGTGCCAGTGAGCGGGCAGTGTTTTAGTTCAGTGGTCAACACACTTTTAAATGAAAATGATTGTTTCCTACTCAAACGGTCAGTGCATTCTCAAAAAATGATTTGGCAAAGCGTATGTAGATCGACAGCCAACTTTGATTATTGATCCGTAAAGGACTTCAATGCAAACAATTTTGAGGAAGAAGAAGATGTAATTTGGTAGCGGTTAAAACGTTAAACAAAACTTTGATTATCCCTCAGTTACTGCATGTCCGTCGCCATCGCAGTACAAAAACAATCCCATCGAGTCCTCGCACCGACAAATCTCCTTCACGCGGCCGCGAGACGCACGTGGGACTACGCATCTTGTATACTTTACAGCGATTAAATGTAAAAAGACTTGCATTGGAGGGAGGAGTTTTACAAATTGGAGTACAATGCTGTGGCCCCCAGTGAATGGAGAAAGAGGCCCTTTGAGCCCTATCAGGTTTATTATGACGATATACAGACACAGGCGGGCGAAAGATGCCCACACACTGATCCGCACGCACAGGCACACTCTGCTTGATGTGTGTATATGCACACACGGAAAGAAAACTGCTTGTATGCATGCTTGTACTCACTAAGCGTGTGCATACAAGGACACACACACACACACACACACCGACAAACTATTCTGGTGAGGGTCTCTCATCGCACGCTCCTCTGCAAAGTCCGATATGTTCTCCGAATGCGATGTGCGGAAGTGACAGATTAATGGGTTTACAGAGTCTTTACCTCAAAAAAGGCCTCCTCTGGCCTCAATTAGTCCCCACAACCAGCAGGTCCAGTGCAGTCCAGCCAAGAGGAGTGGTCTTATCAACGTAAGGCAGGTTAGGTGGTAGCTATGTGGCAGGGTTGGAGAGTTCCGTTCATTCATTCGTTTATTTTTCCATCCAATCGTCCCTCTCAATAGGGCTTGGGCCACTCGGCGTTGGGGGGGCTCCTGGGGCTGCGGTTTCCAATTGAGGACGAGGAGTTGGACGCAGCGGAGTGTCCCTCCCAGAACATGGCGTCGCTGGGTTTGGGGGGGCTGGGGAAGGACCGCGAGCTGTCATCCAGGGAGGCTTGGTTCAGGGGAGGCGGGGGCAGGGCGACGGAGCAGGCGTCGCCGCCGACCAGGGCCTCCCCTGAACAGCTCTGGGAGGGCCAGGGCCCATTGTACCAGCAGTCCTCCCTCAGACTGTCCGGCAGCAGGGGGCCCGATGGCCCGCCGGCGGGGGGGCAGGGGCGGCCGGAGCACGAGGGGAGTCGGGGGGCGCTAGGGGGGCGAGGCGCTGACGCCCGGGGGAGTGCGGGGTTGTTGTTGTTCTTTTCCACGTCGTCAAGACACTGGACTGGGACTGTCGAGGCAGCTGGGGGGGGGGAGAGAGAGGGGGGGGGGGATAGAAGGGGAGAGGCGAAGTGAAGGATAGAGGGAGGATGAGAGCAAAAGACAAAAAGAGTTGAAGTCGTATAAATTGTTGCGAAAATTATATGTGAGAGCCTGCCAATTTTTGCATTGTATTTCCAAGAAGTATATATACAAAAAATATTTTGACAATTGGTAATGATAATATCATTAATACTTATTTCAGTGTCCTCATAAGGGGACATGGGGACACTACTTGACATAGTTCCTAACAGAGGGATCAGGTTGAGTATTTAAAACCTGTACATTGCCAAAAGTTGACACTGGGTGCTCAATCAGGTGTTTCTTTACTCATATTTGAATCAGTCAATGTGGGATCAAAGAATATATTTGTGTTCAGTTTTATACAATATTTGATTTAGACAAAGTTATTGTATGGCTGAGAGGATAGCATGAAAATGAAAAAAAAGCTTGTCACTACCTTAATATTTGGAATACAGTTCAATTTGAGTGCACTTCAACTGCAACTGTAGACACATTAATAGAGCACAAAAGATTATGGGCGTGATATACTGAAGGGAAAAATCAAAGCATTGTATTCTTTATGTCAAAAGAGTTGGAAATTGGCATTAAGTGCTTAATTCAGTAGACATATCAGCATTATTAAAAGCTATCTGTCAGAAATGATTAGCATTTACGTCTCAGCTTTCGGTTCATTTCTACTATTCAGTATAAGTAGACAGGAAGGAAAAAAAAAAAACACACCCGAGGGGGATATTCATAAGACTTCAGATGAGATTCATTTTACTCCATTTGTCTCTGTAGAAGGGGATGAGAAGTGTTTCTTTCTTTTAACTACATCATTTCTGTAAAAATCCAGCTGGCAGCATAAATGACACCATCTTGTCTTTCCTCCAATAACTGGAAAGTCTCCTTTTGTATTTGGCACCATGATCGCACCTCCGTACTTGTGTCTTTACTCATTTACATGTGGATCAAACAGAGGCTTCTGAAGCCTTCTGATCCCTCACTAGATAACAGGCCTCAGCGTTGTAAAGAAAAGAGAAGCGAGGTCAAATCAGGCTACAATAAAACCTCTGCACCATGTAAATATCCACAATAATAATAATAATAATAATTAGCTTTTGTTCACTAGAACTAATCAAACAAGCCTCGATGCATAAACTAAGCCACACTTTTAATTCCGTACAAAGCCTATCGATGCACAAATCAGATGTCCTAATATCACACGCATCGTTGCATTGCTATCAAATCATCATTTTGAGCGAATAATAAACTTAAAATAAGAGTATCTCCTCCCGCCTCTCTTCATCCACACATCCTCTATCCATCCATCCCTCCCCGCTACTCTTCCATGAGAGGGTCTCCTGAGTCTAGGATTTGAATAAAAGTGATTCCAAAGGAGTAACATTAGAAGAATACAGATGCACAATATGACTGAACAAATACATAGCCAGCCAGCCCCAGCCCCCCCCATCCCCCATATCTCCCTTTATTTGCCACTCCTGCTTTCTTTATTTCTCCATCGGTCTCATCTAAGTTACAGGATTAGCCTGTTATTCACTGGAATAAATGGGCCAAGATTTATTTTCTGGCTGTATTTCGTTCTAATTTTCACCTCCTAGTCTCCTCTTGTGACACTCCGAGGGAATGGACAACAGAGGTAATCTCTCCTGGAGTAGAATACATCATCGCAGAGGGAGGGGAGAGGCGGAACAGACTATTTCACGATGTCCTTGATCAAAGTGTTTGGAGTACTTTGGTAATATCCACAGTCTTATCACACTCTTATACAAATTGTGACAAGGAGCAGCAGGAGAAATCTTCTCGGTGAGTAGTGCTTCTCCTCAGAAAAGCCTTCCCTGAACAGAAGAGAGGCAGTCGAAAAACCCCCTTTCTTTCCTTTCATGTTCACCAGATTAGTTCTTGTGTGGAGAAGCAAGGTTTGACTTCCAGCCACTGTACTTGAAGTGAACTATAGGTTCAATCAGGTTAAAAGACACGTTTGCAAATGTCACACTTGTCAGTATACTTATTTCGCTCCTTCAGGTTGGCCATGAAAAACTCAGTGCGGTTATACAGTCTCTAAGTAGAGTTATTAACTTCATATTTGAATCTGTTCACTCTCTGCTTATCAGTCAGTTTCCAGTCTCGTCCGGTACAACCTTTATGTCCCTTTCAAACTGAACGCTTCTTCAAAAGTTATTCCGGACTATGCGATGCTTATTTTCCATTTTTACGAGGGATGGGAGCTCCTCAATGTGCCCGACACAATCAGGTTGGAATCGGACGTACAGGCCAAATGCAGGCATGGGAAAAGTACAATTATGAATATGACACTTGTATGTGCAAGACTTTTTGTTCAGAATGTTATACTAAAACTGGGAAATTGCTACGAGGGTGTGTTGGGGCTACAGGCCCTATGCTGTACATACTGGAGCTGGGGAGGTGTGACAAAACAGAAGGGGAGCACAGAGAACGAGGTCATCACATATACTGACACAAGCACAGAAATTAAGATTACAAAAAAAAATTCCATTCAAATAAAACAGCAACAAATGGCACAACTCTGAGTGTGTCCACATGCTTGTGTGTGTGTGTGTGTGTGTGTGTGTGTGTGTGTGTGTGTGTGTGCCTCACCTTGTCTTGTCTCACTGATGAGTGGCTTGAGTTTTCTAATCAGGCCCGTTTGGTGCTTCAGCTCTGAGTGGAGACGAGTGACCTCACAACACAAGGCCTCGTACGTCTGCTGCATGCTCCTCTCCCTGCAGGAGGACAGAACATTTATTTGAAACATTTTTTGTTTTAAGGATTTCTGCTTTTTCTAGAGAGCCTGTGTGGTTATAAATAGAGTATAAGCAGTGTGGCATAATGTATCTCATGGTTTCACTGGAGAAGCATTCAAATACCAGTGATGTTATTGTACTCACTCACATAGGGAGACCTTTTGTTGACATTCCAAGATGTAAAACTGGCCCATAACTTTAATTTGGTCAAGGATGTATAATCAATCATAGAAGACTAATCTATTTAGTAAATTCCTGCTCGTTTCTTTGTGATAACTGTAATTCTGCTTCATACTGCGTTTCTCTGCCGACACATTTAACACAGTCACCGACTGATTTAAAGGCGCACATGCATTTCACAGGTGTTGAGCATCGTCGTCATTTACCATTACAAAGGCACAATTAGGCTATACGTCATTGACTTGCAAAGGAAAAGCTATTCTTGACACTTACAGGATGATCGAGTTCAATGCTAAACCACCCAGTAGCATCGGCTGCAATGCAAACCAAAACACCTACAAACTGTCCAATCCACACCTTATGTAAAGTTGCAAAATCTCATCAACACTTAGCGTTAACTTCACACACCTGCCTGGAACAGCAAACACCCCCCCCCCCCAAAAAAAAAAACCATACTGTGAGGAAAAACTAAATGTTGTTGTGCTATATGAAAACTGCTGACACGTGAAACAATTATGATGCACCACAAATAGAATTTTCTTCATAAAATGCGAGGAGATGCTAATTTACTGGAGATTATCTCCACTGCAAAAGTAGGAGAATGGTAATTCCGTATGTTACAGACCTCGTTTACATCAAAACACTGGAGGGCAAATTGTAAGTATTTGTCATGGACACAAGTGTGAGGGGTTTAGCTGGCGTGGTCATAACGTTCAGGTACTTCTGCGGTTCTCTGCACAACATAGGCTGTTTTTGCTGAGTTAAAATGTATAAAGCTGCACCCTCCTCTAGTGGCCAAAGGGGGACATTACAACACCAGCAGATACCATGACATCACAGCCCATGTATCACAACACACACATATCTTACCAGTGTTGACTATCACGCCATTCGTCCCAAACTTGCTTCTTGTGTCACTTCATGTAACTTTGTTACAAATGTTTACAGACTCATGATGGTGTTTTAGCCAGAATACATGGCTAAATTATGCTTATACTTATTTTCTAGGAAGCAACTGAATTAATTTACTGTTAAACCCATCATCTCAAGTCATATTTGTTGCATTTAAAGTTTAAAACATAGATTGTAAGTGCCATCCATGTGTTGCATGTCAGTGCACATGAAAAAGCATTGCAGCAAGCTGTCAGAAAACAAACAACTAATCAAACAAGGATAATGTGTATTCTGGAGCTTCCAGCACTAAAAAGCTTGATTGTTGACTTTGAGGTCTTTAAACTGGTATGCTGCATGAGAAGCAAATGTATTTAAAGTAAGAAAATCAATACTACACAACTTATTCTACTGATGGTTGCCTATGATGACTACAACCAACTCAAAGGATGATGATTTTATTCAGCACTGACCCAGTGCTTACTCCCTTTGTCGTTTTCGTCACTGAAATGAGAGCCGGCCACTGAACTAGAAGCCACTCTTAGATGATGATCATAAAACACGTTACCTTGCATTATGCTTTGCGTCACCGGTCTGGTCCAAGTCTGGTCCGTTAAGGCCATGGGGTTCCTCCTAAATCAGAGTAAAGTTATGCAAAATAGAGAGTGGAGGTGGTGTCTGAGGTTGTACTTAGTATTTTTGTGGTGTTTATTGGACCATTCATTACGCAGCACTCTTCCGCTCCCATTCAACCCATACTCCCCCTTTCTGTTCTCTCCTTAGTCCTTCAGCAATGATTAGATAAATATTAGTGCTGGGCAACGTTTCAAAAATTGTAATCGCGATTAATCGCATTGTTATGCGCAAAATTCAATAATTAATTCAAAAGTAGTGTATTGCGCACTTTTATTTTAAAAGTACTGCTATATGAACAAAAGTGCAATAACATTTGGTTTGCAAACACTTTAAACAAATCAGGTTATTTTTAACAGCAGTATTCTCTTTACACAGCAGCAGTTATAATACAGTTATAATGATTCTGATAATAGATATTCAGCCGGTGTTCACATCTTTATCTTCATGTGTGTAAGAGATGCAATTTTAAATATACACCTTGAAAACTGCAAAACTATCTACGTCATGTTTTTTTCTTTTTTTTATGTTTGTTAAATTCTCAGGAGCGATAACTAAATTATATGCTTATTATACATATTCCAAACAAAAACACTTTAAATGAATCATTGCTTTTTTTGGTATTTTGGTCAGACACATATGCAACGCTGATTACCGTAATATGTATGGTATTTGTTATAAATGTACGTTGGTACATAGAGGGTGATAAGAAGCTGTACATGGAGGGACTTAGGACCCAGGGGAATGTAGGTGAAGGAAACAGGAAGAGACGCCACACAAACAGCTGTTCACCGCTCTTGTGTTAAAAATAAAAAATAAAACTGCGTTAACGCGATAAAATAATTGTCGGCGTTAATTAATTCATGCGTTAAAGCGATAATAACGCGTTAACTTGCCCAGCACTAATAAATATGTCACCCTGTCTCGCTCTGCCCCAACACCTCTCCTCCGCGCTTTTCCTCTGTTCTAGTTACGCCACATCTCTCCCAAGAGCAGTACTGCTCTCTCCAGCAACCCCCCCCCCCTTTACTATCCTCTCCTTTCTGCTCCGTCTTCCCACCTTCACTTACCCCACTTCTCTCCAGCAGTCTGCTGTTTTCCAGTGTCACCCTCTCCAGCTCCTCCTGCAGTTTGTGGATTTGTAGGTCAGTGCTGATACTGTCCACTTGCCAGTAGTCCTGAGAGGTGCTGTTCAGGCTCTTCATCACTGGACATACACAATAAAAAAAAAGGACTATTGAACTTGGAAATGTATAGTATATTTGACACATCATTATGATTAAGATAGTGACTTTTTGCTGTATATTTATTACAATGAATCAGTCACTTGGTGAGATAAGGTAATGCAGTTAAATACGGAGCAACACACTTTAGTATGTAAAGCTAAAGAAGGTTTTTACGCAGTGGTGGAAGAAGTGTGTACTTACATTTACTCAAGTACAGTACTTGAGTAAATGCAATTCATTCCTCTTCACCCCTGGTTCTACGCGTCATACTTCAGATTCTACACAGTAGCGTAGTATCGGCTTTGCCTCAGAGACCTCATTATGAAAATATTTCAACAAATTAATGTATAAAAAGATACTACGAGGAAGTACGAGTCGCTGCTCGGCCGCTACACAGAGAAGAAGGCGACCCTGTGTGCTCTAACTGTACCTTGGCTGGTCTCCATCTCCGTCCTCAGCTGAAGCAGCTCCAACTCTTTGGCCTGGAGCTGCTCCGTCAGCAACCTCTCACTCTCACTCTTCTCCTTTTTCTGACAGAGAAAGAGAGGAGACAGTGAGGGGGAGGGGAGGGGGGGGGGAGAAGAAGGGAGAGTCAGCATTCATATCAATGAACCAAACTCTCTCTCTCTTTCTCTCTCTCTCTCTATCTGCCCTGGACAAGATCTGTGAACACATGTGCTGTATTCCTGTCTTCTCCTTAACACAACACTACTTGATCTTTGTGTCAGGCTCCAGTCAGTTTGAGGAAAATACAAATCCATCAGTAAACGCACCAGTTTGTTAAGCTCCATCTGCAGGTCCTCCTTCTCTATATAGATACCTCGGTAAGCGCTGAAGGCCTTGTTCACGTACTGAGGACCCTCTGATGGAGGAGCCTCTGGCCTGAAGAGCTACAGTGGAGAGAGATAAGATATAAAGAGAGGAGAGAGATCGATTTCATTCAATTCACATATCTGTGGTAGGAGGTTACTTTCCTACCACCACATCCTATCTTGATGGGCCAAATGCTGCACCAGATAAGACTGATAAGAATAAATTAGACACTTTTAGAGAGGCAACTCTGTCCACATGTTGTGCAGCATTTTCACTTCAGCCTACCATCTGTATTAGGACTCTTCCTGTTTAAATAGCTCTCTCTGTATTGTACTCGATCCTTTTTTTTTTCCAATCCAATTTCAGGAGCCATGTGTAGAGCTCCAACACATTGTGTGGCAATACCATACTTTCCCAGACCCCCTCTCTGTTTTTAGACAGAGCAGATGTATTTCTCATTGTTTTACAGCTTTGACTGTAGGCCAACAATATTAATGATGCTGGCGTGCACACTCTCCCAGAGGCAAATATGTTGCGGTTGAATCTGCTGACTTCTTCTAAACTTTCTCTGAGCATTTTGTGTTTGTCCATAAATCCAATGTCCTGGGAAAATGAAAACCTTGCTCTCTGGCTTTTAAGCCACCTGGAT